>CM060447.1:187093646-188293646 GCA_030545235.1 Helianthus tuberosus
CGGACAAGATTATTTAAGTCAAGGAAAGACTAAAAGCAGCACGCGATCGTCAAAAGAGTTATGCTGATAACAGAAGAAAACCATTGGAGTTACAAGTAGGAGATAAGGTATTATTAAAAGTTTCTCCATGGAAAGGAATAGTTAGATTCATCAAGAGGGGAAAGTTAAGCCCCAGGTATGTTGGACCCTTTGAGATCATTAGAAAAATAGGACCAGTAGCTTATCAGCTACAACTGCCAGAGGAAGGGGCAGGAATACATGATGTATTTCATGTATGTAATCTCAAGAAGTGCTTAGCAGACGAATCATTAGTGGTACCTCTTAAGGACATAGAGGTAAATGAGAAACTTAAGTTTGTGGAGAAATCACTATAGATTGAAGACAAAAAGATCAAGAATCTCAAACAAAAGAGATTAGTTCTAGTCAAAGTAAAATGGGATTCCAAGAGAGGACCAGCGTACACTTGGGAGTTCGAGTCAGAAATGCAAAAGAAGTACCCATTCCTATTCCAGTGAATCTCGAGGATGAGATTTAAAACAAGGTGGGGAGGACGTAATAACACTCAAAAACACATTATAAGAAACCCTAGTTGAGGCCCAAAATATGTACGACGCAAACCAAAACGAAAAATCAGGACTAGGGTTTGGGGGGGTCATAGGGGGTACCCCTAAACCTTCCGCGACACGCGAAGGGTACCTACACGTGTCAAAACCAGACGTCTTCGACAACACAGGGCTAGAAACACAACAAGGCAGGACTAGGCAAAATAGGTCTCTCAGGCGACACGCGAAAGGATCCTTGGATCCTGTTGCGATACGCGGGAGAGTCCAATTTTGGGTGTAAATAGCCTGGCGTGAGACTTGAATTTCTGTACCATTTCGATCGGAAATCGAAATTTCTGTCTCTCTATATCTCTGTTACTTTCAAATAAATACACCCCTAATTCGTGAAACTCTGCCTCGTTGTAAGTATTATAACCCCTGGTTACGTATTAGTTACTCTGCCCGATTGATCTAGAGCTCCGTAACGCATGTCAAGGCTCTGCCTGACTCAGTCGTTGGAGTTTTGTCTCGGGGGGAGGGTATAGCTAATGTAAATTAGGTTATTATACTAATGCGTGTGCATTGTTTAATTAATAGATTATAACCAGGAAATCATAAGGAAATACCTAAATTAGCAATGTGAGTAATTCCTCGTTTCACAAACTGTTTTTACAAAACCTCAAATGTTTAAATTATATTTCATAGTGATTGAGTATTTGTAATTCTACAATTATCGTCAGTATGTTGGGGGTTTTGTATACAAAATTTGTTACTACACTGTGAGTAGTAACATTACCACCAGTCAGGATTGACAGTACCGTGGGTGGTAATTAAAGTAGATGTAAACAAATGTAATTGCTGGATTGCCCTCAATGCTGTAAAATGATAAAACTTTTCTTGATTAGACTGGGATTCACTCGCCAGTATTTCTTGCTGATAAATTGTTTTTAAACGTGTTTCAGGTAACAAAATGTGAATGCCAATTAGAAGCCAGCTGGAGAGCACTGAAGGCTTAGAAAAGTGGCTATAAAATTTACCTAAATAAAGAAGTTTTATTTCAATAAATTAGGGTTTATCCCTATAAACATGTTTGTAATGGAAACTTGCGAATTTCCCATGTATTTATTATTATAAAAATATGGTGTTTTACTCTGATAAACTATTTCCTAACTACGGTCTTGATGTAATTTTCGTTGCCAAATTAATAAACACCGATACCATTGAAACTGGTTCGCGGCCGCCGGTTCCCAAAGATAGGGGTTGGGGGTTGCGACATAGTCATATGGTTGTTCCAAGATACGAAGATCCTTTAGGATCCAGGATCCCTAATCTTATAAAAGGTTTTAACTAATCTTTAGTTATTCAATATTGACGAAATCTACACCGAATACTTCGAGAAACGCAAAAAAATAATTTGTACAAGTAGTGTTAACACCCGAGGATACTAATGAATCAGGATGTCATATCTGTAACACCCTAACCGTATCTGTAACACCCTAACGAACGGCGGAAACTTCTAGGCGATACACAAATTGTCCAAAAGCTCACGATCATACTAGTTGAAATTGAAGTATTTTTTAAATCAAAATTAAATATTTAAACATCAAAGGAATGGCAACTAGTTCACAAAATGAAACGTAAATTCAATTTAAATTAACAAAGTCCAAAGCCACTAAGTGTAGCAACTCTTGGAAGTAGCCTCAAACATTTGTTACTTTAAACATGTGTAAAATCAAGTGTCAACTTTGAGAAGTTGGTGAGCAAGATAGGATATATGTATAGAGTTGGGTTAATTTCAAAACTCTAAATAATTGCAGAACTTTCACAAATCCAACTAAACAATATTTTTATTTATATATTTTTATATTCAGAGTACTTTTATAATTTTTTATATGTAATTTTACAATTACACATATGTAAACTAGTTTTTTACATATATGTAATTAGTTATTAGACATATATATATAATTTGGATTACACATACATAAACTACTCTTAAGATGTATGAAATCATAAAAATACATATAATAAATGATAAAAGTACCTTGAATATATATATATATATATATATATATATATATATATACATACTATCTATACTATATATATAATGCATATCCGAAGGGCAGAAATGGTCATTTGCCACTTTTTCAACATTTACAACCCTTTAAAGCATATTGTACAACCATCTAAAGCACACCAACCTTTAAAGTTTATTGAACCTAATTTTGGGCGGCCAATTTTTGTTCAAAATTTGAATCCCCGCTCATCCCCACTTCCCCATACATCCTGTCTTTTCATCTCACAGTCTCTTCCTTTCGATCTCTCCCCCTTTCAAAACCATCTCCAACTCTCATTTTTCTGTAAACATGAACCCTAAAAGCACCAAATTTCTCCATGGCTATTCTTGCAAAACCCCTCGATTCCAAAATATTGAGCCACGATCTGAACAAAACCACCTTCAGATCTGAACAAAACCACCCACGAAAAGGTTTTCAACGGTGAACAAAATCCCTTCTACTCCATGGTTTCAGCCGTCATTGATGATACTCCAGGTTCTTCCCTTCTCCGGTTCCAGAGATGACGATGGTGGTGTCACGGAAGAGAATCGAAACCCTCTACCCATGCTAGGGTTAGTAAGGTATGGTGTCAAGATCTTGTAAATTTATTTAAAAGTTTCAATTTTTAGTATGATAAGATGATCTGTCAGTGTGATTGTGATTATTCATGTATTTAGGGGAATTGGGAATTTGGGATATGATTTTTTATTATTTTATCAGTTTTGATGATAATAGTTAACTTGGCTTAAAAATTAAATTTTAAACCTGGATGCCCAAGACATTAAAAACACTAACCGACCCGTAGGGAAATTACGTTGAAACAGAAGGCAAACATGCAATAAGCTGAACTCTGCTAACCCATTTTGGATAGCAAAACAAAGTCTTTTAAAAACTACGATCATAGATCTTGGGGTCGTAACATTACTATGCATGACCCGTTTGACTCGACTTAGTAGCTCCACATCCTCTGGTGCCTCTGGTGCAAAGAAACGAAAAGTACCAATAGCAAATGGTATAAACACATGTTTTGTTTATCAAATACTTGGTTAGAAACATGTTTATTACACGGGTTGAATAAAAAATACTGAATAGTTAGTAATGAAGATTTAGGAATTATAAAACCATATTTTCAAAATAAGATACGACTGAAAGTAGGAATATAAAGAGAAGCAGAAAAAAAGAATCTTGGGCTCTTAGAATTTTGTTACAGATTTTTGTTTTGTACCATGCCCTTCATATAATGTCATCGTCTTATTTGGTAGCAATTCGGGTTAAGGGCTCTAAATTGATAAACCAAAGATGTTTAATATATTTATTCGTTTCGAATTCCTAGCTGGTGGGTTGACACTTCATTAGGCCACCAATTGCCAATCTTCAATTTATAGTTTGCTTCTTTTTTTTTTGTCCTGGTGTTTTCTCCTTTCAAATTGTGATATAATTATCTATACTATATTCTAATAGATAATAGAAAAAAAAACTTTTTTAATTTTTTTTAATTTTTTTGAAATTTTTTTCCATAAATAAAATATGGCGATTTTTTATAAAAAAATGTAAAAAAAATATTTTGGTATGTTTTTTTAGGCTTTTTTAGTTAGTTTTCTAGTTTTCTCATTTAGATGTAATTTTCTTATGATCCTCTCCCTATATACATATATATATATATACATATATATATATATATATATATATATATGTATGTATATATTACAAACAAACCTTCAAAATATATTATTTTTAAGAAATATAATTCCGGAAAGTATTAAAAATCAAAGAATTGATTTTTGGTAAATAATGTAAAATACACAAGTATTTACACCTACATACTAGTATACTTTCCTAAGTATACTTATATAAAAATAATATTGAAAATATTATTTAACAAATTACTTATTTTTATTTTTGGAAAATAATGTAAGTATCATATATTATATGAGTTAAAAAATATATATTATTTTTAACATATATGGTTTTCAAATACTACCTACAGAAGTATATATTTTGGGGAATAAAATATATATATTCACAAGTGAACAATGTGATTTAGACAAACAATATTGTGACGAACGGGCAAGACCCGACCATCATGGGCACGACCCACATATATGACGAACTTATACGACTAAAACAAACTAAATACATGACCCAAGAGGGTAACTTGTTCTTAGTAAGTTACAAGTTAAGATGTTTAACGTACGTAGAACATTTATAGGTTACGACAAACACAAGACAAGCACCGGTGGAGTTTCGACCCTGAAGACGCAAATCTGTGAGTTCATGTCCCCACTTTTAAATATTTTCTTGTTTTCTAAACCTTGGGGAAAACACATGTACGATGGCATGTTAGAACAAAACTAAGGAATGAAGCATAGATCATGTTACGAATAGGGTGAGACTTAAGCACCATTAATCAACTATATACCTAGACCGCGGAACAAAGGTTAGATCTAATGGGTTTCAGGCAGCCACACTCTTGGCCACTTTTTACCAAGAGTGCTTTTGTGTCTCGAGTCATAAATCGACGGAAAAATGCCTATGGTTTGGATGCTTCCTATGTCGTTACACATGTTAATGGCCTTGCAAACCATTAGTGATATCGATTTCCTTACACTTACAGAATACATTTTTCAAGAAAAATATACAATGACATACCATGATTCTTACAACTATTACTCATATGTTTTACATAAACTGCATGAATTCACACAAACTTTTGTTTACGATTTCAAAACTTACATGTATTTGAGGAAACTAAGTGGATGCGCGCGGCCTCTTTTGCTCAAGAAAGCAGTTTATGTTTCAAGATGTCATTTGTCTGTACTCCGTTACCACCTTGCGGTGACATAGGGAACAAAACCTTGATCTTTGATTGAAATGATGTTGTAAACTTTTCAAACAATTATCTTTTGTTAAGATGTAAACTCTAAACTTAATTTGTATTTTGAATTTTTAAACTTGAATGGCAAATATGGAGTTGTTTTTATATCATGTACTATGTTGACTTATCGTATGCAATGAGAATCATTCATGATCACACCTCATGATTCGCCTTTGAAAGGGGTGTGACAAAACCCTTGCACTTTATGTCATTTAGTCCAAACTCAATCAATTTTTATGGTTAAATTTGACCAAGTGGACTGACACGAGGGTGTTTTGGTCATTTTACCCTAACACTAAAATATATTATAAAAAAAACCCATCTTTTACCTTAAGTCTCTCTCTCTCTCTCTCTCTCTCTCTCTTTATACAAACTCTCTCTCTCTTTCTGTCACAACCCCCGACCCCTATCCCGGGAGTGGGCGGCAGTGAACCAGTTTCGGTGGTATCTTGTTTTTGTCTAATTTGGCAGCGGAATTTTTCATCAGGACCGTAGTTAGGAAATATTTTATCAGAGTAAAATACCACACTTTCATAATATTAAACACATGGGATAGAACCCAAGTTTTCCGTACACACATTGTCATAGGGATACACCCTATTTTATTTAATAAAACATCTATTTATTTTTAGGTAACTTTATTGCCACTTTTCCAAGCCTTCAGTGCTGTCCAGCTGGCTTCTATTTGGCTTTCACATTTTGTTATCTGAAACGCGTTTTAAAAACATTTTGTCAGTGGGAAACACTGGTGAGTGAATCCCAGTTCAATCAAGTTTTAATAAAAACCATTGTACAGTATTGAGGGCGATCTCGCAATTACATTTGTTTCCAAGTTATAACAATTAACATCCATGGCACTGCCAGACCCGACTTTTGGAAATGTTACTCCTTGACCAGGTGGTAACAAATTTTGTATACAAAACCCCAACATACTCATGATAATTGTATTCTTACAAATACTCAATAACTGCTTAATATATAATTAATCGTGTGAGGTTTTGTAAAAACAGTTAACACAAAAAGAGGATTACTCACATTGCTGTCTTATGTTATCAGTAAGGATTTCCTGGGAATAATCTATAATTTACACAAATGCACGCGTGTTAGTATAATAACCCATTTTAACATTAGTAATACCCTCCACGAGACGGCATTCCAACGACTACGTCGGGCAGAACCACGACAGCCGTTACGGAACCCTAGATCAATCGGGCAGAGTATCTAATACGTATCCAGGGGTTATGATACTTACAACGGAGCAGAACTTTGCTATTTAGGGGGGTATAATACCCGAGTATTATGCCTACACTTCAGACATTTGAGTTTGAGAATGAAAATGAATGAGCAGACTGAAGATCCGATGCCCTCTACTTATAGGGCTGATTTTCGACTTTCACGCGGCCCGCGTAAATGTAAGCAAAGGCTTACGCGGCCCGCGTCAACGCTGGTCAATAACGTAGCTTGTCCGGGTCATCCAATAGGTTCAACACGCAGGTGACACGTGTCAGCACAGGGTTCTGCCGCGTTCTTGATTTCTAGCGGCCCGCATAAGACCCTTAAGAGGTTTACGTGGCCCGTGACAAACCCAAAAACATTATTTTTAATTATTTTTATTAATATTTAGGGTATTTGGGGTCCGTTTTTGCGTATGGGGTGTTTTTAGGGACATATTAGGATATTTTAAATATTTTTAGGGTGTCGGAAAATATTACGAGGGTGTCGATTTATGTTAGGGTTGTTATATCCTCCCCACCTTGTTTTAGAGCTCGTCCTCGAGGTCTACTGGAACAAGTGTGGATATTTCCGTTGCATTTCTGATTCAAGCTCCCATGTATACTCAGGTCCTCTTTTGGAGTCCCACTTTACTTTGACCAGAACTAATATCTTGTGCTTGAGATTCTTACTTTTTCTGTCTTCAATCTATAGAGGTCTTTCTGCAAATTTGAATTGTTCATTTACCTCTATATCCTTAAGAGGTACTACGAGTGATTCATCAGCTAGGCATTTCTTGAGATTAGATACATGAAATACGTCATATATTCCTGCCATTTCCAATGGTAGTTGTAGCTGATAGGCTACAGGTCCCTTTCTTTTATTAATCTCAAAAGGTCCAACATACCTGGGACTTAGCTTTCCTATTTTGATGAATCTTACTATTCCTTTCCAATGAGAGACTTTTAAGAATACCTTGTCACCTACCTGGAATTCTAACGTCTTACGTCTGTTATCAGCATAGCTCTTTTGTCGATCATGTGCTGCTGTCAGTCGTTCCTTGACTTGAATGATCTTGTCGGTTGTTTCCAGCACTATCTCAGGTCCAGATAGTTGCTTTTCCCCAATTTCTGCCCAACAGCCTGGGGTTCTACACTTTCGTCCATAAAGTGCTTCAAATGGTGCAGCATTGATACTTGTGTGATAACTGTTATTATAAGAAAATTCTATTAAAGGTAAGTGATTGTCCCAATTACCTTCGAAATCAATTACACAAGCTCTAAGCATATCCTCCATTGTCTGAATTGTCCTTTCGCTTTGTACGTCCATTTGAGGATGATAAGTTGTGCTTAGATTCAGCTTGGTTCCCATTGCCTTTTGGAAACATGCCCAAAAATGAGAGGTAAACGGCTATCCCTATCAGAAACAATTGATAAAGGTATTCCATGTAATGAAACTATTTCATTTACATACAATTTGGCTAATTGTTCCATACTGAAAGTTTCCTTCATTGGTAAGAAATGAGCTGACTTGGTTAGCCTATCTACAATCACCCAGATTGTATCATTACCTTTTCTTGTTTTGTGTAATTTGGTAACAAAATCCATTGTTATCAATTCCTATTTCCACACTAGCATCTCCAATTGTTGTAGCAATCCTGAGGGTTTCTGGTGTTCAGCTTTGACTTGTGAACAGGTTAGACGTTTAGAAACATAGGCTGCTATATCCTTCTTCATTCCTATCCACCAGAAATTTTTCCTTAAATCCTGGTACATCTTATCATTTCCTGGATGCATCGTATACTTAGACTTATGAGCTTCTTCTAATATACGATGACGTAGGTTTCCTAATTTAGGTATCCACATTCTCTTCTTATGGAATCTCCAAATTCCATCAGTTCCTTGTTCTAATTCTTTAATTATTCCTTTTAATTTTTCAGTATCATCTTTGATTACTGATTCTTGTGCTTTTCTAATCTGATCGTTTAAATCTACTTGTAGATTTAATTTAAAAGAACGTACCCTTTTTAGCTTTTCATGATATTTTCGGCTTAAAGCATCAGCAACTACATTTGCTTTTCCTTCATGATACTGAATATCACAATCATAATCACTAAGCATTTCCATCCAGCGTCTTTGTCTCATATTCAACTCCTTTTGCCCGAAAACATACCTTAAACTTTTATGATCAGTGAATATGATAAACTTACTACTGTAAAGGTAATGTCTCCAAATCTTAAGAGAAAAAATTATAGCTCCTAGTTCTAGATCATGGGTTGAATAATTCTCTTCATGATTCTTAAGTTGTCTAGATGCGTAAGCTATAACATTTTGACGTTGCATCAACACACATCCATAACCTAACTTAGAAGCGTCACAATAGACTACAAAGTTCTCTGTTCCTTCTTGTAATGCTAATATAGGTGCATGGGTTAATCTTTGCTTAAGAATTCTAAAGGCTTCTTCTTGTTTTGGTCCCCATTCAAACTTAATGGATTTACAGGTTAAGTTGGTTAAGGGAATGGCTATTCTAGAAAAATCTTGAATGAATCTTCTATAATAACCAGCCAATCCTAAGAAACATCTAACCTCGGTTGGTGATTCAGGGGTTTTCCATTTGGTAATTGCCTCGATCTTTGTTGGATCCACATGAATTCCTTCATGATTGACTAAGTGTC
The DNA here is from genome assembly GCA_030545235.1 of Helianthus tuberosus. Classification (NCBI taxonomy): domain Eukaryota; kingdom Viridiplantae; phylum Streptophyta; class Magnoliopsida; order Asterales; family Asteraceae; genus Helianthus; species Helianthus tuberosus. The sequence continues at coordinate 187,103,013 of CM060447.1, forward strand.
CAAGAAATTGTACCTGTTCTATCCAAAACTCACAGTTTGAAAATTTAGCATACAACTTTTCCTTTCTTCATAGACTTAAAAGTGCATGCAAATGCTTTGCATGTTCCTCTTTACTCTTAGAGTAAATTAGAATATCATCGATAAAAACAATTATGAATTTATCCAAATATGGCTTACATATTCGGTTCATCATGTCCATAAATGCGGCTGGGGCATTGGTTAAACCAAATGGCATGACAGTAAATTCATAATGGCCATACCTTGTTCTGAATGTGGTTTTAGGAATGTCATCGTCTTGTACTTTTAATTAATGATATCCTGATCTTAAATCGATTTTTGAGAAAAATCGAGCTCCTTGCAGTTGATCGAATAGATCATCGATTCTTGGTAATGGGTACCGGTTCTTAATCGTGACCTTGTTCAATTCACGGTAGTCAATGCATATACGCATTGATCCGTCCTTCTTTTTTACGAATAAAATCGGTGCTCCCCATGGCGATGAGCTTGGCTGTATGAATCTTTTCTCTAATAATTCGTCTAATTGTTTCTTCAGCTCCTGCATTTCGGCAGGTGCCAAACGATAAGGTGCTTTGGCAATTGGTGTCGTTCCTGGTAGCAGATGGATTCTGAATTCAACTTCCCTGTTTGGCGGTAGCCCTGGCAATTCTTATGGAAATATATCTGAAAACTGAGACACTACTGGAATGTCTTTTAGTTCTTTTCCTTTAGTGTTAGTGATTATAGAAATCAAATATACTATAGATCCTTTTCTTATACAACTTGCAGTTTTTATCACAGAGATGAATTTCGCGGACCTAGATGGTTTATCTCCTTTAATTGTGATCTTTTCCCCTTTTGGTGAATTTACTTGGATTGACTTTTGATCATATAAAATACAGGCTTTATTGGCTATTAACTAATCCATTCCTAACACGACATCAAATCCTGCCAGATTCATTGGGTAAAGGTTGGCAATAAATTTTTGATTAAAAATTTCAATTCTTGCTCCCTGCAAGATTTCAGAAATCCTAACGGTTTCTCCATTTGCTGTCTCTACTAGACATTCTTGTGGTAGTTTAGTTAATGATTGATTTAGAAGTTTGCAAAACGAAGTATTTATAAAACTTTGGTTTGCACCAGAGTCAAATAATACTTTAGCAAAAATATCATTAACTAAAAACGTACTAGCTATGACGTTCGGAATCATTTTGGCTTCGTCTGCAATTAGAACAAATGCTCTAGCATTTTTAGTGTTCTTGTTGTTTGTAGCTGGTGCCAATTTCGGACAATTTGGCTTGATGTGTCCTTTTTCTCCACAATTGAAGCACAGTCCATTACTAGATTTCCTCTTGCAATCTTCTTCCTTGTGTCCTGGTGCCTTGCAGAAATTGCAGTGAGTGGAGCATCTTCCAGAATGCTTCTTTCTGCAGGCTTTGAAGTATGTTGCAGAAGTAGAACCTATATTTCTACGGTTAGAATTCCCAGAACGGAATTCTTGAGTAAGCCTTTGGGTTAGGTTTCTCCTCTGGTCTTCTTCTCTAGTACGCACCAGTTCATCAGTCAAGGTATTGGCTAGTTCTACAGCTTCTTCTATGATTTGGGTCTAGCTGCCTTGACTACATGTCTAATTTCTCCAATTAATCATCAGATATAACGGGAGATTAATACCGGTTCAGGTGATGCAAGGGTTGGTACTATCCTAGCATATTCAAAGAATGTAGTAGTATACCCCTTACTATCTACCCCGGTCATTCTAAGGTTTAGAAATTTATTTGCTATCTGTTCCTTTTCATTAGGAGGGCAGAATTTCCTTTCTACCATATTTTTAAATTCCTCCCATTCCATGTTATATACCCTATCACTTCTTCTTGACTGGAGGATAGTGTTCCACCATTCTAAGGCTGAGTTCTTAAACAGATTAGAAGCAAACATTATCTTGTCTTCTTCAACACACTTGCTTATTTTTAGAACAGTCTCAGTCTTTTCTATCCAGCGTAGAGCTGCAACGGGTCCTTCATTGCCCGAGAATTCTATTGGTTTGTAGGACCAGAATTCTTTATAAGAACAACCATAAGGCATGGTTCTTCTTTTGGGAATGGGCACTTGAAGTACGGGTCCATTGTTTACGCTGTGTTCCGGTTCAGTTGGTCGCTTACTGCTATGCTTACTTTTATTTTCGGCTTCCTTAACATTTTGGATAATAAATGGCATCGCATCTATGATTCCTTGTGCCACTATATGTTGGATGGCACTATTATCCACATGGTTTCCATTGTTATTGTTGTTCGGATTCTCATTATTCAGATTATCGTTATTCGGGTGATTATCACTCTGGTTTTCCTGGTTCACTTCGTTGTCCATCTGAATTTTAAACATTTATCACGTATTAATATCACAAAATAATATTTGACTATAGCCAATCACATGTCACACACCTTTGGTCAAAAGCGTCGAGCATTGCGACTTTACTTTAGTCATATACTATGCATCTATTACACACCAGTACTGAATTTAAAATTACAATACCGACTGAAATTTAAAGTTACACTACCAGTAATAGGCATCCGTAGTTTTTTTATACACATACAGATATTTTATTATTATATTATATTATTATTATTATTATTATTATTATTATTTCTACCATCTCCAATGTCGTTTCAAGGATATGGATTCATCCAAAAATCCATATTGCGTTCATCGTATTTCCATACGAGACGCTCTCCCACCTGTCTCATTCTCTCACTGCTTTCTAAAATTTCCTCACCAAAAGTCATAAGTTCTTGTACATTGTCTGCACTCATTGGGGGTGCAGGTTCTAGGACTAGGTTCGGAATCTGGGGTGTGGGTTCCTGGTATGGGGGTGTAGGGGCCTGAAATGGGTAAGGGTTCTCTAAGATCTCCCTAATGTACACATCGTTGTCGAAATAGGGATCTAGAGGATCTAACCCTGGATAGGCTCCTAAGTTTTGCATGGGTATGTCTTCGTGTATCGGGTAGCGTTGCACATAGTCCCTGTTATCGTCCCACCATGGGTCGTAATTTGGGTCTAAGGGATTTGGTGCGGGTACCCTAGGTATTTCTTCTGGATTGAAGTCATGCATTTCTACTTGGTTCTCAGGGTTTTCTATCTCCATTGGTTGGTCAGGAATTGGTGGTTGTGGTTGGGGTGCTAACATTTGCTCCAGGTTAGGGTCAGCTGCAGTGGTTGCTAAAATGTGGATATTGGCTATACCCCTATTAAGCCTATCCTGGGCATAAGCATCGGTTTCTCTTTTGGCTGCGGCTAGTGCTCTCTGGTCTTGTAACTTTTTCATACGCTTTCTACGCTCGTGTGCTCCACTACTGAACCATCCCCTCTTTTTTCTGAGAAAATGGCTCTTCAGATTGAGCCTTAAATACGAATATTCCTTCTTTCGTATCAGCAGAGTACCCCGAGAGGTCAGGCTGAGAAGAGGCACCTTCGCTCCTAGGCGAACCAAACAATTGACGATACGCGTCAGATGGTCCTTGGTCGCTCATACTGTAAACTAACAGATAGTCAGATAACAAATAACAAGAAAACACAATTATGCACGTATTCCCGTAATTTATTTCCTAACACTTTGAATTTTGGTGTCAGCAGACACTTATGTGGCTGAATCAGTTGCTTAGCTCTGATACCACCTTCTGTCACAACCCCCGACCCCTATCCCGGGAGCAGGCGGCCGTGAACCAGTTTCGGTGGTATCTTGTTTTTGTCTAATTTGGCAGCGGAATTTTTCATCAGGACCGTAGTTAGGAAATATTTTATCAGAGTAAAATACCACACTTTCATAATATTAAACACATGGGATAGAACCCAAGTTTTCCGTACACACATTGTCATAGGGATACACCCTGTTTTATTTAATAAAACATCTATTTATTTTTAGGTAACTTTATTTCCACTTTTTCAAGCCTTTAGTGCTGTCCAGCTGGCTTCTATTTGGCTTTCACATTTTGTTACCTGAAACGCGTTTTAAAAACATTTTGTCAGTGGGAAATACTGGTGAGTGAATCCCAGTTCAATCAAGTTTTAATAAAAACCATTGTATAGTATTGAGGGCGATCTCGCAATTACATTTGTTTCCAAGTTATAACAATTAACATCCATGGTACTGTCAGACCCGACTTATGGAAATGTTACTCCTTGACCAGGTGGTAACAAATTTTGTATACAAAACCCCAACATACTCATGATAATTGTATTCTTACAAATACTCAATAACTGCTTAATATATAATTAATCATGTGTGGTTTTGTAAAAACAGTTAAAACAAAAAGAGGATTACTCACATTGCTGTCTTATGTTATCAGTAAGGATTTCCTGCGAATAATCTATAATTTACACAAATGCACGCGTGTTAGTATAATAACCCATTTTAACATTAGTAATACCCTCCCCGAGACGGCATTCCAACGACTACGTCGTGCAGAACCACGACAGCCGTTACGGAACCCTAGATCAATCGGGCAGAGTATCTAATACGTATCCAGGGGTTATGATACTTACAACGGAGCAGAACTTCGCTATTTAGGGGGGTATAGTACCCGAGTATTATGCCTACACTTCAGAAATTTGAGATTGAGAATGAAAAAGAGCGAGCAGACTGAAGATCCGATGCCCTCTACTTATAAGGCTGATTTTTGACTTTCACGCGGTCCACGTCAACGCTGGTCAACAGCGTAGCTTGTCTGGGTCATCCAATAGGTTCAACACGCTGGTGACACGTGTCAGCACAGGGTTCTGCCGCGTTCTTGATTTCTAGCGGCCCGCGTAAGACCCTTAAGAGGTTTACACGGCCCGTGACAAACCCAAAAACATTATTTTTAATTATTTTTATTAATATTTAGGGTATTCGGGGTCCGTTTTCGCGTATGGGGTGTTTTTAGGGACATATTGGGATATTTTAAATATTTTTAGGGTGTCGGAAAATATTACGAGGGTGTCGATTTATGTTAGGGTTGTTATACTCTCTTTATACAATCTGAGCCACCACCGCCATAACAGCGTTCACCATAGATCCACCATTGAACACTGTAGCAGCAACTCACCATAGCACCGTTCACCAACGCCATAGCTTTGTCGTCGTTTAACAAATAGCTTCGTTCATTCAACAAAAGCCGACGTTCATTCCACAAAAGCCGATGTTCGTTCCACAGAAGCCGCCGCCATTCGTTCCAGGTAATCGAATCACCCGATCTTCGTTCTAGGGTTAGGGTTCCTACGAATTAGTGTGGTGGTTGTCGGATTCGGTGTAGGGTGTCAGGTTTGGAGTGGTGGTTGTCGGATTTGGTGTGAGGTTGTCGGATTTGGTGGGTGGTTGTTGGATTTTGAATGGTGGTGCTAGGGCGATGGTTTATGGCAGTGGTGGTTTATGGTAGTGGTGGTGCTTGGGTGGTGGTAGGCACATAAGTTCTAGATTTGGTACAGTGGTTGGGATTTGGAAGTGGTGGTGTTAGGGTAGTGATTATTGGCGGCTGCTAGTGGGAGTGGTGTTGAGGTGGGAATGGTGGTAACGGTGGCTAAGGGTGGTGGTGGACACTGCTTAAGGTGAGAGTGGTGGTGCCAGATGATATTTAAGAGAAAGTTAGGTAAAAAACGAAATTACCATTGTGTTACCTAATTAACCAAAACAATTAACTGAATTACGGTTAAAGGACGTAACGTGCAAGGGTTTGCAAACATCGAATACTTTTTTTGTGATTTTTGAAAATAAAGAACACACTTTGCAATCTAGTGTCAACATACAGAACGACTTTTTTTAATATACTCATTTTAGATTTGAAGGTTGATGTGAATGAGAAGTAAGGCAAAAAGTGGGTGGGGATTTCAAGGTTGTTTTAAAGTTGTTACACTTCTCTTTCAAACATGTGTAGTATAATAATAATCAGTACAAGATTGCTTTCGTAACATCATAAAATGAGTGTGCATTAGAAGAAATTGAGAAAAAAATATAAACATATGTATGATAAGTTTTAGTAAATATATAAATGTCTATTAGAGTTCATACTAACACGACCTCAAAAAATATTAAAGTAACTAGTGTGAATCACACGCATGTTGCGACATAGTGATTTTAAATAAAATCTATATTTTAACTTAGATAAAAATACACGTTAAAACATAGAAAAGTGTATTTCATTTTAATATGTTCAGAAGAGAAATAAACAAAAAGAAATTAGTAAAGTATCAGCACCTTGCAGCGAATCTGTTTTGAATAAAACTTACATCGAAGCAAATACGACGCAATAATAAACGAATGTATTTCAATTTATAATAGTTCAAAAGTTAAATGAAAAAAGAAAAACCAATTAATTTACGGAATAAAACAAGAACGAATAAATCTAAAGATAAGCTTATTGAAAAAAATAAAAAATAAACTAAAGAACATAAGAAGTAAATTTACGAAAGGAAAAAACCATAGAAAGAATAAAATTGGCAAAATAGTGAAAATAAGGGTGGGGAGGTTGTGTGTAGAGCAGTCCAAAAAGTGTGAATCAGAACTCGCTCGATTTAAAACTAAGCCGAACAAAGCGAGCCTTGCTTGACTCAGTTTTTAACGAGCCGAATTGGCTCAGTTTAGCTCACTCAATAGCTTGGCACGATTTGGATAACATTATTGTAGCTTTAATATGTTAAATCTTTAAATACATATAATATATTATAAAGAATGGTTACTATTTGTGACTATTTAGGTGTGTAGTTGGATATCTATGGCATATTCGGGGGTTGATTAGGATGTTAATGAACTTAAATTGTATTTAGTTGAAAGAGTTAATTGCCAAAATTATCCCTGATGTTTGAGCACGTTTGCCATTTTCATCCAAAATGACATTTTTGTACCATTTTGGCCCCCACGTTTAGCATTTTTTTCCATTGTCATCCAAATGACTAAGTTAATAAAATACCATTTAATGAGGGGTATGTTTGAAATTTTACATTTATAAGTAGGGGTATTTTGGTCTTTTGGCTTCATTTTATATATTATATAAAATGTATATCTGATTATTTATTTCCATTTATATATTATATTCAAACCAAAAGAATCTGATCATCATGCTTTGTATAAATGTTCATCATCGTAGACAGTACTTCCCCACCCAACTTATCTCCGACAACTACCACCCCCATCAACCACCACCCCCACCCCCACCCCCACCACCACCTGCCACCACTTCCATCATCGTCATCAGCCACCACCCCCATCACCTCCACCTCCACCTCCACCTCCACCTCCACTTGGCATCACCGGATTCCTCTCTACCACTACCCAAAGTCGTTGATGAAGCCGATGATGACAGATCTGGCGCGTGCATTCAACTCTAAACTCAGACGACTCTGCGGGGGTCATCATATTGTCCGGGTTGGGCCAGTTGTTCTGTTCTTGTATGGATCTGACTTTTGGTAAAGATGTGTTCAAGGGAGACGTGAAGGAGGTAGAAACTGACCCAATTGCTCAGATGGAGCGGTGTTACGTTTGCTTCAGTTTCATTCATCGTGCTGATTTTGTTTTAGAAACCTTAGAATTCGCTTTAATTGAGTCGAGTAGGTCTCAATACGTTTTGGATTTGTTCAAGAATTGAGTCAAATCAAGGAGATGTCAACAATTTTTTACGGGAAATTGAAGAAAAATTGAAGTGTTGTTATTTTGTTGAACGGATTTTGATAGAATTGGGTGGGGTTTCAGATCCGACAATCGTGGTTACGGTTGGTGGGTAGGGTTTCAAATTTGGCAATGGTGGCAATGGCTGGTGGGGTGGTGGTGGTGGTGGTGGAGATGCAGGTGCAGATGGGGTGACTAGGGATGAAGAAGAATGTTTTTTTTATTAAAATAAAATCATAAAGCCAAAAGACCAAAATACCCCTACTTATAATTGTAAAATTTTAAACATACCCCTCACGAAACCGTGTTTTTTTAACTAAGTTAGTCATTTGGATGAAAATGGCAAATAATGCCAAACGTGGGGGGCAAAATGGTACAAAAAGGTCATTTTGGATGAAAATGGCAAACGTGCCCAAACCTTAGGGACGATTTTGGTAATTAACTCTAGTTGAAATTTGAAACTTATTTTATATTTGCTTAGAGATTAATTTTGGCTTGTTAAACTTATTTTAGATATTTTCTTTTAAGCTATTGATTGCTATTTTAGACTATTGACTTTTGAAAGTTATGCAGCCTAGTCAAGTCGAGCTCAGCTAGCTCGGTTAAAAACCAAACCAAGCTCGATCTTAGATTTTCAACTCAGTTGGCTCGGTTTATAATCGACCTTGAGCCTGAGCTTACCCTTGACTCGATGTTGCTCGGTTCATGAACAACCCTCGGTAGGAAGGACTAGAACTCGCGTTAGACTTGTGGACAAGGAGCACACCTACTCTACTCTACTGAATATGTGTGTGTGTGTGTGTGTGTATCTAGGGGTTGGTTAATGCACAATATTCCATAACGTACGATGTGTACGAGATGAAATTACGCACGTTATAAAACTCAAAAATCCAAATCACGCATGTAATATTTTCATAGTGTACGCAGTGTACGTTAAGCAAAATTATACAATACACTTTCACTATACACTATACATATATATATATATATATAGGGCAAGGTTTCGTTAGAAACCACCTTCATTGCGAGAACCACGAGAATCAATGTGAACACAACCAAAACTACTTAAAAAAAGCTTAAAAAACACACAGTTGTTTTTTAATTTTTTGGTTAAAATCGTAGCTTTTTATGTATAATATTTTTTTGTTAAAGTGGTGATGAAACAGTAACTGATAAAACACAACATGAACCAGTAACTAATAAAACACAACATCAAGAATGCCAAAAATCATATCAACCAGATAAAACACATTGTGATGAAATAGTAACTGAAACCAGTAACTGCTAAAACACATTATGATGAACCCAGTAAGTAAATGATAAAACACAACGTGAAGAAATTGTTAATGATTTGAACTTCGTAATTTAAAGTAATTGCCCTTTTGATATCGTAATGATTTGAAATTATCAAAGAGATATACGTTTCCATAAATAACACCTGGATAGGTAGTTTAGGATATATAATATTACAAAATTAAATTAATAATCATATTACCATCGTGCCCTTTTGAATAAAAAACTAAAGCCACATGTCACCTCCCTATTGCTTCCTAGACTTTTTAGGAAACTTAGGCTTTCTAGCCAACTCCCACTCTGTATACATGTATGGGGAGATAATTATGAGGAAACTACGGGAAAACTAAAAAACTCCCAAAAAAAGCTTAAAAAAGACATCAATTTTTTTAAACATTTTTGGTTGTAAGTTTAAGGATTTTTAAGATAAAAAATTATGAAAGAAAAAACAAATTAGTATAGCACATGTTCAGCATATGTTATGTTGCACATGTAATTTAGCATTTTGATTTAGGTTTTCGGTTTAGTTTAGTTTTAGGGTTAGGTTTTTGAGGGGTTTAGGTCTAGGGTTTAGTTTTTAGGGGGGGGGGGGGGGGTTTCAGTTTTTGGGGGTGTGGGGTGGGGGGGGGGGTGGTTAGTTTTTTCGTAGTGTTACACATGTGTATTACTAGTTTTTTTTTTTTCAATTTTTATATTTCAAAAAATGTAGATTTACAAAAAAAAAATGTTAAAAAAATTAGTGTGTTTTTAAGCTTTTTTTTTTTTTGACTTTTTTAGTTTTCTCTTTTAAATGAGTTTTCTAGATGATCAATCCCTTATATATGGCATGGATTTGTGTTTAGAGAACCTAAGAACTCATATATTTACTGCATATAAATTTCCCAGATAGGGAATAGTTTTGTTTTGTTATTGGCCACAACTGTCGGCGAATAACAAGGTTTTTTTTTTCTTTTTTAAGCATACAATAGTTAAAATTATGATTTTGCCCCAGTTTAAAATAAAATTATGGTTTTGCCACCAGCTATGATCCTGCCAAATTACAATTTTATCCCCAATTTGAAATTACGATTTCGCCCCAGTTAAAATAAAATTTTGGTTTTGCCCACAGCCTAAAATTACGATTTTGCACCAGTTCAAAATAAAATTATGGTTTTGCCCTCAGTTCAAACTATGATTTTGCCTCCATTTCAAAATTACGATTTTACCCTAGTTAAAAATTGCAACCTTGCCATCATTTTTTTTTGACAAAACTATGGTAGTGTTTTATTTTACTTGGTTAACTCAGTGTAGTTTTTATTCGTGCCAAACAGCTGCCTAGCACTAGCTAATTGGTCCTAACAAATTATTGTTTTGCCCCCAGCTCTAAATTACATGCTTGCCATCGTTTTAGTTATTTTTTTTTTTTGCAAAACTATCGTAGTGTTTTGGTTTAATTGGTTCACTCGATGTATCTTTTTTTTTGAGATTGTGTTATAAGTAGCATGTATAAGTGACCGAAATAAAGGCGTACATTTTATTAAACTAAGAAATATTCGGTTGAGCGCCCCGCAATGCAGGCGACGCATAACACTAGTTTACTATGTATACAAACATTAGATGGGGGAATAGTGCCATGCTATATATACAAACATTAGATAAGGGAATAATGCCAGACGACTGCCTGGCACCCTCCCATTGGTCTAATCAATTTATGATTTTATCGCATAAATTACGATTTCGCTCTCGGTTCAAAATTACGTTATTGCCCCCAATTTAAAATAAATTTATGTTTTTGACCTCGGTTCAATATTACACTTTTATCCCAAGTTTAAAATTACAATTTTGCCTCAATTCAAAATAAAATTATACACTTGCTCCCAGCTAAAAATTACTACTTTGCCATCGGTTCACAATTATATTTTTTCCCCCAAATCAACATAAAATTATGATTTTGCCCCCAGCTTAAAATTACGATTTGCCCTTAGTTATAGTGCCAGACAGCTGTGTGGCACTCCCTCATTGGTTCAATCTATTTACGATTTTATCCCTGAATTTAAAATTACGATTTCTCGCTCAGTTCAAAATTACGTTTTTGCCCCAGTTTAAAATAAAATTACGCTTTTGCCCCAGCTACAAATTACTATTTTGCCCTCGGTTCAAAATTATGATTTTATCCCAAGTTTAAAATTACAATTTCGTCACAGTTCTACATAAAATTATACACTTGCCTCGAGCTAAAAATTAGTTTTTTACCCTCGGTTCACAATTATAGTTTTGCCCCAATTCAAAATAAAATTATGATTTTGCCCTTAGTTAAAAAATTCGATTTTGCCCCCGTTTCAAAAATTATGATTTCACCATCAGTTCAAAGTTATGTTTTTGTCCCGGTTCAAAATAAACTTATGCTTTTGCCCCCATCTCAAAATTACGATTTTGCCATCAGTTCAAAATTTTGATTTTACACCAGTTTAAAATTACGAATTATGGTTTTGCCCCCAGCTTAAGTTTACGATTTTGCCCTTAGTTCAAATTTATATTACGATTTTACCCCAGGTTCAAAATTACGAATTTGCCCCTGTACAAATTTCTGATTTTGCCACCGGTTCAACTTTACAGTATTGCAATCACTTTAACTTTTGACAAATTACGATTTTACCCAGTCCAAAATTACAGTATTGTTGTCGTTTTAATTTTTTTTAGCAAAACTATAAAAGTGTTTTGTTTTAATTGGTTGACTCGATTTAATTTTTTTTTTTGTGTGTGTCGAGAAGCTGCCTAATACTCGCTCATGGAGCCAGCCCTGTGTATTTATACACACGTTAATAGACTTTATGACACCTTGCTATCAAAATTGTATATAAATATATGATGTATATGGATTGTAATTTGTCAAATCCTCTTCCTTTCATCTTTCTATTTTGAATCTGGAACAAAAGGGGCACAATGGTTAGGCTTGAAGAATCATATTTCATGGTAATATGTATACTACTTGGTGTGTTCCTCGCAAGTCATCAGTGTAATCTCCAACCGTTTATAGGTAGGAAAAATCTTACTGATATCGAAGCATTTGGGGTTTCGATTGCATCACCAGAAGGATGTTCTTCGAAATGCACTTTTTATTCAGGTTCCGGTAAATACTGTTGTTGTTTAAATAACAGCTTAAAGTGCGAATACCGTCAAGGAGATTGTCAGTACTCATGTCACTTCTAGAAAACTGCTACTATGACCAGTTGTGTTGAGAATTAATTCAAACTCATGCATGTACGTGTCCTATGGAACTGATTCTATCGTTAAGTTTATCTTTAAAGTTGTTTCCTATTTTCTTGTTCTTGTTTGAATAAAGCCTACTGGATATAGTCGTTCTGATCTCCAGTTGTCTAGGCTAGTAAGTTGTCTAGTAGTTGTCTATTTAAGTCGTTCATGTTATTGTGGTTGTATCCACTTTTCAATTCAGTGAATAAGAAATCAGTTCCACATCTCAGTTTGTTATTGATTTGTGTTTGTGTTTGTGGGTTAAGATTCCAACAAGTTGTTATTCCAAAAATAATAAATAAGAGTATTTGCTGAGGATAATTTGTACGTGATTTTTCTTTTAATCAAATTTGTGTTTCCTTCATCATATATGCACACATACAAAGATGCATATGCGTGGGGAGGTCAAAATAAGAAACCAAGAACCATTAAACAATTAGGAAACAATTGAACCACTTTTTAACCCTTTAATCATATTTCACTAAATGATTCCTTTGGTTCATAATTATTTAGTGGTTCTAACTTGAACTCACCCCTACATACATAAATATATGTGTGTATACAACAATTCATATGTGTGTATATGACCATATGCATCAAGTGCAATAAGAAATTGTCCATCTTAGAAAAAAAATAGTACAGATCTATGCTAATAATGTTTGGCAAGTGGTAGACCGAGGAATGACAATGACTGGAAGGGTAAGCATGGGTTAACGGTTAACCGTAAACATCAAGGCAAAAATATATATATATATATATATATATATATATATATATATATATAGGGGAAGGTTCAAATGAAAATCACTAGCTATTGTGAAAACTCGAAAACTAATTAAAAAAAGCCAAAAAAACATACAATTTTTTATTTTATTTTATTTTTTTTGCAAACCAATTTTCGCAGAATAAGAAACCAAGAACCATTAAACAATTAGGAAACAATTGAACCACTTTTTAACCCTTTAATCATATTTCACTAAATGATTCCTTTGGTTCATAATTATTTAGTGGTTCTAACTTGAACTCACCCCTACATACATAAATATATGTGTGTATACAACAATTCATATGTGTGTATATGACTATATGCATCAAGTGCAATAAGAAATTGTCCATCTTAGAAAAAAAATAGTACAGATCTATGCTAATAATGTTTGGCAAGTGGTAGACCGAGGAATGACAATGACTGGAAGGGTAAGCATGGGTTAACGGTTAACCGTAAACATCAAGGCAAAAATATATATATATATATAGGGGAAGGTTCAAATGAAAACCACTAGCTATTGTGAAAACTCGAAAACTAATTAAAAAAAGCCAAAAAAACATACAAATTTTTTTTTTTTTTTTTTTTTTTGCAAACCAATTTTCGCAGGTTTTATTATATAAAAAAAAAATTTCAAACAAAAAAAAAAAAAAAAAATTTTGTGTAGTGCACAAGTGTAAGTGTACTACACAAAATTTTTTTTTTTTTTTTTGAAAAAATGTTTTTTTTTCTACATAAAAAGCAGCGATTTTTATAAAAAAAAATTTGAAAAAAAAAATAAAAATTTTTTGGGTGTTTTTTAGGCTTTTTTTAGTTAGTTTTCGAGTTTTCACAATAAAAGTGGTTTTCATTTGAACCGTCCCCTATATATATATATATATATATATATATAGGACAAAGATCCGTTAGGAACCACCTCTTATTGCGAGAACCACGAGAACCAATGTGAACACAACAAAAAATGCCTAAAAATAGCTAAAAATCACACAAATTTTTTTTTTAATATTTTTTATAAAAAAACTCGCTACTTTTCGAAGAAAAAAAAAATTTAAAATTTTTTTTTTGGCTTCTAAAAGTAGCGATTTTAACATAAAAAATATTAAAAAAAGAAAAATTTTTAGATTTTTTTTTTATTTTTTAAGATTTTTTTTAGGTTTTTTAGGGGTTTAGTTTTTAGCATTTTAGCTTGGGGGGGGGGGGGTGTTTAGGGTTTTGGGGGGTGGGGGGTGGGGGGTGGTGGGGGGGGGGAGGTGGGGGGGTTTAGGTTTCTTGGGGGGGGGGGGGGGGGTTAGGTTTTTTTAGCTATTTTAGGTTGTGTTCACATTGATTCTCGCGGTTCTCGCAATAAGGGTGGTTCTCGCATGAACCTTACCATATATATATATATATATATATAGGACAATGCTAGATAGAAAACCCACATTTAGGTAGAAAACTCTGGAAACCCAAATCTCCCGGCCTTTTTACCCCACCTCCCGACATTTTTTTTTTAGAAAAAAATAACACATGTAATATACATGTTTTAGAGTGTCTTGGGCCAAAAAAAACAAAATAGCGCCGAAGGGATTTTTAAAAAAAAAATAAACAAATTTCAGCCATGTCCGGTCGCCTAACATGTGTTAGCTAAAAATGACAGAAATTGCTGAAATTTTTTTTTTTTTTAAAAGATCCCTTCGGCGCTTTTTTGATTTTTTTGGCCCAAAACTCTTAAAAACATGTATATTACATGTGTTAATTTTTTCAAAAAAAAAAAATGTCGGGAGGTTGGGTTTTCTAAGGTTTTTCATATAGATAGGGTTTTCTACGTAGCCTTGCCCTAGGGTAAGGTTCATGCGAGAACCACCCTTATTGCGAGAACCAATGTGAACACAAAATAAAATCTAAAAAAAATCAAAAAAGCACTCAAAATTTTTTTTTTATTTTTTTTAATATTTTTTAATAAAAAATCGCTATATTTCGTTACCATAAAAAAAAAAAAAAAAAAAAAAAAAAAAAAAAAAACTTTTTTTTTTTCGAGTAACAGTTATCCATGCACATGTGCATATGTATCATTACTTCAACAAATTCGGTAATACGTTATCAGGAATAGACAATTGCACTTTAATTTACAATACCATTAGTAATACACTACTTTTTACATTACCAATATTCAAAATGCACATGTGCATAATTAGGTATAACCATGATATAACGTGTTTTGATACAAAAAGTTTGTGATTTTAAATGGAGAAGTAGACCCATATACATGTTTTTTGGTTAGTTATATCTAGTGGTTGATGGTTTGGTTATAGTTGTCAATTTTTTATGTAATATGTTGATTGGATGATATAAATGGTGTTTACATACATGTAATAAAGTGAAAATATTGTTAATGGTATTGTATTATGGATGGTAGGAGGTAATGGTAGTGTATTATGGATGGTATGATAGATGA
The DNA here is from genome assembly GCA_030545235.1 of Helianthus tuberosus. Classification (NCBI taxonomy): domain Eukaryota; kingdom Viridiplantae; phylum Streptophyta; class Magnoliopsida; order Asterales; family Asteraceae; genus Helianthus; species Helianthus tuberosus. The sequence continues at coordinate 187,118,362 of CM060447.1, forward strand.
AAGGGAAAGTGTGTTCAAAGTGGTGTACCAAAACACCTTATTTCATGTTGATACATATAAATGCACATGTGCATTTCTAATATTGGTAATGTAAAAAGTAGTGTATTACATATGGTAGTGTAAATGAAAGTGCAATTGTCTAATATATGTAATGAATTACGGAATTTGTCAAAGAAATGATAAAAATGCACATGTGCATGCTTGTGTATTATAGATGGAATGATAGATGAAAGAGAAAGTAGTGTACCAAAACACCTTATTTCCTGTTGATACATATAGATGCACATGTGCATTTCTAACATTGTTAACGTAAAAAGTAGTGTATTACACGTGGTAGTGTAAATGAAAGTGCAATTGACTATTATTTGTAATGAATTACGGAATTTGACAAAGAAACGATACATATGCACATGTGCATGGATAACTGTTACTCAGAATTTTTTTTTTTTTTTTTTTTTGAAAATTTTTTTTTTATTTTTTTTATTAACAAAATATTGCGAATTTTTCAAAAAAAATAGTAAAAAAATAAAAAAAAAAAATTTTGGTGTTTTTTAGATTTTTTTAGGAATTACTGTTTGTGTTCACACTGGTTCTCGCGGTTCTCGCAATAAAGGGTGGTTCCTAACGGATCTTTGTCCTATATATATATATATATATATCGATGAGTTAAGGACCAAAATCACCTGATTGCATGGACAAGTTATAAGTAATATTAGTCTTTGAAAGTGCCTCTTATGGGGTCAAAAGGACCAGAAAATCTTCACAATGCAATAAAAAAGAGAACAATACAAAGTGTCAAAGGTTTGGAATATGATCAAGGCACATGTTTTATGGAAATGAAGAAACCAAAGCTTTGTAAAATAGTGTCGGGACATGGTCTTCTGGTTCAGGTGTCCTCTTAAGGTGGGCCATAACTAGGGGCGGCAATTCTTGACACGACCCGTTAACCCGACCCGACCCGAACCTAACACGAAAAAAACAGGTTTGGGTCGACTAACACGACCTGTTTAAAAAAATGGGTCGGGTTCGGGTTGACCCGTATTAAAAACGGGTCGGGTTCGGGTTGACCTATTAACCCGTTTGACTATTTAGATAAAAAAAATCTTTTATATTTTTGTTTTTGTTTTTTCGGTTTCTATTTTACATGGTTAGTTGTTAATTTTGACACATTATATTATTTATTCATCACACTCATACTCATCATTAAACATGTTATCGATAACTCACTTAAAACCAAACAACTCGTTTATAAATCATCAACTCGTATCACTCATTTAAAAATATGGGTTAAACGGGCCGGGTTCGGGTTGACCTGAATTAATATGGGTCGGGTTCGGGTTGAACATTTCAACCCGCCAACCTGTAAACCGTCAACCCACCAACTCATCAACCCGACACGATTGCCACCCCTAGCCATAACTGGTTCGGTTCAACTGGTCTTCTGCAGGGGCGAAGTATTTAAGGGGCGAGGGGGGGGGGGGCGACCGACCCCCTGAACTTTTCGGTCCGTAGTGTAATATATGTTCGTTCCGTATAGGATTTTGTAGGTATATACGTTTTCGACCCCCCGGTTTAAATTTTTTTTATTTATATAGCCCAAATAAAATATTTAATTAGCCAAATATTATAGCCCAAATCATTATATTTGGTAGAATGCTAGAATGTATATTATATAATCCAAATAAATCATTATATAGCCTAACATAAAAGTACACCCTATCACAAAAAAAAAAAAAAAAAAAACCCAACCCAAATTCGTTTACTTTATGATTTGATTTAGATTTTTTTTTTAACAAAACAGAACAATATCATTCCACACGAAAAGGGCAATTACAAAGCAATGGCAGGTAGTCGGGCAACAAGTTGCGCCGCCACCCCCTTTTGAATAGAAAAACCAATTCTACTAAATACAAAGTTTGAAACCTTTAGAGACGAAGAATTACTATTAACGACTTCTTGAACCCGATTCAAAAGTCGCACAGCGTCAGGAGCGAGACCACCAAAGGTATCAAACGCAAACGGGACAAACACATGTTGATTCTCCAGGCAGGCTTTCTCATGTTTTGCCACTTTGCCCGCCTCTGCCTTGAGCACCGCTTGCCCTACGACAAAGCCCTTGTCCTTGAGCCCGACAAGGGGGGAGACTCCAGTTAGATCTACACAAGCGTGTTTCCCCCTTCCCATCCAAACACAAGGATGTCCGTCGGGCGTAAAGTGGACCTCCCCTCTAAGGGGTCAGTCAGGAAATTTACTGGAGCCTCCTTTTTGGCAGAGATCCCGGCCCGCTTAAGAACATCACATAACACATCTGTCACCCAATCATGCCGATATTTAAACCCTGGCAGCTCTTTACAGTGGATCGCGTGCTCGCCGAAAGAATCCAAACACGCTTTGCGGCATACCGGACATGGCTCGTCAACCGGGAACAAAGGAATCATCAGTCGGTATCAAAGGATAGCACGGTATTCCACAGCCGACATCTGTTGCCCCAAGCCTTCGATAGAAATGAGAGTTTGAAATTTAGGGTGATTTGTTAACTTGTTTTGTTATTAGATTATGATATGGAGAACAATAAAATGATACCTTCTTTTTTCAAAAGAAAGAATGAAGAACAAGTAGAGAGAATTGTTGATGGAAACAATGAAGCGAATAATGAACCGGGTACCCACCTTCATCTCTCCTTTTTAATGTTATGGTGTCTTTGTTTGTTTGTTTGTTAAACAATGTTTACGTTTTAATGTTTGAGAATTTGATATTAGTGTTTGACCCGACCCGAATTACGACGTCCGACCTGAACATACACCTCGAAACTACGCGATAGAAAAATTTTTTTTAGGTCCGTTACCTTCCGACCCCCCGAACGTTTTTTTCAAGCTTCGCCACTGGTCATCTAGTTGTTTAGGCTGGCATTAGGCTTTAGCTGTTTTATCGAGAATCGAAAGGAAAAAGGTTAAGTTAACATAAGAGGCTCGGTTTTACTGCACACGCTTTCATAAACTTAACATAACATTAACCACCCCTAAAGATAAATATTGGATGGTTCAAAACCTAAATAAAGAAGAAACCATCACTAACCTTGAGTAATTATAATCCCGCCTGCTAAGCTGGGATGTGCCTTGAACCCCTAGCAACAATAAATTATGCAAATGTCTGCATCAGTAAAAGATTATGATCGATTGATTTCTACTACATAAAAACCATAGTGTATACGTACCAAGCACTACCACTGCGTCCAGAAGAATAACTACCGTAAGCTCCATAGACATCACCACCACTGCGCCCCTGAGAAACAAAAACGAACAGAAAAAGAGACTGTTAGAGAGGAAGTACTAAACAACTAGTTGACTAAAGACATATGTGTTTCCTTTGTTAAGCTGGATTGCTTATCATGCCTGCATCAGTGCATCGGAATAAGAAAAGGTAATAATGTCATGATACATAACTAACACATAAGAGTGCCCCATCATAATACTTTTAAATTTATTTTTCATAATAAAATTATTATTCTATCAAATCAAACAAAAGGGGCACAATGGTTAGGCTTGAAGAATCATATTTCATGGTATTCTCTATACTACTTGTGTTCCTCACTAGTCAAAAGTGTAATTTCCAACCACTTATGAGTAGAAAAAATGTTAATGATATTGAAGCATTTGGGGTTATGATTCCATCACCAAAATAATGTGTTCCTAGTTGCATTTTACAAAGTAATAACCGTGAATATTGTTGTTGTCATAACAACACTAAATTGTGTGACTATGATAAACAAGTATGTGAGTCAAAGTGTAAGAAATGACCGGTTGTTATTCCTAAAATAATAAATAATAGTATTTTCCTGAAGATAATCTATACATGAATTTTTATTTTTATTAACAACGTTAGTGTTTCCTTCATAATAAACTATACAAGTTTCCAATAGGAATCTATTGACATGATCTTATATAAACATGTTCGGAGTTTAGCTTCCTTTTCTCTAAATCGGATTTACAATAATGTCCTTGTTGACTCTTTCACGTATTTGGAGGATTGTTTTGGTCAATAATAAAATAAGGTTCAAAGCAATTTAGTGATCCAATTTGTTGTGAGGTGGTGTGCCTCTAGGAATAATGCAATGTGTGTGTACGAAAAATGCAGTAAATGGCTCAAGATAATTACAAGGAAAGCCCTTGATCTTTGAGGATCTCCGACACAAAACCTGAGGCGCCGACTAAACGCCCTGTTGTCGTTGTTCTTGTTTGTAATAGGTGAAAATAAATACTATGTAAGTTGTAGTAGATCGTATTCTAAGTGTTTCAATAGTTACGAGAGTGTTGTGTATGTTCCTAATCGATCTACAAGTTGTTTAAATACAATACATAACCTAACTAACTGTCCTAGAATCCCGTGAGATACTTGGTCTTCACTTGTGACCATTGTAGACTTAGTAAACTCTTCCCCTGTGTGCATTTTAATTACAAATGTGAGTCTTCAGGTCATGACTTAGTTTGTAACAACACTCAAAAACACATTATAAGAAACCCTAGTTGAGACCCAAAACATGTACGACGCAAACCAAAACGAAAAATCAGGATTAGGGTTTGGGGGGGTACCCCTAAACCTTCCGCGACACGCGAAGGGTACCTACATGTGTCAAAACCAAACGTCGTCGACACCACAGGGCTAGAAACAAAAGAAGGCAGGTCTAGGCAAAAGTGGTCTCTCAGGCGACACGCGAAAGGATCCTTGGATCCTGTCGCGACACGCGAGAGAGTCCAATTTTGGGTATAAATAGCCTGGCCTGGGACTTGAATTTCTGTACCATTTCGATCGGAAATAGAAATTTCTGTCTCTCTATATCTCCGTTTCTTTCGAATAATACACCCATAATTCGCGAAGCTCTGCCAGACTCAGTCGTTGGAGTTCTGTCTCGGGGGAGGGTATAGCTAATGTAAATTGGGTTATTATACTAACGCATGTGCATTGTTTAATTAATAGATTATAACCAGGAAATCACAAGGAAATACCTAAATTAGTAATGTGAGTAATTCCTCTTTTCACAAACTGTTTTTACAAAACCTCAAATGTTTAAATTATATTTCACAGTTATTAAGTATTTGTAATTCTACAATTATCGTCGGTATGTTGGGGTTTTGTATACAAAATTTGTTACTACACTGTGAGTAGTAACATTACCACCAGTCAGGATTGACAGTACCGTGGGTGGTAATTAAAGTAGATGTAAACAAATGTAATTGCTGGATTGCCCTCAATGCTGTAAAATGATAAAACTTTTCTTGATTAAACTGGGATTCACTTGCCAGTATTTCTTGCTGATAAAATATTTTTAAACACGTTTCAGGTAACAAAATGTGAAAGTCAATTAAAAGCCAGCTGGAGAGCACTGAAGGCTTGGAAAAGTGGCTATAAAAGTTACCTAAATAAAGAAGTTTTATTTCAATAAATTAGGGTTTATCCCTATAAACATGTTTGTAATGGAAACTTGGGAATCTCCCATGTATTTATTATTATAAAAATATGGTGTTTTACTCTGATAAACTATTTCCTAACTACGGTCCTGATGTAATTTCCGCTACCAAATTAATAAACACCGATGCCACTGAAACTGCTTCGCGGCCGCCCGTTCCCAAAGATAGGGGCCAGGGGTTGCGACAAAAGGTGGTATCAGACCTACATCCACTGATTTCAGCCACAGAAGTGTTCTGCTGACACCAAAATTTTATCCATTATGTTAGGAAATAATCTATGTGATTACGTGCATTCCTGTATATTATTGTTTTGTGTTATTTGACAATTTGTTAGTTTACAGTATGAGTAATCAAGGTCCATCGGACGCCTATCGTCATTTGTCTAGTTCTCCTAGAGATGAAGGAACTTCCTCCCAGCCTACTCCTTCGGGGTATTCAGCAGACACAAAAGAGGGGATCTTCATATTTAAGGCGCAATCCGAAGAACCATTCCCTACCAAAAAGAGAGGATGGTTCAGTCGGGGAGCACATGAGCGTAGGAAAAGAATGAGGAAATTACAGCATCAACGAGCTTTAGCAGCAGCAAATAGGGAGATGAATGCCCAGACCGAAGACATAGTCAATAGGTGATTGGCCAATTTTCACATACTAGCTACCACTGCCGCAGACCCTAACTTAGAACAAATCATTGCACCATAGACACTACCCTTATTCCCAACTCAACCCATGGAAATAGAACCTAACCCAGGAGACCAGGTTCCCATACCCGACTTCGACCCAAACGAAATCCCTAGAGTCCCAGCACCAAACCCTCTAGCCTACGACCCGTGGGAGGATGACCATAGGGATTATCGAGAACTCTACCCACATGAGGAGCCCATACAAAACCCTGTAGCACCCTACCCTAACCTTGACTCTCTAGATCCATATTGGGATGCCGATCAGTACATTCGGGAAATACTAGAAAACCCATACCCATATGGAGAACCCGTACCACTGTACCCTGACCCAATACCAGCACCACCACCCATGAGTACCGAAAACGTGCAGGAACTCCGCACTTTTGGTGAGGAGTTGGTAGATGAAGGACAAAGAATAAGGCAAATAGGGGAGAGTCTCGTTTGGAAGTATGACGAGCGAAACATGCAGTATTGGATTAACCCCCATTAATAATAATAATAATAACAATAATAATAATAATAATAACAATAATAATAATAATAATAATAATAAAATATATATATATATATATATATGTGTGTGTGTGTGTGTAGCTTGAAAAAAATATATAAAATATATATATAATTAAAATAGATAATCCAATAACTACTGATGCATAATTAGTATTGTATTCTGAATTTCAGTCGCAGTTGTAATAAATATAGATATCTATAAAATAGAGTATATGTCGCAATGCACGACGGTTTTGACCAATGTGTTTGTTTGTGTGATTGTATGCATTAAATCTTGTTCTGTGATATTAATACTTGGTAAATGTTTATAATCCAGATGGACAACGAAGTGAATCAAGGAAACCCGAATAACGATAATAACGGGAACCAATTAGATAACAGTGCCATCCAACATATAGTGGCACAAGGGATTATAGACACTATGCCATACATTATCAAAACGGTTAAGGAAGCGGAAAATAATAAAACTAATAGTGGAAGTAAACGACCACCTACTGAACCCAGTCACAGCTTAAACAATGGACCAATACTTCAATTGTCTATTCCAAAAAGGAGAAGAACCATGTCTTACGGTTGTTCTTACAAGGAATTCTGGTCTTGTAAACCAATAGAATTCTCGGGCAATGAATGAGCCATTGCAGCTCTACATTGGATAGAAAAGATTGAGGCAGTCTTAAAAATAAGCAAGTGAGCAGAGGAAGATAAAATCATGTTTGCTTCCAATCTTTTTAAGAATGTCGCTCTAGAATGGTGGAACACTATTCTCTAGTCTAAGGGGAGTGACAGAGTCTATAATATGGAATGGACTGAGTTTAAGAATATGGTTGAAAGAGTATTATGTCCTCCCAATGAAAAAGAATAAATAGCTAATAAGTTCTTAAACCTTAGAATGACTGGAGTTGACTGTAAGGGTTACACTACCATATTTTTCGAATATGCTAGAATAGTGCCAACCCTAGCCTCACCAAAACCAGTATTAATCTCCCCAAATTAATCAGTGAGATTAGACATGTAGTCAATACAGCTAGACCACAAACCATAGAAGAAGCTGTAGAACTAGCTAATACCTTGATTGATGAACTAGTACGTACACAAGAAGAAAACCAGAGAAAGAACCTAGTCCAGAAGCTTACCCAAGAATTTCACTACGGTAATTCCAACCGTGGGAAAAATATAGGTTCTACTTCTACACCTTACTATAAGTCTTGCAAGAGGAAGCATTCTGGGAAATGTTCCACATACTGCAAAATACTTGGACACAAGGAAGAAGACTGCAGGAAGAAACCCATTAATGGAATATGCTTCAATTGTGGAGAAAAGGGGCATATCAAACTGAACTGTCCGAAACTAGCTCCAGCCATGAACAACAAAACTACTAAGAATGTTAGAGCATTTGTTCTGACTGCGGATGAAGCTAAGATGATTCCGGATGTGATTGCCGGTACATTTTTAGTTAATGATGAATTTGCTAAAGTATTATTTGACTCTGGTGCAAACCAAAGTTTTATTAATACTTCATTTTGCAAACTTCTTAATCAACCATTAACTAAACTTCAACAAGAATGTCTGGTAGAAACAGCTAATGGAGAATCCATTAAGATCACTGAAATCTTGCAAGAAGCAAGAATAGAAATTTTAAACCATAATTTTATTGCTAATCTTTACCCAATGAATCTGGCTAGATTTGATATTGTATTAGGAATGGATTGGTTAGTAGCCAATAAAGCCAGTATTCTATGTGATCAAAAGTCAATACAAGTAAATTCACCAAAAGGTGAAAAGATCACAATTAAAGGAGACAAGCCATCTAGATGCACGAAAATCATCTCTGTGATGAAAACAGCATGCTATGCAAGAAAAGGATCACTAGTGTATATGATTTCCATAATAATTAACACTAAAGGAAAAGAATTGAAAGATATTCCCGTAGTATCTCAATTCTTAGATGTTTTCTCGGAAGAACTACCTGGACTTCCGCCAGATAGGGAAGTTGAATTCAGAATTCACCTACTACCAGGGACAACACCAATTGCCAAGGCACCTTACCGTTTGGCACCAACAGAGATGTAAGAACTATAGAAACAGTTGGATGAACTTCTAGAGAAAGGACTCATATAGCCTAGTTCATCACCATAGGGAGCCCCAATCTTGTTTGTCAAGAAGAAAGATGGATCAATGCGTATGTGCATTGATTACCGAGAATTGAACAAAGTCACGATTAAAAATCGACACCCATTACCGAGAATCGATGATCTGTTTGATCAATTGCAAGGAGCTCGATTCTTTTCTAAGACCGACTTATGCTCAGGATATCATCAATTCAAAGTACATGAAGAGAACATTCCTAAAACTGCCTTCAGAACAAGGTATGACCATTATGAATTTACCGTCATGCCATTTGGTTTAACCAATGCCCCAGCTGCATTTATGGACATGATGAACAGAATATGTAACCATATCTGATTTATAATTGTCTTTATAGATGATATTCTCATTTACTCTAAGAGTAAAGAGGAACATGCAGCGCATCTGCATGCACTCCTTACATTACTGAGAAAAGAAAAGCTTTATGCTGAATTTTTGAAATGCGAATTTTGGTTAGAAGAAGTACAATTCCTTTGACATATAGTCAATAATGAAGGAATTCATGTAGATCCCACAAAAATCGAGGCGATCACTAAATGGAAAGTCCCTGAATCACAAACGGATAGGAGAAGTTTTCTAGGACTAGCAGGTTATTATAGACGGTTTATCCGAATTTTTTTTAGAATAGCCATTCCGTTAACAAAACTGACCTGTAAATCTGTTAAGTTTGAATGGGGACCAAAACAGGAAGAAGCCTTTAGAATCCTTAAGCAAAGATTAACCAACGCACCCATATTAGCATTACCAGAAGGAACCGAAGACTTTGTAGTCTTTTGTGACGCTTATAAATTAGGTTATGGATGTGTGTTAATGCAACTGTAGGATCGTTTACGGACCCGAACGAGTCGATCAGAAGAGTTTATCTCTACACGAAAGGCGGAAACAGACTTGTAGAGTTCAATTCAGCAAGATTTTCACTTAAAACTGTTGTATGATTGATTTCACAATGATTTACAACCTGACAACACTTCGGCAGCACTTCGTTGCTCTGACCGGAAATTTTTTCACTAGTTCTAAGTGATTTAGCTTGAAAGGTATTTATAGGTGAGGTGCTTTAGCTTGAAAATGTCACATGCCACTTTCAAGGGAAAACACTCATGTTGGTTTAGCTTGAAACTGTCACATGACACTTTCAAGCTAAAACACCCATTCAAGCGAAATTACCATAAACCAACCCTAAAACCTCCTATTTTCTCGTACATAATGACACAATCTAACATTCTTAATACAAGACTCGATACAAGACGAAATCGACAGACGCATGCACCAACAGACTCCCCTCGAATGTTGACGAGTCTTAAGTGTCGAGTCTTCAACGTCTTCAGTCTTTATCAGTCTATGGGCTTTTAGGATCTCGATCTTGCTCTAGCTTCACTCTTCCCAGAATCAAATTCTTGGCTCTATGTCTTCAGACTCCCCCTTTCTATAAGCTGGGATCACAATCTGGAATTTGCTGAAAATCCTCAGGTATCGGAATCTGGCTCTTTCCAAATTTCATTCCTGCATAAACTCTACCTCACAATAAATTTTTCAACTTTAAAATATTTACCAAATTTTGAATCACATGCAGATATTCTCAAATCTCTTCTTACTCATTTGTAAATGTAACAAACAAATTTTGATCTCAAATTATCTCAAAAACATTTTTCATTTCAAACAAATTTATCCAACCCTTTTGTTCATCATGTTGAGCACTTGGAATTTTGAAAATCAGCTTTCCAACATCAGTTGTCGAAAATCTTTTTGGATTTTTCAAAAATTTATGCTAAAACACACTGAAAATCTATTTTGGAATTTTGATATAACAGAAATGAAATGCAGTAAAGAAATATTTACAGACAATATTTTTGTGAGTTTGTGTAAGAGGATCATATCAGTTTTTGAGACTAATCACCAACACCGTTAAGCTATAAACATTTTACGTTCTAAACGATTCACATAGATTGACGATATTGTTGTCCACATAAACTCAATCTAAAAAACTTTCGAAATGCTTACCGATACGTTAAGGTATATTAATTTTGCACTAAATTCTTATGGACCCCATGATCTCAGCATATCCCCTCATTATGCAATACACTGATCCAAGTAATGCCTTTAAACTTTTATCAACTGTGATGTGTGCGAAAATAAAGCAGAATGTTTAAACATTAACAATCAGGTCGATACTTCCGTATACGCAGAGAAAGTCCAATGTTTAAACAAAATAAGAAAAATAAAACAAGTTGAAATTGTTTAGGCTTTAACCACCAGGTCGATACTTCCGTATACGCAGAGGTGATCCAAAGCTTAAACTAAACACCAAAGAAAATAAAGCAGAACGTTTAGGCAATAACATCCAGGTCGATACTCACGTATACGCAGAGGATGTCCAAAGCTTAAACAAAATAAAGAAATAAAACAAGTTTAAATCTTTGCAAAATAAAATGCACAATCACAGCAATTTTTCAGCAAAGTTGTGAAAATTCACAAATTTAACCAGTTTTATGTCTTTCGACAATCAGCGATTACCGAGCAGGCATACAATCAAGAAGGACAAAAACTAAGTACTACGCTTTCGATCATGTTTTCCACTAGAACTAGGCTTTTTCATTTAGATTTGTATCGTTATCACAAATCTACTAGTCTAGCTGAGCCTATCGTCACATCTTTAGTGAGACCGTTTATCACATTTTGACTTTCCAATTCTTTAGCATGCTGTGACAGTCCACTGATGTACTATCATTTCCTCTTTTATACAACAAAAATCATTTTTGAATTTTATCATGTTTTTGGCTTTTTCAAACTTTCTAATGTTTTTGGATTTTCTGAAATTTCTTACTCCCCCTAAAATGCAAACACATTTTAGGAAATTTGAAAACAAATTTTGATACTTTACCTGTACAGTTTGTTTTAAAAAAAATGACAACCGATATCAAATCGCTTCAAATCGCCATCCACTTGGCATAAACAATCAGAACTCCCCCTCACAACAAACTATTTTCCCATTGTGATTTCAAAACACTTAAGTTTGTTTTAATCAAATGGTTTTTCCGGAAAATAAGTTTTGTTGATTTTATAAAACCTCTTGTAGGTTAGGGAATTAATTCATCACTTTGTTCTCAAAAATACCATTAGTATGAATGGTTCAATCAAATTCAAATTAATGATCTTGATTAACCACTTGAACGTTAAAACCTCTTTCAATCACTTGTAAGTCGAAATATCACAGTTACCATCCTGTGAATTTCTCAAGAAAGATGCCGATACCTGCTCCACAATTACCAACTTGGGAGCTCCGGCAAGTCAGGTGTTTCAAGCAAAGAAAATGTCCAACCAAGCATGACCATCCTTGGGTGAAACTAACTCATCTGCAGTTGGGATGTACGTTGCCTTTTTAGATTTATAAAAATCTTCAACCCCTTTAACCTTCCCCTCGACCATTTTACCAAAAATCTTTTTAACATTTCCATTAAATGCTTTCTCAACATCAAATTCTTTCTTTTCAGAATAGAATTGATTCGAAATTTCAACCTTCCTAACTTTCGATTTAAAAATTTCAGCCCTCAATGGTGGAAAATGAATATCATCCATTGGAGGTACTGAGTTTTCTTCTTTTACCTCAACCTGTGGCTCCTCTGACTTTGTGGAATCAGATTCATCGCCATATTTTACATCTGATTTCTTAACAACCCAGGCTTGGTTGTCAAGATTTCCCCTTTTCTTGTAAAATCTTTTTGAACTTTCACCAACTTCATATGTAGAATTTTTAAACACTTTGAACTTTTCAGTTGGTGGTTCAGTTTTGTTAACAACTTTTTCTTTAAGTTTTTCCAAGACTCCTTGTTTTGTTTTTGTTGCTTGAGGACAGTTCCATGCAATATGACCAACTTCATTGCATCTGTAACAGGTTCTTGTCTCTTTCCTTTGATAAGCTCCATTCTTCATCCTCTCTTGCTTCTTAGCAAGGAATTCTCTATTTGACTGCCTCAAGAAAGAACTCTTAGCTTCTTCTTCACAAATTGTTCCTGAAATAAATTTAGTATATGTTTTAGAAAAATTTTTATTTTTATAGTTTTATGGTGGAATAAAACCGATTCCTTTCTTTTTGAAATTACTGTTATAGTTTGGTTTCTTTTGAAAACCAGAACTAGAACTGTAACCTTTTTTCTTGTTCAATCTTTGTTGAACTCTTGAAGTGTACTTTTTAGTTTTTTCAGAAAGATTTAAATCTTTTATTTCAGAAATATTAATTTCTGTTAATTTGAAAACCTTTTTAATCTTTTCAAATCGAACACTTTTTATTGGAAACTCTTTATCAAAATATAATTTGTCAGAATCATTCAAAGTATATGCAACTTCAAATGTTTCGTCATTCAAATTAGATTTTGACAACAAAAATTCTTTACTATAAACCCGTTTTCCCGACGATTTTGAACTCTTTCCAGACGAACTCGAACTCCCGACCGACAAACACGAACTTTCGGACTCGGACTTTGACTCTGACTCCTCATCCTTATCCAACACCTGATCGACCATTCTTTTTATTAATTCGGACTCATGATCTGTGTCGGACGCTGTGAACGTGACGTCAATGTTGTCTGGTAATACATCGGTTAACTCAGACTCTAACTTTAGATTAACTGCCTTTTGAACTTGTTCCTCATTCGGTTTTCTAGGCGAATACCCTTCCCAAATTGGAGGCGGACACCTATTATAACAGACGCTCTGTTTCTTACCAGTATCCGTTTTCTTCTTTGACTTCTTGTCTTTATCTTCATCTTTAAACGCCTCGAAACCTGCAACAGTAGGGTAAATTCTATCAATTAAGTACTCGGAACTTGTATAACATCTTAGCAAACGTCTAATTCTTTCATTTTCAACTTTTTCACCATCCAACTCTTGTTCCATTTAGCACATTCTTCGATGTAAAAATTTATCTCTTTCTGCTTCGACATCATTGTTGCATTCAACATCTTCAAAGCAGCTTCTCTTTCTGAATTACTTTTCTGCAAACTATTCACTATTCTGTTTAATACGTCGTATGATTCTTTCAAATTCTTCACATCAAACAACAACTTTTCTTTCATCTTCTCTGATTCACTAAAAATCTCGTCTTTTTCCTCACATTGTTTGCAAGATACTGAACATGTAAGGCATGGTTTTGTGACTTCAACGATTTTTCAACCTCCACTATCTTCTCTACTTCAACAATCTTTTCCACTTCAACTATCTTCTCAACAATCTTGATTTCTTTCATTTCTTTTACAGCTTTTCTCTCTTTGAGTTTCTTCAATTTATCTGCAAAATAAAAATCAAAACTTTCAGAAGATAAATGAGTTTTTCCAATGTTTATTTGTTCAACTTCTTCATCATCATCGCTTGTAGCTGTAGAACTGTTTTCTGAAGAAACAGATTCTTCATCTTCACTTTTCTCTTTATCAGATAACACTGCTATCCACTCCTTCATCAATTCTGGCTTTTGAACAATTTGAGCAATGAAAGCTTTAAACTCTCCATTTTCATCCACAAACTGATCCCAGCTGAATCCTGGAGCCATTTTCTCATCATCTTGATCAATGATACCATAATAAGCTCTCTTATTTGCATCTTCGATCATTTTCCCATGTGCAGTTTGTGATTCTTTTTGTTGATGAGGTTGATGAGTGATTTGTTGATATATAGCCTTCCGAAAGTAATCATGACCACCAAACGGATTCTTTTCTCCACTAGCTTCCTGATTTTTGCACTCGCTTTTGAAGTGACCTTTCTCCCTGCATTTAAAACAAGTAACTTTAGATTTATGAAAACCTAAAGCAGAAAGATGTGCATCCAATAAATCATTTCTTCCTGTAATCATTTTGAACTTTTCAGCTCTTCTCAAAACACTAGCTAGACACCATTTGATGTCCATAATCTTCCTTCGTTAGCATCGGATTTCTGATCTTTCCAGCAATCAATCCTTCATAAGATTCCAATGCAGTAACTAGTAAACCCATATGATTTTTCACCACTTCTTTAGAAAAATTTTGACCATTTTGAAGATGTAAAGCTACATTGCACTGAATCATATGCCCATTACCAACACTCACACTTTGAACACTTGGAGGATTAACACTTGAAAACCCACTAGTGTTAACTGAACTTTGAATGCCTGTTCCAGATTGATTTCCTGCACTAAACGCAGTTTGGATCTTTGGACTTGCTTCAACAGTTTGAACATTTCCCTTATAGTACAGTTTGATGTCTTGTTGATGGCTTGAACTGTTCATTCTTGCAATTTTCTGCTGTTCAAGATCCTGTGCCTCCAGTTTTTCAATAAACTGACCAATCGATAATCTGCTAAACTGTCCAGAATTCTTCAAAATCATGAGATATGTACCCCATTCTTTTTGTGGTAAAGCATCAGCAAGCTTTTCAACCCATTCTGCTGGAGTTTTAGTAATCTTCAACTGAGACATGGTGCGCACAAGATGGCAGTATCTCTCAATGAGAGTCTTTGTAGTCTCGCCAGGCATGCTCGTAAACAACTCAAACTCCTTTTTCAGTAACGCTGCTTTACTCTGTAACATATCTGTACTTCCTTCAAATTTCTTCTCAAGAGCTTTCCAGATCGAAAACGCATTTCCATCAAGCTGAAGCAAAACAAATATATCCTCTTTGATAGCTTACTGCAACAGACTTATCATCATTTTCTCTCCTTTATAACTTTCTCTCTCTAAGTCTGAAAACTCCGAGATAATTTTATCAACATTCATAGCAGTCTGTGGTCTGATGTATACTGTTTCAATACTTTCCCAAGCTCTTAGATGGTTTGCCTGAACCCAATTCTCAAACCGATTCTTCCATACATGGTACTCTTCCATTCCCATAAGTTTCGGGGGTTTTTGCATTGTTCCAGTTTCGTTTTCTGCGTTCATGTTTTGAGCAATGGTAGCCGGAGTAGTCGAGGATGTAGCAAATGCGTTGTAGAACTCGGAATCCATTCTTCTGTAGCAACTGAAATCACCTGTAGAAACCTGACAATTACCTGACAACAAACAAACAAAACACAATCAGTTTTAAAGATTTATCAATTAACAGAATAAGACTGGTACTCGAACTGGTGATTATTCTGTGTGACTGAAGGTTGACGAACTGTGCGGACTGCTATGACCCGAATCAAATACAAACTACCTGACCCTTTGAAACCTTTGAACTCCAAACCGTACGAACTGGACTATTTCACGCAACCAGACCACACTATACGACCTGATTGTTCAAACGGACTGATCAATCTATTCGGACTAGGATTGTCTTTTGTGAGAACTGGCAGAAACCAAGACTCAAATCACGCGACCTGAGTACACACCGTGCGAAGTGAACATATTTGGTGCAACCTGATTAATGTTTCCACATGATCTTGGTACAAGTTGAATCAAACTGAAATTTTATCTCGTATGATATGAATGTATATAACATAAAATCACCTATTTCGTTAACACTTACAAAAATGAAACAAAATAATATTGGAATGTGAACACTATTCTATACAAAACAGTTACTGGGCCGAATCAAAACACTAAACAGTTATAATATTGTATCAAACAAAAAAATCTTTTCACATGGGCCGGCTACATATAATGGGCTTCAACAATCAACACACATATGATTACATATAATGGCTTGGACCGATTAATACCATAAAACATGCATCACTTTCAAAAACCAACAACCCCTACGAAACGTCTATTTCAATTAAAGCTCACATGCAATTCATCGATTAATGATATCAATAGCCGATTGTTTTTAAGAACAACAATATTACTTGAATTTGATTGGACTGATTAGAAATTTTCACGTGAATTATTCAAATTCAATTCTGAATTAATGTGCAGCCGACAAACTTATATTTCCCAATGAATTCTATTGGACCATTATCTCAAAGCAAAGATGGCAATCACATGCAATCTCGGTTATCACAATGCAGTTGTCTTTTGAATCCATGTGCCGATTATCTTTATGATATAACACCTTTCTTATTGGACCGATAATCTAAATCACGTGAAGACAATCAGTTATTCAAACGGTATATGCATTCTGAAGCGAAATCAACCACAATGTTCAAGCGGAATATATCAATTTCAAACGAGATCAGCACATATTTTCAAGCGGGATGCTTATTTCAAGCGAGATTACGTAAATTCAAGCGAAATTAGACAAATTTTGTATTCTCAAGCGAAATCAACAAGTAATTTCAAGAGAAATTAGACAAATTGTGAACTTTCAAGCGAAATTAGCAACTATTCTCAAGCGAAATCATGATGACATCATCATTTCGATCTGATTTTGGTCCAATTGAACAAGTTTTAAGTCGATTTTAGATCTGAAACTCTCAAGGGTTTGTTAAAAGACCATTACGCACGTGATATGTGAAAATCAGACGTTTTTAACCGTGAAAACCTGTTTAATTTTGAAAGAAGGTGTAGAAATCAGAAAAATGAAGCTGAATTGGTATGAACTCTTCCTCCTGAGCTCTGATACCACTTGTAGGATCGTTTACGGACCCGAACGAGTCGATCAGAAGAGTTTGTCTCTACACGAAAGGCGGAAACAGACTTGTAGAGTTCAATTCAGCAAGATTTTCACTTAAAACTATTGTATGATTGATTTCACAATGATTTACAACCTGACAACACTTCGGCAGCACTTCGTTGCTCTGACCGGAAAGTTTTTCTCTAGTTCCAAGTGATTTAGCTTGAGCGATATTTATAGGTGAGGTGCTTTAGCTTGAAAATGTCACGTTCCACTTTCAAGGGAAAACACTCATGTTGGTTTAGCTTGAAACTGTCACATGACACTTTCAAGCTAAAACACCCATTCAAGCGAAATTAGCATAAACCAACCCTAAAACCTCCTATTTTCTCGTACATAATGACACGATCTAACATTCTTAATACAAGACTCGATACAAGACGAAATCGACAGACGCATGCACCAACAGCAACGTCAAAAGGTTATAGCCTATGCCTCTAGACAACTTAAGAATCATGAGAAGAACTATACAACCCATGATCTAGTGTAGAGGCGTCTCTGAGAATTTACGTACCATGTTCGAGCTCGAAAAAATGTGCTCTTCCATAATGTTTTATTAGTATTTAAAAAAAAATCAAATTAGTATTGGACTCAATAAACCTAATGCAAAGTGGGCTAAATTCCAAACCATAAAAAAATATTTGTAAATCGGCCTATATTGGAATTGATATGTGTTTGTTTACTATTTAAAAAATATAACATATATATATATATATATATATATATATCAGATTTTTTTTAAATCGCGTGCCTTTGAAATCACGGGCCTTGTGCGGAGGTCCTCCCCGCACACCATCATAGCCGCCCATATTCTAGAGTTAGGAGCCATATTTTTTGCCCTTAAAATTTTGAGACATTACCTTTACGATAGTAAGTTTATCAATTTCACCGATCACAAGAGTCTAAGATATGTTTTCGGGCAATAGGAGTTAAATATGAGACAGAGACGCTCGATGGAAATTCTTAGTGATTATGATTGTAATATCCAGTATCATGCAGGAAAGGCTAATGTAGTAGCTGATGCTTTAAGTCGAAAGTATCATGAAAAGCCAAGACGAGTACGTTCTCTCAAATTAAATCCGCAGATAGATTTATATGAGCAAATAAGAGAAATGCAGGAATCAGTAATCAAGGATGATACTGAAAAATTAAAAAGGAATGATTAAGGAATTAGAACAAGGAACATATGGAATTTGGAGATTCCATAAGAAAAGAATCTGGATACCTAAACAAGAAAGCCTACGTCACCGAATATTAGAAGAAGCCCATAAGTCTAAGTATATGATACATCCTGGAAGTGATAAAATGTATCAAGACTTAAGAAAGAATTTCTGGTAGATAGGAATGAAAAAGGATATAGCAGCCTATGTTCCCAAATGTCTAACCTGTTCACAAGTTAAAGCCGAACATCAGAAACCTTCAGGTTTATTGTAGCAACTAGAAATGCCCATATGGAAATGGCAATTGATAACAATGGACTTTTTTACCAAATTACCCAAGACACGAAAAGGTATGATACAATCTGGGGGATTGTAGATAGATTAACCAAGTCTGCTCATTTCTTACCAATGAAGGAAACTTTCAGTATGGAACAGTTAGCCAAGTTGTATGTAAATGAAATAGTTTCATTACTTGGAATTCCTTTATCTATTGTTTCTGATAGAGATAGCCGTTTTACTTCTCATTTTTAGACAAGTTTCCAAGAAGCATTGGGAACCAAGCTAAATCTAAGCACCACTTATAATCCTCAAACGGATGGACAAAGCATAAGGACAATTCAAACAATGGAGGATATGCTTAGAGCTTGTGTAATTGATTTCAGAGGAAATTGGGACGATCATTTACCATTAATAGAATTTTCCTACAATAACAGCTATCATACTATTATCAATGCTGCACCATTTGAAGCACTTTATGGACGAAAGTGCCGAACTCCAGTCTGTTGGGCAGAAATTGGAGAAAAACAACTGTCTAGACCAGAGATAGTACAAGAAACAACGGACAAGATTATTTAAGTCAAGGAAAGACTAAAAGCAGCACGCGATCGTCAAAAGAGTTATGCTGATAATAGACGAAAACCATTGGAGTTACAAGTAGGAGATAAGGTATTATTAAAAGTTTCTCCCTGGAAAGGAATAGTTAGATTCATCAAGAGGGGAAAGTTAAGCCCCATGTATGTTGGACCCTTTGAGATCATTAGAAAAATAGGACCAGTAGCTTATCAGCTACAACTGCCAGAGGAAGGGGCAGGAATACATGATGTATTTCATGTATGTAATCTCAAGAAGTGCTTAGCAGAAGAATCATTAGTGGTACCTCTTAAGGACATAGAGGTAAATGAGAAACTTAAGTTTGTGGAGAAACCACTACAGATTGAAGACCGAAAGATCAAGAATCTCAAACAAAAGAGATTAGTTCTAGTCAAAGTAAAATGGGATTCCAAGAGAGGACCAGAGTACACTTGGGAACTCGAGTCAGAAATGCAAAAGAAGTACCCATTCCTATTCAAGTGAATCTCGAGGATGAGATTTAAAACAAGGTGGGGAGGATGTAACAACACTCAAAAACACATTATAAGAAACCCTAGTTGAGACCCAAAATATGTACGATGCAAACCAAAACGAAAAATCAGGATTAGGGTTTGGGGGGTCATGGGGGGGACCCCTAAACCTTCCGCGACACGCGAAGGGTACCTACATGTTGGGATTGAACCCTACCAAAGGAACAGATAATTAAAGCCAAAACTGGGTCAGAGTAGTGGATCCAGAATAAGCAGATGTTACATACAAATCTCTCCCCTTGAAAGTGATTTCAACATCTGCTGACCTCCTATCTACTGAACGTGCAAACTGCTGACCTACAACTGCTGATCAAGTAAAGGCCTGATGGAAGACTAAAGTCCTGCTGCTCAATCTACTGCCTTGGTTCAAGCACTGCTGATCCGGACAAAGTACTACTGGGATCACAGCAGTGGAGGGATGCAGCAGTTGTTTATTCTATCTTTATGTAATGTAATGTAAAAAAGCAGTAGTTAGCATAGCAGTGTTTGTATTGATCAGAGGTTAGAGTTTGTTAGGAGGTTAGATGTCACTCTCATGGTGACGTCAGCTAAGATGCTCAGTGGTTTGCTAGTGCCTATAAATAGAACAGTGCTCTGTACTTTTCTATTAGCTCTTTGCAAACTTGTTTTCCTGCACGAACAAACGCTGAGCTCTGGCTGAGGGGGAGTTTGTATTAAGCATTACATTGTAATCGTTGTTGAAACTAAATTCAGTCATTCGGTTCTTTGTTGAAAATGTCTTGATCAAAGCAATACTCTAGTTTGATTGTATGCAAAGTTTGTTTCCATCTTATTTCCGCTGCACAACTCATCCATCTTCATTTTAATTTCAAACGTAAAATACAATCAAAACCAAACTCAGATCCAACAATTGGTATCAGAGCTTGGACAGTCAAATTTGATTTAACAATCATTTTGACATAAATAGTTCAGCTCAAAATCGTTGACATCGATAGTTTGTTCGTTTGTGTTGAAAAACAGAGCAAGGTTTAATCACCATTAAAGTTGATTAATCAGTGTCTGTAAAACAACCAGGATGACGTCACAATCACAAGATGATAAGAATGACATTGGTTCGCTTTTTAAACCACCCATGCTTAAACGTAATGAATACAGCATCTGGGAGAGAAGGATGGGTCACATCCTTGCTCAACAGAACACTGGATGTTGGAGGTCTGTTGTTTTTGGTCCCCATGTTCCTACGGTGCCAAGTGCTGAGGATCCAAAGAAGTTCGTACCTAAACCTTATGAAAACTATACTGAAACTGATTTTCAAAAGTTCGAACTGGATTCCAAAGCATTTAGCATCATAGCATCCACATTACCTAATGAGATCTATGCTGGACTGTTACACTGTAACAGTGCCAAAGAGCTATGGGATGCGTTGAAGGAACAATTTGGTGGGACAGAAGAAGTTATTGAGAACAATAGGGAAATTCTGAATCAGCAGTATGAGACATTTTGTCACGTTATGGGTGAATCACTGACTCAACAATTTGAGCGGTTCAGTTGTCTCATTAGTGAACTAAGGCTTGTTAAAGTAACTTTTCCAAATTCAACTCAAAATAGCAGGTTCCTTAGGTTACTACCAGAAAAATGGGACACTATAGCTTTTGTCACTAGAAACTCTGCTGAGTTCAAAGATCTGACCCTGACCCAACTTCATGGTAGACTCCTTACCTATGAAAGGGAGTTGAACCAGAAAAAGAAGTTGCAAGAGTCTGGCAAAGTTACTGATGATTACTCATTCGGTAGCACATCTCTTCTTGGTCAGGAAGAATCTGGTAGCAGTAGTAAGGAACAGGGTTATGATCATTTCATTGATATAACTGCTGGTGGAAACTTTAACAACCCTGATCCTTACTCTGCAAATTATGCTTTTACTGCAAATTGTGAAAACCAGATGTCAGATAACTTATGCTTTGAACTAAATGATTTGCAACACTTTGATCCCACTGACTTAGAAGAGATGGACATTTTGCATCAATTGGCTTTGCTTAGTGTAAGAACAAGCAAATTCTACAAAAGAACAGGGAGAAAATTCCCAGGGTTACATGGGAACTTAAGGGTAGGGTTGGATAAATCAAAAATCAAGTGTTACAAGTGCAATAGACTTGGTCATTTTGCTAGGGAATGCAGGAGTCAAACCACTGGTCCCATAATCACTCATCCTAGCTCAAACCCTAGACCACAAAATCAAAGCACTGTTTACTATACCCAATATGCCCTAGCAGCACATGTAAACATTGCTCACTATGCTGCTACCCCTGTGCCTGTGCATTATGTCCAAACCACTGTTCCGCAAATTCAATACATTCAAACCCCTGTCCCTCAGGCATAAGTGCAACCTGTTGCACCTCAAACAGCTGCTCCAGCAGTGGCACAACCAGATCAGCAAAGCTTCTTTACTCAAGGCTTTGTTGACTGGAGCAGCTTACCTGATGAGCTTGGAGATGAAAATTTTGCACTCTATGCTTCTATTGAACCTTCTAATGATAAATTTTGTTTGATCGCATTAGAGTCAATACCAAAGGGGATTGAAACTGAAGGTGAACAGCTAAGTGATGAAACAGTGGATAAGGTTACTGAAGCAGTTGTTAATGCAGTTGCTGGTGAACTGCTGCTGGGAGAAAATTCAGAAACCCTGATTGAACCACTGACAGACCCATGGTCCGAAGAGGACAAAGAAGAAGAGAAAAATGAGCAAGCAGGTGAGAAAGAAGAAAGAGCTGATGATGAAGAAAATCATCAATGTGATTGTGCAATGATGGCTGCTGCCAAGGTATCTCCTCAAGTTCTTGAAAAACTGTGTTCTGACAATTGCATTATTGCTTTTGCTAACATCAAAGAGGTAAATGAAAACC
Source organism: Helianthus tuberosus (assembly GCA_030545235.1). NCBI lineage: Eukaryota > Viridiplantae > Streptophyta > Magnoliopsida > Asterales > Asteraceae > Helianthus > Helianthus tuberosus. Next base: position 187,141,142 of record CM060447.1, read on the forward strand.
TTCGGAATAAAATCTTAACTGATGAAGTCAAATTTGAAAAGTCTTTAAAAGAACTTAAAAACAAATTGACTGAAAGAGAGAAAGAGATCAGCAGTCTTAAAGAAGAGCAAAGCATAAACAAAACTCAACTCCAAACTATGGTAGAAAAATACCAAGTTTGCAAAAAGGAGTTGGAGTCCACCCAGATCACTTGTGAAAAATGGGTGGAATCATGCAAAGGGTATGAGGTTATGCTTGAAAAACAGATAAAAAGCAATGTGAAATTTGGTGTTGGTTATAGAAAACATGATGATGAAAACAATGCTTTTGAAAAATCTGTTCAAACCACTGATGTAACCACTGAGTTCATCCCCACAAACAAGAATGGCCAAGAAGTGAAAATCACTGATAAACTTGGTAACAAAATCACACTTGGCAGACCAATGGGATCCTCTACTTTTGAGGAGCTTGAAAATTATCAATTCAAACCAAAATGGTCGGATGAGTGTGATATTCTTGAAAACTTCAAGCCCATGGACTTTACATCAACTGATGGTATTAAAGCTCCAAAAGCTAAAGTTATTCCTCTCAAGGATATCCCAACAGAGGTTAAAACCTCTGCTGCAAAGGAGTCCGAAAAGAGAAAGAAGAAAGAAAAGATCAATAACCTGTTTTGTGAATTTTGTGAGAAAAGGAATCATCAAACAAAAGACTGTTTCCATTTAAAAGCTTATGATTTGAACAAAACAAGTGTCATTGTTCCAGCTGAAAGCTACATTGTTTGTGGTAAAACAAACCACAACACTCAAGCATGTGTGTATCTCAAAAACTTTGATGTGAAAAAGAATGAGTACATTGCTAAAACATCCTTGAGTCCATCAACATCATCTGTCAAATTCACCAAGAACCAACCACTGTTTGTGCCAGTTCAAACAGCTGTCACAAAACAGCTGAACCAAACATCTGTCAAAAGAGATGTTCAGTTTACTGATGCACCCCCTGCTAATCAGTTCAGAAAAGGCAAGGAAAAACAGTCTTACCAAACGATTCTACATGTTAATGAGGCCTACAAAAGGCCCTCTAAACCTAAAGTGAACAGGCATCCTTTTGGGTACCAACAGGTGATTGGTCAAGACCCCCAATAGTGGTTAGCAAGAAACAGTACTAAAACTGTTCAAACCCCTGACCTAACCAATGTCCATCAATGTGCATCCATCCCAGACACTGTTGAGACCCCATCCAAAGCCTTATTGGCTTTGGAGACCCTAATGAACTAATCATTTTACTTCATGTGCAGGGAGCTTCTGCATGCTTTGATAGTCTTTGGTATGTAGATAGTGGAGGCTCCAGGCACATGACAGGATGTAAAGCCCTTCTCAAACACTTTAAAATCCATGGAAGGGGTGATATATCCTTTGGGAATAATAGTAAAGGAAAAGTTCTGGGGTCTGGTACAGTGCAGTCTGGAAATGTAAAATTTGAAAATGTCAATTTGATAGACAATCTAAAATTCAACCTTCTGAGTGTGTCCCAAATGATGACAAAGGTTTTGGGTCATTCTTCACAAAAGATTGTTGTAGGATTGTTGGACCAGAAATGGTTGAAAAGATTGAAGCAAAAATAAAAACTGGAAAAACTAAACTTGTTGCTCAAAGAAGTGGCAATTTTTATGTTGTTGATATGTCAAAAGAGTGTCCCGGAGCTGATGCATGTCTGTTCTCAGCTGCCTCTAACAAAGAGACAGAACTTTGGCACAGAAGACTGGGGCACACAAATCTTAAGACAATCACTGAAATTTCAAAAAATGGTTTGGTAAGAGGCTTACCACAAAAATTGTTTTCATGTTCTGAGCATTGCATTTCTTGTTTAAAAGGAAACCAGCATAAAAGCTCTTTTAAGTCCATTGAAGAGTCCAAAACAACCCAGTGTTTGCAAATGCTGCACATGGATTTGTTTGGCCCAGTTCAAGTCATGAGCCTCAAGAAGAAAAGATATTGTTTGGTTATTGTTGATGACTTTTCTAGGTTTACATGGACTTTCTTTTTACACTCAAAAGATGAGACTGCAGGCATTTTGCAAGACTTTGTGACACAGGTTGAAAAGCAATTTGACCTTCCAGTAAAAGTCTTCAGGAGTGACAATGGCACATAATTCAAAAATAAGGAGTTGGATGCCTTCTGTGTGAAGAAAGGGATTGTAAGGCAGTACAACATCCCTAGAACACCAGAGCAGAATGGGGTAGTGGAAAGGAAGAACAGAACTTTGATTGAGGCTGCCAGAACCTTGCTTGCTGATTCAGGTTTGCCATTAACTTTCTGGGCAGAGGCAGTAAATACTGCTTGCTATGTCCAGAACAGAGTTTTAATAATCCCCAGGCACAAAAAGACTGCTTATGAAATTCTGTATAAAATCAAACCACTGATCTCATACTTCAAGGTGTTTGGCTGCCCATGCTTTGTTTTGAACTTAAAAGATTCCATTTCAAAATTTGCAGCCAAAATGGATTGTGGTTATCATCTGGGATACTCAACCACTGCCAAGGCCTACAAAGTGTTTAATACACGGACCAAGGCAGTGGAGGAGACTTTGAATGTAAAGTTCAATGAACTTTCATCAATGAAAATCTCAGCAAATCCTGCAGATCTGTTTGATCTTAATAAATTCACTTTTGAAAACACTGCTGTCAAGACTAACAGTGCAGGTCCATCAGAGGATTCAACACTAGACTATGGGTATGAAATCATTGTCCCTCAAAAGTCTGCCACAATGGGAAAAGCATCAGTTGTTCAAAACAGTTGTCAAAGCTCAACCACTGCTACCTCAACAGTTGTTGACCAAAGTAGCCCATCAACCACTGCTTCCACATCAACAAACACTGCTAAAAAAAGTCCTCAAACAATGGATAAAAGTCAGCATGTGTCCTCACCATTACCTCCAATTCCACCACCTTTTGAAGCCACTGCTGGGTCATCAAAGTCACCAGCAGTGGTTAGCTCAGATGATACACATTTGCAGCCTTCACCAACAAATGCCATCATACCATACCAAGGAGATTTAATCTTCTTGAGATCTCATCCACCTGACCAAATAATTGGCAACATCAATGAAGGGGTGCTCACAAGAAGCCAAACCCAAAACATTTGTCTTTTTGCTGGTTTTCTATCACTCCATCAGCTAGTCAAGTACCAAGAGGCACTGAAAGACAACAGCTGGGTAGAAGCTATGCAAGAGGAGCTCCAACAGTTTAAAAGACAACAAGAATGGGAGCTTGTACCACTGCCAGTAGAGGTTAGTCCCATTGGCACAAAGTGGGTCTTCAAAAACAAAACTGATGAAAGGGGTATTGTTGTCAAGAATAAAGCCAGGCTTGTGGTTCAAGTTTACAGACAGGAAGAGGGGATTGATTATGATGAAACATTTGCCCCTGTAGCTAGATTAGAAGCTATCAGACTGTTCCTGGCCTTTGATGTCAACCACAACATGAAGGTGTTCCAAATGGATATCAAAAGTGCTTTCCTCTATGGTACAATTCAAGAGGAGGTGTATGTTTGTCAACCTCCAGGCTTTGAGGATCCATTTTATCCAGATCATGTCTACAGGCTAAACAAAGCCTTGTATGGCCTGAAACAAGCACCAAGAGCCTGGTATGAAACTCTTTCCAACTTCCTACTCTCAAATGGTTTCAAAAGAGGCACCATTGATAAAACACTGTTTCTAAAATGGAGAGGGGAGGATTTAATGATTGTCCAAATTTATGTGGATGACATTATTTTTGGAAGCACATGTAACAAAATGTGTGAAGAGTTTAGGGAACTCATGACAGCTGAGTTTGAAATGAGTGCAATGGGTGAGCTGCAATGCTTTCTTGGTCTCCAAGTTCAGTAAATGAAAAATGGAACTTTCATTCATCAAAACAAATATGCTAAAGAACTTTTGAATAAATTTGTTATGAATGATTGTAAACCATGCAGCACACCCATGGCAACAAATAAGCTTGTCATGTCTGATGAAAAGGATGAGCTGATTGATTAAACACTTTATAGAAGCATGATTGGGTCTTTATTGTACCTAACTGCATCTAGACCAGACATCATGTTTGCTACATGTGTCTGTGCAAGAAGTCAATCAGCTCCCAGAAAATCAAACCTCATTGCTGTAAAAAGGATATTCAGATACATAAAAGGTGCTCCCACACTTGGTATCTGGTATCCAGCTAATGGGAATATCAAGCTTTCAGGCTTTTCAGATAGTGACTTTGCTGGATGAAACACCACAATGAAGTCCACTTCAGGAGGGTGCCAGTTTCTAGGTGATTGCTTAGTTTCTTGGCAAAGCAAAAAGCAAGCAGTTGTTTCAACATCCACTGCTCAAGCTGAATACATTGCTGCTGCAAGCTGTACAGCCCAACTCCTGTGGCTTCAAAACCAGTTGCTGGATTTTGGTATCACTGCCTTAAAGACACCACTCATGTTGGATAGCCAGGCAGCAGAAAATATCATCAAAAATCCAGTTTCTCATTCAACCACCAAACATATCGACATCAGACATCACTTTGTGAGGGATTGCTATGAAAAAGGTTTGATTTCTCTGCATCATGTTCCAACTAAAGACCAGCTGGCAGATGTGCTCACAAAGGCATTAGACACTGCCACCTTTGAAAGCTTGGTCTCTAGGATTGGCATGCTAAACATGGAATAACAAGCAACATCTTGTTTTTCTATGAATAAAAGCATTAAAATGTTTTCAGAAAATCAAAAATCCATCCTGAAAAATAGCTAAAAATGATGTTTTCATTAAAATCCTTAAAAGTCTGCCATAACCACTGTTTGTTCAAAAGACTGCTCAACTTCAAAGTCTGTCCACTGCTGAAAGCCTTCCTCTGTCCTCTCATTTTTGATAAACTCTGTTGTTCAAAAGCAGTGTCTTATCCACTGATAGCAAAAATCATCCACTGCTTCCATTTTACCGTTGTAACCACTGCCTTCATCAGTAACTTTCATAAAAGTACTGTCCTTCATTTCCTCAGAGGTTGGCATGTGGGCAGTACATAGTGGTCAGTACTTTTGAAACCGCTGCCACATCAGCCTCTATAAAACCCCTACTTCACATCAAAACAGGGTTTTACTGTCGAATTGAATTCTCAAAAATTCTCTTCTCAAAGCAGTTTTTCTTCAAATTCCTTCAAACTCTTCTTCGATCATCATCTCCAAAATGACAAAATCGAAGCCATCTGCAAAATCCACTTCCAAATCATCTTCAAAAGATGCCTCTCAAGAGGCACAACCCACTGAAATTCCACACAAACCATCTCACAATCTTCTGGGTCTCCTCACAAAACCCGGCAACACTGATATGTTCGATTCCATCCTTGCCACCATCTCCGCATCAAAGTACAAAACTTTGTTAACAGCGGATGCACCAATTTATTTGACAACCCAGAGGGAGTTTTGGAAGAATGCAACCCTTGAAACACAAGGAGACGTTATAATAGCCATTAACTCTACTCTAAAGGGAAAACCTATCAAGATTACACCACAATCAATCTCAGAAGTCTTTCAACTCGATGATCAAGAAGGTAAAATTACTATTCCCAAATACGAGTTACAAAATGATTTTCTGGAAAGAGGGTACAATGCAGAAATGAAAAAGGACACCTTACAAAAAGGTTACTTTCCTTCTGCAACAAGATTTTTATTTCATACTCTCTTAATGTGTGTTTTAAACAAAACCACTGCTTTTAATGAAATACCTTTAAAAATTCAACACCTGGGATTTGCCATTCTTCACAAAGAAAATTTTAATTACTCTCGGGAAATTTTTATTGATCTGGTTAAAAATGTTGAAACAAAGGCATTCTTACTATTTCCAAGATTTCTAAGTTATTATTTTCAAAAGAAATTTAGTAAGGATGATCTTTCTACAATAAACCAAGGTGACTCCATTCAAATAAATAGCTTAACTGCTGAAACTTTTACAAGGATGTCAACACCTTGCAAAACACATGCAGAGGTGCCTGAGCAGATTTTAGCAGTTACAACTACTCCTCAGGTATCTGCTGCTGAGCCCACTGCTCAAGGTGATCAAAGTAGCAGAAAAACTACTTTGAAACCCACACCTACAATCACCAAAAAACCAACAAAAAGAAAAACTCAAAAACCCCCCCAAACCCATCAAAAAGGCAACTCTGGAGGATGAGATACCAGAGCTCCTGCCTGTGATAAAACAAAAGTCACAAGAAGCCACTGCTGCTACTTCCTCACAGCAGTTGGTACAAATATCTCAACCCATAACCACAGCTCCTCCTGATTCTTCACAAAAAGAACAGGTTGTACACAAAGGGCCACCACATCATGATGCTCTAGAATCACTTGATTCCATCATCCACAGCTCAATGCCCGGGGCAAATCCTATTTCTACACCAAACCTCACATCCACAATTCCCTCACCAACTAAATTGCTATTGGATGCAATTGATTTGAACCAGGCACTAACCAGTCCTTCTCACTCACCTATCAATGAGAACATACTTCAACAAATGACTGGGTCTGATGTATCAATCTTTGCTAACCCACCAACACAACCTGAGGAGGTTACACCCCTTGAGTTACAAGTAACTCTTGGTGGTAATCCAAGTGAAGCAGCCACTACAATTGTTGAACCCACTGGTTTACAGTTGGACAGTGGTTACATTAATAAGACTTCCTTGGAGGCAATTCCTTACATAGCACCTCTGCCAACCACCAGTGGATTCTTTTTTACCACTGGCAACATCAAAAGGTTGTCAAGTGTTGAAGGAAGAAGACCCCAGTACCAAGAAAAAGGGGCATCAGTGGTAGATGTTTGGAGTACACTCCCTACCTCAACCACTGATAAAACCACTACTAGTGGGAAATCAGATGATCCCATTAAATTGGGTGATGATTTGAAATATAAGGATTTGACGGAACATGTTGACAATTTGGATACAGCTGTTGCAGATATCAAAGATATGCTACAACAGGTGTTGAAAATACAAAAGATACAATCCACTGCTGTTCCACCTCAAGCACCTGCTCCACAACAAGCATATGCTACAAATGAGCTCTGGAATCTTTTCCAACCTTTTCTCCAACAACAAAAAGAAATCGCTGATCAACAACATGAAATACATGTACAAAAGCTGCGAACCATCATGGAGTCTAGGTACAAGAACACTCAAGCAGACATTAAGGCAATCAAGGCCCATTTATTGGAAACCACTGGCTCTGCTCCTCCAACTGTCGTTTTCATTGATCAACTTCCCCCAAATAATGCCAAAAAGGGGGAGAAAATTAAAGAATGGAAGGAAAAGGGAGTATATGATGGTCTCTACTTAGAACCAGAAATGGAGAATATGACCAAACAAATCCCTTTGCCATATGGTAGCAAGAAAATTGATGAGACCACAAATGCACTGGCAGAAGCAGTTGCAAGTGTCAAAAAGTATAGAGAGGCCAAGAAGAAAGCCAGGGTGGACTATCCAGATCAGGGTACTTCTGGGTCAAAGGATGATGAAAATCCTGTTGATAAAAAGAAGAAGCCTACTAGAAAAGTAAGGCAACCCAAATCCATCCCAACCAGACGTTCAAAGTCTGTTCCAAAACCACCATCCAAAACAGCTGTTGTAACTACTGTTGGTACTTCAGTGGTTTCAACATCTGTTTTCACTTCAACACACACCACTTCAACACACACCACATCTACTGCTTCACCACCAAAAACAACATCACCTGCTGAAAAAAAGCAGAAGACAACAGATGTTATAACATCTGTTGAAATGACAACAGTGGTTGAAACACCAGTTGTTTCAACTGTTGTTAGTCAAACACAAATCACTGCCACTCAATCTACCACCACAATTCCACCCAAAACATCATCAGTCCCTCCTCAAACAAAAAGGAGAAGGCTAATTCTTAAAGATGATGAAAATTCACCACCACCAACATCTTCAAAATCCTTGTCACTTGTTACAATACCCAAACCTGTTCCTCTCTCATCAGCACAAGTTCAACAGCCCTTAGCTCCTGCAGGTGTCCAATTTCCTCTTGAGCTCATTGCAGTCAGAGATGAAATCAAGTCCTTTTATTATGAGGATGACCCTGCTAAAAGGAGATTGCCATCAGTTGAAGGATATCCCAGGCCTAACAATATTGAAGAATATTTGAAACTCAAGGCTAAGCAAGCAGAGGATATCTCAAAAAGAAACACAAAAGGGAAATCTGATAGGGAAATACAGCAGAACTATCAGTACTTGCTCACACAAGTCAGATCCCTGGAACAATTTGCAAAAAATGTATGTCAACAAATTTCAGAAAGAACATATGAAACTCTGAGAAAAGACTACATTGAAAGCATCATGGCAACAAAGAAATACAAGGGAGAAAAGCACATGTACAAGGAGTGGATCATTCCTGAGCTTGAACGAGAAGCAGCCAGGATTCAAGAAATGATCAAAAATGAGGTCAAACACACTCCTTCAGAATGGTCAAAATTCAAAAAGAATGTGCCTGATAAATCACTTGAGCTTAAGAGAATGAAAGAGGAATTGGTTGCTGCTGATTATGGGTCTAAGCATCAAGTGTCAAGATGGAAAGAAGATGTAGTCAGGGCCACTTACAAAAGGTTGGAGGAACTAAGAAAGAAAGATCCTACAGTTCCTAAAAGGCCTGACTATTCCAAAGCAGAGGTCTCAAAAAGACCACCAAAGCTGCAAGTCAAAAGAGCCACTGCTCCAGCTGGTACAGCCATCTATAAAAGAAGGCCACACAAACAGTTGGGTGGTGAAACCATCCAAGAGTTGATAAAAGGAGATGACCTTGTAAAAGAAGGTATAAAGAAAATGATCATAGAAACTCTTGGTTTGGATCAAACTGTAAGTGCTGCTCAGTCAGTCATGAATAGGCCAGCCTCACCAAACACCTCTGCAAATAAAAATCTCACAAGAAACCCACCAGGCTCAAAAATACAAAAGTGGGAAACTGACAAACAGACCTACGTATTGACTTTGCTCAGGTCTGGTGGAGAAGTGAAGAAAATATCAAGGGAACAAGCTCTTGGCCTGAGTCTTGAAGATTTGCAGGATCTCCTTGATCTTCCACTTAGCAGGGATGATGAAGACACAGATGCCCTAGACTTTGAACTACAATTTAAAGGTCAGATAAGGGAACTGCTGATGAGGCAATAAAATTTCCACAATAATGAAGAGTTTTGGCATTATCTGTTCCAGGGGGAGATTGTTGGGATTGAACCCTACCAGAGGAACAGATAATTAAAGCCAAAACTGGGTCAGAGCAGTGGATCCAGAATAAGCAGATGTTACATACAAATCTCTCCCCTTGAAAGTGATTTCAACATCTACTGACCTCCTATCTACTGATCGTGCAAACTGCTGATCAAGTAAAGGCCTGATGGAAGACTAAAGTCCTGCTGCTCAATCTACTGCCTTGGTTCAAGCACTGTTGATCCGGACAAAGTACTGCTGGGATCACAGCAGTGGAGGGATGCAGCAGTTGTTTATTCTATCTTTATGTAATGTAATGTAATAAGCAGTAGTTAGCATAGCAGTGTTTAAATTGATCAGAGGTTAGAGTTTGTTAGGAGGTTAGATGTCACTTTCATGGTGACGTCAGCTAAGATGCTCAGTGGTTTGCTAGTGCCTATAAATAGAATAGTGCTCTGTACTGTTCTATTAGCTCTTTGCAAACTTGTTTTCCTACATGAAAAAACGCTGAGCTCTGGCTGAGGGGGAGTTTGTATTAAGCATTACATTGTAATCGTTGTTGAAACTAAATTCAATCATTCGGTTCTTTGTTGAAAATGTCTTGATCAAAGCAATACTCTCGTTTGATTGTATGCAAAGTTTGTTTCCATCTTATTTCCGCTGCACAACTCATCCATCTTCATTTTAATTTCAAACGTAAAATACAATCAAAACCAAACTCAGATCCAACACTACACGTGTCAAAACCAGACGTCGTCGACACCACAGGGCTAGAAACACAACAAGGCAGGTCTAGGCGAAATAGGTCTCTAAGGCGACACGCGAAAGGATCCTTGGATCCCGTTGCGACACGCGGGAGAGTCCAATTTTGGGTATAAATAGCCTGGCCTGGGACTTGAATTTCTGTACCATTTCGATCGGAAATCGAAATTTCTGTCTCTTTATATCTCTATTTCTTTCAAATAAATACACCCCTAATTCGTGAAACTCTACCTCGTTGTAAGTATTATAACCCCCGGTTACGTATTAGTTACTCTGCCCGATTGATCTAGAGCTCCGTAACGCATGTCAAGGCTCTGCCTGACTCAGTCGTTGGAGTTTTGTCTCGGGGGGAGGGTATAGCTAATGTAAATTGGGTTATTATACTAACGCGTGTGCATTGTTTAATTAATAGATTATAACCAGGAAATCACAAGGAAATACCTAAATTAGCAATGTGAGTAATTCCTCGTTTCACAAACTGTTTTTACAAAACCTCAAATGTTTAAATTATATTTCATAGTGATTGAGTATTTGTAATTCTACAATTATCGTCGGTATGTTGGGGGGTTTTGTATACAAAATTCGTTACTACACTGTGAGTAGTAACATTACCACCAGTCAGGATTGACAATATCGTGGGTGGTAATTAAAGTAGATGTAAACAAATGTAATTGCTGGATTGCCCTCAATGCTGTAAAATGATAAAACTTTTCTTGATTAAACTGGGATTCACTCGCCAGTATTTCTTGCTGATAAATTGTTTTTAAACGTGTTTCAGGTAACAAAATGTGAATGCCAATTAGAAGCCAGCTGGAGAGCGCTGAAGGCTTGAAAAAGTGGCTATAAAAGTTACCTATATAAAGAAGTTTTATTTCAATAAATTAGGGTTTATCCCTATAAACATGTTTGTAATGGAAACTTGCGAATTTCCCATGTATTTATTATTATAAAAATATGGTGTTTTACTCTGATAAACTATTTCCTAACTATTTCCTAACTACGGTCTTGCATGTAATTTCCGCTGCCAAATTAATAAACACCGATACCACTGAAACTGGTTCGCGGCCGCCCGTTCCCAAAGATAGGGGCTGGGGGTTGCGACATAGTCATATGGTTGTTCCAAGATACGGAAATCCTTTAGGATCCGGGATCCCTAATCTTATAAAAGGTTTTCACTAATCTTTAGTTATTCTATATTGACTAAATCTACACCGAATACTTCCAGAAACGCAAAAAAATAATTTGTACAAGTAGTGTTAACACCCGAGGATACTAATGAGTCAGGATCTCATATTTGTAACACCCTAACCGTATCTGTAACACCCTAACGAACGGCGGAAACGTCTAGGCGATACACAAATTGTCCAAAAGCTCACGATCATACTACTTGAAATTGAAGTATTTTTTAAATCAAAATTAAATATTTAAACATCAAAGGAATGGCAACTAGTTCACAAAATGAAACGTATATTCAATTTAAATTAACTAAGTCCAAAGCCACTAAGTGTAGCAAGTCTTGGAAGTCAAACATTTGTTACTTTAAACATGTGTAAAATCAAGTGTCAACTTTGAGAAGTTGATGAGAAAGATAGGATATATGTATAGAGTTGGTTAATTTCAAAACTCTAATTAATTGCAAAACTTTCTCAAATCTAACTAAACAATATTTTTATTTATATATTTTTATATTCAGAGTACTTTTATAATTTATTATATGTAATTTTACAATTACACATATGTAAACTAGTTTTTTACATATATGTAATTAGTTATTAGACATATATATATATATATAATTTGGATTACACATACGTAAACTACTCTTAAGATGTATGAAATCATAAAAATACATATAATAAATGATAAAAGTACCTTGAATATATATATATATAGGGGAAGATTCATTTGAGAAGAAAATTTTATTAAGAATAAAAAGAACAAAAGGGTACAACTGTAAAACATTAAATAGTTTTTTTCTCATCTCATTTATTATTATGTTTGACTAATTAATTAGTCATTAAGACTATCATCCTCCACACTAAAAAAATTTGCCTACACACATCAAAAGTTATCCTACCCATTTCGAAATTTATCCTACACATATTGAAATTTATCCTACACAACTCGTAATTTATCCTACACGCCTCGTATTTATCCTACACTATAAATGAATTTCTATTTTTATTTTTTGAGAAAAATATATATCTTAAAAATAAGTTACAAATTTAATATAGTTAGTTATTAAAGATGAAAGAACCAATTAATGAATATACCCTTATAGTTACATTAAGTACAAATATTAAATGAATTCTAATGAAGCATTCCTATTGGTTGAAATTTCTTCTTTTTTCTTCTTACAAAGAATTTCTTCTCATTTGAACTCTCCACTATATATATATATATATATATATATATATATAGGAATAAGTTAAAATGAGAACCACCTCGAGTTGTAAGAACCAGCGAGAACCACCCCCGCGGGGGGCCGTTGACCACGATTTTTTTTTTACAACTAGATGTGTATATTTTAACACCCTACGTAAAGTTTGGGTTTAAACGGCGCGCCCGAGGGGGTAGTTTTTTACGCCTAAAGTTTGGTTAAAAAAAAAGAAAAATTAAAAAAAAATAAAAAACCCAAACTTTGGGCGTAAAAAACTACCCCCTCGGGCGCGCCGTTTAAACCCAAACTTTACGTAGGGTGTTAAAATATACACATCTAGTTGTAAAAAAAAAATCGTGGTCAACGGCCCCCCGCGGGGGTGGTTCTCGCTGGTTCTTACAACTCGAGGTGGTTCTCATTTTAACTTTCCCCTATATATATATATATATATATACATACTATCTATACTATATATATAATGCATATCCGAAGGACAGAAATGGTCATTTGCCACTTTTTCAACATTTACAACCCTTTAAAGCATATTGTACAACCATCTAAAGCACACCAACCTTTAAAGTTTATTGAACCTAGTTTTGGGCGGCCAATTTTTGTTCAAAATTTGAATCCCCACTTCCCCATATATCCTGTCTTTTCATCTCACAGTCTCTTCCTTTCGATCTCTCCCCCTTTCAAAACCATCTCTAACTCTCATTTTTCTGTAAACATGAACCCTAAAAGCACCAAATTTCTCCATGGCTATTCTTGCAAAACCCCTCGATTCCAAAATATTGAGCCACGATCTGAACAAAACCACCTTCAGATCTGAACAAAACCACCCACGAAAAGGTTTTCAACGGTGAACAAAATCCCTTCTACTCCATGGTTTCAGCCGTCATTGATGATACTCCAGGTTCTTCCCTTCTCCGGTTCCAAAGATGACGATGGTGGTGTCACGGAAGAGAATCGATACCCTCTACCCCTGCTAGGGTTAGTAAGGTATGGTGTCAAGATCTTGTAAATTTATTTAAAAGTTTCAATTTTTAGTATGATAAGATGATCTGTCAGTGTGATTGTGATTATTCATGTATTTAGGGGAATTGGGAATTTGGGATCTGATTTTTTATTATTTTATCAGTTTTGATTATAATAGTTAACTTGGCTTAAAAATTAAATTTTAAACCTGGATGCCCAAGACATTAAAAACACTAACCGACCCGTAGGGAAATTACGTTGAAACAGAAGGCAAACAGGCAATAAGTTGCACTCTGCTAACCCATTTTGGATAGCAAAACAAAGTCTTTTAGAAACTACCATCATAGATCTTGGGGTCGTAACATTACTATGCATGACCCGTTTGACTCGACTTAGTAGCTCCACAGCCTCTGGTGCAAAGAAACGAAAAGTATCAATAGAAAATGGTATAAACACGTGTTTTGTTTATCAAATACTTGGTTAGAAACATGATTATTACACGGGTTGAATAAAAAATACTGAATAGTTAGTAATGAAGATTTAGGAATTATAAAACCATATTTTCAAAATAAGATACGACTGAAATTAGGTATATAAAGAGAAGCAAAAAAAAAAAAGAATCTTGGGCTCTTAGAATTTTGTTACTGATTTTTGTTTTGTACCATGCCCTTCATATAATGTCATCGTTATATTTGGTAGCAATTCAGGTTAAGGGCTCTAAATTGATAAACCAAAGATGTTTGATATATTTATTCGTTTCGAATAACCTAGCTGGTGGGTTGACACTTCATTAGGCCACCAATTGCCAATCTTCAATTTATAGTTTGCTTCTTTTTTTTTTTTGTCATGGTGTTTTCTCCTTTCAAATTATGATATAATTATATATACTATATTCTAATAGATAATAGAACAAAAATAAACTTTTTTTTTATTTTTTTATTTTTGAAATTTTTTCCCATAAATAAAATATGGCGATTTTTTATAAAAAATGTAAAAAAAAATTTGGTATGTTTTTTAGGCTTTTTTTAGTTAGTTTTCTAGTTTTCTCATTTAGATGTAATTTTCTTATGATCCTCTCCCTATATACATATATATTATAAACAAACCATAAAAATATATTATTTTTAAGAAATATAATTCCGAAAAGTATTAAAAATCAAAGACTTGATTTTTGGCAAATAATGTAAAATACACAAGTATTTACACCTACATACCAGTATACTTTCCTAAGTATACTTATATAAAAAGAATATTGAAAATATTATTTAACAAATTACTTATATTTATTTTTGGAAAATAATGTAAGTATCATATATTATATGAGTTAAAAAATATATATTATTTTTAACATATATGGTTTTCAAATACTACCTACAGAAATATATATTTTGGGGAATAAAATATATATATTCACAAGTGAACAATGTGATTTAGACAAACAATATTGTGACGAACGGGCAAGACCCGACCATCATGGGCACGACCCACACATATGACGAAGTTACACGACTAAAACAAACTAAATACATGACCCAAGAGGGTAACTTGTTCTTAGTAAGTTACAAGTTTAGATGATTAACGTACGTAGAACGTTTATAGGTTACGACAAACACAAGACAAGCACCAGTGGAGTTTCGACCCTGAAGACGCAAATCTGTGAGTTCATGTCCCCACTTTTAAACACTTTCTTGTTTTCTAAACCTTGGGGAAAATACATGTACGATGGTATGTTAGAACAAAACTAAGGAATGAAGCATAGATCATGTTACGAATAGGGTGAGACTTAAGCACCATTAATCAACTATATACCTAGACCGCGGAACAAAGGTTAGATCTAATGGGTTTGAGGCAGCCACACTCTTGGCAACTTTTTACCAAGAGTGCTTTTGTGTCTCGAGTCATAAATCGACGGAAAAATGCCTATGGTTTGGATGCTTCCTATGTCGTTACACATGTTAATGGCCTTGCAAACCATTAGTGATATCGATTTCCTTACATTACAGAATACATTTTCATGAAAATTATACAATGACATACCATGATTCTTACAACTATTACTCATATGTTTTACACAAACTGCATGAATTCACACAAACTTTTGTTGACGATTTCAAAACTTACATGTATTTCAGGAAACTAAGTGGATGAACGCGGCCTCTTTTGCTCAAGAAAGTAGTTTATGTTTCAAGATGTCATTTGTCTGTACTCCATTACCACCTTTTGATGGACTTGTTTGCTATATCCTGCCTCCTTGCGGTGACATAGGGAACAAAACCTTGATCTTTGATTGAAATGATGTTGTAAACTTTTCAAACAATTATCTTTTGTTAAGATGTAAACTCTAAATTTAATTTGTATTTTGAATGTTTAAACTTGAATGGAAAATTTGGAGTTGTTTTTATATCATGTACTATGTTTACTTATCGTATGCAATGAGAACCATTCATGATCACACCTCGTGATTCACCTTTGAAAGGGGTGTGATAAAACCCTTGCACTTTATGTCATTTAGTCCTAACTCAATCAATTTTTATGGTTAACTTTGACCAAGTGGACCGACACGATGGTGTTTTGGTCATTTTACCCTAACACTAAAATATATTATAAGAAAAACCCATCTTTTTACCATAAGTCTCTCTCTCTTTCTCTCTCTCTTTATACAAACTCTTTCTCTCTCTCTTTGTACAATCTGAGCCACCACCGCCCATAGCACCACCGCCATAACAGCGTTCACCACAGATCCACCATTGACCACTGTAGCAGCAACTCACCATAGCACCGTTCACCACCGCTATAGCTCTGCCGTCGTTCAACAAATAGCTTCGTTCATTCAACAAAACCGACGTTCATTCCACAAAAGCCAATGTTCGTTCCACAGAAGCTGCCGCTATTCCTTCCAGGTAACCGAATCACCCGATCTTCGTTCTAGGGTTAGGGTTCTTACGAATTAGAGTGGTGGTTGTCGGATTCAGTGTAGGGTGTCAGGTTTGGAGTGGTGGTTGTCGGATTTGGTGTGGGGTTGTCGGATTTGGTGGGTGGTTGTTGGATTTGGAATGCTGGTGCTAGGGCGATGGTTTATGGCAGTGGTGGTTTATGGTAGTGGTGGTGCTTGGGTGGTGGTAGGCACATAAGTTCTAGATTTGGTACGGTGGTTGGGATTTGGCAGTGGTGGTGCTAGGGTGGTGATTATTGGCGGCTGCTGGTGTGAGTGGTGTTGAGGTGGGAGTGGTGGTAGCGGTGGCTAAGGGTGGTGGTGGACAGTGCTTAAGGTGAGAGTGGTGGTGCCAGATGATATTTAAGAGAAAGTTAGGTAAAAAAACTAAATTACCCTTGTGTTACCTAATTAACCAAAACAATTAACTGAATTACTGTTAAAGGACGTAACGTGCAAGGGTTTGCAAACATCGAATACATTTTTTGTGATTTTTGAAAATAAAGAACACACTTTGCAATCTAGTGTCAACATACAGAACGAT
The DNA here is from genome assembly GCA_030545235.1 of Helianthus tuberosus. Taxonomy (NCBI): domain Eukaryota; kingdom Viridiplantae; phylum Streptophyta; class Magnoliopsida; order Asterales; family Asteraceae; genus Helianthus; species Helianthus tuberosus. The sequence continues at coordinate 187,157,952 of CM060447.1, forward strand.
TTTTGTAATTTACTCATATTAGATTTGAAGGTTGATGTGAATGAGAAGTAAGGCAAAAAGTGGGTGGGGATTTCAAGGTTGTTTTAAAGTTGTTACACTTCTCTTTCAAACATGTGTAGTATAATAATAATCAGTACAAGATTGCTTTCGTAACATCATAAAATTAGTGTGTATTAGAAGAAATTGAGAAAAAATATAAACATATGTACGATAAGTTTTAGTAAATATATAAATGTCTATTAGAGTTCATACTAACACGACCTCAAAAAATATTAAAGTAACTAGTGTGAATCACATGCATGTTTCGAGATAGTGATTTTAAATAAAATCTATATTTTAACTTAGATAAAAATACACGTTAAAACAATAGAAAAATGTATTTCATTTTAATATGTTCAGAAGAGAAATAAACAAAAAGAAATTAGTAAAGTATCAGCACGTTGTAGCGAATCTGTTTTGAATAAAACTTATATCGAAGCAAATACGGCGCAGTAATAAACGAATGTATTTCAATTTATAATAGTTCAAAAGTTAAATGAAAAAGGAAAAACCAATTAATTCACGGAATAAAACAAGAACAAATAAATCTAAAGATAAGCTTATTGAAAAAATAAACTAAAGAACATAAGAAGTAAATTTACGAAAGGAAAAAACCATAGAAAGAATAAAAATGGCAAAATAGTGAAAATAAGGGTGGGGGAGGTTGTGTGTAGAGTGGTCCAAAAAGTGTGATTCAGAACTCGCTCGATTTGAAACTAAGCCGAACAAAGCGAGCCTTGCTTGACTCAATTTTTAACGAGCCTGATTGGCTCTGTTTGGTTCACTCAATAGCTTGGCACGATTTGGCTAACATTATTGTAGCTTTAATATATTAAATCTTTAAATACATATAATATATTATAAAGAATGGTTACTATTTGTGACTATTTAGGTGTGTAGTTGGATGTTAATGAACTTAAATTATATTTAATTCAAAGAGTTAGTTGTCAAAATTGTCCCTGAGGTTTGAGCACGTTTGTCATTTTCGTCCAAAATGACATTTTTGTACCATTTTGGCCCCAATGTTTAGCATTTTTTGCCATTGTCATCCAAATGACTAACTTAGTTAAAAAAATACCATTTAATGAGGGGTATGTTTGAAATTTTACATTTATAAGTAGGGGTATTTTGGTCTTTTGACTTTATCATTTTATATATTATATAAAATGTATATCGGATTATTTATTTCCATTTATATATTATATTCAAACCAAAAGAATCTGATCATCATGCTTTGTATAAATGTTCATCATCGCAGACAGTACTTCTCCACCCAACTTATCTCCGACAACTACCACCCCCATCAACCACCACCCCCGCCACTACCTGCCACCACTTCCATCATCGTCATCAGCCACCACCCCCATCACCTCCACCTCCACCTCCACCAACCACCAGGCATCACCGGATTCCTCTCTACCACTACCCAAAGTCGTTGATGAAGCCGATGATGACAGATCTGGCGCGTGCATTCAACTCTAAACTCCGACGACTCTGCGGGGGTCATCATTTTGTCCGGGTTGGGCCAGTTGTTCTGCTCGGGTGTGGATCTGACTTCTGGTAAAGATGTGTTCAAGGGAGACGTGAAGGAGGTAGAAACTAACCCAATTGCTCAGATGGAGCGGTGTTACGTTTGCTTCAGTTTCATTCATCATGCTGATTTTGTTTTAGAAACCTTAGAATTCGCTTTAATTGAGTCGAGTAGGGCTCAATACGTTTTGGATTTGTTCAAGAATTGAGTCAAATCAAGGAGATGTCAACAATTTTTTACGGGAAATTGAAGTGTTGTTATTTTGTTGAACGGATTTTGATAGAATTGGGTGGGGTTTCAGATCCAACAATCGTGGTTATGGCTGGTGTGGTAGGGTTTCAAATTTGGCAATGGTGGTAATGGCTGGTGGGGTGGTGGTGGTGGAGATGCAGGTGCAGGTGGGGTGACTAGGGATGAAGAAGAATGTTTTTTTTATTAAAATAAAATCATAAAGCCAAAAGACCAAAATACCCCTACTTATAAATGTAAAATTTTAAACATACCCCTCATTAAACGGTGTTTTTTTAACTAAGTAAGTCATTTGGATGAAAATGGCAAAAAATGCCAAACGTGGGGGGCAAAATGGTACAAAAAAGGTCATTTTGGATGAAAATGGCAAACGTGCCCAAACCTCAGGGACGATTTTGGCAATTAACTCTAGTTGAAATTTAAAACTTATTTTATATTTGCTTAGAGATTGATTTTGGCTTGTTAAAATTATTTTGGATATTTTCTTTTAACTATTGATTGTTATTTTAGACTATTGACTTTTGAAAGCTATGCAGCCTAGTTAAGTCGAGCTCAGCTAGCTCGGTTAAAAACCAAACCAAGCTAGATCTTAGATTTTCAGCTCAGTTGGGTCGGTTTATAATCGACCTTGAGCCTGAGCTTACCCTTGACTCGATGTTGCTCGGGTCATTAACAACTCTCTGTAGGAAGGACTAGAACTCGCGTTAGACTTGTGGACAAGGAGCACACCTACTCTACTCTACTGAATATGTGTGTGTGTGTTTATATATAGGGGTTGGTTAATGCACAATATTCCTTAACGTACGATGTGTACGAGATGAAATTACGCACGTTATAAAACTCAAAAATCCTAATCACGCATGTAATATTTTCATAGTGTACGTTAAGCAAAATTGTACAATACACTTTCACTATACACTATATTATATATATATATATATAGGGCAAGGTTTCGTTAGAAATCACCTTCATTGCGAGAACCACGAGAATCAATGTGAACACTTTTTTAGCATTTAGTTGTGGGGTTTAACTTTAGGGTTTAGTTTTTAGCATTTAGCTTGGGTGGGGTGGGTAGGGGGTTTAGGTTTTTTATTTTTGTATTTTTTATTTTTTTTCTGGGGGGGGGGGGGGGGGTGTTTAGGTTTTTGAGTTGAGGTGGGGTGGGTTTATTTTGTTGTGTTCACATTGATTCTCGTGGTTCTCGCAATAAGGCTGGTTCTCGCATGAACCCTAACATATATATATATATATATATATATATATAGGGTAAGGATAGTGTAAAAAGGGCCTGAAGTGTATTATAACACTATATATAATACTATATAACACCATATAAACACCGTATAACAATATATAACACCATATAATACCATATAACACTATGTAACACTATATATCATTATATAACAAATATAACACTATACATCTATCATAGACATGCTATCAGACAACCTATAGTGTTATATTTGTTATATAATGATATATAGTGTTACAAAGTGTTATATGGTATTATATGGTGTTACATATTGTTATACGGTGTTTATATGGTGTTATATATTATTATATATAGTGTTATAATACACTTCTCACATTTTGAGCACTTTGAACACTTTTTACAGGATCCTCTACCTATATATATATATGTGTGTGTGTGTGTGTGTGTAGGTTTTATGTGTGTGTTATGGCAGAAATTATGATGTTTTATAACATTTTACACTTTTCATGAATTTTGGACTTTGTAGCCAAATCTCACCATATATATATATATATATATATATAGTGGAGAGTTTAAATGAGAAAAAAATTTTGTAAGAAGAAAAAAAGAGAAAGTTTCAACCAATAAGAATGTTTCATTTTACTTCATTTAATATTTGTATTTTATTTTAATATAAGGGTATATTGGTAAACTTACATAAATCATTAATTTGTAACTCTTTTTCAAAATATATACTTTTTCCAAATTAAAAAAAACAACTTAATTTAAAGTGTAGAATAAATTACTCGTTATGTAGAATAAATTACGAGTTGTGTAGGATATATTTCGAGGTGTGTAGGATAAATTTCGACTGTGTAGGATAAAATTCTGTAATGTGTAGGGTATATGTAGGAAAATTTTGATTCTCCTATATAGGGTAAGGTTCATGCGAGAACCACCCTTATTGCGAGAACCGCGAGAACCAATGTGAACACAAAATAAAATCTAAAAAAAATCAAAAAAGCACTCAAAATGTTATTTTTCTTTTTAATATTCTTCTTAAAAAAATCGTTATCTTTCGTTACCATAGAAAAAAAAACTTTTTTTTTTCGAGTAACTGTTATCCATGCACATGTGCATATGTATCATTACTTCGACAAATTCGGTAATACGTTATCAGGAATAGACAATTGCACTTTAATTTACAATACCATTCGTAATACACTACTTTTTACATTACCAATATTCAAAATGTACATGTGCATCATTAGGTATAACCATGATATATACATGTTTTTTGGTTAGTTATATCTAGTGGTTGATGGCTTGGTTATAGTTGTTAATTTATGATGTAATATGTTGATTGGATGGTATAAATGGTGTTTACATACATGTAATAAAGTGAAAATATTGGTAATGGTATTGTATTATGGATGGTAGAAGGTAATGGTATTGTATTATGGGTGGTAGGAGGTAATGGTAGTGTATTATGGATGGTATGATAGATGAAAGGGAAAGTGTATTCAAAGTAGTGTACCAAAACACCTTCTTTCATGTTGATACATATAGATGCACATGTGCATTTCTAATATTGTTAATGTAAAAAGTATTGTATTACACATGGTAGTGTAATGAAAGTGCAATTGTCTAATAGTTGTAATGAATTACGGAATTTGTCAACGAAATGACAAAAATGCACATGTGCATGTTTGTGTATTATGGATGGAATGATAGATGAAAGAGAAAGTAGTGTACCAACACACCTTATTTCATGTTGATACATATAGATGCACATGTGCATTTCTAATATTGTTAACGTAAAAAGTAGTGTATTACACGTGGTAATGTAAATGAAAGTGCAATTGTCTAATATTTGTAATGAATTACGGAATTTATCAAAGAAATGATACAAATGCACATGTGCATAGATAACCGTGACTGGATTTTTTTTTTTTTGAAATTTTTTTTATTTTTTTATTGTAAACAAAATATAGCGATTTTTACAAAAAAAAATGGTTAAAATTTTTTTTTTTTGGGTGCTTTTTAGATTTTTTTAGGTATTATTGTTTGTGTTCACACTGGTTTTCCCGATTCTCGCAGTAAAGGGTGGTTCCTAACGGATCCTTCACCTATATATATATATATAGTGGGGATCCTGCGGAAAGTGTGTTTTTAAAACACAACATATCAACCAGTAACCGATAAAACACAACATGGACCAGTAACTGATAAAACACAACATCAAGAATGCCAAAAATCATATCAAGCAGATAAAACACATTGTGATGAAATAGTAACTGAAACTAGTAACTGCTAAAACACATTGTGATGAACCCAGTAAATGATAAAACACAACGTGAATAAATTGTTAATGACTTGAACTTCGTAATTTAAAGTAATTGCCCTTTTGAAATCGTAATCATTTGAAATTGTCAAAGAAATATACGTTTCCATAAATACCTGGATAGTTAGTTTAGGATATGTAATATTACAAAATTAAATTAATAATCAAATTACCATCATGCCCTTTTGAATAAAAAAACTAAAAGCCACATGTCACCTCCCTATTGTTTCCTAGACTTTTTAGGAAACTTAGTCTTTCTAGCCAACTCCCACTCTATATACATGTATGGGGAGATAATTATGAGGAAACTACAAGGTGGGAAAACTAAAAAACTCCCAAAAAAGCTTAAAAAGGCATCAATTTTTTTAAACATTTTTTGGTTGTAAGTTTAAGCATTTTTAAGATAAAAAAATTATGAAAGAAAAAACAAATTAGTATAGCACATGTTCAGCATATGTTATGTTGCACATGTAATTTAGCATTTTGATTTAGGTTTTCGGTTTAGTTTAGTTTTAGGGTTAGGTTTTTGAGGGGTTAGGTCTAGGGTTTAGTTTTTAGGGGGGGGGGGGGGGGGGGTGTTCAGGTTTTGGGGGTGTAGGGTGGGGGGCGGTTAGTTTTTTTTTTCGTAGTGTTACACATGTGTATTACTAGTTTTTTTTTTCAATTTTTTATATTAAAAAAAATATAGATTTACAACAAAAAAATGTTAAAAAAAATAGTGTGTTTTTAAGCTTTTTTTTTGTGAGTTTTTAATGGCATGGATTTGTATTTAGAGAACCTAAGAACTCATATATTTACTAGATATACATTTCCCAGATAGGGAATAGTTTTATTTTTGTTATTGGCCACAACTTTCGGGCGAATAACAAGATTTTTTTTTTCTTTTTTAGCATACAATAGTTAAAATTATGATTTTGCCCCAGTTTAAAATAAATTTATGGTTTTGCCCCTAGCTATGGTCCTGCCAAATTACAATTTTATTCCCAATTTAAAATTACGATTTCGCCCCACTTCAAAATAAAATTTTGGTTTTGCCCACAGCCTAAAGTTACGATTTTGCCCCGGTTGAAAATAAAATTATTGTTTTGCCCTCAGTTCAAACTATGATTTTGCCCCATTTCAAAATTACAATTTTACCCCGATTAAAAATTGAAATCTTGCCATCGTTTTTTTTTTTTGACAAAACTATGGTAGTGTTTTATTTTACTTTGTTAACTCAGTGTAATTTTTATTCGTGCCAAACAGCTGCCTAGCACTCGCTAATTGGTCCTAACAAATTATTGTTTTGCCCCAGCTCTAAATTACATGCTTGCCATCGTTTTAGTTATTTTTTTTTGGCAAAACTATCGTAGTGTTTTGGTTTAATTGGTTCACTCGGTGTTTTTTTTTTTTTTTTTTGAGATTGTGTTATAAGTAGCATGTATAAGTGACCGAAATAAAGGTGTACATTTTATTAAATTAAGAAATATTCGGTTGAGCGCCCCGCAATGCAGGCGGCGCATAACACTAGTTTACTATGTATACAAACATTAGATGGGGGAATAGTGCCATGCTATATATACAAACATTAGATAAGGGAATAATGCTTGTCTGGCACCCTCCTATTGGTCTAATCAATTTACAATTTTATCGCATAAATTATGATTTCACTCTCAGTTCAAAATTACGTTATTGCTCCCAATTTAAAATAAATTTATGTTTTTGACCTCGGTTCAATATTACACTTTTATCCCAAGTTTAAAATTACAATTTTGGCTCAATTCAAAATAAAATTATACACTTGCCCTCAGCTAAAAATTACTATTTTGCCATCGGTTCACAATTATAATTTTTCCCCCAAATCAACATAAAATTATGATTTTGCCCCCAGCTTAAAATTACGATTTTGCCCTTAGTTATAGTGCCAGACAGTTGTGTGGCACTCCCCCATTGGTCCAATCAATTTACGATTTTATCCCTGAATTTAAAATTACGATTTCTCCCTCAGTTCAAAATTACGTTTTTGTCCCAAGTTTAAAATAAAATTACGCTTTTGCCCCAGCTACAAATTACTATTTTGCCCTCGGTTCAAAATTATGATTTCATCCCTAGTTTAAAATTACAATTTCGCCACAGTTCTAAATAAAATTATACACTTGCCTCGAGCTAAAAATTACTATTTTGCCCTCAGTTCACAATTATAGTTTTGCCCCAATTCAAAATTATGATTTTGCCCTTAGTGAAAAAATCTGATTTTGCCCCGTTTCAAAAACTATCATTTCACCATCAGTTCAAAATTATGTTTTTGCCCCAGTTCAAAATAAACTTATGCTTTTGCCCCCAACTCAAAAGTACGATTTTGCCATCAGTTCAAAATTTTGATTTTACCCCAGTTTAAAATTACGAATTATGGTTTTGCCCCCAGCTTAAGTTTACGATTTTGCCCTTAGTTCAAATTTATTTTACAATTTTACCCAGGTTCAAAATTACGAATTTGCCCCTATACAAATTTATAATTTTGCCATCGGTTCAAATTTACAGTATTGCCATCACTTTAGCTTTTGACAAATTACGATTTTACCCAGTCCAAAAATACAACTTTGCACTGAGTTCAAAATTACAGTATTGTTGTCGTTTTAGTTTTTTTTAGCAAAACTATTAAAGTGTTTTATTTTAATTGGTTGACTCGATTTAATTTTTTATTTTTTTGTGTCATGAAGCTGCCTAATACTCGCTCATGGAGACGGCCCTGTGTATTTATACACACGTTAATAGACTTTATGACACCTTGCTATCAAAATTGTATATAAATATATGATGTATATGGATTGTAATTTGTCAAATCCTCTTCCTTTCATCTTTCTATTTTGAATCTGGAACAAAAGGGGCACAATGGTTAGGCTTGAAGAATCATATTTCATGGTAATATGTATACTACTTGGTGCGTTCCTCGCAAGTCATCAGTGTAATCTCCAACCGTTTATAGGTAGGAAAAATCTTACTGATATCGAAGCATTTGGGGTTTCGATTGCATCACCAAAAGGATGTTTTACGAAATGCACTTTTTATCCAGGTTCCGGTAAATACTGTTGTTGTTTAAATAACAAGTGAAGGTGCGAATACCGTAAAGAAGATTGTCAGGACGAATGTCACTTCTAGAAAACTACTACTATGACCAGTTGTGTTGAGAATTAATTCAAACTCATGCATGCACGTGTCCTATGGAACGGATTCTATCGTTAAGTTTATCTTTAAAGTTGTTTCCTATTTTCTTGTTCTTGTATGAAACAAGCCGTCCTGTTTTTTGCGCCCCATTTTTTACGTCCCGTTTTTATGTCCCGTTTTTACGCGCCGTTTATACGGCTCGTTTTACGCGCCGTTTTTCTACGCCGCGTTTTTTCATGCCGTTTTTTTTCGACCGGGTTTTTAAGTGCGGTTTTTTATTCCCGGTTTTACGCGCCGTTTTTACACTTTTTACGTTTTACGTTAACCTTTTTAGACTTTTTACATTTTAAGTTTTACGTTAAAATTTTTACGTTTTAAGTTAAATTTTTTACGTTTTACGTTAAAACTTTTTACTTTTTACGTTTTACGTTAAAAATTTTACGTTTTACGTTTTTTGCCGTCCCGTTTTAGCCGTCCCGTTTTTTGCCGTCCCGTTTTTTGCCGTCCCGTTTTAGCCGTCCCGTTTTAGCCGTCCCGTTTTTTTACAAGCCGTCCCGTTTTACGCCCCGTTTTTTACGTTTTACGCATCGGTTTTTTACGTGTTACGTGTCGGTTTTTTACGTCTTACGCGTCGGTTTTTTACGTCTTACGCGTCGGTTTTTTACGTTTTACGCCCCGTTTTTTTACGTTTTACGCGTCGGTTTTTTACGTTTTACGCGTCGGTTTTTTACGTTTACGCGTCGGTTTTTTACGTTTTACGCCCCGGTTTTTTACGTTAACGTTTTTTACGTTTACGTTTTACGCCCCCCCCCCCCCCCCCCCCCCCGGTTTTTTACGTTTTACGCCCCCGGTTTTTACGTTTTAGTAAAAAAAAAAATTACGTTTTAGTAAAAAAAATTTACGTTTCACCTAAAACTTTTTACTTTTTTACGTTAAAACTTTTTACTTTTTACGTTAAAAAGTCTCCGATATATTGTTTTCGCCATCGACGCCTAAACAAAACCCAACAAACAAAATATTTTACGTAAAACTTTTTACGTTTTACTTTTTATGTTAAAAAATTTACGTTTTACGTAAAATTTTTATGTTTACATGAAATTTTTACGTAAAAACTTTTTACGTTTTGTGTAAAACTTTTTACGTTTTTACGTTTTACGTTAAAACGAACGCACCCATAAATCGCAAAACAAATGCACCTAGAAATCGCAAACTCGGTAGGAGTCTCAGATAGGTTGTTATCGTCATCGACGCCTCAATTTTTTTTTTGAAACAACAACATCAAAACAAAGTGTATCTCGAAAAAAAACGTGGTTTGGCTCAGATTTTCCGATAATCAAAAAGGCTGCAAAGTGGGGTTGCAGGTTCAAAAACCTACCCCCCGCCGTCCTTGCCGCGCCATCGTCATCAAAATCTAGTTTTTTTTTTTTTTTTTTTTTTTTTTTGCATCATCGCCATCCAATCCAAAAACATATCAACCCCACAGTCACTGATCAAACAAGAACAAACCAGATTCAAACCACAAGATTCAAAACCAACAAAAACCCAGTTCATCAAAAAAGCACCCAGTTCATCAACAAAAACCCAGATTCAAACCCAACAAAAACCCAGTAACAATAACAACCAAACATGATGTAGATACCCAAAAATCAAATCAAAGGAAACCCCATCAACAATAACAAAATGATGTACATACCCAAAATCAAATCAAAGGATTCAAAACTTCCACAAAAATACAACAAAATCACCTGCTCAAACCCACAAAAATCAATTTTTTTTCCAGATTCAAAACTTCCACAAAAATACAAGGAAACAAGATCAGAACCAATAATCAACAACAAAATCACCTGCTCAAACCCTCACCGTTGTCCCCGTCAAAACCCACCGCCACCACAACCCCACCACCGCCTAGGGTTCCGCCACCAACCCCAACACAACCAAACACCAGTCGCAAGGGTGGCGGCGGAAGGGGTGACGGTCCTCCACCGCCGTCGTAGCGAGGACGGCTCTGCAACTGCTGCCGGAAACTTCACCGGTGAAACGAGAGGGAGACGAGAGTGGGGGGTTGCATTCGGGGTGTGTGTATCCTCACCCTTTGATTCCAATCTACACAGTGAAGTGGTGGTGGATATAGGTGGAGTGGTGGTGTGTTTGAACTTGGTTTTGTCTTTATGGTGGAAGTTTTGAATCTGGAAAAAATAAATAGAAGATAGTAGAGAGGAGAGAGGAGAGAGGGTGTGAATTAAATGAAGAGAGAGGGGTGAGATTAGACATGTAGGGTAAATGACCAAACTACCCTTTTCGTTGGCTGATTATGATTGGTGGAGAATGGTTCTCATTTGAACTCTCCACTATATATATATATATATATATATATATATATATAGGGAGCCGCTACCCAACTGTTGTGGCGGCGCGTGTTGGTGGGAGTTGTGCAGAGGCGGTGGTGGGGGCGGTGGTTTGGTGGGAGTTGTGCAGAGGCGGAGGCGGTGGTGGTTTAGTTGGTTCAAGGCTGGTGGTGGCGGTTCGAGGGCTGGGTGGTGGGCCGGCGGCAGCGCCGCCGTGAGCGGCGGAGGTCCCGGTCCCCTCCTGTGTTGTTGATTCTTGATGATTTTGCCCAAAGGTTTGATTTATTTCTGTTTTGATTGGGGTTCTTTGATTCAATTGGTGGGGTTCTTTGATTCAATTGGTGGATTTGTTTTTGTTGATTCTTGATGATTTGGTGGGTTTTGATTATATTGGTGGGTTTGTACAGCATGTGGGTTTTGATTCAAAAAGTTTGGGTTTTTTTTTCTGTTGAATGATGTTCATTATTTGTTGCTGGGGTTCATTTGATTTGAATATGTTTGGGGGTGGGGGTTCATTATTTGTTGCTGGGGTTCATTTTTTGTTGCTGGGGTTCATTTGTTTTGAATATGATGTTCATTACGAGTTCTGTTTGAATATGTTGAATGTGTTTTGAATGATGTTCATCAGGTGCTTTTTGAATGTTTGAATATGTGGGTTTTGATCAGTTTTGGTTTTTGGGGCGATGATGATGCAAAAAAAAAAACTAGATTTTTGATGACGATGGCGCGACAACGATGGTGGAGGGTAGGTTTTTGAACCCGCAACCCCACTTTGCAGCCTTTTAATTATCAGAAAAAATCTGAGCCAAACCCTTTTTTTCGAGATACACTTTTGTTTTGTTGTTGTTGTTGTTGATTTTTTATATTCTTTTCCCCCGTCGATGACGATAAAAATCTATCCGAGACACTTACCGACTTTGCTTTTTATGGGTGCGTTCGTCTTGCGTAAACAAGTTTCGTGTAAAAAAAGTTTTTGTGAAAAAAAAGTTCAACCATAAACTTTTACTTTTCGTGTAAAAAAGTTTTTGTGAAAAAAAAGTTCAACCATAAACTTTTACTTTTCGTGTAAAAAAGTTTTTGTGAAAAAAAAGTTCAATCGTAAACTTTTACGTAAAACGTAAAAAGTTTATCGTAAAACTTAAAAAAGTAAAACGTAAAAAGTTTAACGTAAAACTTAAAACGTAAAAAGTTTTACACAAAACGTAAAATTTAAAAACATAGAAAGTTTAACGTAAAACGTAAAATGTTTTATGTAAAACGTAAAGCGGAAAAAATGTTAACGTAAAAAACCGGGGGCGTAAAACGTAAAAAACCGACGCGTAAAACGTAAAAAACCGATACGTAAAACGTAAAAAACCGACACGTAAAACGCAAAACGGAAAAAATGCTAACGTAAAAAACCGGGGCATAAAACGTAAAAAACCGACACGTAAAACGTAAAAAACCGGGGCAAAAATTGGCGCGTAAACTGTAAAAAAAAGTTAACGTAAAAAACCGGGGCGTAAGACGTAAAAAACCGACTCGTAAAACGTAAAAAACCGACACGTAAAACGTAAAAAACCGGGGCAAAAATTGGCGCGTAAACTGTAAAAAAAAGTTAACGTAAAAAACCGGGGCGTAAGACGTAAAAAACCGACGCGTAATACGTAAAAAACCGATGCGTAAAACGTAAAAAACCGACACGTAAAACGCAAAACGGAAAAAATGCTAACGTAAAAAACCGGGGTGTAAAACGTAAAAAACCGACACGTAAAACGTAAAAAACCGGGGCAAAAATTGGCGCGTAAACTGTAAAAAAAAGTTAACGTAAAAAACCGGGGCGTAAGACGTAAAAAACCGACGCGTAAAACGTAAAACACCGACGCGTAAAACGTAAAAAACCGGGACATAAAACGTAAAAAACCGACGTGTAAAACGTAAAATAACGTTAACGTAAAAATTGGCGCGTAAAATGTAAAAAAAAAAACGTTAACGAAAAAACCGGGGCGTAAAAAAACGGATCTTCAAAACGTTTTTTTTAAACAAATCTTTTTAAAAAATACTAAAAATTTGATTTCAAAAAATTTGTTTAACAAAAAAAATATGTTTATAAATAAAAAACAATTAAGTAAAGAATGTAATTAATGAATATGACAAAAAAGGTAATTTAAAATTAATATATACAAAAAGACAAAGAAGACAAATTTACTTATATACCCTTTTGGATTATAATATTAAAGACATAATAAGACAAAAACCATTTAATATTAATTTTTGTTACTTTTAATCTCATCCATCCATCAACTAGATCTAATGGCCAGAAAGTGGTTCTCATGGTTCTCATAACTGGAGGTGGTTCTCATTCTAGCGGTCCCCTATATATATATATATCTCGATGAGTTAAGGACCAAAATCACCTGATTGCATGGATAAGTTACAAGTAATGTTAGTCTTTGAAAGTGCCTCTTATGGGGTCAAAAGGACCAGAAAATCTTCACAATCCAATAAAAAAGAGAACAATACAAAGCGTCATCGGTTTGGAATATGATCAAGGCACATGTTTTATGGAAATGAAGAAACCAAAGCTTTGTAAAATAGTGTCGGGACATGGTCTTCTGGTTTAGGTGTCCTCCTAAGGTGGGCCATAACTAGGGGCGGCAATTCTTGACACGACCCGTTAACCTGACCCGAACCTGACACGAAAAAAACAGGTTTGGGTCGACTAACACGACCCGTTTAAAAAAACGGGTCGGGTTCGGGTTGACCCGTATTAAAAACGGGTCGGGTTCTGGTTGACCTATTAACCCGTTTGACTATTTAGATTAAAAAAATCTTTTATATTTTTGTTTTTTCGGTTTCTATTTTACATGGTTAGTTGTTAATTTTGACACATTATATTATTTATTCATCACACTTATACTCATCATTAAACATGTTATCGATAACTCACTTAAAACCAAACAACTCGTTTATAAATCATCAACTTGTATCACTCATTTTAAAATATGGGTTAAATGGGCCGGGTTCGGGTTAATCCGAATTAACATGGGTCGGGTTCGGGTTGAACATTTCAACCCGCCAACCCGTAAACCGTCAACCCACCAACCCATCAACCCGACACGATTGCCACCCCTAGCCATAACTGGTTCGGTTCAACTGGTCTTCTGCAGGGGCGAAGTATTTAAGGGGCGAGGGGGGCGCCTGACCCCCCGAACTTTTCGGTCAGTAGTGTAATATATGTTCGTTCCGTATAGGATTTTGTAGGTATATACGTTTTCGACCCCCCGGTTTTATAAAAAAAATTAGGTATATACGTTTTCGACCCCCCGGTTTAAATTTTTTTATTTATATAGCTCAAATAAAATATTTAATTAGCCAAATATAATAGCCCAAATCATTATATTTGGTAGAATGCAAGAATGTATATTATATAACCCAAATAAATCATTATATAGCTTAACATAAAAGTCCACCCTATCACAAAAAAAAAAAAAAAAAAACCCTAAATTCGTTTACTTTAGGATTTGATTTAGATAGAAATTAGAGTTTGAAATTTAGGGTGATTTGTTAACTTGTTTTGTTATTAGATTATGCTATGGAGAACAATAAAATGATACCTTCTTTTTTCAAAAGAAAGAATGAAGAACAAGTAGAGAGAATTGTTGATGGAAGCAATGAAGCGAATAATGAACCGGGTACCCACCTTCCTCTCTCCTTTTTAATGTTTTGGTGTCTTTGTTTGTTTGTTTGTTAAACAATGTTTACGTTTTAATGTTTGAGAACATTTTTTATTTGATATTAATGTTTGACCTGACCCGACCCGAATCACGACGTCCGACCTGAACATACACCTCGAAACTACGCGATATAATTTTTTTTTTTAGGTCCGTTACCTTCCGACCCCCCCCCCCCGAACTTTTTTTTTCAAGCTTCGCCACTGGTGTTGGGATGGAACCCTATCAAAGGAACAGATAATTAAAGCCAAAACTGGATCAGAGCAGTAGATCCAGAATAAGCAGATGTTATGGATATAAGTCTATCCCCTTGAAAGTGGTTTCAACATCTGCTGACCTCCTATCTACTGATCGTACAAACTGCTGACCTACAAACTGCTGATCAAGTAAAAGCCTGATGGAAGACTAAAGCTCTGCTGCTCAATCTACTGCCTTGAGTCAAGCTCTGCTGATCCGGACAAGTACTGCTGGGTTCACATTAGTGGAAGGATGCAGCAGTTGTTTAGATGTCTTTATGTAATAAAATGTAATAGCAGTAGTTAGCATAGCAGTGGTTGTATAGATCAGAGGTTAGAGTTTGTTAGGAGGTTAGATGTCACTTTCATGGTGACGTCAGCTTAGATGCCTCAGTGGTTTGCTTGTGCCTATAAATAGAACAGTGCTCTGTACTGTTCTATTAGCTCTTTGCAAAATCTTCTTCCTGCACGAACAAACACTGTGAGCTCAGGCTGAGGGGGAGTTTGTATTCAGACATAGCATTGTAATCGTTATTGAAATAAATTCAATCTTTCGGTTCCTTGTGGAAAATGTTTGATTAAAGCAATTCTCTCGTTTAATTGTGTGCAAAGTTTGTTTCCATCTTAATACCGCTGCACAAACTCATCCATCTTCATCTTAATTCAAACGTAAAACACAGTCAAAACCAAACTCAGATCCTAACAATTGGTATCAGAGCTTGGACAGGCAAATTTGATTTAACAACATTTTGACATAAATAGTTCAGCTCATAATCGTTGATACTGACAGTTTGTTCGTTTGTGTTGAAAAACAAAGCAAGGTTTAATCACCATCAAAGTTGATTAATCAGTGCCTGTAAAACAACTAGGATGACGTCACAATCACAAGATGATAAGAATAACATTGGCTCGCTTTTTAAACCACCCATGCTTAAACGTAATGAATACAACATCTGGGAGAGAAGGATGGGTCACATCCTTGCTCAACAGAACACTGGATGTTGGAGGTCTGTTGTTTTTGGTCCCCATGTTCCTATGGTGCCAAGTGCTGAGGATGCAAAGAAGTTCGTTCCTAAACCAACTGAAAACTATACGGAAACTGATTTTCAAAAGTTCGAACTCGATGCCAAAGCATTTAGCATCATAGCATCTGCATTACCCAATGAGATCTATGCTGGACTGTTACATTGTAACAGTGCCAAAGAGCTATGGGATGCACTGAAGGAACAGTTTAGGGGAACAGAAGAAGTCATTGAAAACAATAGGGAAATTCTAAATCAGCAGTATGAAACATTTTGTCACATCAAGGGTGAATCATTGACTCAGCAATTTGAGAGATTCAGTTGTCTCATTAGTGAACTAAGGCTTGTTAAAGTAACATTTCCAAATTCAACTCAAAATGGCAGGTTCCTTAGGTCACTACCAGAAAAATGGGATACCATAGCTTTTGTCACTAGAAACACTGCTGAGTTCAAAGATCTGACCCTGACCCAACTTCATGGTAGACTCCTGACCTATGAAAGGGAGTTGAACCAGAAAAAGAAGTTGCAAGAGTCTGGCAAAGTTGCTGATGATTATTCATTCGGTAGCACAGCTCTTTTTGGCCAGGAAGAATCTGGTAGCAGTAGTAAGGATCAGGGGTTATGATCACTTCATTGATATAACTGCTGGTGGAAATTTTAACAACCCTGATCCTCACTCTGCAAATTATGCTTTTACTGCAAATTGTGAAAACCAGATGTCAGATAATTTGTGCTTTGAACTCAATGATTTGCAACACTTTGATCCCACTGACTTAGAAGAGATGGACATTTTGCATCAATTGGCTTTGCTTAGTGTAAGAACAAGCAAATTCTACAAAAGAACAGGGAGAAAATTCCCAGGGTTACATGGGAATTTAAGGGTGGGGTTGGATAAATAAAAAATCAAGTGTTACAAGTGCAATAGGCTAGGTCATTTTGCTAGGGAATGCAGGAGTCAAACTACTGGTCCTATAATCACTCATCCCAGCTAAAACCCTAGACCACAAAATCAAAGCACTGTTCACTATACCCAATATACCCCTGCAGCTCATGTTAACACTACTCACTATGCTGCAACCCCTGTGCCTATGCATTATGTCCAAACCACTGTTCCACAAATTCAGTATGTTCAAACCCCTGTCCCTCAGGCACAAGTGCAACCTGTTGCACCTCAAACAGCTGCTCCAGCAGCGGTACAACCAGATCAGCAAAGCTTCTTCACTCAAGGCTTTGTTGACTGGAGCAGCATGCCTGATGAGCTTGGTGATGAAAATTTTGCACTCTATGCTTTTAATGAACCTTCTAATGATGAATTTTGTTTGATGGCATTAGAGTCAATATCTGAAGGGGTAGAAATTGAAGGTGAACAGGTAAGTGATGAAACAGTGGATAAAGTAACTGAAGCAGTGGTTACTGCAGTTGCTGGTGAACTGCTGCTGGGAGAAAATTCAGAAACCCTGATTGAACCACTGACAGACCCCTGGTCCAAAGAAGACAAGGAGGAAGAGGAAGAAAAGAGAGCAGGTGAGAAAGAAGTAAGAGCTGATGATGAAGAAAATCATCAATGTGATTGTGCCATGATGGCTGCTGCCAAGGTATCACCTCAAGTTCTTGAAAAACTGTGTTCAGACAAGTGCATTATTGCATTTGCTAACATCAAAGAGGTAAATGAAAACCTTAGGGATAAAATCTTAACTGATGAAGTCAAATTTGAAAAGTCATTAAAAGAGCTTAGAAACAAATTGGCTGAAAAAGATAAAGAGATCAGCAGTCTCAAAGAAGAGCAAGGCATAACCAAAACTCAACTCCAAACTATGGTAGAAAAATACCAAGTTTGCAAAAAGGAGTTAGAGTCCACCCAAATCACATGTGAGAGATGGGTGAAATCTTGTAAAGGGTATGAGGTTATGCTTGAGAAACAGCTTGAAAGCAATGTCAAGTTTGGTGTAGGATATAGAAAATATGATGATCTTGGAAACACTGCTGGTAAACAAGCTGGTTCACCTGAAATCATTCCCACAAACAAGAATGGCCAAGAAGTGAAAATCACTGATAAACTTGGTAACAAAATCACACTTGACAGACTAGTGGGATCCTCTACTTTTGAGGAGATTGAGAAATACCAGTTTAAACCCACATGGTCTGATGAGTGTGACATTCTTGAAAATTTCAAACCCATGGACTTTACAACCACTGATGGTGTTAAAGCTCCAAAAGCAAAAGTCATTCCTCTCAAGGACATCCCAACAGAGGTTAAAAACTCTGTTGCAAAGGAGTCTGAAAAGAGAAAGAAGAGAGAAAAGATAAATAACTTGTTTTGTGAATTCTGTGAAAAGAGAAACCATCTAACAAAAGACTGTTTTCATCTAAAAGCATATGATCTAAACAAAACAAGTGTCATTGTTCCTGCTGAGAGCTGCACCATCTGTGGTAAAACAAACCACAAAACTCAAGCATGTGTGTATCTCAAAAACTTTGATGTGAAAAAGAATGAGTACACAGCTAAAACATCCTTGAGTCCATCAACATCATCTGTCAAATTCACCAAGAAACAACCACTGTTTGTACCAATTCAAACAGCTGTCACAAAACAGCTGAACCAAACATCTGCCAAAAGAGATGTTCAGGTTACTGATGCACTCCCTGCCAACCAATTCAGAAAAGGCAAGGAACAATCATCTTACCAAAGGATTCCACACGTTTATGAGACCTACAAAAGACCTTCTAAACCCAGAGTGAACAGGTATCCTTTTGGGTACCAACAGGTGATTGGGCAAAACCCAGAACAGTGGTTAGACAGAAACAGTCCTAAAACTGTCCAAACCCCTGACCTAACCACTGTCCATCAATCTGCATCCATCCTAGACACTGTTGAGACCCCATCCAAAGCCTTATTGGCTTTGGAAACCTTAATGAACTAATCCTTTTACTTCATGTGCAGGGAGCTTCTGCATGCTTAGATAGTCTTTGGTATGTAGATAGTGGAGGCTCCAGGCACATGACAGGATGTAAAGCCCTACTCAAAGATTTCAAAATTCATGGAGGGGGTGATATATCCTTTGGGAATAATAGTAAAGGGAAAGTTCTGGGGTCTGGTTCAGTGCAATCTGGAAATGTAAAATTTGAAAATGTCAATCTGATAGACAATCTAAAATTCAACCTCCTGAGTGTTTCACAAATGAGTGATAAGGGGTATGGGTCATTCTTCACAAAGGAGTGTTGTAGGATTGTTGGACCAGAAATGGTTGAAAAGATTGAAGCAATAATAAAAACTGGAAAAACAAAACTTGTTGCTCAAAGAAGTGGCAATGTTTATGTTGTTGATATGTCAAAAGAGTGTCCCAGAGCTGATGCCTATCTGTTCTCAGCTGCCTCTAACAAAGAGACAGAACTTTGGCACAGGAGACTGGGGCACACAAATCTCAAGACAATCACTAAAATTTCAAAAAATGGCCTTGTAAGAGGCTTACCTCAAAAATTGTTTTCATACCCTGAGCATTGTGTTTTCTGTTTAAAAGGAAAACAACATAAAAGCTCATTTAAGTCCATTGAAGAGTCCAAAACAACCCAGTGTTTGCAAATGCTGCACATGGATTTGTTTGGCCCAGTTCAAGTCATGAGTCTCAAGAAAAAGAGATATTGTTTGGTTATTATTGATGACTTCTCCAGGTTTATATGGACTTTCTTTTTACACTCAAAAGATGAGACTACAGGCATTTTGCAAGACTTTGTGACATAGGTTGAAAAGCAATTTAACCTTCCAGTAAAAGTCTTCAGGAGTGACAATGGCACAGAATTCAAAAATAAGGAGTTTGATGCCTTCTGTGTGAAGAAAGGGATTGTAAGGCAGTCCAGCATCCCTAGAACACCAGAGCAAAATGGGGTAGTTTAAAGAAAGAACAGAACTTTGATTGAGGCTGCCAGGACCATGCTTGCTGATTCAGGTTTGCCATTAACTTTTTGGGCAGAGGCAGTAAACACTGCTTGCTGTCACACCCCGACCACGTAAAACAACACAACGTGGTGGAAACGTCGGGGAGTGTTGTAACAGAATCATTGTTTCACAACCATGGAAGAAACAGTTTCGTTTTATTGAATTAAATGAGTTACAATGTCTTAACAATAAAGAAAGATAACATAATTAACTAGTCTTGCATCTTTTAATGTCACTAAGGCCTCGTCCATTCCTGTGTGAGTGTATACAAATATCATCATCAATCATCATCAACTATTGTACCTGAAACACATGTGAAAATACGTCAGCATAAAAATGCCGGCGAGTACATAGGTTTTGTGAAAATAGGATTCATGACTTATAAGTTTAGAAAAAAGGTGTTTAATAAAAGTCAGTCATGATCTTTGTAAAATGTTGTGTTTTATAAATCATTTGAAAAACGATGATAAAGTAAATGATATGTATAAATAATGTAAGGTTAAATGAATAACCAAGTAATCTGAGTTGTATAAAATAAACTGTTTTGTAAAACAATGTCTTGTGAAAAATATGTTATTTGTATAAAATGTTATATGTCTAAACTGAAACGATTTAAATAACGCTACGATGTGTAATATCATACAAGCACTTATATATAGGAAGTACCAGCGGCGTATCCACCATGCTTGTATCATATTACACACGCCTCGTTACCTAAATCACTTACCCAAACCAAATGGTTCAAACAGATTTCAAACGGTTCATGTCAATCAACAGTTACAACGGTTCACATGGTTTATCAGTTACAAACGGTTCACATAATTCAACGGTTACACACGGTTCACATAATCAAATGGTTACAAACGGTTCAAGATGTAAATCAATGCGTCCATATGCTGGATGAGCATATGCAAACAAATGTAATGTAAAACAATGTACTAAATATGCTAAGTTAACATACAAAGCAGAAAAGTCATGTAAATCAATGTGCTAGCATGCTCAGTAAACATACATAGCAAAAGAATGAAAGTAAAACAATGTGCTAGCATGTTAAGTAAACATACATAGCAAAACATAATGAAATCATGTACTAATAGTGTACTAATGAACATAGCAAGTATATGATATGAAAAACATGGAAAGCACGAAAGTAACAAGTAGGCAAATGTGTTTCACCCCAAAATGTTTGAAAAACAGTAAAAGAGGGGTCTATGTACTCACTTGAGGGTGCTTAGAAGTCTTGAACAACAACCAAGCAAAGCTAGAGGGATCACGGAATCAAACGGCACCCTATATAGATAACTATATAAATAACCGGACCTAAATCGGGAGATTGGATAGTAGGAGGTTTTGTAAACCAAATGAGTATTGGAACTTATATGATATGGTTTAACAAAGCCTACATACTAAAATGAAACCTAACCTAAGTGCTTACGACCCATTACGACCCGTTTAGGTAGCTTACGCTACTTTAACGCGTCGTTTGCGTAAAACGCGTTCGGACCGCCTAACTAGTCCTATGACAAGTATTATATGCCTTAATAAGTCTAATATTGTTGCTAAATCAGTTTAGATGTCAAAAATTATGTTACATATGCTTAAAATGATTTTTGGCGCAAAAAGGGCATTTTGGTAATTCTCCTAAGGCATATAAACTACCTATCATACAACTACTTAAACGAAGTGACCATAAGGTATAACCTCGGAAGGTTATTCCCTACATAACTATGGTCACCTAATGTGCTTGGTCGGATCCTAATGATCGACCAAACGGGTCGTGTTCGAAAGTATAAGCGATTGATTAGATCGCTTACCTTTACGACCCTAGACAAGCACAAATCTAAAAGTGACGAGCTAAAGATGTTAAAATATGTTTAACAAGGTTTAAAAACAGGTTTGGTATCAAAACAAACGGTTTTGATACCCACAAGTAGTTTGGTTACAAAATACGCGAGAATACACATTTTGGCCGAAACTACGACTCGCCACTGAGCCCTATATAACGTGGTAATCAGTAGGTATAGTCACTAGGAACTATAACCATCGTGATTACGCTCACGTTATGAAGTTCAAATGAACTTCGCATTGACCATACACTGGTTAATGCAGAAAGTCAAAAAAAGTTTGACTTTCACGATAAAAACGAATAAAAGAACAAAAGAGGACTTACAAAGGGTCCCCGCAAGTTTTGATTCCAAGTATTCTTAGGTAGGAAGTGAATGATCACAACCACTTAGAGAATTCTCAGATCAAATGTGGGTTTGCAATGAAGTTGGGTTGGGTATTTATACGGAGAGTAGAACCGTTAGGATCGTTTCTCGTAAACCGAGCTTCAATCTTAGCCCTACAACTCATGCCCACTGATTTAGAAAACCATTTGCACCCAAAACCAGCCCATAGGATAGGAGAAACCATGTGCAAAGGTGCCCAACAGCTGGATCAAGCTGGAATACACTTCTGCTGGTCTGGGACCTGCTTACGGATCGTAAGCAAGTCTCCATACGGTCCGTAAGGGACCTGCAGACCAGCAACTTTCAGAAATGACAATTTTAGCCCCTGAAGCCCCAAACTTGGTTTTTGATGCATTTTTGACACATTTAAGCCCCGTTAACCCCATTTCAAAGCTCTAAAATGAAGTTAAAGTATAGGGAACTTAAAATGTGCTCAAAAATATCTCGGATGTTGGCTCGTTTGGTCATACGGTTGCGTTGTTCGGTTAATTACGACGGAAGTCGTAACGAACGCAAAAACGATCCAGATTAAGCGACGAATGGATTTTTATCAAGCCAATCACTAAAACATAATATGTTAATGATTACATAAATTTTTGGATGTCCGGATGTATTCAGAACGTGAGATATGCGCGAAAATGCAAACTTATACACTTTTTGACGCTTTTAGTCCCTGAATGAGCATAAAGTTTATTTTAGCACACCGAACCCCTCAAAGCCTATTTCTAAGCTATGTAAAGGATATTTAGGGTGTGTTTAATTTATGATCAAGTTCCGGAATGTCCGTTACAGTACGAATCGACATACTTTCGCAGTTTGTCAAATTTAGTCCCTGTAAGCGAATAAACTTGATTTCGCCACACCAAACCCTCCAAAACTTATTTCTAAGTTTTGTAAAGGTTATTTGAGGTATGTTAAGCCTATGTCACTATTCCGGAGTGTTTGTTGCATCAAACTGGTTATATTTACGCATCAGATCGCGTATAACCTTCCAGAAAGCGATTTAAAGCCCGAAATCGAACAAGAATTGATATGTGCAAACGATACACGTATTTTTACAAATCCCAAGTATGAAACACAATATCTCATTGATTTGGTATTTGTTTGATGGTCACGGAGGCACAGGTGTCACAGTCTCCCCTACTTTAGGAAATTTCGTCTCGAAATTTATTCGTAAGCGTTTGTCTGTGACTTTGTGTCAAATAACCACCAGATATATGCAAGGCATAATCTTGTCATTTCCTTCAATGAATATTCTTCAGAAACGAAAATGAACGGACGGAGTCATTTTCAATAGATATTCTTCAGAAATGGAAAATGAACGGATAAACAAAAAGGATATTCATTTCCTCAACGGACATTCTTCAGAAACGAAAATGAACGGACGGAGTCATTTTCAACGGTTGCTTCCTCAGAAACGAAAAATCAAGGATTTAAACAAACGGATATTCATTTCCTCAACGGATAATCTTTAGAAAGGAAAATGAACAGACGGAGTCATTTTTCAACGGTTGCTTCATCAGAGTTGAAAATGAAGGATTAAACAAACGGGTATTCATTTCCTCAACGGATAATCTTTAGAAACGAAAATGAACAGACGGAGTCATTTTCAACGGTGGCTTCATCAGAAATGGAAATGAAAAGGATAATCAAACGGATATTCATTTCCTCAACGGACAATCTTTAGAAACGAAAATGAACAGACGGAGTCATTTTCAACGGTTGCTTCATCAGAAATGGAAAAGAAAAGGATAATCAAACGGATATTCATTTCCTCAACGGACATTCTTCAGAAACGAAAATGAACGGACAGAGTCATTTTCAACGGTTGCTTCCTCAGAAACGGAAATAAAGGATAATCAAACGGATATTCATTTCCTCAACGGATAATCTTTAGAAACGAAAATGAACAGACGGAGTCATTTTCAACGGTTGCTTCATCAGAGTTGGAAATGAATTGGGTTAACTCTAGACACATGACAAAACTTGCTGTGGTTTCTGTGCACTAAATTCCATAATTATGTACGCATCCATAATTACGTAATTCCTTGCACAGTCCGCACAGTGCATTTTATAATGTGTAGGGGAAGAAAAATCAAATATGTGATGAGTGTGACTACCATAGGGTCCTTTTAATTAGATCAACAAATGATCTCTTTAATTAGACCACCAAGGAGTCTCTTCAGCTATATCATCACATGATATTCCTAACCAGATTTTTGGATCAATCTGTTTAAGTAGACCACTCAATGGGTCCAATTATGGAATAGTACTTCATAACCCAAGAGACTTAACTACAACGTAGAAGTCCATTAAAGATTTAAGATAGTACCTTTGGATATCCTACTATGAATCCCTTATACGAAGATATGGAAGATTCTATGAGGATTTGGATAACAAAAATTTGGATCACACAAAAACATAAAAGGGAACACATAAGCACAAAATCATATAATTGTTTAACTTGACCTTTAATTTGTTATTATCTTGTTATTGATTGCTATTAACTTGACCTCGATTTGGACATGGGTATTCAAGGTATACCAGGAACCCAGTCGATGGACTTCAACGTCCTCAAGCATCTATCTGAAAGATAGGATGATCTTCCAAAAATTCGATTTTTGATTACAAGGAATCACCACATTCGAATTAAGGTATACAACAATTAAGGACTTACGGGAATATCCTTAGGTATCCTATCAAGAATTGGGTATTCGTCCAGAGTTGTAACTTGCGCCTTGTACTTCGTTTTCCTTGGAGGAAACGGGTACTTATGATTTTCGTGGAAAACGCAAGAGATCATAAAGTGGGAGAAATTTGGGGGTAGTCTGTTCTTCAAGGAATACGGTTCCTTGATTGTCGGTATTGTAGGGGATATGTTGTTTTATGCATGCAACCATATAAACATGTTGCAATGTAAATAAAAGATTTATTTATAAACAACATCAACAACTGTTTCATGGACCATGACAACAAAAGAAAATAATACATAAGGCTTGATTATTTCTAAACAGTGTTGTCTTCCAATTGGTCAGATGCTCATCCCTGCGCTGGATTCGCATTAGCAATCTTTGGGCAATTTCTTCGGAAATGGCCCATTTCGCCACGGTTGAAGCAGGAACCTGGTAGAAAACGACCTTGAGCAGGATTGTTGCCAGCTTGATTGGGTGTAGCTGCAGCTGGGCAAACTCTTGCTGTATGGCCTATGAGTCCACAAGTTTGGCATATGCGGCACTTTACATTGGCATGATGATGGAGGCTACATTGGTTGCACAAGGATGCAGTTCCGTTGTTGGGTTTCCTAGCAGGGGGGTCGAGCTGGTTGGTTGGGGATGGCTTGATCATTGTGAGTGACCACGGCGAAGTTTTGAGAAGCCTTTCGCTTCTTTGACTTCTTGGAGGATTCAGTCTGCTCATCCTTGGGTTTTGATTCCTCGCCCGGTTTCTTGTCACTTTTTCGAAAAAAGTTTACCTTTCCTGATCTGAGATTCAGTCAAGGTAGCAGATAGCTCAATGGCCTGTCTAACTGTAGTGGGATTACTACCAGTCACAATGTCTTGTACTTAGTCAGGGAGGCCATCAATATACTTTTCGATTGCCTTATCCAAAGGCGTGACCATGTTTGGGCATAACAGACTTAACTCCTCATAACGATCCGTGTAGGCTCGATGCTCACCGCTATCTTACTTAAGATCGTCAAATTCCCTTTCCAAGGCCCTGATCTCGTGACGAGGACATAATTCCTTCATCATCAGAGCTCGAAGCTCTTCCCACATTTGAGCCAGTGCCACATCGGCACCCCTATCTCTCATCACACCGTTCCACCACGTCAAAGCTCGCTTCTCAAAGACACTAGAAGCGAAGTCTACCTTTCGCTCGTTTGGGCATTGAACATGTCTGAAGGTGCTCTCTAGACTCTCGAACCATTGAAGAAGCGCAGTCGCTCCTTGAGATCCAGAAAACTTTGAAGGCTTAGCCGAGTTGAACGTCTTGAAGTTGCAGGGGGCATTGTTGTTGTTGAGAGCTTGGTTACATTGAGCAACGATGTTCGGTATTGCAGCAGTCATTTGCTACGTAATGACAGCTACCAGATCTTCAATAGGTATCTGATTTTCGCGTCGTGGAGGCATTCTAAAAGGGGAAACAAGAGAGGAAACAAGTGAAATGGCATTGGGTAAGAATAGGATGTTACAATTACCGACCAAAAGCATGGGTGATGGTCATTTGTTTGAACCACGAAGCAAACAAACGACACCCAAAGGCTGAATCAAAGTAAATAGGTCCTCATAATGTATCGCGAAGACATGCTCGCCTATAAGTGGACACTCACCCCAAGAGTTCCCAGGTAAGAGTGACTGGTCCGATACTGCGGATTTATACGAAAACTCTAGCCTTAGACAGAAAACTCAGGGTACAGGCACCCACCCTTCCAGTTTGCACGTGTTCACATTATTTAGACCCAAACACTGACGAGATTTTGGAAACTTTGAAGGTTCAAAACCTTATAATAAATCATCCTAGAACAGATGATTAGTTTTCAAAGCAGATTCGAATTTTGTATTCTTATTGTGGTTGTTGCCTAAAGATAGGCAACGATATTGTTTTATGACTAAACGCAAGTAAACTCGCGTTAGGGTCCTAGGAAGGTTATAGTCTAGGTCAAAGCATTACTAATAACCTAATTCCCTATAACCATTGGCTCTGATACCAACTTTTCTGTCACACCCCGACCACGTAAAACTACAAAACGTGGTGGAAACGTCGGGGAGTGTTGTAACAGAATCATTGTTTCACAACCATGGAATAAACAATTTCGTTTTATTGAATTAAATGAGTTACAATGTCTTAACAATAAAGAAACATAACATAATAACTAGTCTTGCATCTTTTAATGTCACTAAGGCCTTGTCCATTCCTATGTGAGCGTATACAAATATGATCATCAATCATCATCAACTATTGTACCTGAAACACATGTGAAAATACATCAGCATAAAAATGCTGGTGAGTACATAGGTTTTGTGAAAATAGGATTCATGACTTATAAGTTTAGAAAAAAGGTGTTTAATAAAAGTCAGTCATGATCTTTGTAAAAAGTTTTGTTTTATAAATCATTTGAAAAACGATGATAAAGTAAATGATATGTAAAAATAATGTAAGGTTAAATGAATAACCACGTAAACTGAGTTGTATAAAATAAACTGTTTTGTAAAACAATGTCTTGTCAAAAATATGTTATTTGTATAAAATGTTATATGTCTAAACTGAAACGATTTAAATAACGCTACGATGTGTAATATCATACAAGCACTTATATATAGGAAGTACCAGCGGCGTATCCACCATGTTTGTATCATATTACACACGCCTCGTTACCTAAATCACTTACCCAAACCAAATGGTTCAAACAGATTTCAAACGGTTCATGTCAATAAACAGTTACAACGGTTCACACGGTTCATCAGTTACAAACGGTTCACATAATTCAACGGTTACAAATGGTTCACATAATCAAATGGTTACAAACGGTTAAATATGTAAATCAATGCGTCCATATGCTGTCCTAAAACTGTCCAAACCCCTGACCTAACCACTGTCCATCAATCTACATCCATCCTAGACACTGTTGAGACCCCATCGGGAGATTGGATAGTAGGAGGTTTCGTAAACCAAATGAGTATTGGAACTGATATGATATGGTTTAACAAAGCCTACATACTAAAATGAAACCTAACCTAAGTGCATACGACCCGTTTAGGTAGCTTACGCTACTTTAACGCGTCGTTTGCGTAAAACGCATTCGGACCTCCTAACTAGTCCTATGACAAGTATTATATGCCTTAATAAGTCTAATATTGTTGCTAAATCCGTTTAGATGTCAAAAATTATGTTACATATGCTTAAAATGAATTTTGGCGCAAAAAGGGCATTTTGGTAATTCTCCTAAGGCATATAAACTACCTATCATACAACTACTTAAACGAAGTGCCATAAGGTATAACCTCGGAAGGTTATTCCCTATATAACTATGGTCACCTAATGTGCTTGGTCGGATCCTAATGATCGACCAAACGGGTCGGGTTCGAAAGTATAAGCGATTGATTAGATCGCTTACCTTTACGACCCTAGACAAGCACAAATCTAAAAGTGACGAGCTAAAGATGTTAAAATATGTTTAACAAGGTTTAAAAACAGGTTTGGTATCAAAACAAACGGTTTTGATACCCACAAGTAGTTTGGTTACAAAATACGCGAGAATACGCATTTTGGCCGAAACTACGACTCGCCACTGAGCCCTATATAACGTGGTAATCAGTAGGTATAGTCACTAGGAACTATAACCATCGTGATTACGCTCACGTTATGAAGTTCAAATGAACTTCGCATTGACCATACACTGGTTAATGCAGAAAGTCAAAAAAAGTTTGACTTTCACGATAAAAACGAATAAAAGAACAAAAGAGGACTTACAAAGGGTCCCCGCAAGTTTTGATTCCAAGTATTCTTAGGTAGGAAGTGAATGATCACAACCACTTAGAGAATTCTCAGATCAAATGTGGGTTTGCAATGAAGTTGGGTTGGGTATTTATACGGAGAGTAGAACCGTTAGGATCGTTTCTCGTAAACCGAGCTTCAATCTTAGCCCTACAACTCATGCCCACTGATTTAGAAAACCATTTGCACCCAAAACCAGCCCATAGGATAGGAGAAACCATGTGCAAAGGTGCCCAACAGCTGGATCAAGCTGGAATACACTTCTGCTGGTCTGGGACCTGCTTACGGACCGTAAGCAAGTCTCCATACGGTCCGTAAGGGACCTGCAGACCAGCAACTTTCAGAAATGACAATTTTAGCCCCTGAAGCCCCAAACTTGGTTTTTGATGCATTTTTGACACATTTAAGCCCCGTTAACCCCATTTCAAAGCTCTAAAATGAAGTTAAAGTATAGGGAACTTAAAATGTGCTCAAAAATATCTCGGATGTTGGCTCGTTTGGTCATACGGTTGCGTTGTTCGGTTAATTACGACGGAAGTCGTAACGAACGCAAAAACGATCCAGATTAAGCGACGAATGGATTTTTATCAAGCCAATCACTAAAACATAATATGTTAATGATTACATAAATTTTTGGATGTCCGGATGTATTCAGAACGTGAGATATGCGCGAAAATGCAAACTTATGCACTTTTTGACGCTTTTAGTCCCTGAATGAGCATAAAGTTTATTTTAGCACACCGAACCCCTCAAAGCCTATTTCTAAGCTATGTAAAGGATATTTAGGGTGTGTTTAATTTATGATCAAGTTCCGGAATGTCCGTTACAGTACGAATCGACATACTTTCGCAGTTTGTCAAATTTAGTCCCTGTAAGCGAATAAACTTGATTTCGCCACACCAAACCCTCCAAAACTTATTTCTAAGTTTTGTAAAAGTTATTTGAGGTATGTTAAGCCTATGTCACTATTCCGGAGTGTTTGTTGCATCAAAATGGTTATATTTACGCATCAGATCGCGTATAACCTTCCAGAAAGCGATTTAAAGCCCGAAATCGAACAAGAATTGATATGTGCAAACGATACACGTATTTTTACAAATCCCAAGTATGAAACACAATATCTCATTGATTTGGTATTTGTTTGATGGTCACGGAGGCACAGGTGTCACAGT
This sequence comes from Helianthus tuberosus, assembly GCA_030545235.1. NCBI lineage: Eukaryota > Viridiplantae > Streptophyta > Magnoliopsida > Asterales > Asteraceae > Helianthus > Helianthus tuberosus. Next base: position 187,187,602 of record CM060447.1, read on the forward strand.
CTCCCCTACTTTAGGAAATTTCGTCTCGAAATTTATTCGTAGGCGTTTGTCTGTGACTTTGTGTCAAATAACCACCAGATATATGCAAGGCATAATCTTGTCATTTCCTTCAATGAATATTCTTCAGAAACAAAAATGAATGGACGGAGTCATTTTCAATAGATATTCTTCAGAAATGGAAAATGAACGGATAAACAAAAAGGATATTCATTTCCTCAACGGACATTCTTCAGAAACGAAAATGAACGGACGGAGTCATTTTCAACGGTTGCTTCCTCAGAAATGGAAATCAAGGATTTAAACAAACGGATATTCATTTCCTCAACGGATAATATTTAGAAAGGAAAATGAACAGACGGAGTCATTTTTCAACGGTTGCTTCATCAGAGTTGAAAATGAAGGATTAAATAAACGGGTATTCATTTCCTCAACGGATAATCTTTAGAAACGAAAATGAACAGACGGAGTCATTTTCAACGGTGGCTTCATCAGAAATGGAAATGAAAAGGATAATCAAACGGATATTCATTTCCTCAACGGACAATCTTTAGAAACGAAAATGAACAGACGGAGTCATTTTCAACGGTTGCTTCATCAGAAATGGAAATGAAAAGGATAATCAAACGGATATTCATTTCCTCAACGGACATTCTTCAGAAACGAAAATGAACGGACGGAGTCATTTTCAACGGTTGCTTACTCAGAAACGGAAATAAAGGATAATCAAACAGATATTGATTTCCTCAACGGATAATCTTTAGAAACGAAAATGAACAGACGGAGTCATTTTCAACGGTTGCTTCATCAGAGTTGGAAATGAATTGGATTAACTCTAGACACATGACAAAACTTGCTTTGGTTTCTGTGCACTAAATTCCATAATTATGTACGCATCCATAATTACGTAATTCCTTGCACAGTCCGCACAGTGCATTTTATAATGTGTAGGGGAAGAAAAATCAAATATGTGATGAGTGTGACTACCATAGGGTCCTTTTAATTAGATCGACAAATGATCTCTTTAATTAGACCACCAAGGAGTCTCTTCAGCTATATCATCACATGATATTCCTAACCAGCTTTTTGGATCAGTCTGTTTAAGTAGACCACTCAATGGGTCCAATTATGGAATAGTACTTCATAACCCAAGAGACTTAACTACAACATAGAAGTCCATTAAAGATTTAAGATAGTACCTTTGGATATCCTACTATGAATCCCTTATATGAAGATATGGAAGATTCTATGAGGATTTGGATAACAAAAATTTGGATCACACAAAAACATAAAAGGGAACACATAAGCACAAAATCACATAATTGTTTAACTTGACCTTTAATTTGTTATTATCTTGTTATTGATTGCTATTAACTTGACGTCGATTTGGACATGGGTATTCAAGGTATACCAGGAACCCAGTCGATGGACTTCAACGTCCTCAAGCATCTATCTGAAAGATAGGATGATCTTCCAAAAATTCGATTTTTGATTACAAGGAATCACCACATTCGAATTAAGGTATACAACAATTAAGGACTTACGGGAATATCCTTAGGTATCCTATCAAGAATTGGGTATTCGTCCAGAGTTGTAACTTGCGCCTTGTACTTCGTTTTCCTTGGAGGAAATGGGTACTTATGATTTTCGTGGAAAACGCAAGAGATCATAAAGTGGGAGAAATTTGGGGCTAGTCTGTTCTTCAAGGAATACAGTTCCTTGATTGTCGGTATTGTAGGGGATATGTTGTTTTATGCATGCAACCATATAAACATGTTGCAATGTAAATAAATGATTTATTTATAAACAACATCAACAACTGTTTCATGGACCATGACAACAAAATAAAATAATACATAAGGCTTGATTATTTCTGTCACACCCCGACCACGTAGAACATACAAAACGTGGCGGAAACATCGGGGAGTGTTGTAACAGAATTTATGTTTCACAACCATGGAAATTGAAGTTTCGTTTTATTGATTAAAATTGTTACAATGTCTTAACAAACAAGGAAATACAACATAATTAACTAGTCTTGCATCTTTTATTGTCACTAAAGCCCAAGTCTGTCTATGTATATCTTGACCATCTTATGCAACAGTTCCTGAAAAACACATGTGAAAATAGGTACGTCAGCATAAAAATGCCTGTGAGATACATAGGTTTTGTGAAAATAAGATTCATGACTTATGTTTGAGAAAATGTTTAGTCATGAACCTTGTTATTTGCTTTGTCTTTCAAATCATTTGAAAAACGATAAGATCAGATGATAAGTATAAATAAATGTAAGGTTAAATGAATAACCAAGTAAAAATGCGTTTGTATAAGTTAAGTTGTTTATAAATCAATGTCTTGTGAAAAGTATGTTATTTGTATGAAATGTTCTATGTCTCAAACTGAAATGATTCAAATAACGTAACGACATGTAATACCATACAAACACTTATATATAGGAAGTACCAGCGGCGTATCCACCATGCTTGTATCATATTACACACGCATCGTTACTTAATCACTTAATCAAACCAAACCAAACAATGTAAAATGTTCTTGTCAAGATGTAAATCATGTCAAAATGTCTATGTCAAATATCCAAGTCAAATGTCTATGTCAAATATCCATGTCAAATGTCTATGTCAAATATCCATGTCAAATGTCTATGTCAAATATCCAATAGTAGTCAAGAAATGTATTACCAAAATGATATGTATGGTAAGTAAAATTTAGACTACTTAAACCATAAGTAAAAATGTACAAAACAAGGTATTGAAGTAAAACTTGGTTTAAATCAAAGTTATGTTTTGTAAGATATATGCATGCTATACTGAATATGAACATTTATGCGGTATTGTGAAAATTCATACATCCAAGCCTTGAGACAGACGGATAACTATGTAAAAGTGAGTTATCAAGAGAATATGTATTCGGATTCGGTCATTCCTTTCATCCCCTTTCCCTGGGATGTCCGGAACGGGATTTGTCAAGTCCTATGGTACCACTACCTACTAACGAACGGCATGATCGGTGTTAATGAATGTATAGTATAGTTTAAACAAACCAAATGTCATACCAAAATGTAAGCATGTTTTATGAAGATAATGTACCTAGTATGCTAGAGTAAACATACAGGGTAGAGCTGTAAAACAATGTATCCATATGTTACTGGAACATATGCAACAGAGATGCAGTATAAAACAATGTACTAAGTATGCAAAGTCATCATACAAAGTAGAAAAGTCATGTAAAACAATGTACTAAGTATGCAAAGTCATCATACAAAGCATAGAACACCATGAAATCATGTACTATAAATGTACTAATGAACATAGCAAGTATATGATGTGAAAACAGGAAAGCACGAAAGTAACAAGTAGGCACATGTGTTCCACCCCAAAACAGTTTGGAAAACAGTAAAAGAGGGGTCTATGTACTCACCTGAGATTGCTCAGTAGTCCTTGAGTAACAACTAAACAATGCTAGAGATCGCGGATATCAAACGGCACCTAGTATAGGTAACTATGTTAAATAACCGGACCTAAATCGGAAGACTGGGTAGCATTAGGGTTTGTAAACCAAACGAGTGTGGAGACTCGTGTGATATGGTTTAACAAAGCCTACATACTAAATGAAACTTAACCTAACTGCTTACGACCCATTACGACCCGTTTAGGTAGCTTATGCTACTTTAACGCGTCGTTCGCGTGAAACGCGTTCGGACCGCCTAACTAGTCCTATGACAAGTGTTATATGCCTAAACATGTTACATAATCAGTTACGTGACAAAAGTTTAGGTTACATATGCTAAATTACCAATTATGTATGAAAAGGGTATTCTGGTAATTTACCTAAGGCATATAAACTACCTATCATACAACTACTTAACGATGTGACCATAGGGTATAACCTCAGAAGGTTATTCCCTACACTATGGTCACCTAATGTATTTGGTCGGATCCTAATGATCGACCAAACTGGGTCGGGTTCGAAGGTATAGGCGATTTATTAGATCGCCTACCCTACGACCCTAGACAACGTGGTAATCAGTGGGCATAGTCCCAAGGGACTATGACCAACGTGATTACAATCACGTTGCGAAGTTCAAACGAACTTCGCATTGACCATTACTGGTCAACGCAGAAAGTCAAACAAAGTTTGACTTTCAGACTCGATAAAACAATAAAATAAGGAAAAGAACGAAAGAATACTTACGAAGGGTCCAAGATTCAAAGGTTCAAAGGTGTGGGTTTTGTGTTGAGGATGGATGGGTATTTATAGTAAAAGCACTACCGTTAGGATCGTTTCTTGGAAAAGGGGAAAAGATCTAGTCCGTACACTTGTCACAATGTTGTGGAAGCTAAAATGTTGTTCTTATCCGCTGACTAGACGATAGGAAACGTGTGGACACGAATCAATTCAGTTGCAAGTTGCAAAACAAACATTGAATCTGGTCAGAAGGGCTAATGCGGCCCGCTTTAGATTTAGGCAAACACAATGCGGGCCGCTTGGGGCCTCTGATCTGCATATAAGTTTGAAAAATGACAGTTTCAGTCCCTGCACGTGTTTAAGCCCTTTTCCGACACTTCTAAGGCCCGTAAAGCCAACTTTAAGGCCCTAAAATGTTGCCTAAACATTGTGGACATGAAACATGCTCAAAAATGTGCCGGGTGATGGTTCGTTTGGTCGTACGAACGCGATGTTCGCTTAATTACGACGGAATGCGCATAAGCGCGAAAAACGATCCAAATGACGAAACGAATGGATTTTTCTTAAGGCAAACACTAAAATATAATGTAGTCATGCTTACATAAATTTTTTGAATGTCCAGATGTATTCAGAACGTAAGTTATGCGCGAAAATGCAAACTTGTGCACTTTTTGACACTTTTAGTCCCTGAATGACACAAAAGTTTATTTTAGCACACCGAACCCCTCAAAGCCTATTTCTAAGCTATTTGAAGGATATTTATGGTATGTTTAACTTATGGTCATGTTCCGGAATGTCTGTTACAGTTCAAATTGGCATACTTTCGCAGTTTGTCAACTTTAGTCCCTGTAAGCGATTAAACTTTGATTTCACCACACCAAACCTTCCAAAACTTATATCTAAGTTATGTAAAGGTTATTTAAGGTATGTTAAGCCTATTTCACTATTCCGGAGTGTTCGTTGGATTAAACTGGTTATATTTATGCATCAGAGCGCGTATAACCCTCCAGAAAGCGATTTAAAGCTTAAAATCAAACAAGAGTTGATATGTGTAAAAGATACACATAATTTTACAAATCCCAAGTATGAAATATAATATTTCATTGGTTTGGTATTTGTTTGATGGCCGTGAAGGCACAGGTGTTACAGTCTCCCCTACTTTAGGAAATTTCGTCCCGAAATTTATTTAGAGGAAACTTGTAAGAGTTTAAAACATGAAGTTGAAAAGATCGAACAATATTGGCTAGATTTCTGAACTTCTAGTAACTTTAATAACATCATGCTTGCAATGTAAGAGGGATACTTATATACAAGTATATGAAGCATCATTGGTGCGTCCACCGTGCCTCCATTACATTGTTATCATTTTATTATTGTTGTCACTATCGGTTCTTACACATAGTAAACCTTACTGGGTTTCTGTGCACTAAATTTCATAATTATGTACGCGTCCATAATTAGACAATTCCTTGCACAGTTCACACAGTCTATTTTATAATGTGTAGGGTAAAACCAAATGAACAAACCTGTGATGAGTGTGACTGGACCACCATAGGGTCCTTTCAGCTGTATCATCACATGCCATTCTTAACCAGATCTTGAATCAATCTTTTTGACTAGACCACTAAAGGGTCTCTCATCGAATCATGGAATGGTACTATATAACCCAAGGGTCTTAACTACCAGGTAGAAGCCCATAAGGATTTAAGGTAGTACCTTTTGAATATCCTACTATGAATCCCTCATATGAAAACATGAAAGATTCTATGAGGATTTGAAAATCGGATCACACAAAATCATAGAGGAGAACACATAAACACATATCACATAACCACAAAATTGTTCGTTAATTTGTCTTGTAAATTGCGTACATACATTTAAAGCACATTAGGAATCCATTCCGTGGATTTCATTTGGTACTTTAAACGTTATCAAGAATCCAACTATAAAGATAGAAAGATTCAAAAAGAAAATTCGTTTTCGATTATTAGTAACCGAAATGTTCGAATTAAGGTACATAAGGAATCCAATTAAGGACTCTGATTTGAATGATAATCATCCACAAGGATCTAATTGTGAAGATAAAAAGATCCCATATGAATTTTTGAAGTTGAAGATGTTTTGAAACCTTGCACTGGATGTGCTTAGGTCAAAACATGATGTAAAATGCTTATGAAGTTGAGATGCTTGATATGTCAAGGCGACATATGAAGCAGAATTTTGAAGGTTAAGTCAATGTATGAGGAAAGTATTTTTGAAAACTATGCATGGGGTTCTTTTAAGAAAAATGTGTTTAACGTTTTTGAAACCTTATATATAATACTTTTGAAATCATAAAGTAGGTGTATTAGATAGATATATTTACAAAAATGTTTTAAAATCATGCGAGATGAATTTTTTAAATTATGTATAAGGTTTTTGAAAGACATGAATGATGCTTTTCGAAATCATGCACTTGATAATAAAATGTATTGTGTTAATATTGTCTTCAGACTATATGAAATATTTTGAAATTAGGAAGGTTGGTTTTGATAACATGGTCAATGTTTTTGAAATAACATAGACAATGCATCTAGAAAAAATTTGTTTTCAAACTATATGAAATGTTTTGAGATCATGAAGATTGTTTTGAAATACTTGTACTGTATATGTTGAAAAAAATCAAAACGGAATGGGTATGAGATTTGAAAATACCCTTAGTTATCTAACCAAGGATTTAAAGGCACAGATGTGCGAAAAGCACGATTACTCATAATGTCACTTAATTTTCTGTACTTTGTTTGTTAGAGTGAAACGAGTACTTAAAAATTTCGAGGGAATCATGAGCGATCATGGCGAAGTTCTGAGAAGCCTTTCGCTTCTTTGACTTCTTAGGGGATCGTTCATCCATGGTCTTTGATTCCTCGATTGGTTTCTTGGCTGACGGTGTTGTCGCCTGACTAGGTCTTGCATGTCTTGGTGACTCTTGAGTGGCTTCATCCTGGAGATGATACTTGGCAGTAGCTAATTCAACAATCTTTAGGACTACTTCGCCTATTCGCTGAGCGAATTTGGCTGCTTGCTCAGATATCTGGGCGTCATCGTGATGAAGAGACATTCTTGAAGAAAAAGAAAGGCATAGGGAGAAACAGGTGAAAGATTATTGGACATTCAAAACAGAATGATAACGCATGAAAATTGCGATCATTTGTTTGTTACCTAAGGCAAACAAATGAGACGGTGACTAATCAAAGTAAATGGGTCAAAAATAATGTATCGCGAAGACATGCTCGCCTATAAGTGAACAATCATCCCAAGAATTCCCAGGTAAGCACAACTGGTCTCGCGTCTGATGAGATGTATACGAAGTGCTTGCCTAGACAGAAAACCCAGAATACAGGCATTCACCCTTCCAGTTTGCACGTGTTCACATTATTTAAAACCCAAAACCTTGACGAGATTTTGAAAACTCAAAGGGTTCAAAACCATATAATAGAGAGTTCAAAACCTTACAATAGAGGGTTCAAAACCTAGAAATCAATCATCCTAGAACAGATGATTAGTTTTCAAAGCGGTTTTGAAATTTATGTTCTTGTTGTGGTAGTCGCCTAAGGATAGGTGACGGTATTGTTTTATGACTAAACGCAAGTAAACTCGCGTTAGGGTCCTAAGAAGGTTATAGACTAGGTCAAAGCATTACTAATAACCTAATTCCCTATAACCATTGGCTCTGATACCATCTTTTCTGTCACACCCCGACCACGTAGAACATACAAAACGTGGCGGAAACATCGGGGAGTGTTGTAACAGAATTTATGTTTCACAACCATGGAAATTGAAGTTTCGTTTTATTGATTAAAATTGTTACAATGTCTTAACAAACAAGGAAATACAACATAATTAACTAGTCTTGCATCTTTTATTGTCACTAAAGCCCAAGTCTGTCTATGTATATCTTGACCATCTTATGCAACAGTTCCTGAAAAACACATGTGAAAATAGGTACGTCAGCATAAAAATGCCTGTGAGATACATAGGTTTTGTGAAAATAAGATTCATGACTTATGTTTGAGAAAATGTTTAGTCATGAACCTTGTTATTTGCTTTGTCTTTCAAATCATTTGAAAAACGATAAGATCAGATGATAAGTATAAATAAATGTAAGGTTAAATGAATAACCAAGTAAAAATGCGTTTGTATAAGTTAAGTTGTTTATAAATCAATGTCTTGTGAAAAGTATGTTATTTGTATGAAATGTTCTATGTCTCAAACTGAAATGATTCAAATAACGTAACGACATGTAATACCATACAAACACTTATATATAGGAAGTACCAGCGGCGTATCCACCATGCTTGTATCATATTACACACGCATCGTTACTTAATCACTTAATCAAACCAAACCAAACAATGTAAAATGTTCTTGTCAAGATGTAAATCATGTCAAAATGTCTATGTCAAATATCCAAGTCAAATGTCTATGTCAAATATCCATGTCAAATGTCTATGTCAAATATCCATGTCAAATGTCTATGTCAAATATCCAATAGTAGTCAAGAAATGTATTACCAAAATGATATGTATGGTAAGTAAAATTTAGACTACTTAAACCATAAGTAAAAATGTACAAAACAAGGTATTGAAGTAAAACTTGGTTTAAATCAAAGTTATGTTTTGTAAGATATATGCATGCTATACTGAATATGAACATTTATGCGGTATTGTGAAAATTCATACATCCAAGCCTTGAGACAGACGGATAACTATGTAAAAGTGAGTTATCAAGAGAATATGTATTCGGATTCGGTCATTCCTTTCATCCCCTTTCCCTGGGATGTCCGGAACGGGATTTGTCAAGTCCTATGGTACCACTACCTACTAACGAACGGCATGATCGGTGTTAATGAATGTATAGTATAGTTTAAACAAACCAAATGTCATACCAAAATGTAAGCATGTTTTATGAAGATAATGTACCTAGTATGCTAGAGTAAACATACAGGGTAGAGCTGTAAAACAATGTATCCATATGTTACTGGAACATATGCAACAGAGATGCAGTATAAAACAATGTACTAAGTATGCAAAGTCATCATACAAAGTAGAAAAGTCATGTAAAACAATGTACTAAGTATGCAAAGTCATCATACAAAGCATAGAACACCATGAAATCATGTACTATAAATGTACTAATGAACATAGCAAGTATATGATGTGAAAACAGGAAAGCACGAAAGTAACAAGTAGGCACATGTGTTCCACCCCAAAACAGTTTGGAAAACAGTAAAAGAGGGGTCTATGTACTCACCTGAGATTGCTCAGTAGTCCTTGAGTAACAACTAAACAATGCTAGAGATCGCGGATATCAAACGGCACCTAGTATAGGTAACTATGTTAAATAACCGGACCTAAATCGGAAGACTGGGTAGCATTAGGGTTTGTAAACCAAACGAGTGTGGAGACTCGTGTGATATGGTTTAACAAAGCCTACATACTAAATGAAACTTAACCTAACTGCTTACGACCCATTACGACCCGTTTAGGTAGCTTATGCTACTTTAACGCGTCGTTCGCGTGAAACGCGTTCGGACCGCCTAACTAGTCCTATGACAAGTGTTATATGCCTAAACATGTTACATAATCAGTTACGTGACAAAAGTTTAGGTTACATATGCTAAATTACCAATTATGTATGAAAAGGGTATTCTGGTAATTTACCTAAGGCATATAAACTACCTATCATACAACTACTTAACGATGTGACCATAGGGTATAACCTCAGAAGGTTATTCCCTACACTATGGTCACCTAATGTATTTGGTCGGATCCTAATGATCGACCAAACTGGGTCGGGTTCGAAGGTATAGGCGATTTATTAGATCGCCTACCCTACGACCCTAGACAACGTGGTAATCAGTGGGCATAGTCCCAAGGGACTATGACCAACGTGATTACAATCACGTTGCGAAGTTCAAACGAACTTCGCATTGACCATTACTGGTCAACGCAGAAAGTCAAACAAAGTTTGACTTTCAGACTCGATAAAACAATAAAATAAGGAAAAGAACGAAAGAATACTTACGAAGGGTCCAAGATTCAAAGGTTCAAAGGTGTGGGTTTTGTGTTGAGGATGGATGGGTATTTATAGTAAAAGCACTACCGTTAGGATCGTTTCTTGGAAAAGGGGAAAAGATCTAGTCCGTACACTTGTCACAATGTTGTGGAAGCTAAAATGTTGTTCTTATCCGCTGACTAGACGATAGGAAACGTGTGGACACGAATCAATTCAGTTGCAAGTTGCAAAACAAACATTGAATCTGGTCAGAAGGGCTAATGCGGCCCGCTTTAGATTTAGGCAAACACAATGCGGGCCGCTTGGGGCCTCTGATCTGCATATAAGTTTGAAAAATGACAGTTTCAGTCCCTGCACGTGTTTAAGCCCTTTTCCGACACTTCTAAGGCCCGTAAAGCCAACTTTAAGGCCCTAAAATGTTGCCTAAACATTGTGGACATGAAACATGCTCAAAAATGTGCCGGGTGATGGTTCGTTTGGTCGTACGAACGCGATGTTCGCTTAATTACGACGGAATGCGCATAAGCGCGAAAAACGATCCAAATGACGAAACGAATGGATTTTTCTTAAGGCAAACACTAAAATATAATGTAGTCATGCTTACATAAATTTTTTGAATGTCCAGATGTATTCAGAACGTAAGTTATGCGCGAAAATGCAAACTTGTGCACTTTTTGACACTTTTAGTCCCTGAATGACACAAAAGTTTATTTTAGCACACCGAACCCCTCAAAGCCTATTTCTAAGCTATTTGAAGGATATTTATGGTATGTTTAACTTATGGTCATGTTCCGGAATGTCTGTTACAGTTCAAATTGGCATACTTTCGCAGTTTGTCAACTTTAGTCCCTGTAAGCGATTAAACTTTGATTTCACCACACCAAACCTTCCAAAACTTATATCTAAGTTATGTAAAGGTTATTTAAGGTATGTTAAGCCTATTTCACTATTCCGGAGTGTTCGTTGGATTAAACTGGTTATATTTATGCATCAGAGCGCGTATAACCCTCCAGAAAGCGATTTAAAGCTTAAAATCAAACAAGAGTTGATATGTGTAAAAGATACACATAATTTTACAAATCCCAAGTATGAAATATAATATTTCATTGGTTTGGTATTTGTTTGATGGCCGTGAAGGCACAGGTGTTACAGTCTCCCCTACTTTAGGAAATTTCGTCCCGAAATTTATTTAGAGGAAACTTGTAAGAGTTTAAAACATGAAGTTGAAAAGATCGAACAATATTGGCTAGATTTCTGAACTTCTAGTAACTTTAATAACATCATGCTTGCAATGTAAGAGGGATACTTATATACAAGTATATGAAGCATCATTGGTGCGTCCACCGTGCCTCCATTACATTGTTATCATTTTATTATTGTTGTCACTATCGGTTCTTACACATAGTAAACCTTACTGGGTTTCTGTGCACTAAATTTCATAATTATGTACGCGTCCATAATTAGACAATTCCTTGCACAGTTCACACAGTCTATTTTATAATGTGTAGGGTAAAACCAAATGAACAAACCTGTGATGAGTGTGACTGGACCACCATAGGGTCCTTTCAGCTGTATCATCACATGCCATTCTTAACCAGATCTTGAATCAATCTTTTTGACTAGACCACTAAAGGGTCTCTCATCGAATCATGGAATGGTACTATATAACCCAAGGGTCTTAACTACCAGGTAGAAGCCCATAAGGATTTAAGGTAGTACCTTTTGAATATCCTACTATGAATCCCTCATATGAAAACATGAAAGATTCTATGAGGATTTGAAAATCGGATCACACAAAATCATAGAGGAGAACACATAAACACATATCACATAACCACAAAATTGTTCGTTAATTTGTCTTGTAAATTGCGTACATACATTTAAAGCACATTAGGAATCCATTCCGTGGATTTCATTTGGTACTTTAAACGTTATCAAGAATCCAACTATAAAGATAGAAAGATTCAAAAAGAAAATTCGTTTTCGATTATTAGTAACCGAAATGTTCGAATTAAGGTACATAAGGAATCCAATTAAGGACTCTGATTTGAATGATAATCATCCACAAGGATCTAATTGTGAAGATAAAAAGATCCCATATGAATTTTTGAAGTTGAAGATGTTTTGAAACCTTGCACTGGATGTGCTTAGGTCAAAACATGATGTAAAATGCTTATGAAGTTGAGATGCTTGATATGTCAAGGCGACATATGAAGCAGAATTTTGAAGGTTAAGTCAATGTATGAGGAAAGTATTTTTGAAAACTATGCATGGGGTTCTTTTAAGAAAAATGTGTTTAACGTTTTTGAAACCTTATATATAATACTTTTGAAATCATAAAGTAGGTGTATTAGATAGATATATTTACAAAAATGTTTTAAAATCATGCGAGATGAATTTTTTAAATTATGTATAAGGTTTTTGAAAGACATGAATGATGCTTTTCGAAATCATGCACTTGATAATAAAATGTATTGTGTTAATATTGTCTTCAGACTATATGAAATATTTTGAAATTAGGAAGGTTGGTTTTGATAACATGGTCAATGTTTTTGAAATAACATAGACAATGCATCTAGAAAAAATTTGTTTTCAAACTATATGAAATGTTTTGAGATCATGAAGATTGTTTTGAAATACTTGTACTGTATATGTTGAAAAAAATCAAAACGGAATGGGTATGAGATTTGAAAATACCCTTAGTTATCTAACCAAGGATTTAAAGGCACAGATGTGCGAAAAGCACGATTACTCATAATGTCACTTAATTTTCTGTACTTTGTTTGTTAGAGTGAAACGAGTACTTAAAAATTTCGAGGGAATCATGAGCGATCATGGCGAAGTTCTGAGAAGCCTTTCGCTTCTTTGACTTCTTAGGGGATCGTTCATCCATGGTCTTTGATTCCTCGATTGGTTTCTTGGCTGACGGTGTTGTCGCCTGACTAGGTCTTGCATGTCTTGGTGACTCTTGAGTGGCTTCATCCTGGAGATGATACTTGGCAGTAGCTAATTCAACAATCTTTAGGACTACTTCGCCTATTCGCTGAGCGAATTTGGCTGCTTGCTCAGATATCTGGGCGTCATCGTGATGAAGAGACATTCTTGAAGAAAAAGAAAGGCATAGGGAGAAACAGGTGAAAGATTATTGGACATTCAAAACAGAATGATAACGCATGAAAATTGCGATCATTTGTTTGTTACCTAAGGCAAACAAATGAGACGGTGACTAATCAAAGTAAATGGGTCAAAAATAATGTATCGCGAAGACATGCTCGCCTATAAGTGAACAATCATCCCAAGAATTCCCAGGTAAGCACAACTGGTCTCGCGTCTGATGAGATGTATACGAAGTGCTTGCCTAGACAGAAAACCCAGAATACAGGCATTCACCCTTCCAGTTTGCACGTGTTCACATTATTTAAAACCCAAAACCTTGACGAGATTTTGAAAACTCAAAGGGTTCAAAACCATATAATAGAGAGTTCAAAACCTTACAATAGAGGGTTCAAAACCTAGAAATCAATCATCCTAGAACAGATGATTAGTTTTCAAAGCGGTTTTGAAATTTATGTTCTTGTTGTGGTAGTCGCCTAAGGATAGGTGACGGTATTGTTTTATGACTAAACGCAAGTAAACTCGCGTTAGGGTCCTAAGAAGGTTATAGACTAGGTCAAAGCATTACTAATAACCTAATTCCCTATAACCATTGGCTCTGATACCATCTTTTCTGTCACACCCCGACCACGTAGAACATACAAAACGTGGCGGAAACATCGGGGAGTGTTGTAACAGAATTTATGTTTCACAACCATGGAAATTGAAGTTTCGTTTTATTGATTAAAATTGTTACAATGTCTTAACAAACAAGGAAATACAACATAATTAACTAGTCTTGCATCTTTTATTGTCACTAAAGCCCAAGTCTGTCTATGTATATCTTGACCATCTTATGCAACAGTTCCTGAAAAACACATGTGAAAATAGGTACGTCAGCATAAAAATGCCTGTGAGATACATAGGTTTTGTGAAAATAAGATTCATGACTTATGTTTGAGAAAATGTTTAGTCATGAACCTTGTTATTTGCTTTGTCTTTCAAATCATTTGAAAAACGATAAGATCAGATGATAAGTATAAATAAATGTAAGGTTAAATGAATAACCAAGTAAAAATGCGTTTGTATAAGTTAAGTTGTTTATAAATCAATGTCTTGTGAAAAGTATGTTATTTGTATGAAATGTTCTATGTCTCAAACTGAAATGATTCAAATAACGTAACGACATGTAATACCATACAAACACTTATATATAGGAAGTACCAGCGGCGTATCCACCATGCTTGTATCATATTACACACGCATCGTTACTTAATCACTTAATCAAACCAAACCAAACAATGTAAAATGTTCTTGTCAAGATGTAAATCATGTCAAAATGTCTATGTCAAATATCCAAGTCAAATGTCTATGTCAAATATCCATGTCAAATGTCTATGTCAAATATCCATGTCAAATGTCTATGTCAAATATCCAATAGTAGTCAAGAAATGTATTACCAAAATGATATGTATGGTAAGTAAAATTTAGACTACTTAAACCATAAGTAAAAATGTACAAAACAAGGTATTGAAGTAAAACTTGGTTTAAATCAAAGTTATGTTTTGTAAGATATATGCATGCTATACTGAATATGAACATTTATGCGGTATTGTGAAAATTCATACATCCAAGCCTTGAGACAGACGGATAACTATGTAAAAGTGAGTTATCAAGAGAATATGTATTCGGATTCGGTCATTCCTTTCATCCCCTTTCCCTGGGATGTCCGGAACGGGATTTGTCAAGTCCTATGGTACCACTACCTACTAACGAACGGCATGATCGGTGTTAATGAATGTATAGTATAGTTTAAACAAACCAAATGTCATACCAAAATGTAAGCATGTTTTATGAAGATAATGTACCTAGTATGCTAGAGTAAACATACAGGGTAGAGCTGTAAAACAATGTATCCATATGTTACTGGAACATATGCAACAGAGATGCAGTATAAAACAATGTACTAAGTATGCAAAGTCATCATACAAAGTAGAAAAGTCATGTAAAACAATGTACTAAGTATGCAAAGTCATCATACAAAGCATAGAACACCATGAAATCATGTACTATAAATGTACTAATGAACATAGCAAGTATATGATGTGAAAACAGGAAAGCACGAAAGTAACAAGTAGGCACATGTGTTCCACCCCAAAACAGTTTGGAAAACAGTAAAAGAGGGGTCTATGTACTCACCTGAGATTGCTCAGTAGTCCTTGAGTAACAACTAAACAATGCTAGAGATCGCGGATATCAAACGGCACCTAGTATAGGTAACTATGTTAAATAACCGGACCTAAATCGGAAGACTGGGTAGCATTAGGGTTTGTAAACCAAACGAGTGTGGAGACTCGTGTGATATGGTTTAACAAAGCCTACATACTAAATGAAACTTAACCTAACTGCTTACGACCCATTACGACCCGTTTAGGTAGCTTATGCTACTTTAACGCGTCGTTCGCGTGAAACGCGTTCGGACCGCCTAACTAGTCCTATGACAAGTGTTATATGCCTAAACATGTTACATAATCAGTTACGTGACAAAAGTTTAGGTTACATATGCTAAATTACCAATTATGTATGAAAAGGGTATTCTGGTAATTTACCTAAGGCATATAAACTACCTATCATACAACTACTTAACGATGTGACCATAGGGTATAACCTCAGAAGGTTATTCCCTACACTATGGTCACCTAATGTATTTGGTCGGATCCTAATGATCGACCAAACTGGGTCGGGTTCGAAGGTATAGGCGATTTATTAGATCGCCTACCCTACGACCCTAGACAACGTGGTAATCAGTGGGCATAGTCCCAAGGGACTATGACCAACGTGATTACAATCACGTTGCGAAGTTCAAACGAACTTCGCATTGACCATTACTGGTCAACGCAGAAAGTCAAACAAAGTTTGACTTTCAGACTCGATAAAACAATAAAATAAGGAAAAGAACGAAAGAATACTTACGAAGGGTCCAAGATTCAAAGGTTCAAAGGTGTGGGTTTTGTGTTGAGGATGGATGGGTATTTATAGTAAAAGCACTACCGTTAGGATCGTTTCTTGGAAAAGGGGAAAAGATCTAGTCCGTACACTTGTCACAATGTTGTGGAAGCTAAAATGTTGTTCTTATCCGCTGACTAGACGATAGGAAACGTGTGGACACGAATCAATTCAGTTGCAAGTTGCAAAACAAACATTGAATCTGGTCAGAAGGGCTAATGCGGCCCGCTTTAGATTTAGGCAAACACAATGCGGGCCGCTTGGGGCCTCTGATCTGCATATAAGTTTGAAAAATGACAGTTTCAGTCCCTGCACGTGTTTAAGCCCTTTTCCGACACTTCTAAGGCCCGTAAAGCCAACTTTAAGGCCCTAAAATGTTGCCTAAACATTGTGGACATGAAACATGCTCAAAAATGTGCCGGGTGATGGTTCGTTTGGTCGTACGAACGCGATGTTCGCTTAATTACGACGGAATGCGCATAAGCGCGAAAAACGATCCAAATGACGAAACGAATGGATTTTTCTTAAGGCAAACACTAAAATATAATGTAGTCATGCTTACATAAATTTTTTGAATGTCCAGATGTATTCAGAACGTAAGTTATGCGCGAAAATGCAAACTTGTGCACTTTTTGACACTTTTAGTCCCTGAATGACACAAAAGTTTATTTTAGCACACCGAACCCCTCAAAGCCTATTTCTAAGCTATTTGAAGGATATTTATGGTATGTTTAACTTATGGTCATGTTCCGGAATGTCTGTTACAGTTCAAATTGGCATACTTTCGCAGTTTGTCAACTTTAGTCCCTGTAAGCGATTAAACTTTGATTTCACCACACCAAACCTTCCAAAACTTATATCTAAGTTATGTAAAGGTTATTTAAGGTATGTTAAGCCTATTTCACTATTCCGGAGTGTTCGTTGGATTAAACTGGTTATATTTATGCATCAGAGCGCGTATAACCCTCCAGAAAGCGATTTAAAGCTTAAAATCAAACAAGAGTTGATATGTGTAAAAGATACACATAATTTTACAAATCCCAAGTATGAAATATAATATTTCATTGGTTTGGTATTTGTTTGATGGCCGTGAAGGCACAGGTGTTACAATTTCTAAACTGTGTTGTCTTCCAATTGGTCAGATGCTCATCCCTGCGCTGGATTCGCATTAGCAATCTTTGGGCAATTTCTTCGGAAATGGCCCATTTCGCCACGGTTGAAGCAGGAACCTGGTAGAAAACGACCTTGAGCAGGATTGTTGCCAGCTTAATTGGGTGTAGCTACAGCTGGGCAAACTCTTGCTGTATGGCCTATGAGTCCACAAGTTTGGCATATGCGTCACTTTACATTGGCATGATGATGGAGGCTACATTGGTTGCACAAGGGTGCAGTTCCGTTGTTGGGTTTCCTAGCAGGGGGGTTGAGCTGGTTGGTTGGGGACGGCTTGATCATTGTGAGCGACGACGGCGAAGTTTTGAGAAGCCTTTCGCTTCTTTGACTTCTTGGAGGATTCAGTCTGCTCATCCTTGGGTTTTGATTCCTCGACCGGTTTCTTGTCACTTTTTCAAAAAAGTTTACCTTTCCTGATCTGAGATTCAGTCAAGGTAGCAGATAGCTTAATGGCCTGTCTAACTGTAGTGGGATTACTACCAGTCACAATGTCTTGTACTTAGTCAGGGAGGCCATCAATATACTTTTTGATTGCCTTATCCAAAGGCGTGACCATGTTTGGGCATAACAGACTTAACTCCTCATAACGATCCGTGTAGGCTCGATGCTCACCGCTATCTTACTTAAGATCGTCAAATTCCCTTTCCAAGGCCCTGATCTCGTGATGAGGACATAATTCCTTCATCATCAGAGCTCGAAGCTCTTCCCACGTTTGAGCCAGTGCCACATCGGCACCCCTATCTCTCATCACACCGTTCCACCACGTCAAAGCTCGCTTCTCAAAGACACTAGAAGCGAAGTCTACCTTTCGCTCGTTTGGGCATTGAACATGTCTGAAGGTGCTCTCTAGACTCTCGAACCATTGAAGAAGCGCAATCGCTCCTTGAGATCCAGAAAACTTTGAAGGCTTAGCCGAGTTGAACGTCTTGAACTTGCAGGGGGCATTGTTGTTGTTGAGAGCTTGGTTACATTGAGCAACGATGTTCGGTATTGCAGCAGTCATTTGCTGCGTAATGACAGCTGCCAGATCTTCAATAGGTATCTGATTTTCGCGTTGTGGAGGCATTCTAAAAGGGGAAACAAGAGAGGAAACAAGTGAAATGGCATTGGGTAAGAATAGGATGTTACAATTACCGACCAAAAGCATGGGTGATGGTCATTTGTTTGAACCACGAAGCAAACAAACGACACCCAAAGGCTGAATCAAAGTAAATAGGTCCTCATAATGTATCGCGAAGACATGCTCGCCTATAAGTGGACACTCACCCCAAGAGTTCCCAGGTAAGAGTGACTGGTCCGATACTGCGGATTTATACGAAAACTCTAGCCTTAGAAAGAAAACTCAGGGTACAGGCACCCACCCTTCCAGTTTGCACGTGTTCACATTATTTAGACCCAAACTCTGACGAGATTTTGGAAACTTTGAAGGTTCAAAACCTTATAATAAATCATCCTAGAACAGATGATTAGTTTTCAAAGCAGATTCGAATTTTGTATTCTTATTGTGGTTGTTGCCTAAAGATAGGCAACGGTATTGTTTTATGACTAAACGCAAGTAAACTCGCGTTAGGGTCCTAGGAAGGTTATAGTCTAGGTCAAAGCATTACTAATAACCTAATTCCCTATAACCATTGGCTCTGATACCAACTTTTATGTCACACCCCGACCACGTAAAACTACAAAACGTGGTGGAAACGTCGGGGAGTGTTGTAACAGAATCATTGTTTCACAACCATGGAATAAAAAGTTTCATTTTATTGAATTAAATGAGTTACAATGTCTTAACAATAAAGAAACATAACATAATTAACTAGTCTTGCATCTTTTAATGTCACTAAGGCCTCGTCTATTCCTATGTGAGTGTATACAAATATCATCATCAATCATCATCAACTATTGTACCTGAAACACATGTGAAAATACGTCAGCATAAAAATGCCGGCGAGTACATAGGTTTTGTGAAAATAGGATTCATGACTTATAAGTTTAGAAAAAAGGTGTTTAATAAAAGTCAGTCATGATCTTTGTAAAATGTTGTGTTTTATAAATCATTTGAAAAACGATGATAAAGTAAATGATATGTATAAATAATGTAAGGTTAAATGAATAACCAAGTAATCTGAGTTGTATAAAATAAACTGTTTTGTAAAACAATGTCTTGTGAAAAATATGTTATTTGTATAAAATGTTATATGTCTAAACTGAAACGATTTAAATAACGCTACGATGTGTAATATCATACAAGCACTTATATATAGGAAGTACCAGCGGCGTATCCACCATGCTTGTATCATATTACACACGCCTCGTTACCTAAATCACTTACCCAAACCAAATGGTTCAAACAGATTTCAAACGGTTCATGTCAATCAACAGTTACAACGGTTCACACGGTTCATCAGTTACAAACGGTTCACATAATTCAATGGTTACACATGGTTCACATAATCAAATGGTTACAAACGGTTCAAGATGTAAATCAATGCGTCCATATGCTGGATGAGCATATGCAAACAAATGTAATGTAAAACAATGTACTAAATATGCTAAGTTAACATACAAAGCAGAAAAGTCATGTAAATCAATGTGCTAGCATGCTCAGTAAACATACATAGCAAAAGAATGAAAGTAAAACAATGTGCTAGCATGTTAAGTAAACATACATAGTAAAACATAATGAAATCATGTACTAATAGTGTACTAATGAACATAGCAAGTATATGATATGAAAAACATGGAAAGCACGAAAGTAACAAGTAGGCACATGTGTTTCACCCCAAAATGTTTGAAAAACAGTAAAAGAGGGGTCTATGTACTCACTTGAGGGTACTTAGAAGTCTTGAACAACAACCAAGCAAAGCTAGAGGGATCACGGAATCAAACGGCACCCTATATAGATAACTACATAAATAACCGGACCTAAATCGGGAGTTTGGATAGTAGGAGGTTTCGTAAACCAAATGAGTATTGAAACTCATATGATATGGTTTAACAAAGCCTACATACTAAAATGAAACCTAACCTAAGTGCTTACGACCCGTTTAGGTAGCTTACGCTACTTTAACGCGTCGTTTGCGTAAAACGCGTTCGGACCGCCTAACTAGTCCTATGACAAGTATTATATGCCTTAATAAGTCTAATATTGTTGCTAAATCAGTTTAGATGTCAAAAATTATGTTACATATGCTTAAAATGAATTTTGGCGCAAAAAGGGCATTTTGGTAATTCTCCTAAGGCATATAAACTACCAATCATACAACTACTTAAACGAAGTGACCATAAGGTATAACCTCGGAAGGTTATTCCCTATATAACTATGGTCACCTAATGTGCTTGGTCGGATCCTAATGATCGACCAAACGGGTCGGGTTCGAAAGTATAAGCGATTGATTAGATCGCTTACCTTTACGACCCTAGACAAGCACAAATCTAAAAGTGACGAGCTAAACATGTTAAAATATGTTTAACAAGGTTTAAAAACAGGTTTGGTATCAAAACAAACGGTTTTGATACCCACAAGTAGTATGGCTACAAAATACGCGAGAATACGTATTTTGGCCGAAACTACGACTCGTCACTGAGCCTAGATAATGTGGTAATCAGTAGGTATAGTCACTAGGGACTATAACCATCGTGATTACGCTCACCTTATGAAGTTCAAACGAACTTCGCATTGACCATACACTGGTTAATGCAGAAAGTCAAAAAAAGTTTGACTTTCATGTTAAAAATGAATAAATGAACAAAACAGGACTTACAAAGGGTCCCCGCAAGTTTTGATTCCAAGTATTCTCAGGTAGGAAGTGAATGATCACAACCACTTAGAGAATTCTCAGATCAAATGTGGGTTTGCAATGAAGTTGGGTTGGGTATTTATAGGGAGAGTAGAACCATTAGGATCATTTCTCGTAGACCGAGCTTCAATCTTAGCCCTACACCTCATGCCCACTGATTTAGAAAACCATTTGCACCCAAAACCAGCCCATAGGATAGGAGAAACCATGTGCAAAGGTGCCCAACAGCTGGATCAAGCTGGAATACACTTCTGCTGGTCTGGGACCTACTTACGGACCATAAGCAAGTCTCCATACGGTCCGTAAGGGACCTACAGACCAGCAACTTTCAGAAATGACAATTTTAGCCCCTGAAGCCCCAAACTTGGTTTTTGATGCATTTTTGACACGTTTAAGCCCCGTTAACCCCATTTCAAAGCTATAAAATGAAGTTAAAGTATAGGGAACTTAAAATGTGCTCAAAAATATCTCAGATGTCGGCTCGTTTGGTCGTACGGTTGCGTTGTTCGGTTAATTACGACGGAAGTCGTAACGAACGCAAAAACGATCCAGATTAAGCGAAGAATGGATTTTTTATCAAGCCAATCACTAAAACATAATATGTTAATGATTACATAAATTTTTGGATGTCCGGATGTATTCAGAACGTGAGATATGCGCGAAAATGCAAACTTATGCACTTTTTGACGCTTTTAGTCCCTGAATGGGCATAAAGTTTATTTTAGCACACCGAACCCCTCAAAGCCTATTTCTAAGCTATGTAAAGGATATTTAGGGTGTGTTTAATTTATGATCATGTTCCAGAATGTCCGTTACAGTACGAATCGACATACTTTCACAGTTTGTCGAATTTAGTCCCTGTAAGCGAATAAAACTTGATTTCGCCACACCAAACCCTCCAAAACTTATTTCTAAGTTTTGTAAAGGTTATTTGAGGTATGTTAAGCCTATGTCACTATTCCGGAGTGTTTGTTGCATCAAACTGGTTATATTTACGCATCAGATCGCGTATAACCTTCCAGAAAGCGATTTAAAGCCCGAAATCGAACAAGAATTGATATGTGCAAACGATACACATATTTTTACAAATCCCAAGTATGAAACAAAATATCTCATTGATTTGGTATTTGTTTGATGATCACGGAAGCACAGGTGGCACACTTGCTATTTCCAAAACAGAGTTTTAATAAACCCCAGGCACAAAAAGATTCCATCTCAAAATTTGCAGCCAAAGTTGATTGTGGTTATCGTCTGGGATACTCAACCACTGCTAAGGCCTACAAAGTGTTTAATACATGGACCAAAGCAGTGGAGGAGACTTTAAATGTAAAGTTCAATGAACTTTCATCAATGAAAATCCCAGCAAATCCTGCAAACTTGTTTGATCTTATCAAATTTACTTTTGAAAATACTGCTGTCAAGACTAACAGTGCAGGTCCATCAGAGGATTCATCACCAGACTATGGGTATGAAATTATCATCCCTCAAAAGTCTGCCACAATGGGAAAAGCATCAGTTGTTCAAAACAACTGTCAAAGCTCAACCACTGCTATCTCAACAGTTGTTGACCAAAGTAGCCCATCAACCACTGCTTCCACATCATCAAACACTGCTGACAAAAGTCCCCAAACAGTGGATAAAATTCAGCATGTGTCCACACCATTACCTCCTATTCCACAACCTTTTGAAGCCACTGCTGGATCATCAAAGTCACCAGCAATGGTTAGCTCATATGATACACATTTACAGCCTTCACCAACAAATGCCATCATACCATACCAAGGAGATTTAATCTTCTTGAGATCTCATCCACCTGATCAAATTATTGGCAACATCAATGAAGGGGTGCTCACAAGAAGCCAAACCCAAAACATTTGTCTTTTAGCTGGTTTTCTATCACTCCATCAGCCAGTCAAGTACCAAGAGGCACTGAAAGACAACAGCTGGGTAGAAGCCATGCAAGAAGAGCTCCAACAGTTTAAAAGACAACAAGTATGGGAGCTTGTACCACTGCCAAAAGATGTAAGTCCCATCGGCACAAAATGGGTCTTCAAAAACAAAACTGATGAAAGGGGCATTGGTGTCAAGAATAAAGCCAGGCTTGTGGTTCAAGGTTACAGACAGGAAGAGGGGATTGATTTTGATGAAACATTTACCCCTGTAGCAAAATTGGAAGCTATAAGACTGTTCCTGGCCTTTGTTGTCAACCACAACATGAAGGTGTTCCAAATGGATATCAAAAGTGCTTTCCTCTATGGTACAATTCAAGAAGAGGTGTATGTCTGTCAACCTCTATGTTTTGAGGATCCATTTTATCCAGATCATGTCTACAGGCTAAACAAAGTCTTGTATGGCCTGAAACAAGCACCTAGGGCCTGGTATGAAACTCTTTCCACCTTTCTACTCTCAAATGGTTTCAAAAGAGGTACCATTGATAAAACACTGTTTCTAAAATGGAGAGGAAAGGATTTAATGATTGTCCAAATTTATGTGGATGACATTATTTTTGGAAGCACATGTAATAAAATGTGTGAAGAGTTTAGAGAACTCATGACAGCTGAGTTAGAAATGAGTGCAATGGGTGAGCTACAATGCTTTCTTGGTCTCCAAGTTCAGCAAATGCAAAATGGAACTTTCATTCATCAAAGAAAATATGCTAAAGAACTTTTAAATAAATTTGATATGAATGATTGTAAACCACGCAGCACACCCATGGCAACAAATAAGCTTGTCATGTCTGATGAAAAGGATGAGCTGATTGACTAAACACTTTATAGAAGCATGATTGGGTCTTTACTGTACCTAACTGCATCTAGACCAGACATCATGTTTGCAACATGTGTCTGTGCAAGAAGTCAATCAGCTCCCAGAAAATCAAATCTCATTGCTGTAAAAAGGATCTTCAGATACATAAAAGGTGCTCCCACACTTGGTATCTGGTATCCAGCTAATGGGAATATCAAGATTTCAGGCTTTTCAGACAGTGACTTTGCTGGATGTAACACCACAAGGAAGTCCACTTCAGGAGGGTGCCAGTTTCTAGGTGATTGCTTAGTCTCTTGGCAAAGCAAAAAACAAGCAGCAGTTTCAACATCCACTGCTGAAGCTGAATACATAGCTGCTGCAAGCTGTACAGCCCAACTCCTATGGCTTCAAAATCAGTTGCTGGATTTTGGTATCACTGCCTTAAAGACACCACTCATGTTGGATAGCCAGGCAGCAGAAAATATCATCAAAAATCCAGTCTCCCATTCAACCACCAAACACATCGACATCAGACATCACTTTGTGAGGGATTGCTATGAAAAATGTTTGATTTCTCTGCATCATGTTCCAACTAAAGACCAGCTGGCTGATGTGCTCACAAAAGCATTAGATACAGCCACCTTTGAAAGCTTGGTCTCTAGGATTGGCATGCTAAACATGGAATAACAAGCAAAATCTTGTTTTTCTATGAATAAAAGCATTAAAATGTTTTCAGAAAATCAAAAATCCATCCTTAAAAATAGCTAAAAATGAAGTTTTAATTAAAATCCTTAAAAGTCTGCCATAACCACTGATTGTTCAAAAGTCTGCTCTACTTCAAAGTCTGTCCACTGCTAAAAGTCAACCCATGTTCTCTCATTTCTTTGATAAACACTAGCAGTGTCTTATCCACTGATATGCTATCCACTAATAGTGAAAATCATCCACTGCTTCCATTTGTTACCGTTGTAACCACTGTCTTCATCAGTAACTTTCATAAAAGTACTGTCCTTCATCTCATCAGGGGTTGGCATGTGGGCAGTACATAGTGGTCAGACCTTTTGTAACCGCTGCCATGTCAGCATTCGCTTTTTCTCCATAAAACCCTTTTCAATACCAAAACAGGGTTTTACTGTCGAATTGAATGCTTAAAAATTCTCTTCTTAAAGCAGTTTTTCTTCAAATTCCTTCACAACTTTCTTCGATCATCATCTCCAAAATGACAAAATCGAAGTCATCTGCAAAACCCACTTCCAAATCATCCTCCAAAGATGCCTCTCAAAAGGCAAAACCCACTGAAATTCCACACAAACCGTCTCCCAATCTTCTGGGTCTTCTCACAAAACCCGGCACCACTGATATTTTCGACTCCATCATTGATATCATGTCTGCATCAAAGTATAAAACTTTGTTGACAGCAGATGCACCAATTTACTTGGCAACCCAAAGAGAGTTCTGGAAGAATGTAACCCTTGACAAACAAGGTGACACCGTCATAGCCATTAACTCTTCTCTAAAGGGTAAAGCGGTCAAGATTACACCACAATCAATTTCAGAGGTCTTTCAACTCGATGATCAGGAAGGTACAATTTCTTTTCCCAAAAACGAGTTAAAAATGATTTTCTGGAAAGAGGGTATAATGCAGAAGTAAAAAAGGACACCTTACAAAAAGGTTACTTCCCTTCTGCAACAAGATTTTTATTTCATACCCTCCTAATGTGTGTTTCAAACAAAACCACTGCTTTTAATGAAATACCATTAAAAATTCAAAATCTGGGATATGCTATTCTTCAAGGAGAAAATTTTAATTATTCTCGGGAAATTTTTAATGATCTGGTTAAAAATGTTGAAACAAAGGCATTCTTACTATTTCCAAGATTTCTAAGTTATTATTTTGAAAAGAAACTTGGTAAGAATGATCCTTCTGCAATAAAACAAGGTGAATCTCTTCAAATGCATAGCTTAACTGCTGAAACTTTTACAAGAATGTCAACACCTTGCAAAACACAAGCAGAGGTGCCTGAGCAGATTTTAGCAGCTACCACTGCTCCTCAGGTACCTGCTGCTGAGCCCACTGCTCAAGGTGATCAAAGTAGCAACTGCTTTGAAACCCACACCTTTAATCACCAAAAAGCCAAACAAAAAGAAAACTCAAAAACCCCCCAAACCTATCAAAAAGGCATCTCTGGAGGATGAGATACCAGAGCAACTGCCTGTGACAAAACAAAAGTCACAAGAAACCACTGCTCCTTCTTCCTCACAGCAGATGGTACAAATATCTCAACCCATAACTGAAACTCCTCTTGTTTCTTCACAAAAAGAACAGGTTGTACACATAGGGACACCACAATATGATGCTCTGGAATCACTTGTTTCCATCATCCACAGCCCAATTCCTGGGGCAAATTCTCTTCTTACACCAAACCTCACCTCCACAATTCCCCCACCAACTAAACTTTTGTTGGATGCAATTGATTTGAACCAGGCACAAACCAGTCCTTCTCAATCACCTATCAATGAGAACATGCCTCAACAAATGACTGGGTCTGATGTATCAATCTTTGCTAACTCACCAACAATACCTGAGGAGGTTACACCCCTTGAGTTACAAGTAACTCTTGGTGGAAATCCAAGTGAAGCAGCCACTACAAATGTTGAACCCACTGGTTTACATTTGGATAGTGGTTTTATCAATAAGACTTCCTTGGAGGCAATTCCTTCCATAGCACCTCTGACATCTACCAGTGGATTTGTTTTAAACACTGAGAACATCAAAAGATTGTCAAGTGTTGAAGGAAGAAGACCCCAGTACCAAGAAAAAGGGGCATCAGTGGTTAATGTGTGGAGTACACTCCCTACCTCAACCACTGATAAAACCACTGCTAGTGGGAAATCAGATGATCCCATTAAATTGGGTGATGGTTTAAAATATCTAGATTTGACGGATCGAGTTGACAAACTAGATACAGCTGTTGTAGATATCAAAGACATGCTACAACAGTTGTTGACAGTACAAAAGATGCAATCCACTGCTATTCCACCTCAAGCACCTGCTCCACCACAAGCACCTGCTGCAAATGAGCTCTGGAATTTATTTCAACCTTTTCTCCAACAACAAAAACAAATGGCTGATCAGCAACATGAAATACATGTACAAGAGCTGAGAAACATCATGGAGTCTAGGTTCAAGAACACACAAGCAGACATCAAGGCACTCAAGGCCCACATATTGGAAACCACTGGCACTGCTCCTCCAACTGTTCTCTTCATTGATCAATTACCCCCAGATAATGCCAAAAAGGGGGAGAAAATTAAAGAATGGAAGAAAAAGGGAGTAGATGATGGTCTCTATATAGAACCAGAAATGGAAAATATGACCAAGCAGATACCTTTGCCAGATGGTAGCAAAAAGGTTGATGTTACCCAAAATGCACTTGATGAAGCTATAGCAAGTGTAAAAACGGACAGAGCGGCAAAGGATATGTCAAGGTGGAATAAGGAGAAAAGAGCTTACATGGAGCTGAATGCGCAGAGTTGTTCTGGGCTAAAGGATGTTCAAAATCCTCAGCTAAAAAGAAATCCCACCAGAAAAGTGAGGGAACCCAAGTCCACACCATCCAGACTCACAAAGCATACTCCTAAACCACCATCCAAAAGCCTCCAACATCAAGCCTCCATCCAAACAGCTGTTGTAACTCTTGCTGTATCAACTACTGCTGGTACTTCAGAGGTTTCAACATATGTTATCACTTCAACACACACCACTTCAACACACACCACAACCACTGTCTTACCACCACCACCATCACCACCAAAAACAACATCACCACCATCGCCTCCTGCTAAAAAGCAGAAGATAGCAGATGTTACAACATCTGCTGTAATGAACAGTGGTTGAAACACCAGTTGTTTCAACAGCTGTTAGTCAATCACAAACCACTGCCACTCAAATTACCACCACTAATCCACCCAAAACATCATCTGCCTCTCCTAAAATAAAAAGGAGAAGGATTTTCATACCAGATGATGATTCACCATCACCACCACCAACATCTTCAAAATCTCTATCACTTGTTTCAATACCAAAGCCTGTTCCTCTCTCATCAGCTCCAGTACAACAATCAATCCCAGTCATTACTCCTACAGGTGTCCAATTTCCTCTAGAACTTGAAGCAGTTAGAGAAGAGATAAAATCCTTCTACTATGAGGATGGCCCTGCTAAAAGGAAGTTGCCATCAGTTAAAGGATATCCAAGGCCAAACAATATTGAAGAATATTTGAAAATCAAAGCTAAACAAGCAGAGGATATATCAAAAAGAAATGCACAAGGAAAATCCGATAGAGAAATTCAGCAGAATTACCAATTCTTGCTCACATAAGTAAGATCCTTAGAGCAATTTGCCAAAAATGTATGTCAACAGATCTCAGAGAGAGCAGATGAAACTTTGAGAAAAGACTACATTGAAAGCATCATGGCAACCAAGAAGTACAAGGGAGAAAAGCATATGTACAAGGAGTGGACCATTCATGAGCTTGAACAAGAAGCAGCCAGGATTCAAGAAATGATAAAGAATAAGGTCAAACATACTCCTCCAGAATGGGCAAAGTTCAAAAAGAATGTACTTGATAAAAAGGTAGAGCTGAGGAGAATGAAAGAGGAATTAGCTGCTGCTGATTATGGGTCTTTGAATCAAGTATTGAGATGGAAAGAAGATAGAGTCAGGGCTACTTACAAAAGCTTGGAGAAATTAAGAAAGACAGATCCTACTGCTCCACAAAAGCCTGACTATCCTGAAGCAGAGGTTTCAAAAATACCATCAAAACTGCAAATCAGGGGAGCCACTGCTCCAGCTGGTGCAGCCATCTTTAAAAGAAGGCCACAAAAACAGCTGGTTACTGAAACAGTGGCAGATTTAATGGCTGGAGAAGAGTTTGTAAAAGAAGGCATTAAGCAGATGATAGCTGATACTCTTGGCCTGAATCAACCTGCAAGTACTGCTCAGACAGTCATGAATAGGCCTGCATCTCCAAACACCTCTTCCAATAAAAATCTCCCAAGAAACCCACCAGGCTCAACAGTACTAAAGTGGGAAACTGACAAACAGACCCATGTACTGACTATGTTCAGGTCTAGTGGAGAAGTGAAGAAAATATCAAGGGAACAAGCACTTGGCCTAAGTCTTGAAGATATGCAGGATCTCCTTGATCTTCCACTTGGTAGGGATGAAGATGACACATATGCCCTAAACTTTGAGTTACAACTTAAAGGTCAGATAAGGGAGCTGTTGATGAGGCAATAAAGTTCCACAATAATGAAGAGTTTTGGCAGTATCTGTTCCAGGGGGAGATTGTTGGGATTGAACCCTATCAAAGGAACAGATAATTAAAGCCAAACCTGGATCAGAGCAGTGGATCCAGAATAAGCAGATGTTATGGATATAAGTCTCTCCCCTTGAAAGTGGTTTCAACATCTGCTGACCTCCTATCTACTGATCGTACAAATTGCTGACCTACAAACTACTGATCAAGTAAAAGCCTAATGGAAGACTAAAGCTCTGCTGCTCAATCTACTGCCTTGAGTCAAGCTCTGCTGATCCGGACAAGTACTGCTGGGTTCACATCAGTGGAAGGATGCAGCAGTTGTTTAGTTGTCTTTATGTAATAAAATGTAATAGCAGTAGTTAGCATAGCAGAGGTTGTATAGATCAGAGGTTAGAGTTTGTTAGGAGGTTAGATGTCACTTTCATGGTGACGTCAGCTTAGATGCCTCAGTGGTTTGCTTGTGCCTATAAATAGAACAGTGCTATGTACTGTTCTATTAGCTCTTTGCAAAATCTTCTTTCTGCACGAACAAACACTGTGAGCTCAGGCTGAGGGGGAGTTTGTATTCAGACATAGCATTGTAATCATTATTGAAATAAATTCAATCTTTCGGTTCCTTGTGGAAAATGTTTGATTAAAGCAATTCTCTCGTTTGATTGTGTGCAAAGTTTGTTTCCATCTTAATTCCGCTGCACAAACTCATCCATCCTCATCTTAATTCAAACGTAAAACACAATCAAAACCAAACTCAGATCCTAACAACTGGTCTTCTGGTTGTTTAGGCTGGCTTCAGGCTTTAGCTGTTTTATCGAGAATGGAAAGGAAACAAGGTTAAGTTAACATAAGAGGCTCGGTTTTACTGCACACGCTTTCATAAACTTAACATAACATTAACCACCCCTAAAGATAAATATTGGACGGTTCAAAACCTAAATAAAGAAGAAACCATCACTAACCTTCAGTAATTATAATCCCGCCTGCTAAGCAGGGATGTGCCTTGAACCCCTGGCAACAATAAATTATGCAATTGTCTTCATCAGTAAAATATTATGATCGATTGATTTCTACTACATAAAAACCATAGTGCATACGTACCAAGCACCACCACTGCGTCCAGAAGAATAACTACCGTAAGCTCCGTAGACATCACCACCACTGCGCCCCTGAGAAATAAAAACGAATAGAAAAAGAGACTGTTAGAGAGGAAGTTCTAAACAACTAGTTGACTAAAGACGTATGTGTTTCCTTTGTTAAGATGGATTGCTTATCATGCCTGCATCAGTGCATCGGAATAAGAAAAGGTAATAATGTCATGATACATAACTAACACATAAGAGTGCCCCATCATAATACTTTTAAATTTATTTTTCATAATAAAATTATTATTCTATCAAATCAAACAAAAGGGGCACAATGGTTAGGCTTGAAGAATCATATTTCATGGTATTCTCTATACTACTTGTGTTCCTCACTAGTCAAAAGTGTAATCTCCAACCACTTATGAGTAGAAAAAATGTTAATGATATTGAAGCATTTGGGGTTGCGATTCCATCACCAAAATAATGTGTTCCTAGTTGCATTTTACAAAGTAATAACCGTGAATATTGTTTTTGTCATAACAACACTAAATTGTGTGACTATGATAAACAAGTATGTGAGTCAAAGTGTAAGAAATGACCGGTTGTTATTCCTAAAATAATAAATAATATTATCTTCCTGAAGATGATGTATACATGAATTTTTATTTTTATTAACAACGTTAGTATTTCCTTAATAATAAACTATACAAGTTTCCAATAGGAATCTATTGACATGATCTTACATAAACATGTTCGGAGTTTAGCTTCCTTTTCTCTAAATCTGATTTACAATAATGTCCTTGTTGACTCTTTCATGTATTTGGAGGATTGTTTTGGTCAAGAATAAAAGAAGGTTCAAAGCAATTTAGTGATCCAATTTGTTGTGAGGTGGTGTGCCTCTAGGAATAATGCAATGTGTGTGTACAAAAAATGCAGTAAATGGCTCAATATTTTTACAAGGAAAGCCCTTGATCTTTGAGGATCTCCGACACAAAACCTGAGGCGCCGACTAAACGCCCTGTTGTCGTTGTTCTTGTTTGTAATAGGTGAAAATAAATACTATGTAAGTTGTAGTAGATCGTAATCTAAGTGTTTCAATAGTTACGAGAGTGTTGTGTATGTTCCTAGTCGATCTACAAGTTGTTTAATACAATATATAACCTAACTAACTATCCTAGAATCCCGGGAGATACTTGGTCTTCACTTGTGACCGTTGTAGACTTAGTAAACTCTTCCCTGTGTGCATTTTAATTACAAATGCGAGTCTTCAGGTCATGACTTAGTCTGTAACAACACTAAAAAAGACATTATAAGAAACCCTAGTTGAGACCCAAAACATGTACGACGCAAACCAAAACGAAAAATCAGGATTAGGGTTTGGGGGGGTAGAAACAAAACAAGGCAGGTCTAGGCAAAATAGGTCTCTCGGGCGACACGCGAAAGGATTGATGTGTGCAAAATGCAACATATAAATTACATCAATTGTGGCATAAAACTAACCCTTTTTTAGTACTAATGTTGGAAAAAGTGTGCTTTTGTCTTCCTTTTGTATTTTCAGGATTAAATGAGCTCAAATTAACAAAAGAAGCAAAAAGACATCAAAATCTAACATAAATACAAGAAAAGGAACAAGTCGTGACATGCCCGACCCCACAACAGCATCTTCCCAAGCAAAACAAGAAGACAGAAGACTGAACACGCCCCGTGCTCAGCCAGCACGGGGGCGTGCCCAAGTGTCAGCAGAAAAGACAAAGTTGTAGAAGCTTCTATTGCCCACCACGGGGCCGTGCTCAGCGGACACGGGGCCGTGGTCAACTAAAAGATTCGCATAATCTAGGCAAATCTTCATAGTACAAAGATTCTTCTGCACACGGGGTCGTGCTCAGCGGACATGGGGGCGTGGTCAACTAATAAGACAAGCTGCATTAAATGAAGAAAGAGAAGGATGTGAACACGGGGCTGTGCCCACTGGACACGGGGCCGTGCCCGAGCTTCTGTTCAGCCTATAAATAGGAGTGCTTGGCTCAAGCTCAAACCATCCCTTGGCACACCACCTCTCTCACACTTCACCCACCACCCACCACCACCATAACACCATCATCCACCACCATCATCCATTGTCCATCGTAGAGTGTGTGAGTCGTCTCGGGATCCAAGATTGATCGTAAGAGTTCTTGAGAATCAAGGCCATGTTTACCTAAGTCTCTTACATCACTTGGTGAAGACAAGTGTCTAGTGTAATACTATTTATTTCTAATCTTTTCACACTTTTTATTTGGTTTTGTATTAATGACTTTAATAACTAGTTTCTTATG
Organism: Helianthus tuberosus; assembly: GCA_030545235.1. NCBI lineage: Eukaryota > Viridiplantae > Streptophyta > Magnoliopsida > Asterales > Asteraceae > Helianthus > Helianthus tuberosus. The sequence goes on from CM060447.1 coordinate 187,220,383, forward strand.
TTGAAGGTGATTCTTCCTTATCGTTTGTCCGTGGTGTCTTGACATTGTTTTACTGTCTATATAAAATAAAAGATTTTCACCATTCATATCTCCACGGTCTATGTGGAGGTATGTTGGCTACCTGGTCGGGGGTTAAGGGAACGGTTTGGTAAGCGTCTTGCCATTGTTCAGCGTTTAGAGGTCCTGCAATGGACCTGGGTCAAATTTAGTAGGACCTCCTTCAATGCTTAACGGTATTGGATGGCGGGGGTCCAAACTCTTTGATCCCCTCATAAGTTAACTACTATTAATACTATAACCCGGCTATTTAGGACTGTATCCCTGCTGACTCAGACTACTTAGTCGAGGGTAACGTCACCTCCAAAAGAGGGGCCTACCATAATTTGCATTAATAACTTAATTCTTTATCTTTCAATAATCCGACCCTTTAGGATTGTATCCTTGCTGACTCAAACTACTGGGTTGAGGGTAACGTCACCTTCAAAAGAGGGGCCTACTACAATAACTAAGATAATCTCTTAAATAAGTGCAAAAGTGCGGAAATAATCAAAGGTTACACTATACACGAGTCGGAACCAAGTGATTCATCTTGTCTATCTGTTTTTATTTTCAGCATTTTAGTTAGTTTTTATTTTTCTTAGCTTAAAACATTTTTCTAAACTTTTGATTTGATTAGACGTTGAGGAGAAACCGGTACTAAAAGCTCTTGTGTCCTTGGACGACCTCGGTATCTTACCAACACTATACTACGCTCACGATGGGTGCACTTGCCCATATGTGTGTCTAGTGTTAGTAAAATATCGTGTTTTATAAATTTAAAACTTGACTAAAAAGTGTTAAAGGGGCTTAAAATATACACCTAGTATATATAACACTCGACACCCATCAAGTTTTTGGCACCGTTGCCGGGGACACAAGGATTTTAAGAAAGCTTAAAATCAACGGCCTAATCAGTTTTTCAAAACCTTTTTAAACGCGCGCAAATTTTTCTGCATTTTAGTTTAGTTTAGTTTTGCATTTACAGTAAGTTGTACACGGGGCCGTGCTCATTGAACACGGGGCCGTGCTGCACATTTTCATAAAAACACCCAGTAACAGAAGCTTGAACACGGGCCATGCTCACTGAACACGCCCCGTGCTCAACTAGATCAGTAAATTTAATTAAAACGCCCAGATACAGATTCTGTACACGGGGCCGTGTCCACTGAACACGGGGCCGTGTCCAGCCTCTGTTTCCGTTTTTATTTTTGTTTTCTGATCTCGAGACTTGGTTGTGGTCTGCTGAGTGATTCTTATGGATCAATACTCAGGAGGTTACAATTACACATATGAGGAGGATGATTATAGGAGTAATTATTGCACTAATTGTCGTAACCCACACTCGGTTCAAAATAGTCACTCATATCAACCATCCAATTCATACACCTACTATGAGGAGCCCAGGTACGAGCCATCAACTTCATACACATCATATGAAGACCAAAGGTATGAGCCTCCTCCCTCATACTCATATTTTGATGAACCAAGGTATGAGCCTTCTTACTCGTACTTTGAGGAACCAAGATATGAGCCACCACCTTCGTATGCTTATTATGAGGAACCATGGCGTGAGCAACCCACCTCATATGAGTATTATGAAGAACAAAATTACGACCCTTATCCATCATATACTTACAATGAAAAACAATGGTGTGAACCATCGACTTCATATGGGTATTATGAGGAACAAAGGATCGAACAACCGGATTCAAGCTTTGAAAATCACGATTCTTTTTCTATAACCGAAGTGACCGATAGGATATTAGAACACATTAGAGTTATCGATCGCTGTATAAAAGAATCTCGCGCAAGGGAAGAGGAGTCCCGCGCAAGAGAAGAATTAAAAAATGAAGAGATAACTGAAAATGTAAAAATGGAAGAGCAAATAAGTGAAAAACCGACACATGAGTTAAACGACGAAAAAGGTGAGTCCGACAACGTTAAAATTCAAGAAGAGTCTAATTTTGAAGAAATTAATCTCTTGTCACCTTCTTTTGAAAATCATTGTTTAGTTCCAACTCATGCTAAGTTTTTAAAAGAGTTAAACGCTAACACTAAAATTGACGAAACAATAAGTGTTAAGTTAACTAATGATCAAACCTCGCTAATAAAAGAAGACCCATTTGAAATTAACATTACACCGGTTCCATGTTTCTTTCAAAATTCATTTATTAGTAATGTCACAATCGATAAAGATCTTTGTGTTAACATAATGCCTAACTACATTTTCGAAAAATTAAGTATTAGTGATTTTTCTCCACTTCAAATACCCATTTTTCTATCCAATTGGAAAGTAATAAAATCAATCGGTGTAGTTGAGGATGTATTGGTTCAAACAAATCAAATGGTAATCCCGACCGACTTTGTCATCCTCGATGACGCTCCTCTAACGTTGGGACGACCATTTGTAAAAACTCACGAAGCTTTGAAAAACCGGAAGTTCAACAATCTACTTCTTCAATTAGGGGCATTTAAAAGAAGTGTCGATCTCGAACGGCCAATGAAATATCCATTCGGCAATAATGACCCCCGAATTGAAGATGAGGATGAACCACCCGATACAAGTGAAGAGATTGACCACTTTGTTGAAGAAGAGGTCGCCATAGAACAAACTTTTAAAGTTCTTGATCGAAATGAGCAACCAAATAAGGAGTCTCCTAAAGACCCACCACTTGAGCTCAAAGAACTTCCAAAAGGTTTGGAATATGCTTTTCTAGACAAAGATGGTAATTTACCTGTAATTATTTCGTCTAAATTAGATAGCTTAGAAAAAGAAAAATTAATTAGTCTTTTGAAAAAACATAAAAACGCAATAGCTTGGAAACTTGCAGACATAAAAGGAATTAGCCCTTCCATGTGTACACACAAAATTTTAATGAATGATGACTACAAGTCGGTAATACAACCACAACGTCGATTAAATCCAAATGTTCAAGAAGTGGTTAAAAACGAAGTCATCAAATTACTTGACGCCGGACTTATCTATCCTATCTCCGATAGTCCTTGGGTGAGTCCCGTTCAAGTAGTTCCAAAGAAAGGGGGTATGACGGTGATAACTAACGAAAAGAATGAATTAATACCAACAAGAACCGTCACAGGATGGAGAGTATGTATAGATTATAGACGATTAAATGAAGCAACAAGAAAAGATCACTTTCCTTTACCCTTCATTGATCAAATGTTAGAAAGATTATCCGGTCATAAATTTTATTGTTTCTTGGATGGTTTTTCAGGTTACTTTCAAATCCCGATAGCACCCGAAGACCAAGAAAAGACAACTTTCACATGTCCCTATGGAACTTTTGCTTATCGACGCATGCCGTTTGGTCTATGTAATGCCCCCACAACATTCCAACGTTGCATGGTGGCCATTTTCCATGACATGATAGAAAAGACAATGGAAGTCTTCATGGACGAATTTTCTATCTTTGGGGATTCGTATGACCAATGCATCGATAACCTTGAACGAATGCTATCCCGATGTGAGGAAACTAACCTCGCCCTTAACTGGGAAAAATGCCATTTCATGGTAATGGAGGGAATAGTACTCGGTCACAAAATCTCAAGCGAAGGAATGAAGGTGGATCGAGCCAAAATAGATACCATTTCTAGATGACCACCTCCATCCTCCGTAAGAGCTATCAGAAGTTTCCTAGGGCATGCCGGATTTTATAGGCGGTTTATCAAAGACTTTTCTAAAATTTCTAGGCCTCTAACAAGATTACTTGAAAAAGATGCTCCTTTCATCTTTGACAAGGATTGCAATCAAGCATTTCTAAACTTAAAGGAAATGTTAGTCAATGCACCTATCATGATAGCGCCTGATTGGAAATTTCCTTTCGAAATCATGTGTGATGCTAGTGACTTTGCAGTTGGAGCTGTCTTGGGACAAAGAAAAGAAAAGCATTTCCACCCAATTTATTATGCTAGTAAAACACTAAATGATGCACAAGAAAATTACACAACAACTGAAAAAGAATTACTATCTGTGGTATTTGCTTTTGATAAATTTCGTTCTTATCTTGTTCTTTCTAAAACTATAGTCTATACAGATCATGCAGCCATTCGATATCTCTTTAGAAAGCAGGACGCAAAACCACGTTTGATTCGGTGGATTCTACTCCTCCAAGAATTTGATATTGAAATCAAAGACAAAATAGGAGCAGAAAACACCGCAGCAGATCACCTTTCACGCTTAGAAGACCCAGCTTTGGAGGCAACCAGGGATGAGCAAATTAATGAAAAATTTCCAACAGAGTCCCTGGAAATGGTGGAATACAAGGAAGAACCATGGTACGCCGACTATGCTAACTACCTAGCTAGCGGTATAGTCGCAAAAGGTTGGCCTCATCATCAAAGAAAAAAATTCTTTGCCAATGTGAAACACTATTTCTGGGAAGATCCATATCTTTTCAAAATGTGTGCCGACCAACTCGTCCGACGATGCGTACATGGTAGCGAAGCACGAAGAATTCTCCGCCATTGTCATGAAGGTCCATACGGGGGGCATCATGGTGCCGCTAGTACCGCACGAAAGGTATTTGATTCAGGATTTTATTGTCCAAACATTTACAAAGACGCCCAAAGTCTTGCTAAGACATGTGATGCTTGCCAAAGAACAGGTAATATTTTTTCCAAAAACGAAATGCCACAAAATGGCATTCTTGTTTGTGAAATTTTTGATGTGTGGGGACTCGACTTTATGGGACCTTTCCCACCATCGAAAGGACACAAATATATACTTGTGGCAGTAGACTACTTGTCTAAATGGGCCGAGGCCGAGGCACTTCCAACAAATGATGGAAGAGTCGTAGTAAGATTTCTGAAAAAATTATTCTCTCGTTTTGGCACACCTAAAGCATTAATAAGTGATAGAGGTACCCATTTTTGCAACCATCAACTTGAAATTTTTTTTAACAAGATATGGGGTCTATCACCGGGTCTCAACAGCGTATCACCCTCAAACAAACGGACAAGCCGAAGTGACTAATAGAGGTTTAAAACGAATACTTGAAAAAACCGTAGGGTTAAATAAAAAGGAATGGGCAGATAAATTAGATGATGCTTTATGGGCTTTTCGAACTGCTTATAAAACAACAATAGGTACAACCCCATATAAGCTAGTCTATGGAAAAAGTTGTCACTTGCCAGTGGAAATTGCACACAAAGCCTACTGGGCAATTAAAAATGTAAACTTAGATTTATAATTTGCTGGTAAAAATCGATTTTGTCAATTAAATGAATTAGACGAAATTAGGAATTATGCATACTCAAACTCCGAAATTTATAAGGAAAGAATGAAAAATTTGCATGACAAACATATTAAACCCAATGAATTTCGAGTAGGAGATCTAGTTCTTTTGTTTAATTCACGGCTTTGATTGTTTCCTGGTAAATTAAAGTCTAGGTGGTCAGGACCTTTTTCCATCACCCATATTTTCCCACACGGTGCAGTAGAAATTAAATCTCGAAATGGGCCTCCATTCAAAGTCAATGGCCAACGGCTGAAACTCTATCAAGGATTCATTGAGGATGAAGAGGAGGAGATCTCGCTTCAAACAACCAAAGAATGAAAACACCAACCTCATACCTGGTAAGTTACGAACAAATGGAACGACATCTTAATTGGTAAGTTTTCTAACCAAAGATTTTGGGAAACAAGGGTACTCACACGAGCACGAAAAAAATAAAAAAAAAATTCAAAAACTTTGCTCGGCACGGGGCCGTGTCCGTTGGACAGGGGTTCGTGTCCGCGCTGCAGTCGGGATAAAACCCCTTTTTCATAACAGTTATAACATTCCACACGCCCCGTTTCCCCGAAAAAACTCTGGTTCCAGGCGATTTTTCGCAGATTTTCAACGTCTCCTTTTGTTCTAACAACATCAAGGTATGATTCTATCACTTTTAGTAGTTAGATTAGTTACTTGCATGTAGTTAAAACACCAAAAATTTGGGGAAAAATATAGGGTTCTTGAAGTTCATCCGAATCGAACCTCAAATTTTTGTCTAGATCTGTTTGCATTTAGTTAGATTAGTGTTATGGGAAGTAAATCCACTCGTATTGTTCATAGATTTGCCCGATTTCTCACAAAAACCCCAAACCCTTGTTCTTGAACCGAAAAAGATAAAATTGAATGGGTAAACGGGTCATTTTGGGAAAAACGGTGCTTGAGGTTTCAATTTCGGGGAAAACCGCACTTATTGGACCAAAAATTTTCAAGTTTTCGAAACCGGGTCGAAAAATGGAATTTTTGAGTAACAGACGCCTGGACACGGGGCAGTGTCCGCTGAACACGGGGTCGTGTCCAGCCCACTGTTTGCAATTTTGTCCAAAAATACTTCTGTTTCGTGCTAACTTTTGGTATATTCTTTCAGATGGCTAGGAAGTTCACAAGGTTTAACGCCAATGAGCTCGATGCTAGGGCTAGATACGAGATACTTCAAACAAGGCCGGAGGAATACCCGAGGCAAGCATGCACGAAACTGTTAACTATGGTGAATCAAATCGACCGTTTCAACAACATTGTCACGGGACCACTAAGAGTCGCTTTAACAACTCGACTCCGTTCTGTCCACGAATGCACTTTGGAATTCTATAGCACCTTCACATTCAACTCAAGGTGCGACCCATTTAACAATGATGGGGTAGCATTCCGATGCGGCGGAACTAGGTATTCGATCTCTATGGCATAATTTGGGTCGATTGTCGGGTTGTATGCGGAAGAGGATGCGGGAAATGAGGAAAATACCGGAGGGATGAGAGAGATAGGTGAAAATGATCGCCAAGCCGCGTGGGCTCAGATTGGTGAAGGGTATTACAACCCGAGCAGCACTAAGAGTACGAAGTTGAGGGATCCGCTCTACAGATATATCCATAGGCTCCTCGGCTACTCTCTTAGTCAAAGACACGATAGCGGTGGCGTCGTTGGGTTAAGAGATTTGGTTGTCCTCCACCGCATCCACAACCGCAGGCCGCTCGATGTTCCGTTCCTCATGCTCCGAAACATGCATCATAACCGCCTTGCTAGTGCACCAACCCCTATCTTCTTTGGGGGATGGGTATACCGTCTCTTCAAGCACTTCACCCGCATACCTAGGTCATTTGAAAGGAGCCCATGGTCGGGTAGGGTCGATATACACATCTGCCGCACAATGAACCTAATCTATGAGGCTGAAGACGGGACGGTAAGCTTTCAAAGGATGCAAGGTCATGCATGGAACCCGCAAGAGGCGCTTGTCCTTCACGCTCCACAACATCATCAGTATCAGTACCAACCCCAAGGTGATCCGGGCCAATCCTCCTCAGGAAGCGGTTTTCCTAATTTCCAAAGTTTGCATGATTTGTTGCAGGAAAACCTTATGTGCACCAGAAACACCTACAACATGGCGAGCAACACACATAACCGGGTCGGAGCTATAGAGAGAAACATATCCGATATCCAAGATGATATTGGATATATTCGGGACCACATTGCGGGCCATGGAGGGGATGATGATGATGATAATGATGATGAGGACATGGATTAGGCGGGAGGAACGGAGGAAGGATGCGGTTGTTTGGTGATTCCCCAGGTTAACCTTTTCTAATCTTGAACAATTTGAGGCCTGCGTGCCAAGTGTTGAACAATTTACTTTCCCTAACTTCTTTTATTTTCTGCATTTATTTTTCTTTTAACTTTGACATGGATGTTGAACTTGGTAAAATTAGGATGTTTGCTATGGTATGGTTTGGTGTTTATTGATTAAGCAGGTACATACGAGGCTTAGAGTACTAAGCATTAGTACTACTAAATCCGGGACAGGAAAATCAAAGAAAGAAACCTGTTTTTCAACCTTGCAGATTGTCCACACGGGGCCGTGTCCAGCCAACACGCCCCCGTGCCCACTCCCCTGAACCTGCTGTTTGTTTTAATTCTGCAGACCTTAACAGACACAGGGTCGTGTTCACCTTCTGTAAGTTTTCGTTACTGGCACCTGAGCACGGGGTCGTGTCCACTCAACACGGGGTCGTGCCCAGGTAACCAGTAACTTAATTTTTTTGCTTTTTCACACCTTTTACACATTCAATCAACCTAAAAACTTATTTTTGGGACACATTGAGGACAATGTGTAATTTAAGTGTGGGGGGGATGCTAAAACCTTGAATCTTGCAAGTCCTAAATATAAGCCTTACACAAAACTCTATTGGAACCGCTAATCACCCCAAATTTTTTTCAAAATTTTTTTTTATTTGTCTAGGTTTAACTCGGGAATTTCAAGTTCTAAAAAGGTTTTGTTTTTACGAATTTACAACCGATAGCGTCGTGATAAAAAGAACCAACATAAGAAAATTATGAAAAGGCATGACAAACTTAGTTAAAATTTGATTATATATACTTGATCACATAAAAAAAAACCCATTCCCACAAAAGTGAGTTTTGAGCCTTTATTGAGCATACAATTACATATCATTAAACTAATTGCTCATTTTTCGTTTCTTGTGTGAATAGCCGCTTGGTTCTTACGACTCTAGAACTTGCCATGACGATACATTCCCAGTTCTTACCAACTTAAACCCGAGTAAGTAAATGACAGAGGCATTAGGACTAACCCTTTTTTTTTCTACACCATTATTTTTCTTTTTTGTTTTTACCACCTACCCAAAATCCCCCTAGTTAGCCCCTTTGAGCCTAAACCTTTTCATTTCATAACCCAAACCAAACACCCTTTTACCCACCAAAACCTTTTTCATTTTCAACCCTTTGTTTTAGTAACTAGCTCGGTTTTTCGTATGACTTTCAAAAAAATATGTGTGTTGATGATGAAGCAAAAGAAAATAAACAAACAAGTTCATCAAAAATAACTTTGTTTGAATAATAGCTTCATCAAAATAAAAGTTACAAAAATAAAAAGTCTTACGAAAACCGACGCTTGTTACGCTTTTCGCCCTTTTTCTACTAACCACTAACCCAACCACCTACCTTTAACCCAAGCCTAACCCTTCACCCACAAAGTCCTCTTGATATTTACAAAGGTATATAAGTTAAAAAGGAGGAGGATTGATTGCTTGGCAAGCCTATGGTAGGAGTAAGTTCCATGCCGCTCTCGAGTGATCCACAAAAATACATTTTCGGCCGAGTGTTGAGTGATCCCCGTGAGGTATGTGAACTTGTATATAAATAGAATTTTAAAGAGGCATGTTATGCCCTAATAAGTAATTGATCTTATGAAAAGTTTTAAATAAATCATGACGAATAGGATTGAAAATAAATAAAAACATAACTTAATAAAGAATCTTGGAAATCCCGACACTCTACGACAAGCCCAAAAACCTACTTCTCTACCCATTCCATTTGGGAGTGTAAAGCCACATTATAAAGAGTTTTGCTTGAGGACAAGCAAAGATTCAAGTGTGGGGTATTTGATGTGTGCAAAATGCAACATATAAATTACATCAATTGTGGCATAAAACTAACCCTTTTTTAGTACTAATGTTGGAAAAAGTGTGCTTTTGTCTTCCTTTTGTATTTTCAGGATTAAATGAGCTCAAATTAACAAAAGAAGCAAAAAAGACATCAAAATCTAACATAAATACAAGAAAAGGAACAAGACGTGACATGCCCGACCCCACAACAGCATCTTCCCAAGCAAAACAAGAAGACAGAAGACTGAACACGCCCCGTGCTTAGCCAGCACGGGGGCGTGCCCAAGTGTCAGCAGAAAAGACAAAGTTGTACAAGCTTCTATTGCCCACCACGGGGCCGTGCTCAGCGGACACGGGGCCGTGGTCAACTATAAGATTCGCACAATCTAGGCAAATCTTCATAGTACAAAGATTCTTCTGCACACGGGGTCGTGCTCAGCGGACACGAGGGCGTGGTCAACTAATAAGACAAGCTGCATTAAATGAAGAAAGAGAAGGATGTGGACACGGGGCCGTGCCCGAGCTTCTGTTCAGCCTATAAATAGGAGTGCTTGGCTCAAGCTCAAACCATCCCTTGGCACACCACCTCTCTCACACTTCACCCACCACCCACCACCACCATAACACCATCATCCACCACCATCATCCATTGTCCATCGTAGAGTGTGTGAGTCATCTCAGGATCCAAGATTGATCGTAAGAGTTCTTGACAATCAAGGCCATGTTTGCCTAAGTCTCTTACATCACTTGGTGAAGACAAGTGTCTAGTGTAATACTTTTTATTTCTAATCTTTTCGCACTTTTTATTTGGTTTTGTATTAATGACTTTAATAACTAGTTTCTTATGTTGAAGGTGATTCTTCCTTATCGTTTGTCCGTGGTGTCTTGACATTGTTTTACTGTCTATATAAAATAAAAGATTTTCTCCATTCATATCTCCACGGTCTATATGGAGGTATGTTGGCTACCTGGTCGGGGGTTAAGGGAACGGTTTGGTAAGAGTCTTGCCATTGTTCAGCGTTTAGAGGTCCTGCAATGGACCTGGGTCAAATTTAGTAGGACCTCCTTCAATGCTTAACGTTATTGGATGGCGGGGGTCCAAACTCTTTGATCCCCTCATAAGTTAACTACTATTAATACTATAACCCGGCTATTTAGGACTGTATCCCTGCTGACTCAGACTACTTAGTCGAGGGTAACGTCACCTCCAAAAGAGGGGCCTACCATAATTAGCATTAATAACTTAATTCATTATCTTTCAATAATCCGACCCTTTAGGATTGTATCCTTGCTGACTCAAACTACTGGGTTGAGGGTAACGTCACCTTCAAAAGAGGGGCCTACTACAATAACTAAGATAATCTCTTAAATAAGTGCAAAAGTGTGGAAATAATCAAAGGTTACACTATACACGAGTTGGAACCAAGTGATTCATCTTGTCTATCTGTTTTTATTTTTATTTTCAGCGTTTTAGTTAGTTTTTATTTTTCTTAGCTTAAAACATTTTTCTAAAATTTTGATTTGATTAGACGTTGAGGATAAACCGGTACTAAAAGCTCTTGTGTCCTTGGACGACCTCGGTATCTTACCAACACTATACTACGCTCACGATGGGTGCACTTGCCCATATGTGTGTCTAGTGTTAGTAAAATATCGTGTTTTATAAATTTAAAACTTGACTAAAAAGTGTTAAAGGGGCTTAAAATATACACCTAATATATATAACACTCGACACCCATCAGGATCCTTGGATTCTGTCGCGACACGCGAGAGAGTCCAATTTTGGGTATAAATAGCCTGGCCTGGGACTTGAATTTCTGTACCATTTCGATTGGAAATAGAAATTTCTGTCTCTCTATATCTCCGTTTCTTTCGAATAATACACCCCTAATTCGCGAAGCTCTGCCTCGTTGTAAGTATTATAACCCCCGGTTACGTATTAGTTACTCTGCCCGATTGATCTAGAGCAATGTAACGCATGTCAAGGCTCTGCCTGACTCAATCGTTAGAGTTCTGTCTCGGGGGAGGGTATAGCTAATGTAAATTGGGTTATTATACTAACGATTGTGCATTGTTTAATTAATAGATTATAACCAGGAAATCACAAGGAAATTCCTAAATTAGTAATGTGAGTAATTCCTCTTTTCACAAACTGTTTTTACAAAACCTCAAATGTTTAACTTATATTTCACAGTTATAAGTATTTGTAATTCTACAATTATCGTCGGTATGTTGGGGTTTTGTATACAAAATTTGTTACTACACTGTGAGTAGTAACATTACCACCTGTCAGGATTGACAGTACCGTGGGTGGTAATTAAATTAGATATAAACAAATGTAATTGCTGGATTGCCCTCAATGCTGTAAAATGATAAAACTTTTCTTGATTAAACTGTGATTCACTCGCCAGTATTTCTTGCTGATTAAATATTTTTAAACACGTTTCAGGTAACAAAATGTGAAAGCCAATTAAAAGCCAGCTGGAGAGCAATGAAGGCTTGGAAAACTGGCTATAAAAGTTACCTAAATAAAGAAGTTTTATTTCAATAAATTAGGGTTTATCCCTATAAACATGTTTGTAATGGAAACTTGGGAATCTCCCATGTATTTATTATTATAAAAATATGGTGTTTTACTCTGATAAACTATTTCCTAACTACGGCCCTGAGGTAATTTCCGCTGCCATATTAATAAACACCCATACCACTGAAACTCGTTCGCGGCCGCCCGTTCCCAAAGATAGGGGACGGGGATTGCGACAAAAGGTGGTATTAGAGATACAACCACTGATTTCAGCCACAGAAGTGTTCTGCTGACACCAAAATTTTATCCATTATGTTAGGAAATAATCTATGTGATTACGTGCATACCTATATATTATTGTTTTGTGTTATTTGATAATTTGTTAGTTTACAGTATGAGTAATCAAGGTCCATCGGATGCCTATCGTCATTTGTCTAGTTCTCCTAGAGATGAAGGAACTTCCTCCTAGCCTACTCCTTCGGGGTATTCAGCTGACACAAAAGAGGGGATCTTCATATTTAAGGCGCAATCCGAAGAACCATTCCCTACCAAAAAGAGAGGATGGTTCAGTCGGGGAGCACATGAGCGTAGGAAAAGAATGAGGAAATTACAACATCAACGAGCTTTAGCAGCAGCAAATAGGGAGATGAATGCCCAGACCGAAGACATAGTAAATAGGCGATTGGCCAATTTTCACATACTAGCTACCACTACCGCAGACCCAAACTTAGAACAAATCATTGCACCATAGACACTACCCTTGTTCCCAACTCAACCCATGGAAATAGAACCTAACCTAGGAGACCAGGTTCCTATACCCGCCTTCGACCCAAACGAAATCCCTAGAGTCCCAGCACCAAACCCTCTAGCCTATGACCCGTGGGAGGACGACCATAGGGATTATCGAGAACTCTACCCACATGAGGAGCCCATACAAAACCCTGTAGCACCCTACCCCAACCTTGACCCTCTAGATCCATATTGGGATTCCGATCAGTACGTTCGAGAAATACTAGAAAACCCATACCCATATGGAGAACCCGTACCACTGTACCCTGACCCAATACCAGCACCACCACCACCCATGAGTACCGAAAACGTGCAGGAACTCCGCACTTTTGGTGAGGAGTTGGTAGATGAAGGACAAAGAATAAGCCAAATAGGGGAGAGGCTCATTTGGAAGTATGACGAGCGAAACATGCAGTATTGGATTAACCCCCATTAATAATATATATATATATATATATATGTGTGTGTGTGTGTGTGTGTGTGTGTAGCTTGAAAAAATATATATAAAATATATATATATATAATTAAAATAGATAATCCAATAACTACTGATGCATAATTAGTATTGTATTCTGAATTTCAGTCGCAGTTGTAATAAATATAGATATCTATAAAATAGAGTATATGTCGCAATGCACGACGGTTTTGACCAATGTGTTTGTTTGTGTGATTGTTCGCATTAAATCTTGTTCTGTGATATTAATACTTGGTAAATGTTTATAATCCAGATGGACAACGAAGTAAATCAAGGAAACCCGAATAACGATAATAATGGGAACCAATTTAGATAACAGTGCGATCCAACATATAGTGACACAAGGGATTATAGACACTATGCCATACATTATCAAAATAGTTAAGGAAGCGGAAAATAATAAAACTAATAGTGGAAGTAAACGACCACCTAATGAACCCAGTCACAGCTTAAACAATGGACCAATACTTCAATTGCCTATTCCAAAAAGGAGAAGAACCATGTCTTATGGTTGTTCTTACAAGGAATTATGGTCTTGTAAACCAATAGAATTCTCAGGCAATGAATGAGCCATTGCAGCTCTACATTGGATAGAAAAGACTGAGGCAGTCTTAAAAATAAGCAAGTGTGCAGAGGAAGATAAAATCATGTTTGCTTCCAATCTTTTTAAGAATGTCGCTCTAGAATGGTGGAACACTATTCTCTAGTCTTAGGGGAGTGACAGAGTCAATAATATGGAATGGACTGAGTTTAAGAATTTGGTTGAAAGAATATTCTATCCTCCCAATGAAAAAGAACAAATAGCTAATAACTTCTTAAACCTTAGAATGACTGGAGTTGACTGTAAGGGTTACACTACCATATTTTTCGAATATGCTAGAATAGTGCCAACCCTAGCCTCACCAAAACCAGTATTAATCTCCCCAAATTAATCAGTGAGATTAGACATGTAGTCAAGACAGCTAGACCACAAACCATAGAAGAAGCTGTAAAACTAGCCAATACCTTGATTGATGAACTAGTACGTACACAAGAAGAAAACCAGAGAAAGAACCTAGTCCAGAAGCTTACACAGGAATTTCACTACGGTAATTCCAACCGTGGGAAAAACATAGGTTTTACTTATGCACCTTACTATAAGTCTTGCAAGAGGAAGCATTCGGGGAAATGTTCCACATACTGCAACTTCTGCAAAATACTTGGACACAAGGAAGAAGACTGCAGGAAGAAACCCATTAATGGAATATGCTTCAATTGTGGAGAAAAGGGGCATATCAAACTGAACTGTCTGAAACTAGCTCCAGCCATGAACAACAAAACTACTAAGAATGCTAGAGCATTTGTTCTGACTACGGATGAAGCTAAGATGATTCCGGATGTGATTGCCGGTACATTTTTAGTTAATGATGTTTTTGCTAAAGTATTATTTGACTCTGGTGCAAACCAAAGTTTTATTAATACTTCATTTTGCAAACTTCTTAATCAACCATTAACTAAACTTCAATAAGAATGTCTGGTAGAAACAGCTGATAGAGAATCCATTAAGATCACTGAAATCTTGCAGGAAGCAAGAATAGAAATTTTAAACCATAATTTTATTGCTAATCTTTACCCAATGAATCTGGCTAGATTTGATATTGTATTAGGAATGGATTGGTTAGTAGCCAATAAAGCCAGTATTCTATGTGATCAAAAGTCAATACAAGTAAATTCACCAAAAGGTGAAAAGATCACAATTAAAGGAGACAAGCCATCTAGATCCACGAAATTCATCTTTGTGATGAAAACAGCATGCTATGCAAGAAAAGGATCACTAGTGTATATGATTTCCATAATAATTAACACTAATGGAAAAGAATTGAAAGATATTCCCGAAGTATCTCAATTCTCAGATGTTTTCCCCAGAAGAACTACCTGGACTTCCGCCAGATAGGGAAGTTGAATTCAGAATTCACCTACTACCAGGGACAACACCAATTGCCAAGGCACCTTACCGTTTGGCACCGGCAGAGATGTAAGAACTATAGAAACAGTTGGATGAACTTCTGGAGAAAGGATTCATACAGCCTAGTTCATCACCATAGGGAGCCCCAATCTTGTTTATCAAGAAGAAAGATGGATCAATGCGTATGTGCATTGATTACCGAGAATTGAACAAAGTCACGATTAAAAATCGGCACCCATTATCGAGAATCGATGATCTGTTTGATCAATTGCAAGGAGCTCGATTCTTTTCTAAGATCGACTTATGCTCAGGATATCATCAATTCAAAGTACATGAAGAGGACATTCCTAAAACTGCCTTCAGAACAAGGTATGACCATTATGAAATTACCGTCATGCCATTTGGTTTAACCAATGCCCCAGTTGCATTTATGGACATGATGAACAGAATATGTAAACCATATCTGATTCATAATTGTCTTTATAGATGATATTCTCATTTACTCTAAGAGTAAAGAGGAACATGCAGCGCATCTGCATGCACTCCTTACATTACTGAGAAAAGAAAAGCTTTATGCTAAATTTTTGAAATGCAAATTTTGGTTAGAAGAAGTACAATTCCTTTGACATATAGTTAATCATGAAGGAATTCATGTGGATCCCACAAAAATCGAGGCGATCACTAAATGGAAAGTCCCTGAATCACCAACGGAGATGAGAAGTTATCTAGGACTAGCAGGTTATTATAGACGGTTTATCCGAGATTTTTCTAGAATAATCATTCCGTTAACAAAACTGACCTGTAAATCTGTTAAGTTTGAATGGGGACCAAAACAGGAAGAATCCTTTAGAATCCTTAAGCAAAGATTAACCAACGCACCCATATTAGCATTACCAGAAGGAACTGAAGACTTTGTAGTCTTTTGTGACGCTTATAAATTAGGTTATGGATGTGTGTTAATGCAACGTCAAAAGGTTATAGCCTATGCCTCTAGACAACTTAAGAATCATGAAGAGAACTATACAAACCATGATTTAGAGTAGAGACGTCTCTGAGAATTTACGTACCCTGTTCGAGCTCGAAAAAATGTGCTCTTCCATAATGTTTTATTAGTATTTAAAAAAAATCCAAATTAGTATTGGACTCAATAAACCTAATGCAAAGTGGGCTAAATTCTAAACCATAAAAAAAATATTTGTAAATCGGCCTATATTGGAATTGGTATGTGTTTGTTTACTATTTAAAAAAATATAACATATATATATCAGATTTTTTTAAATCGCGTGCCCCTTGAAATCACGGGCCTTGTGCGGAGGTCCTCCCCGCACACCATCATAGCCGCCCATGATCTAGAGTTAGGAGTCATAATTTTTGCCCTTAAAATTTGGAGATATTACCTTTACGGTAGTAAGTTTATCAATTTCACCGATCACAAGAGTCTAAGATATGTTTTCGGGCAAAAGGAGTTAAATATGAGACAGAGACGCTGGATGGAAATTCTTAGTGATTATGATTGTAATATCCAGTATCATGCACGAAAGGCTAATGTAGTAGCTGATGCTTTAAGTCGAAAGTATCATGAAAAGCCAAGACGAGTACGTTATCTCAAATTAAATACGCAGATAGATTTATATGAGCAAATTAGAGAAATGCAGGAATCAGTAATCAAGGATGATACTGAAAAATTAAAAAGGAATGATTAAGGAATTAGAACAAGGAACAAATGGAATTTGGAGATTCCATAAGAAAAGAATCTGGATACCCAAACAAGGAAGCCTACGTCACCGAATATTAGAAGAAGCCCATAAGTCTGAGTATACGATACATCCTGGAAGTGATAAAATGTATCAAGACTTAAGAAAGAATTTCCGGTGGATAGGAATGAAAAAGGATATAGCAGCCTATGTTGCCAAATGTCTAACATGTTCACAAGTTAAAGCCGAACATCAGAAACCCTCAGGTTTATTGCAGCAACTAGAAATGCCCATATGGAAATGGCAATTGATAACAATGGACTTTTTTGCCAAATTTCCCAAGACACGAAAAGGTATGATACAATCTGAGGATTGTAGATAGATTAACCAAGTCTGTTCATTTCTTACCAATGAAGGAAACTTTCAGTATGGAACAGTTAGCCAAGTTGTATGTAGATGAAATAGTTTCATTACATGGAATTCCTTTATCTATTGTTTCTAATAGAGATAGCCGTTTTACTTCTCATTTTTGGACAAGTTTCCAAGAAGCATTGGGAACAAAGCTAAATCTAAGCACCGCTTATCATCCTCAAACGGATGGACAAAGCGTAAGGACAATTCAAACAATGGAGGATATGCTTAGAGCTTGTGTAATTGATTTTGGAGGAAATTGGGACGATCATTTACCATTAATAGAATTTTCCTACAATAACAGTTATCATACTAGTATCAATGCTGCACCATTTGAAGCACTTTATGGACGAAAGTGCCGAACTCCAGTCTGTTGGGCAGAAATTGGAGAAAAACAACTGTCTATACCAGAGATAGTACAAGAAACAACGGACAAGATTATTTAAGTCAAGGAAAGACTAAAAGCAGCACGCGATCGTCAAAAGAGTTATGCTGATAACAGAAGAAAATCATTGGAGTTACAAGTAGGAGATAAGGTATTATTAAAAGTTTCTCCATGGAAAGGAATAGTTAGATTCATCAAGAGGGGAAAGTTAAGCCCCAGGTATGTTGGACCCTTTGAGATCATTAGAAAAATAAGACCAGTAGCTTATCAGCTACAACTGCCAGAGGAAGGGGCAGGAATACATGATGTATTTCATATGTAATCTCAAGAAGTGCTTATCTGACGAATCATTAGTGATACCTCTTAAGGACATAGAGGTAAATGAGAAACTTAAGTTTGTGGAGAAATCACTACAGATTGAAGACAGAAAGATCAAGAATCTCAAACAAAAGAGATTAGTTCTAGTAAAAATAAAATGGGATTCCAAGAGAGGACCAGAGTACACTTGGGAGCTCGAGTCAGAAATGCAAAAGAAGTACCCCTTCCTATTCCAGTGAATCTCGAGGATGAGATTTAAAACAAGGTGGGGAGGATGTAACAACACTCAAAAACACATTATAAGAAACCCTAGTTGAAGCCTAAAATATGTACGACGCAAACCAAAACGAAAAATCAGGATTAGGGTTTGGGGGGGTCATGGGGGGGGGGGGGTACCCCTAAACCTTCCGCGACACGCGAAGGGTACCTACACGTGTCAAAACCAGACGTCGTCGACACCATAGGGCTAGAAACACAACAAGGCAGGTCTAGGCGAAATAGGTCTCTTAGGCGACACGCGAAAGGATCCTTGGATCCTGTTGCGACACGCGGGAGAGTCCAATTTTGGGTATAAATAGCCTGGCCTAGGAATTGAATTTCTGTACCATTTCGATCGGAAATCAAAATTTCTGTCTCTCTATATCTCTGTTTCTTTCAAATAAATACACCCCTAATTCGTGAAACTCTGCCTCGTTGTAAGTATTATAACCCCCGGTTACGTATTAGTTACTCTGCCCGATTGATCTAGAGCTCCGTAACGCATGTCAAGGCTCTGCCTGACTCAGTCGTTGGAGTTTTGTTTCGGGGGGAGGGTATAGCTAATGTAAATTGGGTTATTATACTAACGCGTGTGCATTGTTTAATTAATAGATTATAACCAGGAAATCATAAGGAAATACCTAAATTAGCAATGTGAGTAATTCCTCGTTTCACAAACTATTTTTACAAAACCTCAAATATTTAAATTATATTTCACAGTGATTGAGTATTTGTAATTCTACAATTATCGTCGGTATGTTGGGGGTTTTGTATACAAAATTTGTTACTACACTGTGAGTAGTAACATTACCACCGGTCAGGATTGACAGTACCGTGGGTGGTAATTAAATTAGATGTAAACAAATGTAATTGCTGGATTGCCCTCAATGATGTAAAATGAGAAAACTTTTCTTGATTAAACTGGGATTCACTCGCCAGTATTTCTTGCTGATAAATTGTTTTTAAACGTGTTTCAGGTAACAAAATGTGAATGCCAATTAGAAGCCAGCTGGAGAGCACTGAAGGCTTAGAAAATTGGCTATAAAAGTTACCTAAATAAAGAAGTTTTATTTCAATAAATTAGGGTTTATCCCTATAAACATGTTTGTAATGGAAACTTGCGAATTTACCATGTATTTATTATTATAAAAATATGGTGTTTTACTCTGATAAACTATTTCCTAACTACGGTCTTGATGTAATTTCCGCTGCCAAATTAATAAACACCGATACCCTGAAACTGGTTCGCGGCCACCGGTTCCCAAAGATAGGGGTTTGGGGTTGCGACAGAGTCATATGGTTGTTCCAAGATACGGAGATCCTTTAGGATCCAGGATCCCTAATCTTATAAAAGGTTTTAACTAATCTTTAGTTATTCAAAATTGACTAAATCTACACCGAATACTTCCAGAAACGCAAAAAAATAATTTGTACAAGTAGTATTTAAACATCAAAATTAAACGTATACTTCAATTTAAATTAACTAAGTCCAAAGCCAGTAAGTGTAGCAAGTCTTGGAAGTAGCCTCAAACATTTGTTACTTTAAACATGTGTAAAATCAAGTGTCAACTTTGAGAAGTTGGTGAGCAAGATAGGATATATGTATAGAGTTTGGTTAATTTCAAAACTCTAAATAATTGCAGAACTTTCACAAATCTAACTAAACAATATTTTTATTTATATATTTTTATATTAAGAGTACTTTTATAATTTATTATATGTAATTTTACAATTACACATATGTAAACTAGTTTTTTACATATATGTAATTAGTTATTAGACATATATATATAAGTTGGATTACACATACGTAAACTACTCTTAAGATGTATGAAATCATAAAAATACATATCATAAATGATAAAAGTGCCTTGAATATATATATATACATACTATCTATACTATATATAATGCATATCCAAAGGGCAGAAATGGTCATTTGCCACTTTTTCAACATTTACAACCCTTTAAAGCATATTGTACAACCATCTAAAGCACACCAACCTTTAAAGTTTATTGAACCTAATTTTTGGCGGCCAATTTTTGTTCAAAATTTGAATCCCCGCTCATCCCCACTTCCCCATATATCTTGTCTTTTCATCTCACAGTCTCTTCCTTTCGATGTCTCCCCTTTTCAAAACCATCTCCAACTCTCATTTTTCTGTAAACATGAACCCTAAAAGCACCAAATTTCTCCATGACTATTCTTGCAAAACCCCTCGATTCCAAAATATTGAGCCACGATCTGAACAAAACCACCTTCAGATCTGAACAAAACCACCCACGAAAAGGTTTTCAACGGTGAACAAAATCCCTTCTACTCCATGGTTTCAGTTGTCATTGATGATACTCCAGGTTCTTCCCTTCTCCGGTTCCAGAGATGACGATGGTGGTGTCACGGAAGAGAATCGAAACCCTCTACCCCTGCTAGGGTTAGTAAGGTATGGTGTCAAGATCTTGTAAATTTATTTAAAAGTTTCAATTTTTAGTTTGATAAGATGATCTGTCAGTGTGATTGTGATTATTCATGTATTTAGGGGAATTGGGAATTTGGGATATGATTTTTTATTATTTTATCAGTTTTGATGATAATAGTTAACTTGGCTTAAAAATTAAATTTTAAACCTGGATGCCCAAGACATTAAAAACACTAACCGACCCGTAGGGAAATTACGTTGAAACAGAAGGCAAACAGGCAATAAGCTGAACTCTGCTAACCCATTTTGGATAGCAAAACAAAGTCTTTTAAAAACTACGATCATAGATCTTGGGGTCGTAACATTACTATGCATGACCCGTTTGACTCGACTTAGTAGCTCCACAGCCTCTGGTGCCTCTGGTACAAAGAAATGAAAAGTATCAATAGCAAATGGTATAAACACGTGTTTTTTTTATCAAATACTTGGTTAGAAACATGTTTATTACACGGGTTAAATAAAAAATACTGAATAGTTAGTAATGAAGATTTAGGAATTATAAAACCATATTTTCAAAATAAGATACGACTGAAATTAGGTATATAAAGAGTAGCAGAAAAAAAGAATCTTGGGCTCTTAGAATTTTGTTACTGATTTTTGTTTTGTACCATGCCCTTCATATAATGTCACCGTCTTATTTGGTAGCAATTCGGGTTAAGGGCTCTAAATTGATAAACCAAAGATGTTTGATATATTTATTCGTTTCGAATACCTAGCTGGTGGGTTGACACTTCATTAGGCCACCAATTGCCAATCTTCAATTTATAGTTTGCTTCTTTTTTTTTTCATGGTGTTTTCTCCTTTCAAATTATGATATAATTATCTATACTATATTCTAATAGATAATAGAACAAAAAAAATTATTTTTTTTAATTTTTTTGAAATTTTTTTCCATAAATAAAATATGGCGATTTTTTATAAAAAAAATGTAAAAAAAATATTTTGGTATGTTTTTTATTCTTTGTTAGTTAGTTTTCTAGTTTTCTCATTTAGATGTAATTTTCTTATGATCCTCTCCCTATATATATTATAAACAAACCTTCAAAATATATTATTTTTAAGAAATATAATTCCGGAAAGTATTAAAAATCAAAGAATTGATTTTTGGCAAATAATGTAAAATACACAAGTATTTACACCTACATACCGGTATACTTTCCTAAGTATACTTATATAAAAATAATATTGAAAATATTATTTAACAAATTACTTATATTTATTTTTGGAAAATAATGTAAGTATCATATATTATATGAGTTAAAAAATATATATTATTTTTAACATATATGGTTTTCAAATACTACCTACAGAAATATATATTTTGGGGAATAAAATATATATATTCACAAGCGAACAATGTGATTTAGACAAACAATATTGTGACGAACGGGCAAGACCTGACCATCATGGGCACGACCCACACATATAACGAACTTACACGACTAAAACAAACTAAATACATGACCCAAGAGGGTAACTTGTTCTTAGTAAGTTACAAGTTTAGATGATTAACGTATGTAGAACGTTTATAGGTTACGACAAACACAAGACAAGCACCGGTGGAGTTTCGACCCTGAAGACGCAAATCTGTGAGTTCATGTCCCCACTTTTAAACATTTTCTTGTTTTCTAAACCTTGGGGAAAATACATGTTAGAACAAAACTAAGGAATGAAGCATAGATCATGTTACGAATAGGGTGAGACTTAAGCACCATTAATCAACTATATACCTAGACCGCGTAACAAAAGTTAGATCTAATGGGTTTCAGGCAGCCACACTCTTGGCCACTTTTTACCAAGAGTTCTTTTGTGTCTCGAGTCATAAATCGATGGAAAAATGCCTATGGTTTGGATGCTTCCTATGTCGTTACACATGTTAATGGCCTTGCAAACCATTAGCGATATCGATTTCCTTACATTTACAGAATACATTTTTCAAGAAAATTATACAATGACATACCATGATTCTTACAACTATTACTCATATGTTTTACACAAACTGCATGAATTCACACAAACTTTTGTTGACGATTTCAAAACTTACATGTATTTCAGGAAACTAAGTGGATGCGCGCGGCCTCTTTTACTCAAGAAAGTAGTTTATGTTTCAAAATGTCATTTGTCTGTACTCCGTTACCACCTTTTGATGGATTTGTTTGCTATATCCCGCCTCCTTGCGGTGACATAGGGAACAAAACCTTGATCTTTGATTGAAATGATGTTGTAAACTTTTCAAACAATTATCTTTTGTTAAGATGTAAACTCTAAACTTAATTTGTATTTTGAATGTTTAAACTTGAATGGCAAATTTGGAGTTGTTTTTATATCATGTACTATGTTTACTTATCGTATGCAATGAGAACCATTCATGATCACACCTCGTGATTCGCCTTTGAAAGGGGTGTGACAAAAACCTTGTACTTTATGTCATTTAGTCCTAACTCAATCAATTTTTATGGTTAAATTTGACCAAGTGGACCGACACGAGGGTGTTTTGGTCATTTTACCCTAACACTACAATATATTATAAGAAAAACCCAACTTTTTACCTTAAGTCTCTCTCTCTCTTTCTCTCTCTCTTTATACAAACTCTCTCTCTCTCTTTATACAATCTGAGCCACCACCGCCCATAGCACCACCGCCATAACAGCGTTCACCACAGATCCACCATTGACCACTGTATCAGCAACTCACCATAGCACCGTTCACCACCACCATAGCTCTGCCGTCGTTCAACAAATAGCTTCGTTCATTCAACAAAAGCCGACGTTCGTTCCACAAAAGCCAATGTTCGTTCCACAGAAGCCGCCGCCATTCGTTCCAGGTAACCGAATCACCTGATCTTCGTTCTAAATTAGAGTGGTGGTTGTCGGATTCAGTGTAGGGTGTCAGGTTTGGAGTGGTGGTTGTCGGATTTGGTGTGGGGTTGTCGGATTTGGTGGGTGGTTGTTGAATTTGGAATGGTGGTGCTAGGGCGATGGTTTATGGCAGTGGTGGTTTATGGTAGTGGTGGTGCTTGGGTGGTGGTAGGCACATAAGTTCTGGATTTGGTACCGTGGTTGGGATTTGGCAGTGGTGGTGCTAGGGTGGTGATTATTGGCGGTTGCTGGTGTGAGTGGTGTTGAGGTGGGAGTGGTGGTAGCGGTGGCTAAGGGTGGTGGTGGACAGTGCTTAAGGTGAGAGTGGTGGTGCCAGATGATATTTAAGAGAAAGTTAGGTAAAAAACTAAATTACCCTTGTGTTACCTAATTAACCAAAACAATTAACTGAATTACGGTTAAAGGACGTAACATGCAAGGGTTTGCAAACATCGAATACATTTTTTGTGATTTTTGAAAATAAAGAACACACTTTGCAATCTAGTGTCAACATACAGAACGATTTTTGTAATTTACTCATATTAGATTTGAAGGTTGATGTGAATGAGGAGTAAGGCAAAAAGTGGGTGGGGATTTCAAGGTTGTTTTAAAGTTGTTACATTTCTCTTTCAAACATGTGTAGTATAATAATAATCAGTACAAGATTGCTTTCGTAACATCATAAAATTAGTGTGTATTAGAAGAAATTGAGAAAAAAATATAAACATATGTACGATAAGTTTTAGTAAATATATAAATGTCTATTAGAGTTCATACTAACACGACCTCAAAAAATATTAAAGTAACTAGTGTGAATCACATGCATGTTGCGACATAGTGATTTTAAATAAAATCTATATCTTAACTTAGATAAAACTACAAGTTAAAACAATAGAAAAATGTATTTCATTTTAATATGTTCAGAAGAGAAATAAACAAAAAGAAATTAGTAAAGTATCAGCACGTTGCTGCGAATCTGTTTTGAATAAAACTTATATCAAAGCAAATAAGGCACAATAATAAACGAATGTATTTCAATTTATAATAGTTCAAAAGTTAAATGAAAAAGGAAAAACCAATTAATTCACGGAATAAAACAAGAACAAATAAATCTAAAGATAAGCTTATTGAAAAAAAAAAGAAAAATAAACTAAAGAACATAAGAAGTAAATTTACAAAAGGAAAAAACCATAGAAAGAATAAAAATGGCAAAATAGTGAAAATAAGGGTGGGGGAGGTTGTGTGTAGAGCGGTCCAAAAAGTGTGATTCAGAACTCGCTCGATTTGAAACTAAGCCGAACAAAGCGAGCCTTGCTTGACTCAATTTTTAACGAGCCGGATTGGCTCAGTTTGGTTCACTCAATAGCTTGGCACGATTTGGCTAACATTATTTGTCACACCTGCTCATAGCGGAAGCGCGAGGTGTGATCTGATCGGTTCTCATTGCATAACAATATAAGTGAACATACTAAATGAATAAAAACAAGCTCCAATGCCATTTTCATAATCGTTTCAAAAGAACGCAACATAAGTTAAATGTATTGGTTACAAACCATCAAGTGAAAATAAGTTGTCATTGTTTTATACATCAAAATGTAAGTCTTAAAATGTCAAGGCTTTGACCACTATATCGCCGCAAAGAGGCGGTATATAACGGGCATGCCCTTCAAATGGTGGCATGGAGTCTTGATACTTGCTTTCCTTGACTGAAATGTCCGCATGGTCCACTATTTTCCTGAAATACATGTTAAGTTTGAAAACATCAACAAAAGTTGGTGAGTTCATGCAGTTTAGTTGTATGAGATGTATCTGTAAAATGTGAGTTGTATAAAATGTATCTGTAAAATATGAGTTGTATAAAATGTAGCCATAAAATGTGAGTTGTATAAACTGTATCCATAAAATGTGAGTTGTATAAGATGTATCTGTATGTAATGATGTAGTATGTAAAGGGTCAATGAAATCGTTGATCATTAATGTTTCGCGAGGACATTAATATGTGTGACGAATTAGGAAGAAATCCAAACCTAGACGATTTCGTGTCGACTACGATCGACTGGGACACAAACGCACTCTTCTGTATGGGTCCACGACCAAGAGTGGGGCTCGCCAAAACCCATTAGATCTAACCCTCTGTACCTAGGTCCAAACTGGATTAATGGTGCTTAGATGTATGACCCTAATCGCACATGATCTAAGGTGTTTCATTCCATAACTTATCATACTATAAACATGTATTTTCCCCGATAGTTGTAAAGATGTAAAACATTTAAAATGAATAGGGGACATGAACTCACAGAATAGCGTCTGTGAATAGAAGTAACTGTGATCTCACGTGCGGTCGTCCTGAATAGTGTCACGACCTACAAACGTTCTATATTTGTTAGACACTTCGGTCTTGTAATGACTTGAGTACAAGTCTTTTATCTTGAATATGTGTAAGACTTGTATGTCTTTGTTATTCGTTGAACTGTGTCTTAGATGTATTAAATGATAACTGTTTATTGTGTATATATATTTCGCCAAATATATATTCTTGTATCGTGAGTTGTATCGTAGTTGTATAAATGTGTTTCACCAAGTGTTAGGTGATGTGAATGTGCATATCGTTGCACGTATAGGAATACGTATGTCCGCGTGTTTGTTATATGTGATCTTGTACTCTTAGAATATATATACTTATATATTCTAAGATATATTTCATAAAAATATATGTGTTATTCTTGGTAAAAGGTATAGAAAATATCTTAAAAATAATCTATTTTTAAGATTGGTTCTAAAAATATAATTTTAGTCTTTTACTAGAACAATATATTTTAGATGGTAAGAAATATATATATATGTATGTTTATATATTTCAAAACAATAAGTAATATATTTTGTATATAGTAGAAATATATGGTTACTTATTCGGTTTAGAAAACGTAGTTTACCAAGTCGTTGATATATTGTGTATTATAGTCCGTAATACTTATATAGTCCGTATATTTGTCCGTAAGTCCGATTTGTCCATAAGTTCTGTCGGAAGGCTCAGATCGTCCGTAAGTTGTTTTTAAGGTGTCTTTATATGTGTAGTCTTGCAAGACTTTAGTTGTAATGTGTCTTGTGTTTATTTATACCATTGTATTCAAGTTACAAGTTTTCATACGTATAACTAATACAACCAAATAACACATAGCACATAAGTTGTTAAGATAACCAAATATATATTTTCTCAAAAATATATATTTATATCTAGTTTCGCCTTTATAAAAACTAATCTCTAAAATCTTTTTATTCTAATAAAGATTTTGTCAAAAATGATAGTTTTTATAACACATGATTTCTAAGAAAAAATGGCCATATTTCCTTTGAAATATATACTTAGCCATGTTTAATAAAACATATCTTTTTCTTATAAAAATCACCAACAATCTTCTCATATTATTCTTAATAAAAACATATGAGATTTATATCAAAATCTTTAACAAGATGAAATCAATAACATGTAGGGTTTTGGTATGATCATAACATATGTTAACTAGTTCAAAATCCATGATTCACTTCTAGTTTTATCAAACTTTTTACAAAAACCCATCTTGTATGTTTCTTTTTATAACTTTGTAAAAGTATTGTTTTTAGTGAAAAACCTTATATACTTTAACAAAATAAAAAAATTATGATCATCCATTCAAACATTTATGTTTAACAAAACCCTTAAACATTTTTATGTACACTTGTTAGATTATGTTTTTAAACATCATCTAACAAGTTATTCATATGCTAATCATCAAAACTCGATCAAAAATGCAAGTAATCATCCTTAAATCACAACATAAAGAAACTTTTATATCATGATTATTATTTTGCTTCTTTGTATTTTCATATTATTTTGTATGATTATTTAGTTTATTACATGTTCTTTAAACAAATAATACATAAATAAGTATGAAAAAAGAGATTTTAGAAGCTTACTTCTAGCACTAATGGCTAGGGATGATCTTGACGATGATTAAAGAAAAGAAAATTTGTTGATCTTGATGTTTGGAAGCTATGGAATGGAAAGAAAAGCTTGCTTCTTCTTGTAGTATCCTAAAATCATCTTAAGTATCTTCAAGTTCCATCTTGATCATCAAAGAATTGTAAAATGGTGAAAGTTTTTTAGTGGGTGTTCTTGGCTAATATATGAATATTGAGAGGATTTCTTATGTGTGTGTAAATTAAGGTGTAAATGAGAGGAATGAGCTTTAGTGATTATGGATCAAGTGTTATAAGTCTTTCACTAACTTCACCAACTTGTCCAATTGGTTAAACAACTTGCAACCAAGGTAAAATATCAAGATATTTATGGAGACATGGTAAAAAAAGGGGGTCCCACATGTGGTAAAATTGTTGTAACTTGTTTCACTAGTTTAAAGTGTTAGTTTTTATTAGAAATTGTTAGAAAAGCTTAGATGTTTAATTGTTTAAGTGTTTTCAATGTGTTAAGTGACCATTACTAGACCAAAATGATCCAAATAATGTTAGATGGTCACTAAAAAAAGATCCGATATTGTTCGGATATTCGTTTCGAATTGTTTCCGTTAAACGTTATTTGAACGCTAAGTTGTGTAACTTGTGTGAATTGATGTAGTTATTGGTTCGGATGATACCCGAAGGCATCCTCATATGGATTCTATGTTAAACAGCATTTTTACATGTTGCAAAAATGTTAAAAAGCTGATTTCTACAGAATTTCTGCGGGAAAGTGTTGAAATTGTCGCTTTTAGTGCTTTTCGGGTAGTTTTTAGTGTTATCGGACTTCAGAAAGGTTTTAAATCAAACCCTTGCATTCCTAGTTAGGGTTTAATGTATATTAGATGTTGGACTTTCGTCTGAGTCCTAAAGATGTCGTTTAGATGGTTTTTGCGGATCCTGCGTTTTCGTCAGAATCTAGTTTACTAGGTGCTTTTCTAGTAGTTTCGATGCATTGTTTAAACTGTTTCAAATGTACTTAATAAAAATGAACCATATGCATCCTAAGTAAGTATTCCATGAGTATTCTAAGTGTATGTCACGAAATATGCAGTTCGTGTGTTCAAAACACATAAAAGTGTAGCTAAAAATGAGTACTTTAAGTGTAAGAAAGTT
This sequence comes from Helianthus tuberosus, assembly GCA_030545235.1. Taxonomy (NCBI): domain Eukaryota; kingdom Viridiplantae; phylum Streptophyta; class Magnoliopsida; order Asterales; family Asteraceae; genus Helianthus; species Helianthus tuberosus. The sequence goes on from CM060447.1 coordinate 187,249,068, forward strand.
ACTGAAAAGTGGCAGTTGTCACATTCTCCCCCTGTTATTGAGAATTTCGTCCCGAAATTCAAGATGAGTCTTCCTTTGCAGGAGTATTCTCGAATAGGTAGGGGTATTTTGGTTTTGATTTGATCTTCACGTTCCCAAGTATATTCGGTTCCGTGTCGAGAGTTACAACGAATTTTTACTAATATGTTACGACACCTTCGTGTTTTCTGGACCTTCCGGTCCATGACCTTAACAAGTGCTTTGTGAATTGAAGTTTGTCATCAATGTGAATCTCATCCTCTAGGATGATAACTGTTTCTTGCGTTGGACTCTTCTTGAGATTCGACACATAAAATGTGTCGTGCACACTGCTCAGTTCGTCTGGTAACTTCAACTTGTAGGCAACGGTGCCAATCTTTCTAAGATTTCAAATTGTCCTACATAACGAGTGTTAAGCTTTCCACGCTTACCGAACCTCGCTACGCCCTTCCAAGGCGAGACTTTCAATAAGACTGTGTCTCCGACCTCGAAAGATAATGGCTTCCGTCTCTTGTCTGCGTAGCTCTTTTGTCGATCGCGAGCCGTCTTGATACGGTCTCTAATCTGAAAATTTTTATCCGTAGTCTCTTGAACTAATTCCGAACCACTTAGTTGTTTATTGCCTGCTTCCGCCCAACATAGTAGAGAGCGGTTCTTTCGACCATAGAGAGCTTCAAACGGTACAGTTGGTATACTTGTATGGTAGCTGTTGTTGTAGGAAAACTCAACCAAAGGTAAATGAGTATCCCAGTTGCCGCCCAAATCCATAACACACGCACGAAGCATGTCTTCGAGTGTTTGGATTGTCCGTTCGCTCTGGCCGTCAGTTTGTGGATGAAAGGTCGTGCTTAGATTTAAACGGGATCCAAAGGCCTGTTGGAACGACTTCCAAATTCATGAAATAAAGCGACCGTCTCGGTCTGAGATGATTGAAATAGGCACTCCATGACGGGCCACTATTTCTTTGAGATAGAGTTCCGCTAGTTTCTCTGTGCTATCCTTATCCCGAATCGGCAAGAAGTGTGCGGCCTTTGTCAACCTATCGACGATTACCCATATCATGTTGTGGCCTCTTGAGCTCCTGGGTAATTTTGTAATGAAGTCCATCGATATTTGTTCCCATTTCCAAACGGGAATCTCGGGTTGTTGCAGCAAGCCCGAGGTTTTCTAATATTTTGCCTTGACCTTCGCGCAAGTCAAGCATTTTCCGACATAAATCACAATATCTTTTTTTTTTAGGTTAGGCCACCAATAGTGCTCTTTCAAGTCTTGGTACATCTTATCTGCTCCAGGATAGATCAAGTACTTGGACCTATGATCTTCCTCAAAAATAAGATCTCGAAGGCCTTCAAAGAGTGGAACCCAAATTCTACTCACAGAGTATAAAGTTCCATCTTCTTTCGGCATTAATTGTTTTCTATGCCTCGAAGTGGCTCTACTTTAAGATGTTCTTCCTTTAGTGCTCTTGTTGTGCATCCGGATTCGAGTGGTAAGATCTGTGTGAATTGTCGTCTCTAAAGCTCGAACTCTCAAAGTTCTAACTCGTTCCTTGCGGCTCAAGGCGTCTGCTACAACATTCGCCTTGCCCGGATGGTACTTTATTTCACAATCATAGTCGTTCAGCAATTCAATCCAATATCGCTGAGGCATATTTAGTTCTTTTTGATTGAATATGTGCTGAAGACTCTTATGATCCGTGAAAATTGTACATTGAGTACCATATAAATAATGTCGCCATATTTTCAAAGCGAATACCACCGCGCCTAACTCGAGGTCGTGAGTGGTATAGTTCTTCTTGTGAACTTTTAGTTGATGTGACGCGTACGCGATAACTCTTTCTCGTTGCATGAGCACGCAACCCAATCCTTGATGCGAAGCATCACAATATACTACAAAGTCATCGGTACCATCGGGTAGTGATAAGATTGGTGCCTTGCACAACTTATCCTTGAGAAGTTGAAATGATTCTTCTTGTTTTTCACCCCAATCGAATTTATTGTCTTTTTGGGTGAGGGAGGTTAGCGGTTGAGCAATTTTAGAAAAAATCTCGATAACTCTCCGATAATACCCCGCTAATCGCAGAAATTTTTGGACTTCAGTTGGAGTCTTGGGCGCTTCCCAGTTTTTAATTGCTTTGATCTTCGAGGGGTCTACTTGAATGTCTTCCTCGTTCACTACATGCCCGAGAAATTGTACCTCGCGAATCCAAGATTCGCACTTGGAAAATTTCGCGTACAGTTTCTCCTTCTTTAGTAGCTCCAAAATGTTTCTCGAATTTGTCGAGATACGGCTTGCACACGCGATTCATCAAATCCATGAAGACCGCTGGTGCATTCGTTAAACCAAAAGGCATAACGAGAAACTCGTAATGATCATAACGAGTTCGAAAAGCCGTCTCCGGTATGCTTTCCTCTTGTATTCGTAACTAGTGATACCCTGATCGTAAGTCTATCTTGGAGTAGAAGCTTGAAGCTTTCCTAAACCATTTGAGTTAGTTGGAAATTTATTTGTAACATGGTTTAGAAATATGAATTGAAATGTTGTACACTTTTGCAAAACTTGCATCTCTCCCACAAAAACCTTTAAAAAGATATAAAAGGATAAAGAGTGGGGGTTATGAACTCACAACATCTTTAATCGGTCAACTACAAGGTTTAGAAGGTGCTAATCGATATGGAGATTTGGCTACGGGTGCGGTTCCTGGTACCAAGTCGATATGAAACTCGACTTTTCGATATGGTTATAGTCCCGGCAAGTCTTCAAGAAAGACTTCAGGAAACTCTTTTATCACTGGAATATCTGTCAGCTTCGGCCCAACGGCCTTCTTGTCGACAACATGTGCCAGAATGGCAACACAACCTTTCCATAAGCACTTTTGTGCCTTCCTGTAATTGATGATCCGCAAATGGGTGTCGCGCTCTTCTCCATGTATAACAAGTGTCTCTTTGTTCGGCAGTGGTAGGCGAATGATCTTCTCGTAACAAACGACTTTGGCTCGGTTATCGGATAGCCAATCCATGCCAAGCACTACGTCGAAACTACCCAACTGAACGGGTAAGAGATCGTTATTGAATTTCCGCTCGCCAAGTTCCAGGGAACATTCTCTAACAACCTTCCCTGACTTGACTAGTTTACCGTATGTCGATTCTATAGAATGAGGGGACGTCTAGCTTACTTAGCTCTAGGCCAAGTACATTTTGAATTCGGTGTGGCAAGGACTTCACTGTATAGTTTTAGGAACCTTATGTTTAAATGTAGGATAATCCAATCCATATGTTTAGATGTAGGATAACCCAATCCATGTATTTAGATGTAGGATAATCCAATCCATATGTTTAGATGTAGGATAACCCAATCCATATGTTTAGATGTAGGATAATCCAATCCCTATGTTTAGTTGTAGGATAACCCAATCCCTAATTGTAGCTAGGACAATCCCGTCACTAGCCATGAAACTCATTTCACACGCATGAGTTTGATTGGTAAGAAATGTGTCGGGTAACTATTGTTTGAGTGATCAAGGTAGGGTGGGATGATGCGGTCATGCCTCAGATCTCAGAGGCTAAACCCTAAAGGTAGTACTCAATGTGTTTGAATTCGGGTGTTACCTAGTATGGAAACAATCCTTGAGAGATCGTGAAAGCGTCGAGTATAACTAACAACATTGGCTCTAGTCATGATTGGAAACAACCCTTGAGAGATCGTGAAAGTGTCGAGTATAACTAACAACATTGGCTCTAGTCATGATCGAGTTCTAGAATTCTGTTTCCAACCTTGGAATTTAAATCAGCAAGAAATACTCTTCTCGTATAAGATCCTTAAGTTCTTCCCCCAACAACCTCTTCACTGTATCCCTTCCTAGCATTTGTACCTGGAGATTCCACCAAGTTAAGTCTGCGTTCAGCAGGAGACTCTCTATGTATCTAATTTTCTACTTAGGAATGCGTTTCCTAGTATGACTAACCGACTTCATTGTCTTTATCTGGCGGACAAAACCTACCACACCTCTCGTATTAGCGAGGTCTTGTGGCTTACAATCCGGAAAAGTCTTAAAATTAAGGCCTTGTGTGGTCGCATCTTCCGGTGTGGCATTGCTACTCGTTCCCGATCCATCGGGATTCGAACCCCTTGAACTACCAGTACCACCAGTACCGTCACTAGTGTCGTCTCGATTAACCTCATTTTGTGCAATTTCTGCACCCTCGTGTTGTTCCATAAGAACTTTTAGTTCAACTTTAATCCGTGAGATGTTGACTTGTTAATTTTTTTTGGGTGTAAACCTTCCTTTTGGCGCCATGGTCTTTTAATACGCAATATTAAAAGAACCTAGACATATATTTTGGATAAATATAGTCTATCATGTGCCCAAGAATGAAGAAGGAAATTGGTCATAAAATCCTCAAGATCGTATTGTTCATACATGTTTGAATAAATGATAATGTGGATAACCGCAACCAAAATGCATAGCGCCTCTTGCGTGTACTGGTCATATGTCTAAGTGGAAAACGAAATAATTTGTTGAGGAGGGGAAACCAACCAGTGGCCTCCGTCCCTATAGCATGCATTCCATACTACATAGGCTTTGATCATCCGAAGTAGAGAAATTCCTTTGTCGTACTTGCCCATGTGACGAATATGGTAATAGTGCTTGAGCTTCACGAGCTCCAACAAGATCATTAAGATCTTCATAGATGTCGAATAGAATGTAATGAGGGAGTTGTAGCATGGCTCATGCCATACTATCCCTTTGGATAGTACAAATGTCAAATGATGGAATTTATTGTATTCATTTCCAATAAGTAAGATAAGGTGCCATAGACACCAAGGAACCAACTCATGTACAAAAATTCTAGAATGTTGAGGAAAGATCCTCCATGAGTGGTTAACAAGTTTTGTTTGTTTAGATGAATAGTCTCGAACAACTCGTGTTATAGATCAAATGTTTGTATACGAATGAATACGTATCGTCTTCCTGTATTGTATTATAGGGTGTTATAGTAACCATCTCAGTTAGTGTTCTACTGGATAGAAACTTGGACACTTAAGAATTTTGAATGGATAGTAATCATTAGCTTGACCCGTAGAGTCCACCAGAATTTCCATGCACTACAAGTTGTTATTACGTGGGCCCCCGTAATAATAAATTGTCTTGCATGGTCACCCTAGCATTCTCTCACTCAGAGCAGGCGATCAGTCAGAGAGAGGACACTATTGTCTATATACCTTCAACATAGAAGGAAACTTGGTGATAGTTCACGTGTCAACGTCCGTTGTCATTACACGCAGAACGGCACGACGTTAGATGAAATAGGAATAGAGAGAATTTGTAAAAATAACAACTGGAGAGGCATCTTTAAGATGAGTACTTCATCTTCCTTGTCTGGACAAGAGTGTCGTCAATTATGATTTGTATGAGCCGCAGGGACCTCGTCCCACTAATGGAGTTGTTGTCCAAGGCTACCACCTCCGCCTCATTGTCACTACTGAAGTCAGGCATCTCAACATCCGCGAGAAAGCAACCATCTTCCACGGGATCAATACTTTATGGTCTCACTTAGGAACCACGTTCGTTATAAGCTCCGCAATAGACATGAGCTCGATATTCGCATGGAAGATGTATTGTATAAAATATGTCATGTTTGAAAATAGAGTATCATATCTTGTGTAAAAGATGTCGTGTCTTAACCATGTTATGCGTTTCAAGGATGACAATGGAATTCGAAGTCGAAGGCATTTTGTTCTTGCCACAATATTCCTTAGAACACATATATAAATCATTTATATATAATCACATAAAATCCTATCTAACAAGGATTTCTATCTTGCATAAGCTGAACTTGTAAACCGTTTATAATGCGTAAACTGATAATGTAATGTATTGTAGGCACATAGTCTGTTAATGTAATGTGTCTATTTCTCATAGACTTCACCCATGGAAATGTCCTCGCTTGATTTATGTGAAGTGAATTTTTGTTGTAGTGGACCTTGAGAAATGTTTATGCAATGAAAACCTTTTGACCTGTCCAATTTTATTTAAAATATGTTCAACATGAACAAGAGGTTTTCGTGAAAGGTCCCTAGTGATTGTAGACTTAGACTCGAGAAAGAATCCTGGTTCACTACAATCGATGCTCTGATACCAATCTGTCACACCTGCTCATAGCGGAAGCGCGAGATGTGATCTGATCGGTTCTCATTGCATAACAATATAAGTGAACATACTAAATGAATAAAAACAAGCTCCAATGTCATTGTCATAATCGTTTCAAAAGAACGCAACATAAGTTAAATGTATTGGTTACAAACCATCAAGTGAAAATAAGTTGTCATTGTTTTATACATCAAAATATAAGTCTTAAAATGTCAAGGCTTTGACCACTATATCACCACAAAGAGGCGGTATATAACAGGCAAGCCCTTCAAATGGTGGCATGGAGTCTTGATACTTGCTTTCCTTGACTGAAATGTCCGCATGGTCCACTAATTTCCTGAAATACATGTTAAGTTTGAAAACATCAACAAAAGTTGGCGAGTTCATGCAGATTGGTTGTATGAGATGTATCTGTAAAATGTGAGTTGTATAAAATGTATCTGTAAAATGTGAGTTGTATTAAATGTATCCATAAAATGTGAGTTCTATAAACTGTATCCATAAAATGTGATTTGTATAAGATGTATCTGTATGTAATGATGTGGTATGTAAAGCGTCAATGAAATCGTTGATCATTAATGTTTCGCGAGGACATTAATATGTGTGACGAATTAGGAAGCAATCCAAACCTAGACGATTTCGTGTTGACTACAATCGACTGGGACACAAACGCACTCTTCTATATGGGTCCACGACCAAGAGTGGGACTCGCCAAAACCCATTAGATCTATCCCTCTATACCTAGGTCCAAACGGGATTAATGGTGCTTAGATGTATGACCCTAATCGCACATAATCTAAGGTGTTTCATTCCATGACTTATCATACTATAAACATGTATTTTCCCCGATAGTTGTAAAGTTGTAAAACATTTAAGATGAATAGGGGACATGAACTCATAGAATTACGTCCGTTAATAGAAGTAACTATGATCTCACGTGCGGTCATCCTGAATAGTGTCACGACCTACAAACATTCTATATTTGTTAGACACTTCAGTCTTGTAATGACTTGAGTACAAATCTTTTATCTTGAATATGTGTAAGACTTGTATGTCTTTGTTATTCGTTGACCTGTGTCTTAGATGTATTAAATGATAACTGTTTAGTGTGTAAATATATTTCGCCAAATATATATTCTTGTATCGTGAGTTGTATCGTGAGTTGTATCGTAGTTGTATAAATGTGTTTCACCAAGTGTTAGGTGATGTGAATGTGCATATCGTTGCACGTATAGGAATACGTATGTCCGCGTGTTTGTTATATGTGATCTTGTACTCTTAGAATATATATACTTATATATTCTAAGATATATTTCATAAAAATATATGTGTTATTCTTGGTAAAAGGTATAGAAAATATCTTAAAATAATCTATTTTTAAGATTGGTTCTAAAAATATAATTTTAGTCTTTTACTAAAACAATATATTTTAGATGATAAGAAATATATATGTATGTTTATATATTTCAAAACAATACCTTTTTAATATAAACCATAAGTAATATATTTTGTATATAGTAGAAATATATGGTTACTTATTCGGTTTAGAAAACGTAGTTTACCAAGTTGTCGATATATTGTGTATTATAGTCCGTAATACTTATATAGTCCGTATATTTGTCCGTAAGTCCGATTTGTCCATAAGTTCTGTCGGAAGGCTCAGATCGTCCGTAAGTTGTTTTTAAGGTGTCTTTATATGTGTAGTCTTGCAAGACTTTAGTTGTAATGTGTCTTGTGTTTATTTGTACCATTGTATTCAGGTTACTAGTTTTCATACGTATAACTAATACAACCAAATAACACATAGCACATAAGTTGTTAAGATAACTAAATATATATTTTCTCAAAAATATATATTTATATCTAGTTTCCCCTTTATAAAAACTAATCTTTAAAATCTTTTTATTCTAATAAAGATTTTGTCAAAAATGATAGTTTTTATAACACATGATTTCTAAGAAAAAATGGCCATATTTCCTTTGAAATATATACTTAGCCATGTTTAATAAAACATATCTTTTTCTTATAAAAATCACCAACAATCTTCTCATATTATTCTTAATAAAAACATATGAGATTTATATCAAAATCTTTAATAAGATGAAATCAATGACATGTAGGGTTTTGGTATGATCATAACATATGTTAACTAGTTCAAAATCCATGCTTCACTTCTAGTTTTATCAAACTTTTTACAAAAACCCATCTTGTATGTTTCTTTTTATAACTTTGTAAAAGTATTGTTTTTAGTGAAAAACCTTATATACTTTAACAAAATCAAAGATTATGATCATCCATTCAAACATTTATGTTTAACAAAACCCTTAAACATTTTCATGTACACTTGTTAGATTATGTTTTTAAACATCATCTAACAAGTTATTCATATGCTAATCATCAAAACTCGATCAAATATGCAAGTAATCATCCTTAAATCACAACATAAACAAACTTTTATATCATGATTATTATTTTGCTTCTTTGTATTTTCATATTATTTTGTATGATTATTTAGTTTATTACATGTTCTTTAAACAAATAATACATAAATAAGTATGAAAAAAGAGATTTTAGAAGCTTACTTCTAGCACTAATGACTAGGGATGATCTTGATGATGATTAAAGAAAAGAAAAATTGTTAATCTTGATGTTTGGAAGCTATGGAATGGAAAGAAAAGCTTGCTTCTTCTTGTAGTATCCTTAGATCATCTTAAGTATCTTCAAGTTCCATCTTGATCATCAAAGAAGTGTAAAATGGTGAAAGAGTTTTTGTGGGTATTCTTGGCTAATGTATGAATATTGAGAGGATTTCTTATGTGTGTGTAAATTAAGGTGTAAATGAGAGGAATGAGCTTTAGTGATTATGGATCAAGTGTTATAAGTCTTTCACTAACTTCACCAACTTGTCCACTTAGTTAAACAACTTGCAACCAAGGTAAAATATCAAGATATTTATGGAGACATGGTAAAAAAAGGGGGTCCCACATGTGGTAAAAATGTTGTAACTTGTTTCACTAGTTTAAAGTGTTAGTTTTTATTAGAAATTGTTAGAAAAAGCTTAGATGTTTAAGTGTTTAAGTGTTTTCAATGTGTTAAGTGACCATTACTAGACCAAAATGATACAAATAATGTTGGATGGTCACTAAAAAAACGATCCGATATTGTTCGGATATTCGTTTCGAATTGTTTCCGTTAGACGTTATTTGAACGCTAAGTTGTGTAACTTGTGTGAATTGATGTAGTTATTGGTTCGGATGATACCCGAAGGCATCCTCATATGGATTCTATGTTAAACAGCATTTTTACATGTTGCAAAAATGTTAAAAAGCTGATTTCTGCAGAATTTCTGTGGAGAAGTGTTGAAATTGTCGCTTTTACTGCTTTTCGGGTAGTTTTTAGTGTTATCGAACTTCGGAAAGGTTTTAAATCAAACCCTTGCGTTCCTAGTTAGGGTTTAATGTATATTAGATGTTGGACTTTCGTCTGAGTCCTAAAGATGTCGTTTAGATGGTTTTTGCGGATCCTGCGTTTTCGTCAGAATACTAGTTTACTAGGTGCTTTTCTAGTAGTTTCGATGCATTGTTTAAACTGTTTCAAATGTACTTAATAAAAATGAATCATATGCATCCTAAGTAAGTATTCCATGAGTTTTCTAAGTGTATGTCACGAAATATGCAGTTCGGGTGTTCAAAACACATAAAAGTGTAGCTAAAAATGAGTACACTAAGTGTAAGAAAGTTACTGAAAAGTGGCAGTTGTCACATTATTGTAGCTTTAATATGTTAAATCTTTAAATACATATAATATATTATAAAGAATGGTTACTATTTGTGACTATTTAGGTGTGTAGTTGGATGTTAATGAACTTAAATTGTATTTAGTTGAAAAAGTTAATTGCCAAAATTGTCCCTGACCTTTGAGCACGTTTGCCATTTTCGTCCAAAATGACATTTTGGTACCATTTTGGCCCCCATGTTTAGCATTTTTTGCCATTCTCATCCAAATGACTAACTTAGTTAAAAGAAATACCATTTAATGAGGGGTATGTTTGAAATTTTACGTTTATAAGTAGGGGTATTTTGGTCTTTTGGCTTTATCATTTGATATATTATATAAAATGTATATCGGATTATTTATTTCCATTTATATATTATATTCAAACCAAAAGAATCTGATCATCATGCTTTGTATAAATGTTCATCATCGCAGACAGTACTTCTCCACCTAACTTATCTCCGACAACTACCACCCCCATCAACCATCAACCACCACCCCCGCCACTACCTGCCACCACTTCCATCATCATCATCATCAGCCACCACCCACATCACCTTCACCTCCACCTCCACCTCCACCAACCACCTGGCATCACCGGATTCCTCTCTACCACTACCCAAAGTCGTTGATGAAGCCGATGATGACAGATCTAGCGCGTGCATTCAACTCTAAACTCCGACGACTCTGCGGGGGTCATCATTTTGTCCGGGTTGGGCCAGTTGTTCTGTTCGGGTGTGGATCTGACTTTTGGTAAAGATGTGTTCAAGGGAGACGTGGAGGAGGTAGAAACTGACCCAATTGCTCAGATGGAGCGGTGTTACGTTTGCTTCAGTTTCATTCATCATGCTGATTTTGTTTTAGAAACCTTAGAATTCGCTTTAATTGAGTCGAGTAGGGCTCAATACGTTTTGGATTTGTTCAAGAATTGAGTCAAATCAAGGAGATGTCAACATTTTTTACGGGAAATTGAAGAAAAATTGAAGTGTTGTTATTTTGTTGAACGGATTTTGATAGAATTGGGTGTGGTAGGGTTTCAAATTTGGCAATGGTGGTAATGGCTGGTGGGGTGGTGGTGGTGGTGGTGGAGATGCAGGTGCAGGTGCAGGTGGGGTGACTAGGGATGAAGAAGAATGTTTTTTTTTTATTAAAATAAAATCATAAAGCCAAAAGACCAAAATACCCCTACTTATAAATGTAAAATTTTAAACATACCTCTCATTAAATGGTGTTTTATTAACTAAGTTAGTCATTGGGATGAAAATGGCAAAAAATGCCAAACGTGGGGGGCAAAATGGTACAAAAAGGTCATTTTGGATGAAAATGGCAAACGTGCCCAAACCTCAGGAACGATTTTGGCAATTAACTCTAGTTGAAATTTGAAACTTTTTTTATTTGCTTAGAGATTGATTTTGGCTTGTTAAACTTATTTTGGATATTTTCTTTTAAGCTATTGATTGTTAGTTTAGACTATTGACTTTTGAAAGCTATGCAGCCTAGTCAAGTCGAGCTCAGCTAGCTCGGTTAAAAACCAAACCAAGCTAGATCTTAGATTTTCAGCTCAGTTGGCTCGGTTTATAATCGACCTTGAGCCTGAGCTTACCCTTGACTCGATGTTGCTCGGGTCATGAACAACCCTCTGTAGGAAGGACTAGGACTCGCGTTAGACTTGTGGACAAGGAGCACACCTACTCTACTCTACTGAATATGTGTGTGTGTGTTTATATGTAGGGGTTGGTTAATGAACAATATTCCTTAACGTACGATGTGTGCGAGATGAAATTACGCACGTTATAAAACTCAAAAATCCTAATCACGCATGTAATATTTTCATAGTGTACGCAGCATACGTTAAGCAAAATTGTACAATACACTTTCACTATACACTATACATATATATATAGGGCAAGGTTTCGTTAGAAATCACCTTCATTGCGAGAACCACGAGAATCAATGTGAACACAACAAAAACTACTTAAAAAAACTTAAAAAACACATAGTTGTTTTTTAATTTTTTGGTTAAAATCGCAGCTTTTTATGTATAATTTTTTTTTGTTAAAGTCGCGATTTAACTAAAAACACTTTTTTAGCATTTAGTTGTGGGGTTTAACTTTAGGGTTTAGTTTTTAGCATTTAGCTTGGGTGGGGTGGGTAGGGGGTTTAGGTTTTTTATTTTTATTTTTTCTGGGGGGGGGGGGTGTTTAGGTTTTTGAGTTGAGGTGGGGTGGGTTTATTTTGTTGTGTTCACATTGATTCTCGTGGTTCTTGCAATAAGGCTTGTTCTCGCATGAACCCTAACATATATATACATACATACATACATACATACATATATATATATATACATATATGTGTGTGTGTGTGTGTAGGTTTTATGGGTGTGTTATGTGAGAAATTATGGTGTTTTATAACATTTTACACTTTTAATGAATTTTGGACTTTGTAGCCAAATCTCACCATATATATATATATATATATATATATATATATATATATATATATATATAGGGGACCGCTAAAATGAAAACCACCTCCAGTTGTAAGAACCATGAGAACTTCTTGATCTAGGGCGAGTTGGACCAATTTTTTTTTCATAAACGTAGATGCATGTATTATAAACACATTTGTAAAAAAGATCCAAAAAAAAATGTCGTGTGTGTAGTTTTGAGCACCACAAGTTTGTGTTTACGGGTACCGTAAAATTTACGGTACCCGTAAACACAAACTTGTGGTGCTCAAAACTACACACGCGACATTTTTTTTTTTTTGAATTTTTTTTTACAAATGTGTTTATAATACACGCATCTACGTTTAAGAAAAAAAAATTTGGTCCAACTCGCCCCATACGGTGTAGTTCTCATGGTTCTTACAACTGGAGGTGGTTTTCATTTTAGCGGTCCCCTATATATATATATATATATATATATATATATATATAGTGGAGAGTTCAAATGAGAAGAATTTTTTGTAAGTAGAAAAAAGAAGAAGTTTCAACCAATAAGAATGTTTCATTTTACTTCATTTAATATTTGCATTTAATTTTAATATAAGGGTATATTGGTAAACTTACATAAATCATTAATTTGTTGTTGGTACACAATGTCTATCTCCTACGTCAACAGTCTAGGTCATGTCAAATAGCTTGTAATGGGGGTTAAATGTGTAAATGTTTAAGTTTATGTGTGTTTGTACAATTTCGCACCAAATGGACTTGTAATGTCCATTTCGCACGAAATGGAAGTTAGCCATTTCGTACGAAATGGAATGTCTCATTTCGTGCGGAATGGTTGCCCTATATATATGGGTGTTGGGTTTTCCATTTGTAACGGTTCGGTGAAAGTTGCCACGAAGTGCTGTCAGATTTTCTCCGTGTATTAACGTCTAAAATCAATGGAAAACCAGTTTAAAGTGTATTTCTCTGCTTCTACTCACATTCTAATACTGATTCTCAGTTACTTGATTGTTTCCGCTTCTCTAGTGACTTAGATTTGACTCAGACCGACTCATTTAGGTCGAATATCGATCCTACAAGTGGTATCAGAGCTCAGGATAAGTCAAATCAGCTGAATCAGTGCTTTGAATGGTTTAGAACTCTCTACTTCTACTCATTCTTGGATTTTTGAACGATTCCACAGACAAAATGGACTGAGATTTGAATATAACATGTAAAACACCATTTTAATCAATCCTTCAAAGATTCAGACCTAAATTCAAACTAAAACCGATCAAAAATGGCAAAAACATCATTTCGTGTGAAAATGTTGTTCATTACGTGCGAAACGCACCATTTCGTTTGAAAAAGCACCATTTCGTTTGAAAAGTTGTCCAATTCACACAAATTGGTTCATTTCATTTGAAAAACGTTCATTCCGCATGAATTGAAGAACTGTTTATTCATTTCGCACGAAATGGCATTCCATTTCGTTTGAAAGTGTGATTTCGCTTGAAAGTTCATATCGTTTGAACTCATTCCGTTTGAAACAGTCCATTTCGGTTGTGAGTCCATTCCGTTTGAAAGTCCATTTCGTGTAGAAGTCATTTCGTTTGAAAATGTTACTTTTCAAAACTTAAAATTTTTCCAAAATTTTTTTTCGAAGTATAAAATGGAGAACCAAGAATTTTATAACATGTTTTTCGGAGGGGGAATAACATCAGTTCAAACACCAGCGAGTATTATTCAGAACGTAAACATGGAAAATGAGCTTGGTACAATGCAAAAGCCAGCAAAGTTAATGAACATTGACGAATATTCAGGGTGGTCAGAGACGTTTAAAACATGGGTACAAGCAAATCATTTTGAGTGTTGGATGAAAATTGAGTCAAGGTATGTACCTCCAACGAATGGAGCGGGTATTGAGAAAGCACTTCATCAGTTAACTCCGATTGAACAAGATAGTTTTAAAGCCGAAAAGAAAATGATGAGTATCTTGCAACAAGCAATCAAAGAAGATATCTTGGTTTTGCTACAAAATCAAAGTGACTCGCAGTCTATCTGGAATTTACTAAAAGTCAAGTTTCTTGGAAGTGTTTCGATGATAAAGAGCAAGACGGCATTGCTGAAAAAGGAATTTGATATTTTTACTGCTATCAAGGGTGAGTCAACAAAAGAGTTGATCGAGAGATATTGTCATTTGGTTGTAGAAATGAAGCGTTTGAGCATTGAGAAAACAGATGAAGAATGGGTTGACAAGTTGGCAGATGCTTTACCGTATGATGAGTGGGGCACATATTTGTTGGTTCTGAAAAATAACTTGGAATATGTTGGTTTCAATCTAAGCACATTCATCGAGAAAATTGAATCACATGAGCTTGAACTTAAAAAGATTAGAAAAATGAAATCTGCTAATGTACAACAAGATGCTCAGTTGTACTATAAAGGAAGCTCATCAGCAACATCTACCCAAAGTCCAAAAATCCAGACAGCATTTAGTGCTGATTCTACATCAGGTGGTTCTCAAAGCACACCTGTCACAGCCCAACCGATGGCGGAAACATCGGGGTATAGCACTGAGCGAAACAGATTGTCCAGAAGTTTTCCATAACAATTATCATTACCAATCAATTTAAAATAACATGTCCCATACCATGTCTCAAAAGGTAAACAAATTATTACAGCCAAAATCCAGGCAAATATTCTATTCCGACAACTCAGATTTTCAAATACGGCAATTGTTTATCTGCTTCTAGAGACCCTTGATTTAATTTGTACAGACAACTATTTGTTGGCCTCTAGAGCCTTATTCTAGCTTCGATTTCCTAGCAAGTGTGCATCCTAAGCACCTGTTACATACGTTAAAATAAAGTCAATACATATAATGTAAAGGTGAGCATACAAGTTTGATAATAGCATATAGTTCGAATTCGTTTACGCAAAACCAGCACGTACACATAGTGAAATGAAGCATGTTAGTTATCGACATAGATCCATCGATACCAATGACTGTGGGTTGACTGCCAGAGGCAGTTCGCAATACATGATTACCACCGTAATCCATACAAGTAATTGTCCTTAACAACCCCTGCGAACAGGTGCTGAGTCCAAACTATAGTACTATCGTTGCTAAGGCAGGTAGACAGCATTCCATGTGTAAACATAACAAACAAGCATTCATAAGCCACGTATAACATGCATTAACGGTCAGTGTTCAAATAGTATTGAGTAGTGTGTTTGAGGTGATTTGAATAGTTGTAACGTATGTAACACCCAAAAGTGTATAGCGCAAAAAGGGTTTGAGTATACTCACAGCGATTGATGGATTGAATGGAGCGCTTAGCGAGTAAGGTTAGCCTAAATAGTTTGATAGCATAACGATAAGTGGCGCGTAAAACGAGGTAAAGTATCAGTGGCTCAGACAGCAGTTTGGTCGGATGGTAATCCAATCGGACGGCTTGTTCGTGCGGATGACAATCCGTTCGGATGGTCATCCGGTCGGACAGGTTGTCCGGTCGGATGACTATTCGAGTGGATTGTTTCTTCCTTTGATGTGTTTGTGTATGATGGCTTGTCCTTTAAAGTTTTCGTTGTAGCATTTTGAAAATATTGAAGTATCTCTATCCTTCAAGTCGGTCGATCGGACGGTCAGTCGTGCGGACGACAATCCGTTCGGATGGTCATCCGGTCGGACGGCGACTCTAGTGACAGGGTTACTTAGGTGGAACAAATTCACAGCAGAAGAGTCACTCGGTCGGATGTCCATTCGACCGGGTGGCAACCCTGTTAATGAACATGTTGAAAATTGTTTAAGTCTTTAAAGTCCTAGTATCTCATGATCCGAAGAGTAATCTGGTCGGATGGTAGTCCGATCGAATGGCATTTCGTTCAATACTCAAACTTCAGATAAGGTTGATTAAGTGTGGGACCCAAGGTGTGATCCATTCGGATGGCAATCCGTTCGGGTGGCTTATCCGCTCGGATAGCACTCCGTCCCGGTTGCTCCGGTCGTCTTACACTTGGTCGTTTTGTTTGTTTTTTGTTTTATCGAGATGTTTTGACAACGTGTTAACC
The DNA here is from genome assembly GCA_030545235.1 of Helianthus tuberosus. Classification (NCBI taxonomy): domain Eukaryota; kingdom Viridiplantae; phylum Streptophyta; class Magnoliopsida; order Asterales; family Asteraceae; genus Helianthus; species Helianthus tuberosus. Next base: position 187,265,516 of record CM060447.1, read on the forward strand.
AACAGAATCCCATCTTGACCCAAGTGACCTGTTCGACCAGGAATCACCCTAGTTCGGCCAGTTAACCGGTTCAAGACGGTTGTTCTTGTTTAACCTGAAATATGTGGTCTCGTGGGTAAAATCCGGATCTTGAGCTAGCACAACACTAAGAATAAGTAGGAGACTAGAACAAGGCCTGATTCTATCGGTTTTAAGTGCATTGAGTGTAAAAGAGTTGAAAGAAAGTTAGAAACCATCTTTCAATCCTTTTTCACCATGTTTATGTTTAGATCTATGCAAGATCTTTGTGTATTTGTGTGGAAATCTATTAGATCTAAGTTGTTCTTGGTGGATTGAGGCCAAAACATGAAGTTCTTCAAGAACTCATGATGACGTCGTCCTAGAAAACCTCAAATCTAGTGATTTCACGGTTAAAAGTTAGGATTCAAAAGATAGAAAGGTGTAGGAGTGCGTGTAGATCAAGAAAGTACAAGATTTAGGGCGAGATCCTACCGGAATCGAGAGAAATCGAAGAAAAGGTGAGGAGAGCGTGCTGTTTGGACAGAGGTTTCCAAAAGTAGAAAGTTTGAGAGTGACATGGGTATTTATAGGATTCCAAAGGAGGAAAGTGTGGGTCGGTCAGATGGCTCACCGCCCGGATGACTATCCGGTCGGATGGCATCTTAGTCGGATGGCATCTTGACACCATGACCAAGTGGCAGCCCAGTTGGATGGCTATCCGGCCGGATGGCACTTGGTTCGTGTGTACGACGCGACGATTTTTGCTGATTCGATTTCGATTGCGAGCGATGCGATATGATGGAGTTTCCTATTCAAATTACTTTTAATCCTAACCCCTCATATCTCGCACTATCCCTTCTCCACTAATTATCATAGTTCGATTGTGATTCGAGTTTGATGTCGATTGAGTTCGATTACATTTCGAGTTTCGATTGAATACCACGCATAACATAAATGAACATGCACAAGTAACACATAAGGCACACACACACGTATAACAATAACTTCGAGTTGCGATTTGAAGTTGATTCGATTAGCATAGTTTGATTATCATTTAGTTAGCTTTATCGCATTGTTACTTCCTATAGTTCACAGTCATAAGTCGATTGAATAGCGATTAACATACGTCGATTATTGTAATTATTGACACTTACTCCACATAATACAACTAAATTAAACACATAAAAGAAATTCACTACAAGTCAAGTCGCGTGAATTCGGTCGTTAACGTTGACCTTGACTTTGACTTTGACTTCAGAAACACGGGGTGTTATAGCCTCCCCTTGTTTAGGGAAGTTCGTCCCGAAATTAGGCTGAAGCCGTAACGAACAACTGTGGGTACTTCGCCTTCATGTCGCTTTCGAGTTCCCAAGTGAACTCTGCGCCTCGTTTGCCTTCCCATCGGACTTTCACAATAGGAATGCACGAGCATCTGAGTTGCTTGGTTTGGCGATCCATGATCTCAACAGGCTTTTCCACGAAGTGTAATGTTTCATTCACCTGAAGGTCATCGAGTGGAACATGTAAGTCGTGGTCGGCCAGGCACTTTCGAAGGTTTGACACGTGGAAAGTCGGGTGGACGTTACTAAGTTCCTCCGGTAGTTCGATTCTGTAGGCGACTTTTCCGATCCTTTCCAGAATCTTAAAAGGTCCAACATATCGAGGTGCGAGCTTTCCTTTCTTGCCGAATCGGACCACACCCTTCCAAGGTGATACCTTTAGGAGTACGTAGTCACCAACGTCAAATTCAAGGGGCTTGCGTCGCCTATCGGCATAACTTTTCTGTCGATTCCGAGCTTTCATTAGATTGTCTCGAATTTGAAAAATTTTGTCTGTCGTTTCTTGCAATAGCTCGGGACCGGTTAATTACGAATGCCCGATCTCATGCCACACAATAGGCGATCGACATCTTCTTCCGTATAAAGCCTCGAATGGTGCCATTTGAATGCTGGAATGATAGCTGTTTTTATACGAGAATTCGACTAACGGCAGGTATTTATCCCAATTATCACCAAAGTCTATGACACACGAACGTAGCATGTCCTCAAGAGTACGGATCGTTCTTTCAGTCTGACCGTCGGTTTGAGGGTGGAAAGCGGTACTTAGATTGAGCGATGTAACGGGTGTCGTTTGAAACGTTTCCCACAGTCACGAGGTAAACCGAGCATCACGACCAGAGATGATGTCGCGGGGCGTCCCATGATTATAAATGATCTCGTCGGTGTAGATTCGGGCTAATCGTTCTACCTTGTAGTCTTCTCGTATTGGCAAAAAGTGAGCTGATTTAGTCAAACGGTCAACCACAACCCAAATGCTGTCGTGACCTGATGACGTGTGCGGTAGCTTTGTTATGAAGTCCATAGCTATACTCTCCCACTTCCACATAGGGATCGGTGGTTGTTCGAGTAAGCCAGAGGGTCTTTGATGTTCACCCATGACTCTTGCACAGGTCAGACATTTTCCAACATTGAGAGCAATATCCCTTTTCATGCCCGGCCACCAGTACTTATAGAGAAGGTCCAGGTACATTTTGTCGGCACCGGGATGAATAGAATACCGGGATTTGTGGGCTTCGTCCATCAGAATCTGTCGCAAATCGGTCCGTTTGGGGATCCAAATTCGGTCCATAAAGTGGAATATCCCATTCGACTTGCTCACAAGCTGGGCTCCATCGTGGTAGATTCTTTCCTTCTTCAGAGTGCGTTCATTAAAACACGCATGCTGAGCTTCGCGAATGAGGGTTTTGAGATCGCATTAGGCTTGAACATTACGAGTGCTAAGCAGATAACTTCGTCTGCTGAGAGCATCGGCAACAACATTTGCTTTGCCTGGGTGATAACGAATCTCACAGTCGCAATCGTTGAGAAGTTCTACCCATCGGCGTTGACGCATATTAAGTTCCTTCTGATTAAAGATATGTTGTACGCTCCTATGATCGGTGAAGATCATACACTTGGTACCATATAGGTAGTGTCACCAAATCTTTAACGCAAAAACAATTGCGCCTAGCTCGAGATCATGGGTTGTATAGTTCTTCTCGTGGATTTTGAGCTGACGAGACGCGTAAGCTATAACCTTGTCTCACTGCATAAGGACACAACCGAGACCGAGGTTGGAAGCATCACAGTAGACAATGAAATCGTCGTTTCCGTCGGGCAATGTGAGAACAGGAGCATTGCAAAGCATGTGCTTGAGGGTTCGAAAGTCAGACTCTTGTTCAGTTCCCCAAACAAAGGGCTTGTCTTTATGCGTGAGAGCGGTAAGCGGCACAGCGATCTTTGAGAATCCTTTGATAAATCGTCGATAATAGCCCGCTAGTCCGAGAAAAGAACGAACTTCAGAAGGGTTCTTAGGTGTAATCCAACTCTTAACGGCTTCAATCTTCGCAGGATCGATGTGAATACCTTGACTATTTACGATGTGACCCAGAAACTAAACTTCCTCCAACCAGAATTCACACTTGGAAAACTTGGCATAGAGTTGGTTCCCCTGGAGTAGCTCGAGAACCAAACGTAGATGTTGCGCGTGTTCGGCTTTCGACTTGGAATAGATCAAGACATCGTCGATGAATACGATGACGAAACGGTCGAGATATGGTTTACACACGCGATTCATCAGATCCATGAAAACAGCGGGTGCGTTGGTTAAACTAAAAGGCATAACAACGAATTCGTAGTGGCCGTATCTAGTGCGAAACGCGGTTTTCGGTATATCCTCCTCTTGAATGCATAGTTGGTGATAACCTGAGCATAGATCGATCTTCGAGAAGCACGTAGCACCTTGTAGCTGATCAAACAAATCGTCGATGCAAGGTAGGGGATAGCGGTTCTTGATAGTTAACTTATTCAATTCCCGATAGTCGATGCACATCCGGAATGACCCATCCTTCTTTTTGACGAAAAGGACTGGTGCGCCCCAAGGAGAGGTGCTCGGGCGAATGAAGCCTTTCTCAAGTAATTCCTGGAGTTGGTTTGAAAGTTCACGCATTTCGGACAGCGCGAGTCGGTAGGGAGCTTTGGCAATAGGGTTGGCTCCAGGAATGAGGTCGATACGAAAGTCGATATCACGACTTGGTGGTAGTCCGGGAAGATCCTCTGGAAAAACATTAGGAAATTCTCGAACCACAGGAACGTCTTTTACTTCCTTCTTTTCTTTCTTTTCCTTCTCTGCTACTACAATGTTAGCCAAGAAAGCTCTGTATTCCTTGCGGAGATACTTGCTAGCTTGGACATATGACATGAGATTGAGACCTTTTGAAGCAGTTTCACCGTAGACACACAATAGATCACCATTCGCGAGCGAGAATCGAATCATCTTATCAAAGCACACAACTTCAGCATGGTTTTCACGAAGAAAGTCCATGCCTACTATGACGTCAAAACTTCCGAGTTGCATCGGAATAAGGTCGATTGGGAAGATGTGATTGTTGAGCTCAAGGGTACAATCACGAAGTACAGAATTTACGGCGACGGTTCTTCCGGTAGCGGCTTCAACATCGAACGTCGAGGAGAGTCGGGAGCGTTTACAACTAAGGAGCTTTTCGAATTCGAACGACACAAAGCAATTATTGGCTCCAGTATCAAATAAACACGAAGAATAAATGCCATTCACAAGGAACGTACCATTGACCACGTTGTTGTCGGCTTGGGCTTGACGCATGTTGATGTTGAAAGTTAGTGCGCGTGCGGCTTGTTGTTGTTGCTGCTGTTGCTGTTGGTGAGGCTGCTGCTGCTGGGGCTCTTGCTTCACAACCCTGTTTGGGCACATGTTGGTGAAATGGTTAGGATCGCCACATGCGAAGCAGGCTCTGGCGTTGACCGCGGGTGTCGGAGGAGCTTGTTGACCCTGAGGGGCAGTGAGTAGAGCTTGATGAGCAGGAGCTTGTCGAGCACGGCAGTTGGTAGTGAAATGACCGTATATATTGCAATGAGCACAAAAATGGCAAGCGATGGCAGTCAGGTGGTGGTAGGTTCAAGTAGGGTAAAGCGGGTGTGGCCCAGTGTATGCACGCTTAGCAGGCGGTGCATTTGCCACAGACGCCGCTAGTTGATGCTGTTGGGCTGGTACAGCTTGTATCGGCGCAGTAGTGATTGCACAGTTCTTGTTGCTGGAGTTGTTCTTTCTTTTGTTCTTCTTCTTGTTGCTTGATGAGGTGGTGGTTTCAGCAGTTGGTGTGGCGGTGGTGGCTTGATGCAGGTGCTTTGGAGTTTTATCCCAGACACCAGCCTTGACTCGCTTGTAGTTGATTTCAGCGGCCAGTAGGTAGGTCTCTTCGATCGTCTTATTCTTAGCCGCTTGCATGAAATCTGCGACACAGTCAGGCAGGGCCCGGATATACTTCTTGATTGCCATGTCTGAGGTCTTGACTTGGTCAGGACAGATGATGCTGAGCTGTTTGAAGCGAGCAATGAGAGCAGCATTTTCACCTTCCTTCTGCTTTATGTGCTAGAATTCATCTTCTAACTTTTGGCGCTCATGAAGAGGGCAAAATTCTTCCAGCATGACTTCCTTGAGCTTGTCCCACGACAGACCGTAGGCTGCATCGTTCCCTCGCTTGTTCCTCTCGGCCGTCCACCAGTCTAGTGCACTGGACTAGAAGACGCTGGTAGCATTCAGAGTACGGAGGTCATCAGGGCAACCGCTCTATCGTAGAGTGACCTCAATGGAATCAAACCATTGGAACAACGCTGTAGGGCCTTCCTCGCCAGTGAATTCCTTTGGCCCACAAGACTTGAACTGCTTGAAATTGGAGGGAGCTTTGGTAGTAGCTTTAGGAGCTTCGATTCTCGACTCCTCAGATGATTTGCTGACGTTCTCGTAGACATCACTCATGGCTTTTGCTACTTGTTTAGCGATGATAGCAGCAAGACGTTTGTCTCTCTTTTCTTGACGAGAAAGTGGTGTGTGACGGGATCCAGATGACATTGTCTGCAATAGACATCGTCACAGGACTCAACACATCATAATCTTATCTCACCTCACACGTCTACTACTTACTAAAGCCTAGGAACACGCAACGTAACATGTATCACATAAACACATGGGCACATAATCACAGATTCACATAACACAAAAGCACATAAGCACGTCGAGCACAGAATCACAGAAGCACATAGACACGTAAACATAGAGGCAATTAGAATACAGAAACCTATCATTCAAAGTCTACGATTGTTCGAGTATAGCGGTCGCATATAGCATGTCGAATTGTATAGTATAAGCATATAGTATAGCATAAGGTCGTCCATAATTTAACGATTTGTTAACGTTTTGAGATAGAAATGCAGTGCGAGTCATGCGTGTCGATCGAAGTGAAAGCAAAATAGAGTAAATCTCCAAAAATTTAAGCACATAAACAGGTAACCACACATATAAGCACATAAAATCGACGAATCATCTGAGTCGGCAGTTGCGGGCTCAGATTTGAAACACATAAAAGAAATCGGGAAATAGATTATCTGCAGCTATTAGACTTCGACTAACCAAAGTGGTTCGACTATTCACAAAGATGCACAACAAGTCCTTGTTGACCTAATAGACTGTGCTCTATCACCGTCATGCGGTGATTGCCACTCGTTCTTTCGGTTGTTTAAGCACTCGAGCTCTTAGAATCCATCAAAACTTTGGTGAGAGTTTTGTAAAATGGACAGAACAAGTCGTCAAGGTTAGGGTTCCACCCCTAGCTTAACAACTTCGCTCCTGTTTTGATAAAATGGGAGATTATTCATCAAAATACGGATTTCACTCCTGATTTGTCATAATTCTCATCGTTTGTAGATAAAATGCGAGTTGATCAAGCAACTTTTGTCAAGAGTTTACGGTTTTCACACCTAATCTCGACTTTATCGCTTATTCATGGTTGAAAATTCGAGTGCAGTGATAGTGTAGCATAAGCGAGAATAGCGAGAGATAGCAGTGAGCTCATACATAATCCCTAACGGTTATGCACGAGTCGGTCTGTCGGTTCCTAACTATAGACTAGGTCTCTAAGGCATCGACCCGGACTAGGTCGTGCCTTGCCTAATTCCCTATAGTTATGGCTCTGATACCAATCTGTCACACCCCAACCGATGGCGGAAACATCGGGGTATGGCACTGAGCGAAACAGATTGTCCAGAAGTTTTCCATAACAATTATCATTACCAATCAATTTAAAATAACATGTCCCATACCATGTCTCAAAAGGTAAACAAATTATTACAGCCAAAATCCAGGCAAATATTCTATTCCGACAAATCAGATTTTCAAATATGGCAATTGTTTATCTGCTTCTAGAGACCCTTGATTTAATTTGTATAGACAACTATTTGTTGGCCTCTAGAGCCTTATTCTAGCTTCGATTTCCTAGCAAGTGTGCATCCTAAGCACCTGTTACATACGTTAAAATAAAGTAAATACATATAATGTAAAGGTGAGCATGCAAGTTTGATAATAGCATATAGTTCGAATTCGTTTACGCATAACCAGCACGTACACATAGTGAAATGAAACACGTTAGTTATCGACATAGATCCATCGATACCAATGACTGTGGGTTGACTGCTAAAGGCAGTTCGCAATACATGATTACCACCGTAATCCATGCAAGTAATTGTCCTTAACAACCCCTACGAACAGGTGCTGAGTCCAAACTATAGTACTATCGTTGCTAAGGCAGGTAGACAACATTCCATGTGTAAACATAACAAACAAGCATTCATAAGCCACGTATAACATGCATTAACGGTTAGCGTTCAAATAGTATTGAGTAGTGTGTTTGAGGTGATTTGAATAGTTGTAACGTATGTACCACCCAAAAGTGTATAACGCCAAAAGGGGTCGAGTATACTCACAGCGGTTGATGGATTGAAGGGAGCGCTTAGCGAGTAAGGTTAGCCTGAATAGTTTGATAGCATAACGATAAGTGGCGCGTAAAACGAGGTAAAGTATCAGTGGCTCGGATAGTAGTTCGGTCGGATGGTAATCCGATCGGACAGCTTGTTTGTGCGGATGACAATCCGTTCGAATGGTCATCCGGTTGGACAGGTTGTCCGGTCGGATGACTATTCGAGTGGATTGTTTCTTCCTTTGATGTGTTTGTATATGATGGCTTGTCCTTTAAAGTTTTCATTGTAGCATTTTGAAAATATTGAAGTATCTCTATCCTTCAAGTCGGTCGATCGGACGGTCAGTCGTGCAGATGACAATCCGTTCGGATGGTCATCCGGTCGGATGGTAGTCCGGTCGGACGGCGAATCTTGTGACAGGGTTACCTAGTGGGAACAAATTCACAGCAGAAGAGTCACTCGGTTGGATGTCCATTCAACCGGGTGGCAACCCTGTTAATGAACATGTTGAAAATTGTTTAAGTCTTTAAAGTCCTAGTATCTCATGATCCGAAGAGTAATCCGGTCGGATGGTAGTCCGATCGGATGGCATTTCATTCAATACTCATACTTCAGATAAGGTTGATTAAGTGTGGGACCTAAGGTGTGATCCGTTCGGATGGCAATCCGTTCGGGTGGCTTATCCGCTCGGACAGCAGTCCGGTCGAATAGTACTCCGTCCCGGTTGCTCCGGTCTTCTTACACTTGGTCGTTTTGTTTGTTTGTTGTATTATTGATACGTTTTGACAACGTGTTAACCAACAGAATCCCATCTTGACACAAGTGACCTGTTCGACCAGGAATCACCCTAGTTCGGCGAGTTAACCGGTTCAAGAGGGTTGTTCTTGTTTAACCCGAAATCTGTGGTCTCGTGGGTAGAATCCGGATCTTGAGCTAGCACAACACTAAGAATAAGCAGGAGACTAGAACAAGGCCCGATTCTATCGGTTTTAAGTGCATTGAGTGTAAAAGAGTTGAAAGAAAGTTAGAAACCATCTTTCAATCCTTTTTCACCATGTTTATGTTTAGAGCTATGCAAGATCTTTGTGTATTTGTGTGGAAATCTATTAAATCTAAGTTGTTCTTGGTGGATTGAGGCCAAAACATGAAGTTCTTCAAGAACTCATGATGACGTCATCCTAGAACACCTCAAATCTAGTGATTTCACGGTTAAAAGTTAGGATTCAAAAGATAGAAAGGTGTAGGAGTGCGTGTAGATCAAGAAAGTACAAGATTTAGGGCGCGATCCCACCGGAATCGAGAGAAATCGAAGAAAAGGTGAGGAGAGCTTGCTGTTCGAATAGAGGTTTCCAAAAGTAGAAAGTCTGAGAGTGACATGGGTATTTACAGGATTCCAAAAGGGGAAAGTGTGGGTCGGTCGGATGGCACACCGCCCGGATGACTATCCGGTCGGATGTCATCTCGGTCGGATGGCATCTTGACACCATGACCAAGTGGCAGCCCGGTCGGATGCTATCCGGCTGGATGGCACTTGGTTCGTGTGTTCGACGTGACAATTTTTGCTGATTCGATTTCGATTGCAAGCGATGCGATACGATGGAGTTTCCTATTCAAATTACTTTTAATCCCAACCACTCATATCTCGCTCTATCCCTTCTCCACTAATTATCATAGTTCGATTGTGATTCGAGTTCGATGTCGATTGAGTTCGATTACATTTCGAGTTTTGATTGAATACCACGCATAACATAAATGAACATGCACAAGTAACACATAAGGCACACACACACGTATAACAATAACTTCGAGTTGCGATTTGAAGTTGATTCGATTAGCATAGTTTGATTATCATTTAGTTAGCTTTATCGCATTGTTACTTCCTATAGTTCACAGTCATAAGTCGATTGAATAGCGATTAACATACGTCGATTATTGCAATTATTGACACTTACTCCACATAATACAACTAAATTAAACACATAAAAGAAATTCACTACAAGTCAAGTCGCGCGAATTCGGTCGTTGACGTTGACCTTGACTTTGACTTTGACTTTGACTTCAGAAACACGGGGTGTTACAACACAAAGCAACAGTCATTCACCGTTTACAAGCTTGGAACCAAATCCTAAGGTTCAAAGTCCACAAGAACAAGCTTATACTCAAAGTTCTTTAGGGTCAAACAATCAAAGTCACGGTAAAGGGATTCTGTGCAATATAGCTGTGAACATCAAGAATGGTCATAATTTTACAGAATCAGCAGCGAAACATCATATATCACTACTTGCTTCAGTACTTGAGTCATATGAAAGTCTTGTCGCCGGGAAAATTGGTAATCCTGACATGAAGAAAGAAGACTACGATCAGATTGATCCAGAGGAGCTAGAACTGATAGATATCAAATGGGGAATGGCGAGTTTAGTGAGGAGAGCACAAAGATTTATGGAAATAACCGGACGAAACAGTCTCTCAAGACCTGATCAAAAGCTTGGATTTGATAAAGGAAAGTTACGTGCTTCAAATGCAAAGAAAAAAGGCATTTCAAACGCGAGTGTCCAAATAGGGAAGTAAACAATCATCAAAATCCGTTCACAAATGACTATTACCGACAAGTAATCTATCACAAAAATAGTCAGCAACCATTCAATTCAAGACCTCAAATTGAAAACAAACCAGAAAAGGCTCTTTTGGTTAATCAAGATGATAAGAAAGTGGCGGAAGGGTTTAGTTGGGATAAATATATTCCTGGTGAGGGTCTAGCTATGATGGCAGAGATTATTGATGAGTCAGAATGTGTTGTTGAAACTGAGGAAGTCGGTGAAGTAATGAGTGAAGAGAGTCTGGCAGAGCTTGAAGAGGCAGCATCATAAGTTTATTACTATCAATCAGAACAGGAGGTTATTGCTAATTCTTTTAAATCTATAATGCCTCCTAACATGTTTGATTCTTTTGCAGGATTCTTCAGCGAGCCAACTACAGGTTTTTGTCCACAATATGACGTCGAAAAAGCTCCGGTTGAAGAAATCATAGATGTTTCTAAAGAGATGAATGAAGAAACTCTGAAGGAGATAGCTGACAAGGCGTTGATGGTCAAGTTGAAAGAGGTAGACAAAACTCAAGAGTTAGAGTCTGTCGAAATGGAGTCTGTCGAAACGGAGTCTGTCAAAACGGAGTCTGTCGAAACAGAGTCAATCGAAAAGGAGTCCGAGTTCAAATCAGAAAATCTGGATATCAAATCAGGAGAAAAATCAGAGTCTGAGTCTGACGGGTTTGGTAAACCAGAAATTAAAACTGATAAAGAAGAAAAGGTTTTTGAAAAGATTGATCTAATTCCTGAAACACCATGCGAAAACTGTTTAAAACCCTGCATGGATTATCTTGAAAAAGAAAAACAGTTTCAAGAATTGAAGAAATATACTGACGAAGTAAAATTTGATCTTAATGATGTAAAAGAAGGTTATGACACTTTATCACAGTCAATTAAAATGAATCAAAAGGAAAGTATAGAAAATGATAAAGCTACTAAATTGTTCAAAGAAACTGTCATGGAAAAGCAGATGGAGATTAACGTCCATCTGGACACAATCGCATCTTTGAAAAAGGAACTTGAATTGATGCGTATTGAAAAAGAAAGAGTTGATAAGAAATTGATCAGTTATATTGCTTCATCTTATGTGATTGATCAAATTGTTCCTCAACTACCTGATGCTAAACCTGCTTTCAACAATGTTCCACCCCCAATGTGGAATCATTATACACAAAAATATCCAGATAGGGTGGAAGCAGCTTTGAATCTCAAGTTGAGAACTATGGAGAATGAGTTACCTGAAAGCATTGATGTTACATTTTCTCCATCTGACACAGACAACGAGTCACAAGTGATAAAAACTGTTGTTGACAAAGTGTTGGATGAAGAAAGTGATAACTCAGATTTCGGTACGATTAAACTGATTTGGAGAATTCTAATTCTGATTTTGAAGATGATGGAAACTTTCTGGATAAGTTCATACCAAAATCAGATAAAGTTGTGAATGACGATTCGATCATTGTGGCGTACACGATGACCGAAACTGACAAGCTATATACTGATTTTGAATTTCCGATTCAGAATGCAAAATTGGAAAATGTTGAAAAGGTTTATAAGCTTGTGGAAATTGACATTTCGGAGGTTAACAACAACGCATTTCTTTCAAAACCAAGAAAATCTTTTGTGAAACAACAACCACACAACCCGGGAAAGAAAGAATAGGTGGGTAAAGATGGTAAAAACAAAAGACATGGTAACAATTTCAAAAAGAAACGTGTCGGTTTTGAAAAGAAAATGGGTAAGCAAGAGTTTAAACCAAAAGAAAAGTTAAGTGAAGTGTTTGTGGCGGGAAAGAACACAGTTGCTGAAAAAGACTATATCTTTAGTCAGAAAGCAGTTGACGATTTCATTGAAGCTAAAAAGTTGAAAGAAGAGATAAACAAATCTACTTTTTTTGAATACGACAAAAGAGTCTGTTACCGCTGCAATGAGATTGGTCACATGGCGAAACAATGTGTTAAAAAGATTGAAAAACCAGTTTTCCAGAAACCCAAACCTAAAACTTCAAATGTTGTGAAGGGAAAAACACCGATGGTTTCCCCCGTGCGTATTCTGAAGCGCGGTGAATCTTTGAAGTCCGAGGATAAGCCAAAATCAACCTTTGAGATTGGTGAATCTTCAAAATCTTCAAAGACTTCAAAGGCTTCAAAAGTTTATCCTAAAACAAAGATTTTTCAAAATCAATCATGGGTGGAAAAACCTAAACAATCGTTTGAAGAAAAGAAAATGGAAAAGGTCTTAAAATCTGAATCAAAAGTTTTTGCAACCGATATTGAAGAACTGGAATTTGAATTAGATAAGTTGATTGAGGAATTCCCACCAATCAAGGAGGGAGATCTAAAATCAAAGTCAAAACCCGTTGTTCCAAACGTTGTCTTCAACATTCAAAAAGTTGACGTATCTCATGATATTATATTTGGTAGTGTCCAAAATGTGAAGAAATCTTGGGCATCGTTGCTTGAGTGAATGTCTTTGATGTATGCAGGGGCTTCCGAGATCGATCATCTCCAAATGGATCATGGATAGTGGCGCCTCGAGGCATATGACTGGGATGTTAGCATTACTCTATTATGTCAAATCAATTAATGGAGGATATGTTGGCTTTGCGGGAAATCAGGGAGGAAGAATCGTTGGTGAAGGAATTCTTACCAATGGAGTTGTAACGTTTGATAAAGTGAACTACATCGTTGAACTTGAAAACAATCTGTTGAGCATATCACAGATTTGTGACAAGTTTTTCACAGTTCATTTTACAAAAAATGAGTGTTTGATCATTAAACCAGGTTTTAAAATTCTAGAAGATATAGTGTTGATGCGAGCTCCACGTGAAAACGATTTGTATGTCTTAGACATGAGCGTCGCAACAACAACAGACAAAAAGAAACAATGTTTTGTAACTAAAACAAAAGCAATTGAAAAAGAATCAAGAATGTGGCATCATAAGATGGGTCACATTCATGTGAGAAAAATGAATTTCTTAGTTCACAATGATCTTGTTGAAGGTGTTAATCTGAAAAATTTCCATCTGAATGATGATTGTGTAGAATGCAAAAGGGGGAAGCAAACAAAGAAGACACACCCAAAGAAGCTTTTGAACTCCATCAGGGTACCGCTCGAAAGACTCCACATGGATCTGTTCGGACCGGTTAATGTGAAGAGCGTAAGTGGAGATCTGTATTGTCTAGTGGTAACTGACGACTTTACAAGATTTTCATGGGTGATGTGTATCGAAAGTAAAGATTAAACATTTGATTCGTTGATGATTTTGTTCAAAAAGATGGAGATGTTGTACAAACTTCCGATCAGAAGAATTAGAAGCGACAATGGAACGGAGTTTAAAAAAATCGTATGCTCGAGTATTGCAATGAGAAAGGCATTCTTCATGAATTCAGTGCACCGTATACTCCACAACAAAATGGTTTGGAGTGAAGTAGTTGCTACAGCGTGTTACACGTTAAATCGTGTTCTTATAGTAAAGAAGTACAAGAAAACCTACTTCGAATTACTTCATCGCTATAAACCAAATCTGAAATTCTTAGAGCCGTTTGGATCACCTTGCACATTTATTGATCCAGATGGTAAATTTAGTGCAAAGGTTAACGAAGGTTTTTTTGTAGGTTATGAAAGTCCGCTGAAGAGAGTATTTGTTCCATGCTTGGGGAAGATTATACAAGTTCAGCATGTTGATTGTCAGCGGCATACAGCTTGTAAAGAAGCATATAAAGAAGCATTGATCGAGGAAAGCTAGGTAAATGCAATGCAGGAGGAGCTACTGCAGTTTGAATAACTTGGAGTATGGAGGTTGGTGGATCTCCCGGAAGATCAAAAGCTGATCAAGACCAAGTGGGTCTTTAAGTGTAAGCAGGATGATAGAGGGGTCATTGTGAGAAACAAAGCACGTTTGGTAGTCCAAGGTTTCAGTCAGCAAGAATGCATCGATTTTACAAAAGTGTATGCGCCCGTTGCTCGACTCGAGGCAATTAGAATCTTCCTGGCATTCGCGTCTAGGAAATGATTCATGGTCTATCAATTAGATGTTAAATCTGCATTCCTTTATGAAAAAATCAACGAAGAAGTGTACGTCGGACAACCACCGGGGTTTACTGATCCAGTGCACAAAAACAAAGTCTATCTACTCGACAAAGCGCTTTACGGACTACACCAGGCCCCGAGAGCCTGGTACGAGACGCTTTCCCAACATCTGCTGGCCAATGGGTTCATCAGAGGGACGGTCGATAGCACTTTGTTTACAAAAGAGGTTGCAGGACATCTACTCATCGTGCATATTTACGTTGACGACATAATCTTCAGATCGACGAATGACGATTTGTGCAAAGAGTTTGAGAAGGTTATGAAGAAAAAGTTTGAAATGAGTTCGATGGGGGAAATGAAGTTCTTCCTAGGGCTACAGGTTGAGCAATTGCCTGAAGGAATCTTCATTCACCAGACGAAATACGTGAATAATGTGCTGGAAAAGTTCAACATGTCTGAATCAACTCCAACATCAACCCCCTGGCTCAAAATCATGGGATTTGTCCGGAAGTAAGCGGAGAGAAAGTGGATGAGACACACTATCGGTCGATCATTGGATCTTTAATGTATCTGATTGCATCACGCCCAGACATCATGTTTCCAATTTGACTATGCGCCCGATATCAGTATAGCCCGAGACAGTCACACATGCGATTGTGAAGAGAATTTTACGGTATCTTAAAGGCTGCCCAAGCACCCGCTTATGGTATCCTAAGTCTGGTGACTTTTCTCTTACTGGTTATGCTGATTCTGATTTCGGAAGCTGTAAGCAAAATGCAAAGTCCACAACTGCAGGCTGTCAGTTCTTTGGAACTCGACTAGTCACCTGGCAGTGCAAGAAACAAACCTCAGTCGCTCTCTCAACATGCGAGGCTGAATATGTCTCAGCCTCCAGCTGTTGCTCTCAGATCCTTTGGATCCAACAGCAAATGAGGGACTTTGGTTTGCAGTTCTTGGACACGCCAATCTATGTGGACAATGAGGCAGCAATAAATATAACTAAAAATCTGGTGCATCACTCTAAAATGAAACATATAGAAATTCGACATCATTTCATCCGTGATTGCTACGAGAAGAAATTGATTCTAATTGAACATATACACACCGATGATCAGAGAGCTGATTTTTACACAAAGCCATTTGATAGAACAAGATTTAACTACCTTTTAAAATTGAACAGGTTGAAAAATTTGTTTTCTAGGAGGGTAATAGAGTGTGAAGCCGAGGAGGACGGCGATCAGAAGTGATCCGCGTCTTGTTGTCAAGTTTCTGTACAGTTTTATTTTCTGCTTTTGATAAATCCAAAAACACAAAAATATGTTTTTCTTTTTAGGGGGAGAAAGTTTACAGAAAATACAAAAACATGCTAAAATTTCAAAAGTCAAAAACATTAAAAAAAAGTCAAAAAGAGTTTGTGTAAAAAGGGGAAATGATAGTACATCAGCTAGACAGATGCAGTAGGCTAAAGAAATGTATAGTTTAAAATGTGTTAAGCAGTCTCGCTGATGATATGCCGATAGGTTTTTACACATTTAGTAAGTTTGTTTGGGATATAAACATAAAATCACAACTTGCTTATTACGTGGGGAACATCTCTCGGATATATAGGTAACCCCTGAAATCCTGTTTGAAAGACTCTATTTCTGACATACTAGGTCTTTGTACGTGATGATATCTGGGGTATTATACTCGGACTTCTGATTTTGCGGAACCAATAGCCTAGTCCTCGTATAATACTCTGCACTGCTTTATTCATAAAGCCTCCTCTCAGCATAAAAAATGATGAAACATTGAAAAATGCTAATCATGTGTTGTTGAAAAGAAGATCCCCAAAGGGGACCCACCTAAAGTCGAGCCATCATCTCTTTGATTGAACGGAAGTTCTAGCCTGAGCTCTCATGGCCTCGCATTCACCCATTACAGATATCATTAGTGTACACTCACCTGTAAGACTGAATATAGTGGTCTGGATACGAGAGTATATTTTGAGGTGGTACACGCGTATAAGTTAAGACTTTAAAACACTAAATCGTATCCTGAACAGATTGAAATTTGTGTGAAAGCTTAAGAGGATCAGTATATCGGCAATCACTGTGAATTGTTTAATGCTTAGTATGAAATCAAAGCTTAACGGTACTCGTATCTTGTTAGCAGCTGACATGATCCCCTAACACGCTCACCAAAAATATGTGTGTACAGTTTATTATTTATCAAAATCCAAAAAGATTTCCTGTTTGTTTAGCAAAATATTATAAAATCCAAAAAGATTTGATTTTCATCTTATTTTCGACAACGGACGTTGGGGATCTGTTGATCAAAGTCTTATAGTGCTAAACAAGTTGGATCATGAGGGTTGGATAAACAAAAGTTTGAGAAAAGATGTTGGAAATTGCTTGAAAAGTTTAAAAGTTCATTAATTTGAACTTAAATATGTTTCAAAAATTAGGAAGTTCATAAATTGGTCAGCCAAGGTCATTAACCTGGACTTGGCAGGCTAAACAGTTGACCAGGGTCATTAACTTGGCCTTGGTTAACTGGGTGTGATGGTAAAAAGTCAAAAATAATCAAAAAGAATAAAAATTTGAAAAATCTTGAAAAATTGAAATTTCAAACGAAATGACCATTTCGCATGAAATGGCCATATCGTTTCAAATGCTTATTTCGCATGAAATTGTCACATTGTCTCAAATGTCCATTTCGTACGAAATGGACATGTCTATATAAAGGGACTCATTTCGCTTGAAACGTCATTTCCACCATTTCGTATCAGACACACAACTCAGGCGATTTCAAGCGAATTGCTGATTTCGTGTGATTCAAGCCGAAATCCTGTTAAATCATTGATCGGAATCTGTTTATAAGTTGGTTTATTCAACTTATAACATGGGAAAGGTGAGAATAATGTTGATTTGAAACAAATCGATTGTATTTCGATGAACAGACTTTTGAATCTTAGATCTAGGGTTTAATAATGGTAAATAATGTTTAAAAATCACATCAATGAGTTCGGAATGTGTTGTAAATCTGATTTAGGGTTTCAATTTGAACCAGAAACCTGGTTTCGCATGAACCCGGTAGATCAGGATCTTTGAACATAGATCTAGGATGATTGTGTGGTCGAAAATGAATAATAAACACACCCATGTACTCGGAATCTGATGGAGAACACACCTAGGGTTTCAATTTCATCATCAAATCATGTTTGAATCGTCTGTAAAATTACTGTTCATAAAACAAATTTCAAACGAAATGACGAGTCATTTCATATGAAATGGCACTTTGGTTAATGTTACCATTTCGCACGAAATGGCCATATCGCTTGAAACACCATTCCGTTTGAACCAGTCATTTCGTATGAAAGTCACATTGGTTGAAACTGTTCATTTCGTTTGAATATCATTTCGCTTGAAATTCATTTCGTGTGAATGAGGCATTGTTGGAAAAATTGTTCAAAGTATTTAACTTGTGTTTCTGTGGTATTTTTCAGGCTTCGAATGTGCAGTTTGATCCGTTACACAACACTTGTTGTTTTTATGATGAAAAATTACCAAAGATGGTTATATTCAAAGAGATTCTGGAATTCATGAAGCGGTTACCTATCCAAAAGGCATTGACAAATCAACATAATGTGTTCAGATCTCGTATTGAACGTTTCTGGAAGAATGCTAAGTATGACGAAGAAAGTAAAGTGATAACTTCGATTGTTAGCTTGAATGGTGAAGATAAAGAGATTGTCATCACAGAACAACTCGTCCGTGAAGTGTTAGATTTTCCGGATGATGAAAATTCACCGACAAAGTTTCCAGAGAGAATGGTTAAGGGATGTATGTTGAGGATGGGATATAATGGTCCGTTGAACAGTGCGAACTATTTGAAAGCTTGTTTCTCAAAGCCTTACAATTTTTTCATTCATTCAATAGTTCACGCTCTCAATCACATAAAGGGTGGATATGATGTGATGAGAGATTACCAGATGTGCATGGTGACTACTTTAGTACTGAACAAAAAGTACAATTTTTCAAAAATCAGTTTCCATTACATGAAGGAAAACATTACTTCTGGCAGCAAAACCTGGATTTATCCAAGATTTATTCAAATGATGCTTGATCATGCTTATCTGGATCTAGAGAAAAATGAAGATAATGATCTATTGGCGTTGTATCACATGGATAATGATACGTTGATCATATTATCCAGATATCGCAAAAATCATCCAGAATAAAAAACAAAGGCATAATTCTTTGGATTCATCAAAAGTGCAAATTACGTAGATCCAGATCCAGTTAATCATTTGAAATGGAGAAATGATGAAGAAATGAAGGAAAAGAGTGCAGCTGGTGAACTTGCAAAGTTAGCAGATTTTAAAGAAACTCGAAATGAGTGGTTTTTGAAAGAAGAAAAGGAGTAAAAAGACAACTCCAAAAGTACAAGTAGAAGAAGGTTCATCTTCACAACCGAAAAAGAAACGTCAAAAGAAAACTGTTGAAACAATGCTGGTCGATGAACCAGAGGAAGATGAACCAGAAGCTGATGCTGAAAAAGATCAAGATCCAGTATCTCCTACAATGGAACAGGTGTTGAAAGATATTGATTATGGTTTGGAAACTGAGAAGGCAACTGGTGAGGAAGGTGACGATGAAGAAAAGAGTTCATCTGATTCAGAGGTTGATGAAACTGAACGTTGGAAAAAAGTAATTTCTTATAAAGAAAAATAGAAGAAAAGAAAGAGGAGTGGAGAAGACGATGATGATCTTTATGTTCCATCACCAGAGCATGTCCAAGAAGTTCAAACACCACCGTCATCTGAAGGCAGGAAGAAATCTAACGCAAGGAAACATGTTAAATATCCTGCGGCGTGAAGGTTGAAAATCTTGCTGAAATCAAAACCTATCCAGGAACCAAGTCAACCACCATCACCGCCACATCAAGCTGAACTACCAAAATCACCACCACCACTTCAATCACCACTAAAACAACCTACACTACCACATCAACCATCACCACCTCAATCACTATCACAACTTCATATATCTACACCTACACATGAACAACCACCAATTACTGCTCCACATATTCTACAAACACCACCAACTACACAACCACAAGTTCAAACCACTCCTGGATCTTCTGGTTTCAAAGATTTTCCTCATATTCTAGAGAATATTCCTCTTGAAGATATTGGAGATTTTAGTTTTGTGAATGATGAGCTTGTGAAGAAGTTACAACAGAAAGTGGAAGAAGTGTTAGGTGATAAGAAGAAACTTGAAAAACGTGTCAAGACTGTTGAAGCTGAAAACTCATCTTTGTTGAAAAGTGTTGAAGCCGATCAAGCTGATATCGATATTCTTAAAGTTCGAATTGCAGAGTTGGAAGAAGAAAAAGCTCGTAGAGATGAACAGAATGAATATTTCAAGCTAAAGAACAAAGAGTTAGAAGCTAACAACGCAAAGAAAGAACATGAAATATATATGATGAATAAAGTGTTGGAGAATTTGCTCGGAAAGCCTGTTGAACAAAGATTTGAAGAGATCGAGCTTGAAGAAGTTCGAGCTAGACGTAAGGCTGAGATTGAAGCAGAAATGAAGAACAAGGGTAAAGGTGTTCAAGTTGAAAGTGTTTCTGAAGTAACTGAAAGGGCAATCGTTCCGTCTATTGTTTCT
This sequence comes from Helianthus tuberosus, assembly GCA_030545235.1. Taxonomy (NCBI): domain Eukaryota; kingdom Viridiplantae; phylum Streptophyta; class Magnoliopsida; order Asterales; family Asteraceae; genus Helianthus; species Helianthus tuberosus. The sequence continues at coordinate 187,285,618 of CM060447.1, forward strand.
GAGTCACCTATTCAAAATCCTTGTCCTATATCTTTGGTTTCTAGTGTATTTGATGATGATGTAGAAATTGATGATGTAGTAGAAGATGATGAAGAAGAAGATGATGATGATGAGGTTAAGAAAGATGATGCAGACGATGTTTATTCTGCAAGTAGTCATGATGATGATGATAGGAATGATGACGATAATCAAGGTGGTACAGGCATCAAAATTACTGAAGCGTCTACTGAAGAAAATGTTGATGAATATCTTTATGATGATGCTAATGAAGAACCTGAAAATGATGAAAGTGAGGGGGAGCATGATGATACAAAGAATGCTGATGAAAGTGATGATCATGTGTCAAGATTGATTCTTCGTCTTGAGCACAACGTAGAGGAAGGAGAAATTATGCATACTTATATTCTGGATGAGATCATCAAGATGACGCACATTGAAGAAATTAATTTCAAGTTTGATTTTGAAGAGGAGCTAAATCAGTTTGATATCAATCAGCAGCCCGATTATCAGTATAAGTACGTTGAAGAAGCTGATAATTATGACAGGGTTGAAGTTGAAGATTGGAGTGATGAGGATCAATCTAAAAGTGCTCACGTTGATACTTCTACTTTTCCGACGCTTTCAGAGTTTTTCAGTCAAGCGAATGAAGATGAGTTGCGAAGGAAAGTAGAAGAAAGTGTGAAGAACAAAAGTTTCAGTGAAATGTCAAAGGATGAACAACGAAAAGAACGTAAGAAATGGTTTAGGAAAGATTCTGAGAGGAACTTCAAAAGGCCACTAAAGTACTACAAGAGAGACAGAGAAGTGTCATTGGGAGACATAATTAGTTGGGGGTATCTGCCGCAGGTGAATGCATATGCAATCCGAAGAGAGTTTGGCGTGCAGTACTTCGAATACATTCAAGACATTATGTCTTTGCCATGGTGGGACGTAGAAGAACTACCCAAGGTTAGAACATTAACGTATCCTGTCAGAGAGGGTGATATGCCTACTTGGGGATTGATGAAGTTCAAAGCGTTTAAAGAATTTAAACACTGGAAGCCACATCAACCGAAGAAAGTGAGGAGGGTGGATCCAGTCACAGGTGTTGAAGAGACGATCTTACAGATAAAGAAGCCCAGGGTGATTAAGAATATCCCATTGCCAAAAATGGAACAAGATTTTCATAAAGCGTTCTTGTGTTGGGTATACAGTTGCATGTCAACGGAAGCTGTGATCACATACAGAGTGGAGAATGAAGTTCGACACATCCGTTTGTATGATCCATTGTGGTTAGTGAATTGCTCAGCGAAAGATATTGAGTGTTTGTTCGTGAACAAGATTTGCTACAAGAAAGAAGATAAAGATCAAGCCTTACAGTTTCAGAAAGTTGCAACGATTTGTTTTCAGAAAGGAATCAATTCTGAAAATGCATGGTCGTCAAAATGGAGAAAGATTGAGAAGAAAGAGGCTCTGAAAGCTGAGAAAGAAAGAAAGGCACGTGAAGAGCTTAGAGGTAAATGGATGAAGATGCAAGCTGAAGAAAAACTGAAAGCAGCTAAAGAAAACGAAAGACTGAAGAGTTTGTTGAAGAGAAAGCCGAAGCAGAGGGAGGAAAAGTTCAAGTCTCTATGAAGAAGTTTTTGAAGACAACCTGACTGAAGACTCCGGCAATATCCAAGGGGGAGTTTGTTGGTACACAATGTCTATCGCCTACGTCAACAGTCTAGGTCGTGTCAAATAGCTTGTAATAGGGGTTAAATGTGTAAATGTTTAAGTTTATGTGTGTTTGTACCATTTCGCACGAAATGGACTTGTAATGTCCATTTCGCACTAAATGGAAGTTAGCCATTTCATACGAAATGGAATGTGTCATTTCGTGCGGAATGGTTGCCCTATATATATATATGGGTGTTGGGTTTTCCATTTGTAACGGTTCGGTGAAAGTTGCTACGAAGTGCTGTCAGATTTTCTCCGTGTATTAACGTCTAAAATCAATGGAAAACCAGTTTAAAGTGTATTTCTCTGCTTCTACTCACATTCTAACACCGATTCTTAGTTACTAGATTGTTTCCGCCTCTCTAGTGACTTAGATTTGACTCAGACCGACTCATTTAGGTCGAATATCGATCCTACATTTGTAACTCTTTTTCAAAATATATACTTTTTCCAAATTAAAAAAACAACTTAATTTAAAGTGTAGAATCAATTACTCGTTATGTAGAATAAATTACGAGTTGTGTAGGATAGGGGCGGCAATTCTTGACACGACCCGTTAACCCAACCCGAACCCGACACGAAAAAAACAGGTTTGGGTCGACTAACACGGCCCGTTTAAAAAACGGGTCAGGTTCGGGTTGACCCGTATTAAAAACGGGTCGGGTTCGGGTTGACCTATTAACCCGTTTGACTATTTAGATAAAAAAAATCTTTTATATTTTTGTTTTTGTTTTTTCGGTTTCTATTTTACATGGTTAGTTGTTAATTTTGACACATTATATTATTTATTCATCACACTCATACTCATCATTAAACATGTTATCGATAACTCACTTAAAATCGAACAACTCATTTATAAATCATCAACTTGTATCACTCATTTAAAAATATGGGTTAAACGGGCCGGGTTCGGGTTGACCCGAATTAATATGGGTCGGGTTCAGGTTGAACATTTCAACCCGCCAACCCATAAACCATCAACCCACTAACCCATCAACTGGTCTTCTGCAGGGGCGAAGTATTTAAGGGGCGAGGGGGGGCGCCCGACCCCCCGAACTTTTCGGTCAGTAGTGTAATATATGTTCGTTCCGTATAGGATTTTGTAGGTATATACGTTTTCGACCCCCCGGTTTTATAAAAAAATTAGTTATATACGTTTTCGACCCCCCGGTTTAAATTTTTTTTATTTATATAGCCCAAATAAAATATTTACTTAGCCAAATATTATAGCCCAAATCATTATATTTGGTAGAATGCTAGAATGTATATTATATAACCCAAATAAATCATTATATAGCCCAACTTAAAAGTCCACCCTATCATAAAAAAAAAAAAAAAAAAAAAAAAAAAAAAAAAAAAAACCCAAATTCGTTTACTTTATGATTTGATTTAGATAGAAATTAGAGTTTGAAATTTAGGGTGATTTGTTAACTTGTTTTGTTATTAGATTATGCTATGGAGAACAATCAAATGATACCTTCATTTTTCAAAAGAAAGAATGAAGAACAAGTAGAGAGAATTGTTGAGGGAAACAATGAAGCAAATAATGAACAATGAAGTCTTCAAAGATGATTCCGTGCGAAATGATGTCCAAAAGGTCAATTCCGTGCGAAATAAGAAGCTGATTTCGTGCGGAATGAGGAACTGATTTCGTGCGAAATAAGCTGACGTCACACTGTCGGTCAAGTTTTTGTCAAATTGATCCGGTTTTACGTTGAATTAAGGTCCAATTCTTTCAAGGATTCGTTAAAACTGTGTTTTACGTGATATATGTGAAATTTAAGCCATTTTAACCGTTAAATTTTGAAAATTGTGAAGAAGAATAAGTAGAAGTGAGAAATTCCGGTGAAAACAAGCTGAATCGGTATGAACCCTTCCTCCTGAGCTCTGATACCACCTGTTGGATCGTTGTGTATTTGACAGCTTCTAGACCCGATATTATGTATCCAACCTGCCTCGCAGCAAGATTTCAGTCTAACCCGAGAGCTTCGCATATGGTGATTGTGAAACGGATATTACGCTACCTGAAAGGAACTCCATCACTGGGGTTGTGGTATCCAAGAGAAGGCGATTTCACGCTCGAAGGGTATTCTGATTCTGATTTCGGATGCTGCAAAGTTAATACTAAATCAACAACAGCAGGGTGCCAGTTTTTCAGATCACGATTGGTCACCTGGCAATGCAAGAAGCAGACCTCTGTCGCTTTATCCACATGTGAAGCCGAGTATGTATCTGTTAGCAGTTGCTGCTCTCAGATCTTGTGGATCCAGCAACAGATGAGAGACTACGGTTTTCAATTTCTTAACACCCCTGTCTTTGTTGATAATGAGGCAGCGATAAACATAACAAAAAATCCTGTTCATCACGCTAAAACGAAACACATTGAAATTCGTCATCACTTCATCCAAGACTGTTTCGAGAAGAAGTTGATACGAATTGAGAAAATCCACACTGACGAACAACAAGCTGATTCACATACCAAAGCATTTGATAAAACTCGTTTTCAATATCTTTTAAAATTGAACGGTACGAAGCTTTTATCGGTATTGGAGGAGATTCTTGGCGTTGATGAAAGTACCACTGTAAATGATGTTGAGAAGCATTCTGCAATGGTTTGTTGATTTTTTACTTGTTTTGGTATTTAGGGGGAGGTAGGTTTTATTTTCAGAAAATACAAAAATAGTAAAAAAAAATTCAACAATCAGAAAATACAAAAACAGTAAAAAATTTCAAAAATCCAAAAACATGAGATATTTCAAAAATTCAAAAACAATAGAAAACAGAAAAAGAGCTTGTGTATAAAGGGAAAATGATAGTACATCGGCTTGACAGTTACGGTATGCTAAAGATATGTAAAGTTTAAAAGTGTTAAACAGTCTCGCTGATGATATGCCAGTAGGTTTTTACACATTTAGTAGGTTTGTTCGGGATATAAACCTAAATCACAACTTGCTTTTTACGTGGGGAACATCTCTCGGATATATGGGTAACCCCCGAAATCTTGTTTGAAAGGCTCTATTTCTGACATACTAGGTCTTTGAACGTGGTAATATCTGGGGTATTATACCTGGACTTCTGATTTTGCAGGAGCAATAGCCTAGTCCTAGTATAATACTTTGCACAACTTTAATCTTAAAGCCCTCCCTCAGCATAAAAAATGATGAAACATTGAAAAATGCTAATCATGTGCTGTTGTAAAAGAAGATCCCCAAAGGGGACCCACCTAAAGTTGAGCCATCATCTCTCTGATTTTGTGGAAGCAATAGCCTGAGCTCTGATGGCCTCAACGACTTAACCCTTTACAGATATTACTAGTGTGCACTCACCTTTAAGACTGAATATAGTGGTCTGGATACGGGAGTATATTCTGAGGTGGTACACGCGTATAAGATAAGTCTCTAAGACACTATATTCGTATCCTGGACAGATTGAAATTTGCGTGAGAATTTAAGTGGATCAGTATATCGACAATCTAAGCGAATTGTTTAATTCTGAGTATGAAATCAAAGCTTAACGGTACTCGTGACTTGTCGACAGCTGATATGATTCCCTAATACGCTCACCAAAAATATGTTTGTAAATAGTTTACATTTGCTGCATTTTAGTTTAGAAACTTTTTTTCTTAATCCAAAAAGATTTTCAGTGTGTTTTAGCATAATCTTTTGAAAATCCAAAAAGATTTTATTTCATCTTATTTTCGACAACTGATGTTGAAAAGTTGAGTTTCAAAATTCAGAGTGCTAAACATGATGAACAACAGTGGGTTAGGAGAGTTGTTTTTGATATAAAAATTGTTATATATAAATCTACCTAAAAGTAAGTTGTTGATGATTAAACGATATCTACAAGTGGTTTCTAAATGTAACAACTCTCATCAAAAGTCATATTTATTTAATTAAATTGACCAATAGGAAACCCTAATTGAGAAACCCAAGTGATTCTGAACAAACCCTAAAATTTTCAGAACAATCGGAATCAGGATCAGGGCCCCTAAAACTCAGGGGGGATAAACCCTACTCGGTAAAATTGACGAGTGGTCCGTAGGACAACTCTTAAAATGTCTAAATATATATACATTCCATGCTTAATTCGGTTTATTGCTTGAACTTAGTAACTACGAGAGGTTTGATGTTGCAGGCACTAAAGGGCCTAAAGAATGGATATTATGAAGCTTGGATGGAAGCTTGATGTTGGTGAAAACAAAAATGGAAGATTCAACTTGTAATGAAGAGAACAAGGAAAAAAACCACATACAGGACCGTAACCTACGGCTCCCAGCCGTAGGTTACGGCTCCCATCATGTGCCAATAATTGCAGCCGTAAACCAGGGGCCAAGGGGCGTAAGATTCATTGCCAGCCGTAACCTACGGCAGGTGGCCGTAGGTTACGGCTACCTGTTGACTTTGGAGACTTGCTGACTGCCGTAACCTACGGCTGAGAGCCGTAGGTTACGGCTCCGACTGATGCTTTCTTGTAACTTCTCATTTAATGCTGATTTCAAGATAATTTATGGGGACCTATCATTGCTAATCGGTTACTACTCACTTGTGAACGAAATTGGGAGCTTCTTGGATACTTTTTGGTGTGAAGAACAAGAGTGAATCATTAGCTTTATTGTCTTTGATCCGTATGAACAATAATATCTTTGTTATGATTTTGATTCGAGCCATGTGTGGCTAAACACTTTATGATCGTCCTAGATTGAAGGTTTGCTTGAGACATTTTGTATTTGATTTCCTAATTTCTAGAATAGCAATCCTTATCTTTATGGTTGGTTTGTTATGGTGTGTGATTGTTTGTTAGTAACTTGTTAATTCTTATGTTAATCTAGTTTGAAACCATACGTTCTTGGTGCCGTTGGCAATCGAGATATCATGGGTAGAATTAGGATTGGGTAAGGGTTGATTGATCATCGGGTAACAACCTCACGTTCTAGGAATCTGAGTACTTAGTTCCCTTTCATCACTGCAAGTAATCACGCATGAGCTATGTCTATGTAGTTCTTTCTAGTGGAATGATAATATGAATGTCGAAACAAACCGGAAATCTAGGATGGTCATTTGTCTCTAATTTACTTACAACCAAATTTTTCTCTTGCAATTTACTTAGTTTAATTTAGTCTAAAATCAATTCACTCACATAAACTCTCAAATCTTATTTCTTTTGCGATTAGATTAATTTAGTTAAATTAGACAAACTTTCAAATAACACATATTCCACAAACTCCCTGTGTTCGATACCCACTTGCCACTATCTATATATAGTTGTTTTTGGGATTAAATTTGATTGTGACCGCGACATCACGTCAAATTTTGGCGCCGTTGCCGGGGAGTAGTGCGCAACGTGTGTTATTTTCTTTCTTTTTAAGTTTGTTATTTTTCTGGTTTACGCTGGGTGTGTTAGTGTGCAGGTATTGACAGGTGCATGCGTACTACGAGCTCTCACAAGCTATCACCTTTGGCATTTGATCCGGAAATGAGTTACCAAGAGGAGTACGATTACGGTGATTATTATGATGAATATTCTCAACTTTCATATGAAGGCCCTCAGATGTACGATCAAGACTATTATCATGCTCAGTATACATTTGATCAGTATGGTTATGAATGTGTAACTCAACAACCTACTTTGCACTATCAGTCACATAAATCTGAAAGTCTTGACGAGATGATGAGAAAGAGACACATGGTTCATGTTGAAAAAGAATTAACAAAACCTCATTTGTCAATGGAAGAACGAGTAGAACTTTTGGAATGGAAATATGATTTGTTACCAAAAGAGGTGAAAGAGATGAGGCCAGGGACGTCGATATTGGAAAAACGTCAAGCAAAACAACACTGGATATATGTGCAGATTGAACAAATGACACCTATGGGTGATGTAGAAGAAAAGGTTGTGAGTCCTCCCGAACTTGAAACTGAATTATTAGGGCCAAATGAGAAATATACAATTGAAATTATTGTGGAGGAACCACCTATGGAGAACAAAGTTGAGGGCCTTTTACTTGATGAACCAATCAAAGTTGATTACAACTCTCCGGCTGTGGTGGTTATGGAAACCAAGAGTGTTAAGGATTCATGTTTAGAAACTAGGAAGGTGGCACTTCATGATGTGGGAGATTTCATTCATAAGTTATGTTTATGGGAGAGTTTGGATTTGTTGGGCACAGAAAACGAAGTAGTGAAGTGGAGAGTAAACTACCGAGCATTTGTTGGAAATTCGGTAGGAAAATGTGGATTTAAAGTATTTTGCAAAGAAAGATGGGACGTGACAAAGCACACACACAATAGAAGAATCAAACACCGTGCTTACATCAGCAACGAAAAAGGTAAATGTGCATTGAGACCACCTTGAGACATATCAGGTACGGTCGGGCTGAAGACCTAAACTTTAGCGCTGCTTGGGAGGCAACCCAAGGTGTTTTTAGATAAGTGTGGGGAAGATGTGCGGAGAGTTATGTGAAGGTGATGATAGGAAGTCGGATTATCTACAACATCTGTTGTGTCAAACTTCACCAGGTCAATGTACTCTTTCCTTAGTCTTGTTATGTTCTTTAGTATTAAAATATTGGTATTAGTTGTTAAATAAAATAAGTAAATAAAATAATAAAAAAAAACTTGGGGTTGAGAGTATAAGCAATTGTTGATGTTCTTGGTTAAAGCGATCTTTTCCTCAAAACCATACATTGGGACAATGTATCCCAAGTGTGGGGATGGGGGAATTTTTGAGAATTTTAAAATTTTGTAACCCCAAGCGGAAATTGTTAAAATTTGAAAACTTGATATTGTGCCATTTGACACACCGACACCTATTCCTAGTCTTTTCTTGGTGAGGATTTGAGCCACACATGATTGTTATTGATATTTCATTGTTTGAGTGGCGGTGTGTGTTGTGTGTTAATAGAACTTGTGTGTGAATACTTGTTAAATCCTAGAGTTAGCATGCTTTTGGAAATGATAGGGGACTTTTAGGAAGCCTCGTCTAGATGTGTGAAGAGTGCGGGATTGGTGGGTTGGACCTCATACTTTACATATATGAGCTTGGTATTGTGAGGGGTGGGGGTTTGGTCTTTAGATTGCCACGTTTGAGCCTTAAACCATTCGGTTGTGACCCAAGCCTACTTCCTATATAAATTTTACCAATTGAGATGACCCGGTTTAGGAATTTAGTATGTAGTGTTGATGTTCTTGTATATATTATTGAAGTTTATTGTTGAAAAAAAAATATGAGAAAAACACAAAAAGAAGTATTTAGTTGTAATAGTCGTTGAGAAGTTGAAGTTATCTTGTATATAGTTGATGTTTGCTTTATTTAGTTAGTAGAAATAAAAAAAACCGGGTCAAATCAATTAGCTCTTATATGTACACATTTCCACAATTTCCTACCCTTACACCTAACCCCGTTACAACCCTTAAGTTCCTTTGATTCAAAAGCATGCTAGATATTTGTTAGGAGGAAACTTGATTTTTATACAAGCTTATTGTCGTGCACACACACACACGCATTGAGTGGTTTAGCATTACGCTAATGATTCTTGTAACCGAGAGATTTTTGTGAGGGGTGTGTCTTGTGGTATGATTGAAAGTTAGTAAAAGGATGGCACGTTTAGCTTGGTTTGCATAATTGATCGCTTGCGTTCGTGAATAGTTTTTGAATGGGTTGCTTGGGACAAGCAACGGGTAAGTGTGGGGATGTGACGAGTGGTCCGTAGGACAACTCTTAAAATGTCTAAATATATATACATTCCATGCTTAATTCGGTTTATTGCTTGAACTTAGTAACTACGAGAGGTTTGATGTTGCAGGCACTAAAGGGCCTAAAGAATGGATATTATGAAGCTTGGATGGAAGCTTGATGTTGGTGAAAACAAAAATGGAAGATTCAACTTGTAATGAAGAGAACAAGGAAAAAAACCACATACAGCACCGTAACCTACGGCTCCCAGCCGTAGGTTACGGCTCCCATCATGTGTCAATAATTGCAGCCGTAAAACAGGGGCCAAGGGGCGTAAGATTCATTGCCAGCCGTAACCTACGGCAGGTGGCCGTAGGTTACGGCTACCTGTTGACTTTGGAGACTTGCTGACTGCCGTAACCTACGGCTACGGCTCCGACTGATGCTTTCTTGTAACTTCTCATTTAATGCTGATTTCAAGATAATTTATGGGGACCTATCATTGCTAATCGGTTACTACTCACTTGTGAACGAAATTGGGAGCTTCTTGGAGACTTTTTGGTGTGAAGAACAAGAGTGAATCATTAGCTTTATTGTCTTTGATCCGTATGAACAATAATATCTTTGTTATGATTTTGATTCGAGCCATGTGTGGCTAACCACTTTATGATCGTCCTAGATTGAAGGTTTGCTTGAGACATTTTGTATTTGATTTCCTAATTTCTAGAATAGCAATCCTTATCTTTATGGTTGGTTTGTTATGGTGTGTGATTGTTTGTTAGTAACTTGTTAATTCTTATGTTAATCTAGTTTGAAACCATACGTTCTTGGTGCCGTTGGCAATCGAGATATCATGGGTAGAATTAGGATTGGGTAAGGGTTGATTGATCATCGGGTAACAACCTCACGTTCTAGGAATCTGAGTACTTAGTTCCCTTTCATCACTGCAAGTAATCACGCATGAGCTATGTCTATGTAGTTCTTTCTAGTGGAATGATAATATGAATGTCGAAACAAACCGGAAATCTAGGATGGTCATTTGTCTCTAATTTGCTTACAACCAAATTTTTCTCTTGCAATTTACTTAGTTTAATTTAGTCTAAAATCAATTCACTCACATAAACTCTCGAATCTTATTTCTTTTGCGATTAGATTAATTTAGTTAAATTAGACAAACTTTCAAATAACACATATTCCACAAACTCCCTGTGTTCGATACCCACTTGCCACTATCTATATATAGTTGTTTTTGGGATTAAATTTGATTGTGACCGCGACATCACGTCAAATTTTGCTGTCAAAAATCCACACACTGCAAAATCCACACAGTTTGCTGTCAAAAATTTAAAATCACACGAAACCAACTCAGCCAAGCTACTGGGACACGAAGCAAACCTTGGGTAGACTAGGGTCTGTCGCGCCACGCGACATGAACAGGAGAACCCCTCGCGTGGCGCGAGGGGGACGATTTTTCAATTATAAATAGGTTGCTGTGGGACTTGATTCTGGACGTTGATGCGACGTTTAGATTCCAATTACACTCCGAGTTATTATAGAAATAGTCTGAAAACACACACTGATCACGAAGTGCTGCCGCAATCAGGGTTAAAAAGGCTAATCAGTAGGCTAAACTCTGCCCGTATAAATCTGCAATGTGAGTCATTCTCTTTTTATCAAACTTGTTTATAAAAGCATGTTTATTTTCAAAGTTATAATTACAGTTATTAAGTATATGTAATCACCAAATTACAGCCGGTATGTGGAGTTTTATATATATTACTTGATAATAGTCACCATTGTGACAAAGCGCTATATAAAGGTTCATTAACCTACTTGGGATAATCACTGTTAGGTTCATTGACCTACAGGGATAATCATCACTATTTAGGTTCATTGATCTAATAGTGGTATGACCATCGTCACCATTGTGACAAGGTGCCATATAACAATAAGGTTCATTGACCTACAAGGATAATCATTACTACTTAGGTTCATTGACCTAATAGTAGTAGGATCATCGTCACCATTGTGACATGTCACCATTATGACAGGACGCCAGATAAAAATAAGATAGAAAAATTGTAATCTCTCTTAATACTGTAAATTATAACAAAAGAGTCTTTTTCTTAAATATAATGATTCACTCAGTATTTCCCGCTGACAAAACCTTTTTAAAACCCTTTTCAGGTAATTACAGTAGATTGGAGTAAGAGATGGATACGACACTGAAAGGCATCAAGAAGTGGCTTATTTATTAATTAAATCAAAATAAGAAATATTGTTTTATGTAATAAAATTTATCTTTATTAAAGCTACCATTATAAAACATGGGTTTATCCCATTTATTTATTAAATAAAATCCGGTGTTTTCTAAACTCTGATATTTTTCCTAACTCACGGTTCAGAGGAAATTTCCGCTGCAATGTTTTCAAATTAATCACCGGTACCACTGGACTGTTCGCGGCACCCGATTCCGTCCAGGGTGGGTCGGGGGTCGTGACAGAAGGTGGTATCAGAGCCAACTCAAAGAGCCACTGCTTTAAGCCTTTAGGTGTTGTGATAATAATACCTAAATTTATATAAAAGAGTTAGGAGATTGCTGTTAACTGGTAGCACACAGGATAGCATTTAGACTTGAACTTTAGAAAAGATGCCTTAGTATTTGCTTCACGATAAGCTAAGTACTTGTGTAAATAAATATGATTGATTTTGGTGAGCCATAAGTAATATATTTGATAAAGTAAATATCACAAGATAACTAAGTCCAGAAGCACTAGTTGAGAGAATGATCAACAGTGACATGACCGAAAGCACTAGTTGAGAGAATGATCAACAGTGATATGATTAGAATCACTAGTTAAAAGAATGATTAACAGTGATATGACCACAATCACTAGTTGAGAGAATGATCAACAGTAATATGACCTGAGTCACTAGTTGAAAGAATGATCAATAGTAAATTGACACTGTTACAGGAATCGTCTAGTGATCAATATAATAAAAAGATATGTTATGGAAATACAAATTCCCTTAATTATGAATAAAAGCCCTAATAAGATAGGCATTTCCTGAAAAGATACTATTTTTGGGAAATAGAAAATTTTCTCCGGCAAGACTGGATATGATATAGCAGACTCTCCAGTTTGTCCGGATATATTGAAGTTACCTCTCCGGCGAGAACCGGGTAAGAAGGTATATAATATGTCAGCAAGTGATAAGATTTCCCTAAAATAGTATCATGATCTGATATCTGACTGGTTTTTGGAAATATGAGATTGTTAAAAACATTGACCTGATAGATGGTATGTTTATTTCAGCATGTGAAATATGTGATTATATAGATATATATATCTATAAGGAATTCCAAAAGTCAATTAAGAATAAAGCACCAGTATCTGTGTCTAGATTTCTTATTCAGGAATCTCTTTTCCGATATTAAATATTATTTCATTTGATTATCTGCCTAATAACTTGAGTGACAATAATAAATAGAAATCCATTAAAGTTGAGATAACATCGAAAGTGTAAAGAATTTCTAACACGTTACCATAAACTATTAATGCAAGTAAAAAGCATGTAAAGTTGTGAAAAGGTACAAGAAAACACATGAAAATTTAAATTATAAATCCACAGAAGTTGAAGTATATTACACACAACTTTTGAGGCAATACCTTTTGAAAATATAAATTGGGCACGATGACACCAATGTTAAAATTCCGTCAGTAAGAAGAACTACTAATCAAAAAGAGACACTTTGTCACATGATCCTACAAAATGAATATCTTTAAGGTACGCTAGAACAGGATTTCATAAACATCCGTGCACAGTCTAATCCGAGTCATAAATATTATCACTGCAAAAGGAATCATATACTTTTGCAAATTCCCTATTTCATTTTATTTGACATTCCCTAGTAATGTCATTTAATAAACGGTTATCACTTGAAATTCCAGATAGAAGTTCTTATATTTCTTTTGTTAAAAATTCTGACTTCTGCATATAATAAGTTGATTTTCGTAACTGTCATCACACCAGGAGAATTTATTTCATAATAGCAGATATTGATTCATTTCATTTCTTGGTAAATCCACACGTTACACATGCACTGTTTGTTGCGCATGTGGTTCATTTAATTTCTAAATTTCACTGGAGGACTTCATTCTAAATTGTCGTTTTATCCAAACTCAATTATCCTTTAGATAAACTTGATTTTGGCACGGTGAACCGCATTATTACTAAATGATGACTCTTAATAACGAGTCAATAAATTTTGAAAAACTCAATTTTCTTTAGCATCCATGGTTTCTGTTATGACCATGTCTGAACTTTCTTATTTAAACTCGTTTTGTCTAAACCGAGTTCAATTGTTTGAACTTGTTCGCATTACTTATACAAATCAAAAGTTCCATATGATGAATTAAAACCATCATATTCAAAATAATCCTAACAAGCATTTCAATTCTCTTGAACTATAACATGCTTATGTGATCCTCGACTTTACTAAATCATTTCTGTGATCACAATCATTTTGTGGTGACATTTTCACAAAATCTGAAGATTGCGCCAATCTCGGATTTAATCATTTAATTATTTATATTTAAACCACTTTGTTTTTATTCTATACAAACAATCTTAAAAACAATTATATGCTCAAAAGAATAATACTCAAATATATATTTCAGTATATCTCTTAATAATTATTACAAAATCGATAGAGCCTTTCGTAATATTTATTGCTCCATCATCATTGATCGAAAAACAATATATATAAATTTAATTGAGTATATATGGAATTACCTAATTTACAAATATAGTATTACTATATTTTAAACCATTGCGGTAAAGAAATTATATTTGAGGTATACTTTTATTTAAAGTTATTGTTTAGTTATTTATTATTGATAATTTTATTATTATTAATAATATATTAATAAGTAGTAGTATTAAGATTATTTTTAAATACTAGGGTTATTATTAAAGGCAGGTATTGGATAGCCTAGCCTTAGTTAGGCATGGATTGGCCACCTATGCTTAAACAATGCAGCACTAACCAATATTCACCATGATAATGAATAGTTAAGTCATCATACTTATTTAGTAAATTTTAAATTATATATGAAAATATACATACTTTGGAGAAGACATATTTTCATAAAATAAAAGGGACAAATAAAAACATTATAAATAATAGTGATTTCTTTTACAAAATATACTAAAATATTTTGTAAATATAATAACTTCATTACGGAATTTTGTAATATATATTACATAGTAAAAAAATAAGTTATTTTACATAGTATAGTAAAATACTTAAAAGCAGTAACCATTTACATATAAGTAAAAATGTGTAACAAATAATATATATTACATAGTATTTATATTTGATATATAAGACACGGTTCAGACAGGGATACAAATAATATATATTACATTGTTTCACAATTAAAACAATTTGGAACTCTAAACAATGATACACTAACTCTATTGTCTTTTGGTGTATCTTTGCAATTCACTCATCTCAGCACATTGATTTTCTCATATCATAATTTAATATTTGACAAATCATTTTTCATACTTTTATTTCATTTTGAATTTGTCAATTCTAAATCTTCCTCAGTTGCCAATCAAAGTAAGCTTTCTTTTGACAAAGAATTTTATTGATTTTAAACGTCCTTCCCATTTGATCATATATCTTTTGGCTTGAACCTAGCCACTTTGAAAATTATATCATTTCATTTCATTCGTTTGTCATCAATTTCTTGAATTAATTCAGTTGAACCATTGAATCCTACTTATTGTACAACTTGTATTCACAAAATTCGATATTTTAATTCTGTGTCATCTACACTAAATATTATTTTTATTAACTAAAAAGATAATATAAGTCTAAAAGAAATATCATAACCCAAATACACTTGGAAGCTGGAACCTGAGATGAAGAAAAAGTATTCCTACTTATTCAGTAAATCTCGAGGACGAGATTTTTATTAAAGTGGGGAGAATGTAACAACTCTCATCAAAAGTCATATTTATTTAACTAAATTGACCAATAGGAAACCCTAATTGAGAAACCCAAGTGATTCTGAACAAACCCTAAAATTTTCAGAACAATCGGAATCAGGATCAGGGCCCCTAAAACTCAGGGGGGATAAACCCTACTCGGTAAAATCCACACAGTTTGCTGTCAAAAATTTAAAATCACACGAAACCAACTCAGCCAAGCTACTGGGACACGAAGCAAACCTAGGGTAGACTAGGGTCTGTCGCGCCACGCGACATGAACAGGAGAACCCCTCGCGTGGCGCGAGGGGGACGATTTTTCAATTATAAATAGGTTGCTGTGGGACTTGATTCTGGACGTTGATGCGACGTTTAGATTCCAATTACACTCCGAGTTATTATAGAAATAGTCTGAAAACACACACTGATCACGAAGTGCTGCCGCAATCAGGGTTAAAAAGGCTAATCAGTAGGCTAAACTCTGCCCGTATAAATCTGCAATGTGAGTCATTCTCTTTTTATCAAACTTGTTTATAAAAGCATGTTTATTTTCAAAGTTATAATTACAGTGATTAAGTATATGTAATCACCAAATTACAGCCGGTATGTGGAGTTATATATATATTACTTGATAATAGTCACCATTGTGACAAAGCGCTATATAAAGGTTCATTAACCTACTCGGGATAATCACTGTTAGGTTCATTGACCTACAGGGATAATCATCACTATTTAGGTTCATTGATCTAATAGTGGTATGACCATCGTCACCATTGTGACACGTCACCATTGTGACAAGGTGCCATATAACAATAAGGTTCATTGACCTACAAGGATAATCATTACTACTTAGGTTCATTGACCTAATAGTAGTAGGATCATCGTCACCATTGTGACATGTCACCATTGTGACATGTCACCATTGTGACAGGACGCCAGATAAAAATAAGATAGAAAAATTGTAATCTCTCTTAATACTGTAAATTATAACAAAAGAGTCTTTTTCTTAAATAGAATGATTCACTCAGTATTTCCCGCTGACAAAACCTTTTTAAAACCCTTTTCAGGTAATTACAGTAGATTGGAGTAAGAGATGGATACGACACTGAAAGGCATCAAGAAGTGGCTTATTTATTAATTAAATCGAAATAAGAAATATTGTTTTATGTAATAAAATTTATCTTTATTAAAGCTACCATTATAAAACATGGGTTTATCCCATTTATTTATTAAATAAAATCCGGTGTTTTCTAAACTCTGATATTTTTCCTAACTCACGGTTCTGAGGAAATTTTCGCTGCAATGTTTTCAAATTAATCACCGGTACCACTGGACTGTTCGCGGCACCCGATTCCGTCCAGGGTGGGTCGAGGGTCGTGACACTAAATTTGTCAAATTGTTAAATTTGTGAAATTTATTGTGAGGTAGGGAATGTGCAGGTTAGCCAAAGTTCGACTTCTGAGGTTTTTCTGCAGATTAAAGCCAGGTTTTTGATCCTGTTTCTACGGAAAGCCAGAAGAAGTTTTAGAGCCTGTGAAAGCCAGACTACGATCCCAGCATAGCTTAAGGGGGAGTCTGCGAGCAAAGAGGAGTCTGTGTGCATAAGATCCAGTTTCAGATCCTAAAACAAAGTTCAAAGAGTCAGGTTGTGATTCTGAAACTGTGAAGAAAAATGCCAAATTGAGTTTCTGAGAAAGTACAAGAATAAAAGGAGATTAAGGATTAAATCAACAGGGGGAGATTAGATGTTGATTAGAAGGAAAAGAGATTGAAGGATGCTTACAGTGTTAAATTTTTTATAGAGATAGAAGACTGATCAAGACTGAAATTTTGTCATATTGAAGACTCGATGCCGAAGACTTCGTCAACATCCAAGGGAGAGTCTGTTGGTGCATAAATGTCTGTTAACTTCGTCTTTATCGAGTCTAATGTCTAGATAGGATAAACCAGTGCTCAGTAGGTTAGAAATTAGGGTTTGCATGTAAATGGGTCATTTCGCACAAAATGAACAAGTCATTTCGTACGAAATGAGATTTGATCATTTCGCACAAAATGAGTTATGTTGGTTTCGTACGAAATGCCCACATCTATATATATAGGCTGAGCTGGTTCATCATTTGGAACTTTCCGATTTCAGAGCCGAGGTGCTGCCGTTTTGTCAACTGATCTGTAAAAGCTTTGAAATCAATAAAAGAAGATAATTAGGGAGAATCAAGTTGTATTCAAGTCTATATCACTTATTACGCCTTTGATATGGATTGAAAACTCTTCTGAACGACTCATTCGGGTCACACGACGATCCAACAGAACCGGGTAACCACCTTCATCTCTCCTTTTTAATGTTTTAGTGTCTTTGTTTGTTTGTTTGTTAAACAATGTTTACGTTTTAATGTTTGAGAACGTTTTTTATTTGATATTAATGTTTGGCCCGACCCGACCGGAATCACGACGTCCGACCTGAACATTCACCTCGAAACTACACGATAGAGAAACATTTTTTAGGTCCGTTACCTTCCGACCCCCGAACTTTTTTTTTTCAAGCTTCGCCACTGTTCTTCTGGTTGTTTAGGCTGGCTTCAGGCTTTAGCTGTTTTATCGACAATGGAAAGGAAACAAGGTTAAGTTAACATAAGAGGCTCAGTTTTACTGCACACGCTTTCATAAACTTAACATAACATTAACCACCCCTAAAGATAAATATTGGACGGTTCAAAACCTAAATAAAGAAGAAACTGTTAGTACATAACGTCTGTAGCTTCCGTCAGCATGTAGTCATATTTTGTATTCTGTGTTTTTGTAATCTATATGTATGTATGTAGATAGTGTGACAACTCAGGAGTAGGTTTTGTATGTAAAAGTGTTGGTTGGTACAAGTTCAATACGTCCAGATGGAAATACGTACGGATGGCAATACGTACGGATGACTTATACGCACGGATGACTTATCCGCATGGATAAGTCATACGCACGGATAAGTCATACGCACGGGTGAGTCATACGCACGGATAGCCCACCCGTACGTACAACACTTCTTAGTTTCCTGAGGTTGCCTATAAATAAGAGGTCCGGTGAAACTTTATGAGAACTTTTGACACGCACGGATAGTCTGTACTTCTACCGGATCTTTGTGACTTTCAGATTACTCAATAGAAAGAACAGACAAGCAGTTAAACGTTGAATTCTATGTTGAACAAATCTGTGATTCGTCATAATGGATTCCGCACATTAGACGAAATCGATTCATCTTGTTCCTTCGATCAGATCCTGTATCAACGGGACCAACAAGTGGTATCAGAGCGTCCAGGGAGCTGAATCGAGATCAACAACACCGAATTCACCGGAATTCATGTTTTATTCGCCGATCAAAGTCAAATTTCACCGGAGATTTGACATCTGTTGCCGATTTGATTCAAATTTCACCGGAAATTTGACTGATATCTTCTATTTCTACTTAGTTTTTGCATTCGTTCTTCATTTGTCACCATAAAATCAGAAAAACTTAAAATTGAGCAAGAATCTACGGTTAAAATTTGATAAAATTGATATCAATCGATTCGCAATCATTCAAAGTATAATCCTACTTAGTTTCATAATCAGATTCAACCTAAAACTAGATCAAATTCATCAAAAACCATGTTTAGCTGTTCGTATTTGATGACGTCATTCACTCGTACGGACAGCTGTCCAAACGGATTGGATTAGTTGTTTGCTGACATCATCATTGTTACACGCACGGATTACAACCCGTGCGGATAACCTGAAAAGTCAAAAAGTCAAAGTTACTCACGATAATCCGTGCGGATCACCATCCGTGCGGATAAACTTTGTCTTCATCCGGATTCCTACTCGAACGGATAACCATCCGGTTCAAGTGTTTGAAATTTTTAGAGTTTGTAAAAATTGTCTAAGCGTTTGAAAATTGTTTCAGGTATTTGAAAATGGAAGAATTCATGAATCCCTTCAGTGAGATGTATGCTTTCGCGGGTAACTCCGGAGACGATACTTCCAACCATTCAAATGATAATCCGAACCCGAAGAAAACTTTGTCCGATGCCCTAAGTGTTGAAAGCGCATATGGTACTTATAACAAGCCACCAAAGCTAATGGCAATCGAAGAGTATAATCGGTGGGCAAAAAGATTTGATGAGTGGCTGAGAGCATTCGCATATCCAAGCTGGAAAAGCCTAAAGAACGGTTTCAAAAGTGGTAGACAAGATTGTGAGAATCTGGAAGAGACTGAAGATATAGAAAACTTTGTGGCTGAACAAAAATGCGTCGCTTTGATTCACCAGTCCGTAAGAGACGACATTATTTCACTAATCGAATACACAAACGCAAAAGATCTATGGAACAAGTTAAAAATAAAATGTGTAGGAAGTGCTGAAATAGTCAAAAACAAAAAGAAACTGTTGAGAAAAGAGTTTGACTTGTTTGGATGCTTAAAAAATGAATATGTTTGTAAAATGATTGAAAGATTTGGGCACCTAAAGTTGGAATTGGCAAGACACGGAATTCTCTATTCTCAAGAGGAGCTAGTTGATAAACTGTTCGATTCACTACCAGAAGAGATGGATTGGCAGTACTATGCATTGATGTTAAAGAATACAATCAAAGCTGAAGATCTGACCGTCGACTTGCTGATTGAAAGACTAGAGAGTCATGAATTGGAGATAAAGAAAACACACAAAGTAAATCATTCATCATATCCACAAAACATGGAGCTGTACTATCCAAAGAGTATGATTCCCAAGAATGTTTCTCCAAGAACTGCTTTCTCTGCTCCCTTCAAGTAAAGAAAGTCCAAGTTCAAACAATGGTTTTCATGGAGGTTTTTCATCCAATGCTTCAAGCCAGGGATCTTCTTCAAATTCTTCAAGTCAACAACAATCTGTTCCAAAGAACGTGTTTCAATGCAACATTGCGGTGGATTTGAAGAATGCTCAGAATTTTGATGAAGAGTCGGCTAAACAGCAGATGATTTTTCTAGCATCTGTGTTAGAGTCGTATGAAGGATTAGTAGCTGGGAAGATAGGTAATACCAATCTGACAAAAGAAGATTATGATCAGATTGATCCCGAGGAAATGGAGTTGATCGATATTTGTTGGGCTATGGCCAGTGCTGTTCGTCGAGCACAACGTTTCATGGAAATTACCGGCAGGAAGACAATTAGTGGTGCATCTACCAAGCTGGGGTTTGATAAGTCCAAGGTGACGTGCTTCAAATGTAAGCAGAAAGGTCACTTCAAACGAGAATGCAGAAACGCATATGCTGATGAGTCAGAGAACCCTTTCAGAGATGATTACTACAAGAGAGCAATTTATCACCAGAATAAATCTGAGCCGCCTAGATTGAAGCAGGTTGAAGACAACAAAGAGAAATCTAGAGCTCTTGCTGTGATTCATGATGATGAAGGTTTTGATTGGAGCGAACTGCTACCAGAGGAAGATGCGGTGGGTTATGCATTTGTGACGAAGATTGTTCCTTTTAAAGACAATAGAACTGAAGAAGAAAAGTTCGTCAACCGAAGAATGAAAGCCCAAACCAGAATGAGCAGAATTTATAACACATACAAAGAAGCTAAAAGAGCAAAAAGATGGGATGCCGACAGAGAATGTTATCTTGATCCACAAGGAAACATTGCAGTTGACCCAGATTCCATTAGTGTTGATGCTCTCATCCAGCAATTTGCCAAGGAAGAAGAAGCTAGACAAAGAGAATGGTGGGGAGGTGGTGATGAGAAACTAGTAGAAAAAGAAGAAAAAGTCAAAGAAGCAGAACAGAAGCCAAAGTCAAAGAATGCTGATGATGGGATAATTGATACATCACAGGAGTTAACGGCTGAAAACTTGAGGATGATGGCTGAAAAGGTTCTTGCAGCAAAAGAACTTGAGGTAGTTTCTTGTTCTGGAACTGAGTCCAAAAACAAGGTCAGTTCAAATGGTACACTTGAGTCAGGTAAGAAAGTTAAATCTGAAAATGACTGCAAAAATTGCATGAAAGAGTGCAAAGTTTGTAGTACAATCACTTACCTCAATGGTAAGAAGGTTGAAGAGTTGACTAGTAGAGTCAAAAGTGTTGAAAATCAAATCTTAAACCGTGACAAAATGCTGAAAGCTTCGAATGATAGATCAATAGAATTAGCTGAGCAAATTGAAAATGATAAAAATGACATAGAAAGAATAAGAAAAGAAAACGAAAAGTTGATTCTTGAAAATCGTAAAATTTCTGAAAATTATGAGAAGCTAAAGCGAACGGTTAAAGATTCTGATGACAGAAATGGTAAAACAACGAAAGAAAATGTTCAACTATCAGGGGTTCTTAGAGTAAAAGAAGAGTTAGTCAATCAACAACTTGATGAAATTGCGAAATTGAAGCTTCAATTTGAAGAAGCTAAAATTGAGAATGAGCGTATTAATTTGAAACTGAGCAGTTACAACTCTGCAAGCTTTGTGTTGCAACACATTGTTCCAAAACCCATTGGGAAAAACAAAGCTGGCGAAGATGTATACTGTGATGGAACTGGGGTGGGGTTTCATCAAGTTCCACCACCTGTTCTAAACAATTTTTCAAAGAAGCAATCAGGGTTGGTTAATGATGAAGTTGAAACAAATGAGATAAAACTGCCAGAATCAATTGATGTGACATTTTCTTCATCATCATCCGATGATAGTGTTCAAACCGAGATTGTTAAAGGCATGGCTGAAAGTGTCTTGGATAGTGATTCGACTGAAGATGAAGAATGTTTTCTGAACAATTACATTCTGAAACCAAAATCTAAAAACAACTTAGATGATGAACCGGGTCTTGTGATGTACAAGATGTCTGGTTCTGATAAGTTGTATTCAGACTTTGAGTTTCCTCTGGAGAATGTTAATGTGAACAAATTGAAAAATGTTTTCAAATTGGTTGAAATTGATTTGTCTGAAGTAGACGGTTTGAAACAGACAAAGAGACAAATGAATTTTGATAAAGACAAATCTTACTATAAGAAACCTGTTATTCCACCATGTTTTTCAAACAACAATCGAAATAAATGGTCGGGAGAATATCAGGGTGGTAAGAATTATCAGAAAAAGAATGTTCAGAACAAGAAGTTTACTGTGAAAAAGGTGTTTGTGAACAGTTCAAGTTCACTTTCTGATGTGGAGTCTGAAATTTTTACAAAAACAAATAAAGAGTTCTTTGAAAAGAAGGCCTCACAGCCTCAGTCTGAAGGCTCAAGTCGGGTAGTTGACACCCGAACATGCTTCAAATGTAATCAAGTTGGACATATTGCACGAAAGTGTACCAACTTGAAGCCTAAGACTAAAACTGTGAAGAATTCTATCAAGAAAGATGTTGTGAAAGGAAAGGCTCCATTGATTGTTGAGAAAAATGTTTTGAAAAATGAAAACACCAAGATCAAAACTGAACCTGTTAAGAATACGACATCTAAAAATGATAAATTTTACCAACGGGTTGCATCACCTCAACAAACATGGAAGCCAAAAGTTGTTAAAAAGAAAGCAGATTCACCAAAGGTGTCTGAAACTGAAAAATCATCATCTTCAACCAAGAAGATGTATGTACCTTTGGAGTTTTATGAGAAACAAAAATCGAATTCTGAAAAGAAGTATGTGGTGAAGAAAAACCAACCAACTGCTCAACCTCAAAAAGATGAATTTTTCTTATTCAAAGAGGTTGAAGTTGGGACTGCTGAAAGCCTAAAAATGAATGATAAAAACTTTCCGCCACTTTACACTACAAAAACTCACATTAATATCCAGTTACCCGAGTCAAAAGAGGCTTGGGTAGCATCAAAATCTCATTAAATGTTTTTTGATATGTGCAGGAGCTTCCAAGATCCATTTCACGTTGGATTATGGATAGTGGAGCTTCTCGGCACATGACAGGAAAGACAGCGCTACTGTATGATATCAGAAATATCTTCATTGAATGAGAAGACAAAGAATCTCCAGGATGTAAATCAGACACTCAATCAGCTTCTTAGTGAAATGAGTGAATCTACTTCAAATGAAATGAAAGCAATGAAGTTGGAGATGGAAGCCATGAAGGCAGACAAAGTGATGAAAGATGAACAACTTAAGATGTTATACTCTGTGGTGGAAAATCTTTTGAAAAAGGATGTTCATGCTGCCTTCAATGAAATTGAAGTAAGAAAAGTTGAAGAAAGAAGACTTGAAAGAGAAAGAAGACTAGCTGAGGATGCTATTCAAAAGAACAAAAGTATAGTTGAAGATGTGCAGGAAGCTTGTGGCTCTTCAAGTCAAGTTGATGCTGAAATGATTGATGCTGAAAATGCTCAAGAACAAGTTGCTCAAGAACAAGTTGTACATGGTCAAGATTTCATGTTAGTTGGAGAGCCTTCTCAAATCATTGATTCTGATGAAATCATTCGTAGAGTTGCTGCTGAACAAAAGAAGAAAAAGGCGAAAGAAGTGTTGCTACTTGAATGGAAGACAAAGCAATTTGTTCTTGTTGGTGATGCATATACAGCGCCTCTCAATGTAAAAGAAGCTCTTCACAGAATGAAAATTATGAAAAAGAGAAAAGAAGCAAAGAAGGCTCGGGGAGAAGAAGTTAGTGATTCTGATGAAGAACTTCTTGTAGATGATGAAGCAGATGAAGATGAAGAGAAAAACGATGATGATGAGAAAGACGATGATAATAAGAAAGATGATGATAAGAAGAATGATGACGATGATCAAGGTTCTTCAGGATTGATTGTGAAGAATCCTATTGATGAACAAAAGATTGAGGAGTTTCTGAATGATCAGATCAACGAACAAGAAGATGATGATCAGCAAGAAACTTCTACTTCTGGAAAGCAGCATATGGATCAGGTATTCCTCACAAATCCTACCGTCATTTTCTTACAAGATAAAAATCAGGAAGTGATTGAGGTTAGAAGATCAAGGGAAGAGATGTTAGAAGAATTGGGATTGCAAGAAGGAAAATTTAAATTCGATATTGAAGATGAGATTCCTGAGACTTCTGAAGATGTATTTGAGCCAAGATATACTTTCGAAGCTGATCATTACAATGATGCAATTGTTGAAGATGCTTCAGATTCATCTGATGATGAAGTCGATTTTCATTATTCTGGAATTGATGAAACATTTCCTTCGTTGTCGGAAATGTTCAAAGATCGAAATGAAGAAGAAATTAGAAGAAAGATAGTGGAGAAAGTGTCTTCTGAAGGTATTCCAGATACCATACCGAGAGAAAACCTAGCTGAAGAAAGAAAGAAATGGTACAAAGTCATGCCAAAAGAGAGAAAGAAACTTCGGGCACTTCAATTCTTTACACACGACAAAGAACTCTCTTGGGGTGACATTCTCTCTTGGGGATATTTGGAAGACTTAAAAGTTTATGCAATCAGAAGAGAACAGGGAGTACAGTATTTTGAATTCTTGTCTGATATCAAAACTCTGCCATGGTGGGATATAGATGAGCTGGTAAAAACAAAGAACATCAAAGAATATTACCATGGATTAGATGTGAGACAACATGATCAAAAATTATGGAATTATGTGAAGCTGCAAGCTGAGAAAAGATATCCTGATTGGAAACCACACTTTCCACAACACATTGTCAGAATCTTAGAAAGTGGTGAAAAGGATATTACTCTGGATATCAAACCTCCAAGTTGTTTGAAGAATATGCCTTTACGGGCAATGGAGCAAGATTTCCACGATGAGTTTGAAGGGTGGTTGTACAATCAAACTACAGCTGAAGCAATAATTTCTTTACATAACAAGTCCACAGGAGAAGCAAGAAGGATCTGTGTGTTAGATCCTATGTGGCTTGTTAATTGCTCAAAGAAAGATATAGATTGTCTGTTCTACAACAAGATAGTTTATGAGAGACCTGACAGAGAGCAAGCTATGCAATATCAAAAAGTTGTGGATGTTTGTTACGCAAAAGACATCAACTCTGGAAGATACTGGAAGACAAAATGGAGAGATCTAGAGATTGACGAATTCTTGAAAGTATACAAGCGTGAACAACGTTCCAAAAAGATTGCTGAAAGAGCTGCTGAGTTGGGAAAACGTAGATTGGGGATTGTTCCTCCAACAGATCAAACACCAATTGAATCTGAAGAAAACAAAATTCCAAAGTGGGAACGGAAGCGTGATGGGGATCCTGTCTACAGAAATTGGTGGTTGACTGAAGGAAGACAAAAGCGAAAAAGAATGTTGGAGGAAAAGGCACAGAAAAGAAGAGAGAAAGCGCGTGAACGAAGACGCAGCAGAAGGAATTGAAGACTATGCTGGAAGGTACTACAGCTACATCCGAGGGGGAGTCTGTTAGTACATAACGTCTGTAGCTTCCGTCAGCATGTAGTCATAATTTGTATTCTGTGTTTTTGTAATCTATATGTATGTATGTAGATAGTGTGACAACTCAGGAGTAGGTTTTGTATGTAAAAGTGTTGGTTGGTACAAGTTCAATACGTCCGGATGGAAATACGTACGGATGGCAATACGTACGGATGACTTATACGCACGGATGACTTATCCGCATGGATAAGTCATACGCACGGATAAGTCATACGCACGGGTGAGTCATACGCACGGGTGAGTCATACGCACGGATAGCCCACCCGTACGTACAACACTTCTTAGTTTCCTGAGGTTGCCTATAAATAGGAGGTCCGGTGCAACTTTGTGAGAACTTTTGACACGCACGGATAGTCTGTACTTCTACCGGATCTTTGTGACTTTCAGATTACTCAATAGAAAGAACAGACAAGCAGTTAAACGTTGAATTCTGTGTTGAACAAATCTGTGATTCGTCATAATGGATTCCGCACATTAGACGAAATCGATTCATCTTGTTCCTTCGATCAGATTCCGTATCAACGGGACCAACAGAAACCATCACTAACCTTGAGTAATTATAATCCCGCCTGCTAAGCAGGGATGTGCCTTGAACCCCTGGCAACAATAAATTATGCAAATGTCTGCATCAGTAAAAGATTATGATCGATTGATTTCTACTACATAAAAACCACATTGTATACCTACCAAGCACTACCATTGCGTCCAGAAGAATAACTACCGTAAGCTCCATAGACATCACCACCACTGCGCCCCTGAGAAATAAAAACGAACAGAAAAAGAGACTGTTAGAGAGGAAGTACTAAACAACTAGTTGACTAAAGACGTATGTGTTTCCTTTGTTAAGCTGGATTGCTTATCATGCCTGCATCAGTGCATCAGAATAAGAAAAGGTAATAATGTCATGATACATAACTAACACATAAGAGTGCCCCATCATAATACTTTTAAATTTATTTTTCATAATAAAATTATTATTCTACCAAATCAAACAAAAAGGGGCACAATGGTTAGGCTTGAAGAATCATATTTCATGGTATTCTCTATACTACTTGTGTTCCTCACTAGTCAAAAGTGTAATCTCCAACCACTTATGAGTAGAAAAAATGTTAATGATATTGAAGCATTTGGGGTTGCGATTCCATCACCAAAAGAATGTGTTCCTAGTTGGATTTTACAAAGTAATAACCGTGAATATTGTTGTTGTCATAACAACACTAAATTGTGCGACTATGATAAACAAGTATGTGAGTCAAAGTGTAAGAAATGACCGGTTGTTATTCCTAAAATAAGAAATAATAGTATTTTCCTGAAGATGATCTATACATGAATTTTTATTTTTATTAACAACGTTAGTGTTTCCTTCATAATAAACTATACAAGTTTCCAATAGGAATCTATTGACATGATCTTATATAAACATGTTCGGAGTTTAGCTTCCTTTTCTCTAAATCTGATTTACAATAATGTCCTTGTTGACTCTTTCGTGTATTTGGAGGATTGTTTTGGTCAAGAATAACCGAAGGTTCAAAGCAATTTAGTGATCCAATTTGTTGTGAGGTGGTGTGCCTCTAGGAATGGCTCAAGATTTTTACAAGGAAAGTCCTTGATCTTTGAGGATCTCCGACACAAAACCTGAGGCGCCAACTAAACGTCGTGTTGTCATGGTTCTTATTTGTAATAGGTTAAAATAAATACTATGTAAGTTGTAGTAGATCGTATTCTAAGTGTTTCAATAGTTACGAGAGTGTTGTGTATGTTCCTAGTCGATCTACAAGTTGTTTAAATACAATATATAACCTAACTAATTGTCCTCGAATCCCGGGAGATACTTGGTCTTCACTTGTGACCGTTGTAGACTTAGTAAACTCTTTCCCGTGTGCATTTTAATTACAAATGCGAGTCTTTAGGTCATGACTTAGTCATATGGTCGTTCCAAGATACAGATATCCTTTAGGATCCGGGATCCCTAATCTTATAAAAGATTTTAACTACTCTTTAGTTATTCAATATTGACTTAATCTACACTAAATACTTCCAGAAACGCAAAAAAAAAAATTGTACAAGTACTGTTAACACCCGAGGATACTAATGAAATCAGGATCTCGTATCTGTAACACCCTAACCGTATCTGTAACACTCCAACCAACGGCGGAAACGTCTAGGCGATACACAAATTGTCCAAAAGCTCAGGATCATACTAGTTGAAATTGACATTTTTTAAATCAAAATTAAATATTTAGATATCAAAGAAATGGCAACTAGTTCACAAAATGAAACGTAAATTCAATTTAAATTAACCAAGTCCAAAGCCACTAAGTGTAGCAAGTCTTGGAAATAGCCTCAAACATTTGTGCTTTAAACATGTGTTAAATCAAGTGTCAACTTTGAGAAGTTGGTGAGCAAGATAGGATATATGTATAGAGTTGGGTTTATTTCAAAACTCTAAATAATTGCAGAACTTTCACAAATCTTACTAAACAATATTTTTATTTATATATTTTTATATTCAGAGTACTTTTATAATTTATTATATGTAATTTTTTACAATTACACATATGTAAACTAATTTTTTTACATATATGTAATTAGTTATTAGACATACATATAATTTGGATTACACATTTGTAAACTACTCTTAAGAGGTATGAAATCATAAAAATACATATAATAAATGATAAAAGTATCTTAAATATAAATATATATATATATATATACACATAGGGAGAGGATCATGAGAAAACTAGAAAAAAAACTAAAAACATACCAAAAAATAAAATTCTTTACATTTTTTCAAAAAATCACTAGTTTTTATATATATAAAAAATGTAAATTTTTTTTTCTTTGTTGTACTGCACATGTGCATTATATGTGTACTACACATGTGTACTATATCCGTAATTGTGCACATGTGCAATACAACAAAAAAAGATTATTTATTTTATTTTTTGAAATTTTTTTCCCATGCATAAAAACCTGC
This sequence comes from Helianthus tuberosus, assembly GCA_030545235.1. Lineage (NCBI taxonomy): Eukaryota > Viridiplantae > Streptophyta > Magnoliopsida > Asterales > Asteraceae > Helianthus > Helianthus tuberosus. Next base: position 187,314,314 of record CM060447.1, read on the forward strand.
GATTTTTTTATAAAAATTTAAAAAAAATTGGTATGTTTTTTAGGTTTTTTTAGTTTGTTTTTTGGTTTTCTCATTTAAACTAGTTTTCTCATATATATATATATATAGGGGAAGGTTCAAATGAAAACCACTAGTTATTGTGAAAACTCGAAAACTAGTTAAAAAAGCCAAAAAAAACATACCAAAATTTTTTTTTTTTGCATAATAATTTTCGCTATTTTTTATATATAAAAAAAATTTTATTTGTAGTGCACATGTGTAATACTACACATGTGTATGTGTACTACACATGTGTATTATTACACATGTGTAATACAAAAAAAAAATTTTAAAAGTTTTTTTTATATATTAAAAATAGCGATTTTTAATAAAAAATTGTAAAAAAAAAAAGAAATTTTGGTGTGTTTTTTAGGCTTTTTTTAGTTAGTTTTCGAGTTTTCACAATAAAAGTGGTTTTCATTTGAACCATCCCCTATATATATATATATATATATATATTTGATGCATAATTAAAATTAAAAATTTTAATTTATAGAACTTGTTATAATGAGAGGGAGGCAAATCACATGTAACTCTTTTAGAAATTAAGAAATTTACGGCATTCATGTGTCTAGACGTGTCATGATTGATTTATGTTAGATTAGTCGTATTATTAGCACACCCTGAATCCTTAAATCGACAACTTTAATACGAGCCATATAGCCTTTTCAATTTCCAATAAAGACTGATGTGTCAGATTTTTTCTGGTTGATTGGACCTATAAGGGTCGTATTGGATTAGTTGTTGTTGGTTTTTTTTTGCAAATTTTCTTATACATTTATCTATAGTTTTAACAAAGTTTCTTATAGTTTTTACAAATTTTTTACAAGTTTCATATAGTTTTTACAAATTTCTTATACATATATATATATATATATATATATATATATATATATATATATAGAAACGGGATCAGGAGAAAACGCTAAAAAGTGTGAGAACGGTGATAATGCATCCTGGCCCAACACGTGTCACGCGGCTTAGAGAAGGGCGGAGGGGTTTTTTTGTCCTTTTATCTTCTGCTTTTCTAGTTCCGCTTTTCCCAATATTTGTTTTATTTTTTGGGGTTTAATATTTTTTGTGTTAACCAAATTCAATAATTAAGGGTGTTTAATGGTTTCATCGTATTAACATTTTGACGTTTATGGCGTTTTTCAAATCGTATGCCATTGGAACCCTAGGGTGGTCAGGAATCTATCTGAATGGCGTTTTTTCAAGGCGTTTTAAACAAGATGGCCCATTTGTTCTATTATTTTTTATATACATTTTGGCGTTTGTGGTAACTTGGCGTTTTACAATTGTAAGATTATATCACAACCACGGGAAAAAACAATTGAAGCGAAGAAAATAAATTAAAAATCATAATCGGATCTCTATTCACAATCTTCACTGTCATCAGTCTCTCTCTTCTTTAATAGTACAAGAACTGTCACCAAATATATGGCATTTATATATTATTAATTTAAAACACTCTTAGGTATTGAGTAGTTGTAACTTAGGCTTATATGATGTATTATGTGCCACGTATCTCTACCTTGTCCAATCTATTCTATTTGTGAGACATCTGTCTCTTGGGGTTTTTAAACCCTTTTTGGGTGAAGCACCTTTTCATTGTCCTCTAAACTCTTTGATCTGTTTCTCTCTCTCTCTCTCTGAAACACTCTCTCTTATGGTTCACCATTTTCGGACCTTGCACAGTCTTATTTTGTAGAGAGAAAGAGAGACAACCATGAGGTTTCTAGAGAGAAATAGAACGAGATATGTGTTGGCTTTATGTAGTTGGTGGTTTTCCGGCCGTCCGTGGTGCCAATGGACATGTGTGTTGCTTTTCGGCTGCTGACTTTATGTTGTTGGCGGCTTTCCGACCGTCATACACAGTGTGATGTTGTACCTTTGGCTTATTTGGTTTTTCGGTTGTGAGATACATGTGTCTTTAGGGTTTTTAAAAATAAAAAGAGATGGGGTGGCATTCCTGTTGTCGGAGGTTATCCAGTCGTCCTTTGCTACCTTCCATCTCTCTGTTTTGTTTGTAACTTGATGGTTGTGAGCTCAGGATCATCTGAGAGGTTTATAGCTCGATGTTATCGGTTAACCAAAACTTTTTTTGGTGTTGAAACCGATTAGTTCTGTTATGGCCATCAGTTTTCCATCGTAATCCACGCTATGATGATGCTCCACTATTTGGCGTGGCAACTTATGTTGCAGCCATAGTGGAGATCTGAGCCTATAGCAATTTGTTACAGCCATAGTCACTGGCGTTGTCAAGGTTAAAAAAGATATGTTTTTTTTTGGTACCATAGCAAGTGTGTGAGACTCATGGCATGAAGTTGGTTATCACAAGAATCGATTCCCGCTCTCTTGAGTACCCTAAAAAGGTACCTTTTTAAGCTTCTGGTTTACCCAAATTTGAAAGAGATGCATATGTGGCTTTGAAATGCAAAAGAGCGGACGTGGAAAAACATAAATTTGGATGGAATTGAAACATTGAAAATAGGAAGGTATCATGTGATGTTCTGACATCTACAATTGAATTGAAACTTTGGAAATAGTGGGGTTGTTCTGACATCTAGAGTTTTTTAGATTTCATTTGTTGATTTGTTTAAATATAAATTGATAAGCTAGGATTTTCATTTTCTCAAATAAATTATTACTAATAGTGTTTTACACACATGAAAGTTTATAATGTTTTTAGTAAAACGTGGTAAGCCTATAAAGTTGTTATCCACTTTAATTATTTTGAAGATGATTATAATATTATTATTACAATATGTAAATTAGGAATCATTACACAAACTCCATCATCAATCAAGATTCAAGTATTTTCCTCCACAAGACACTTGGAAACCCAATGTTATCGTTTAGATATCTAATTTTGATACAAAGGTGTAGCCCTTTATTATGATGAAGTCACCATGAATCCAAGGATAAATAAAAGAATATAATTACAAAGATTATAGGGATCAATATCCAATTTAAATACAAACATAAACTAGATTAGATGTTACATAATAATGATACTATGTTGCGTCTTAATTGTGTGTATGTTCATGAATGAAGTCTGATCCGTATGCATGGTTGTAAAAATTGCACAATAAGGATGTCATCATAAGTTTGTATATGTCGCGTGTTAATTTGTAAGCCCTAGCTGCATCGCGACGGGGCTTCCATCTAGTTTTATGTAAAACTTAACAAACCCATCGGTTTGTTTATTTTGCCTACTCGTCTGTTGAAGTGGCTTTTTGTTGATGTTTGGGTACATAGATCTATGACGTGTGGGTGGGTTTTTCGCTTTTTCTTCATCGTCATCTTTATCTTTATAATCATGGCACTCTTCAGTGTCATTGATCTCTTTTCCTCATCCAAGCCTTATTCAAGAACAAAGAACACAAAATGACATTCATTGTCATCAGTATCTTTTTATTGTAGAATTGTCCATCTCATGTAGCAAAAACTTTCTAAGTTACTCCTCTCAGCTAACAATCCATTCAGTAAAACTTCACGAAGAACAATACTGAATATCCAGGATAGCATATTAGCCATCTTTGATTTTTTGGCGTTTTGCTGTGAGTGGTATTTAGTAGTATTTTGGCGTTTTTTTTTTTTTTTTTTTTTGAGTAAATGGTAGTTGCTGAGAGTTATTATTTTATAGGATTTATTTTGGTGGCGTAGGTTGGCGGTGCATTATTATAATAAAGTTTTCGTCATTTCAGTTACTGTTTGTATTTATTATTTTTATAAGCTTTTTTCTCTGAAGTCTATAACACGTCCCATTTTTCAAGTTTGGCATTTTAGATTCTAATATAATAAATTTTCCTTCTCTTTATTTTTACTGTTTTGTAATTACTGTTTTTAGTTACATTTTCAAGTTTGCTTTTTATTTTTTTTATTTTTGGGTTTTTTATAATACTTTTTCAAAGTAATTTTATTATAGTTTGGGAGTTTTTGGGGGGCGTTTTACGGGATGATAGCGTTTAAACAAGCATTTTGGCTGTTTTGCCGTTTTAATTATATATGGCGTTTTTAATATATAACAATCAACTGAAAAAGAAAATAAAAAAAGAATATATAAACAATTGATTTTCCAAATCTTCACTGTCACCGGTCTCTTTCTTCTTTTTTTAATCATCTTAACTGGCTGGTTTGACTTTCGTATGATTCATTTATTTTTTTTTTCAAGTAGTTTTTTTGTCGTCGTTTGGAAGAATAAAGTGTGACATCAGCCTCTTTTTCTTGAAGATTTGTCCATCTCATGCAGCAAAATGTTATTGAGTTTAGACCCTTCAGCCAACAATCTTGAATTATCCAATGAACGATGTTTGATTTTTGAACTTTTTTGGCGTTTTATCGATAAAAAGAACGCCACCAAATAAAAGCACCTTAAGCCTCAAAATTTGATCATGCTAAAATCAATAATGTTTTGTTGTATGAGATGGACAACATTGTTAATCCTCGGTTAAGAAAGATAACTGACAATGTTGTCCACCCCATACAGCTAAACTTTATTGACACCAAACCTCAATAATGTTTTTGTATGTTTTAGCGTTATAAATTGGATGGAAGTTGGGTATAAGTCAATAAGATTTTACTCAATGAAATGGACAATATCCTCACTTAAGGAATTTGTCCATTTCATTGAGCGAAATCTTACAGACAACCAAACTGAATTTCAAAAACACGTTTTGGGTTAGAAGATATTTGATATTTGGGTTTTTTAGCGTTTCTAAGGCATATAGGATATATTAAATATGGTGTTTGGGTTTTTGTGTGTGTTTTGAATTGAAGGTCTGAGATGTTGTATATATAGGATTTTTTTGACGGTTTTTTTGGCGGGATTTTACTATAATTAAGTTTGGCGTTTTATATCTAATGGCGTTTTTACTTAGAATGGTGTGTGATTTTTATTTTTGGCGTTTTATTTCATGAAATGGTGTTTTGTGTGGAGAAGTCAAAAGACTCTTTTACCCTTAATGAAGCGTGTCCACGTAATAAAATTGATGTTATTTACGAAAACGCCACCGCGCCAATCTTGTCCATAGATTGTTTTGATCGGGCGATCCATAAGCGTTCTCACCGTTCTCACACTTTCTACCGTTTTCTCTAAATCCCGAACCTATATATATATATATATATATATATATAGTGAAAGTGTAAAATACAATATCCCTTAACGTATAATACGTACGATATTGTGAAATCGGATGTTATAAAAAAACATGTTGGAAATCGCATGTTGGTATTTTTGATGAAATCGTATGTTGTTTTTTTTAGCAATTTCGCATGTTGGTAAATATGATGAAATCGCATGTTGGTATATAAAACAATTTCGCATGTTAGTGTTTCAGCACAAATTGCATGTTCAAAAGTGAATTCGCACCGGATCGGACCAGATGGCTAAGATGATCGTGTACAACTGTACAAATTGTACCATAAGAGCTATTGTACGTTAACCTAACCATATATATAGGGTCAGAATTTAGAGAGAACGATGAAAAATGTGAGAACGGTGAGAACGATTTTGGTGGTGACATGTGCATCGATGTTAAATTACAGTAAGAGGTAATATTGTCAAAAAAACCCACTCACATGAACTGGATGTTCAAATAAAACGCCATAAAAACACCCAATTTAGAAAAACTCCATGAAAATATCCAGTTAAAATGCCATAAAAAAGCTATTTTTTAAGCTATAATTTACAACAGCTCAAAAAAACCATTTTTTTTAGCTATAATTTAAAACCCCATAAAAACCATTTTGGGAAAAAAAACTATTTTTTTGAGCTATAAGTTACAGCAGCTCAAAAAACCATTTTTTTGAGCTATAATTTAAAATGCCATAAAACCATTTTGGGCGGTTTATGTGTCTCACCGCCTAAATTAATATTTTTTGAGCTCAGAAGAATCATAATTTGTACTAGTGTAAAAACGCCATAAAACACCCGATTCAGAAAAATGCCATGAAAAAACTCAGTTGAAAACGCCATAAAACACTCAGTTCAGAAAAACGCCGTGAAAATACCTAATTAAAATGCCATAAAAATACCTAGTTTAGAAAAACGTCATAAAAATACCTAGTCTAAAACGCCATAAAACACCCAGTTCGGAAAACGCCATAAAACCCAGTTAATTTTTTTCGAAAAGTATATCAATAGTATACTCGTTGGAAAGATAAAAAAAACGCTGAGTTTTATGGTGTAATTTTTTTCGAAAAATAATCACGTATAAAAAAGTTGTTGTCGTTTAAATATGATGGGGAAAATGGCATGTGATTAGCATGTGCACCTTTGTTTGGATCTTCCTATTTTACCCCTCCTAGTAGTTCCAAGGCCCCTATTATTTACAAAAATGCCACCGCATCAATCTCGGCCACAAACCACTAACATCTTGTGGCTGAGAATCGTTCTCACACTTTGAGGCATTCGCTCCTGATCCTGTTCCTATATATATATAGGTAGAGGATCCTGTACATTAATCCAGAAGTATGAGAAGTGTATTATAACACTATATATAACACCATATAAACACTGTATAACACTATTTAACACCATGTAACACTATGTAACACTATATAACAAATATAACACTATATTTTATCTGATAGCATGTATATGATAGATGTATAGTGTTATATAGTGTTACATAGTGTTATATGGTGTTATATGGTGTTATATAGTGTTACATTGTGTTATACAGTGCTTATATAGTGTTATAATACACTTCTCACACTTCTGAATTAATGTACACTATCCCTACCCTATATATATATATATATATAGAGAGAGAGAGAGAGAGAGAGAAAGTATAATGTACAAAAGGCCTTATCGTACATTATCGTACGTGACCAAGAGTATAACATGCGTAATTACAATTTTGAGCAAAATAGCGTGCGTGATTTTGGATTCCATGCGTGATTATAAAAAAAAAACTGATCCCATGTGTGATTATGTGTTCCCGTGCGTGATTATATGTTCCATGCGTGATTATACCCTGATCCGACGGTTGTGCTTGTCGCGTATGTGATGTACGATAAGGCTTTTTGTATGTTAACCTTTCCCTATATATATATATATATATATATAGGATTAGGTTCAAGAGTAAACACTAGTGTAGCTTGCGAACTGAGTGAACTAATCCTGGCCATACACGTGTGTAGATCAATGTCCAGGATTTGTTCACTCTGTTCGCAAATACACTAGTGTTCACTCTAGAAACCCACCCTATATATATATACTAGTAGGAAACCCGCGCGATGCGGCGGTGACGACAATTTATAAAACAGTACTTGTTTTCCGTTAGTTTATCAATCGTCACGTGATATATTGCATAGTACTTAAGTTTGTTTTCTTATTCGTGGAATATATTATGTAATATGTTATAGCTCAATTGAGTTAACTTATCAATAGACATGAGTATTTATTCTTATATAAATCTGAAATAAACAAATAAATAGACGTATATTTTTATCAAGCAATTAAGGAATAGTCTTCTTTCACTGGTGACTAACCGTATGAGTCATGAATAGTCTCCTTTATATTTTATTACATTTATTTATGTGGTACTAGGAGACATGAGATAACTACAAAATTGAAACTCTGGAATGCTATGGACTTCTGAGATGGACTAATTGAATGGATAGATGATGGATCCCATGGTTATATTTTTGTGTACACATGACACTAATATTGGCCTAGGCCCACAAAGAAAGAGCCATTGTTTCACGTTTAAGAACTATGTTTTTTCATATGTTCTTTTGCTTAAATCAAATTCATACCCATCAATTTTAAGGATAAGAAGTTACTCGTTTAAATTCAAAAGTCAAATACGTTCTTTTTGGGCTGAATGAAATGTTTAGCTCAATTACCAACTTTATACTTACAAATTTGAAAAATCATGATTATTATGTATTTGGTGTTTATTAGTGTTTTTTTACTTACCCCCCCCCCCCCCCCCCCCCCCCCCCCCCTCTTCCACCTCTTAAGAATGTAGTGTAAAAAAAAGCCTAATTTTCAACTTACAACAGCATGACTAAGATTTTCAGTAAGGACTTTTGAAAGTAGTGTAAGATTTTCAACTTACCCATAAATCTTGGATCGCTACATTCATATGGGTTGATATGGGTAATATTTCAAGGATTCTGGGTTGTAATGGGCAAGTGTTAGAACGGGTCAGAATTGCCTATACCATTTTGTTAACATCTTCTAAACACCGAATGTGTTGTTGAGAATTTGTGAACTCGTTGAAATGGTCTCTTACTCTTAACCCATAAACAACACATAACAATGATACAGAGAGAGATGAACTACATATCAAACAGATACAAAGCTAAAACCACCTAACTCCGGTTGCAGCCCAGACTTCTGAGTGCTGCCCCAAAACTACCAGATTCCGGTGGTTGCCCAACTTCCAATCGCCGCCCAAAAAACCACCATATTAATCCAGTGTCTGCCTGAACATCCGACCGCAATCAACATTATCGTTTGCCGCCAAACTTTCAACCGCCACCACCATTGTTACTGCCCTCGAAAAACAAAAGTAAAACTCTTTTTAATATTCTTGTTCAACTTACAAAATAATTAGTATTTATCACTAAAATACTATTTTATACTTATATTAGTTAAAACTATTATCTTTATGTAAGTTATTTTCTCATAATTTTTTGTACTAATTATAATATAATTTAAATATATATTTAATATATTAGTTAAAAACTATATAAACCGCAAGCCGGCTCGAGAAGCAAAGTTCAAGCTCGGGCTCGTTTACTATATGCGCTTGTCATTAGGCTCGAGCTAGGGCTCATTTAAGCTCGGCTTGTTTCGAGCTTTCTTTCGATCCGAGCTCGAGTAAGTCGCAACTCGCAAGTAGCTCGACTGAAATTAGTAGTGTTTCAATGAAAACTAAATCAGTAGTGGTTCAATGAAAACTAAATCATTTTGTCCAAAAGTTTATATTATTATCATAGTGATATTATTATGGTGATCATAAGTAACACAAAAATTACCCGCGCCATACGATACCCCATAAATAAACAGAAAGTGTCAGCTTAGCCAGCCCGACCCATTTCAAGTTTCAACCCATACTAAAAACAACTCACTTTGACTTGTTAACCAACTCGTCCGACCCACCCGTCTACAATAACATAAAAAATATAGGGATAAGAAATGTGAGAAGAGTTATCTCAAAATGCCTACCAGAGTTTTCCACAAAAAAAAAAATGCTCAACTCCACTTTCATGCCTTAATTATAACAGGGACTGCAAGTAGAAAGGAACTTATATAAGGTAAGCAGACCAAGACCAATAGACTTATAAAATATAGACAGTCTAGAACACACTTTATCATCACCATATTTCTTTGGCATCCATCATTTATATCCATTAGAACAATATCTTAATATAATCAAAGAAAGGATCTCTTACTGGAATCCAAATATTATCATTTGTTTTTTTAGAATATGAATATTGGATTTTAATAATCCTAACTATATGTCATTGGCCGCCAACAGTCTCAACTTTAAAAATAACCACTAGCAGTCCCAACTATTAACATATTGGCCTCCAATGGACCCTGACTAACATAACCCTAACGCCGTTAGTCTCCGGTCGTCGGAAAAACGTTTTTGGCCGGAAAACTCATTATAGGAAGGAAAACTCAACATTTTCCTCCCAAACCTCTTTTTAACCTTATTACGCACCTTTAGGAACCTTTTTACAGTAAAATCCCCAATTATTGAAGTCGCTAGAAAACTCTTTTCGCTGAAAAAGTTCTTTTTGGCCGGAAAACTCAACTTTTTGGCTGGAAAACACAACATTTTCATCCCAAACCTTAGATCGGACCTTTAGAAACCTTTTTCTAGAAAAAAACGGTTTTCCGACGACTGGAGACTAACGGCGTTAGGGTTCTGTTAGTCAGGGTCCATTGTTGGCTAAGATGTCAATAGTTGGGACTTACAATGATTATTTTTGAAGTTGGGACTGTTGGCGGCCAACGGCGAATAGTTGGGATTATTAAAATCCAATATTCCTTTAGAATATCTCTTAATAACAAACAAACAAACAAAAAACATAAAGTTAAAATCTAGAAACACAAATATACAAAATCCAGATGCGCATACGGTATATCTTATTTTAGTCCTTCAAAAAGGACAATAACAACTGAAAGGAAACTCATGTACTCAACTCAACTGCTTCAATCATGTTTCCTTCAAAAGGGCAATAACAATAGAAAAAAGGTTAATACTAACATCTAGTAAATACCTCTACTTTTCTTCGATTTTTTGCAACATGAAGCAGATATGTGGTGGCAGCTAGCAACAAAACCCGCATAGAAATTTGCACGAAGCACGCTCACTACATTGCCTTCTCACCATCTACTCACGTCTTCCACACCTAACAGCTTTTCTCGCAAATATTGCGGTCTTTGAATGCATAAATGTTGTACACGTATCAGTTTAACCTATCATTTAATGAAAAAAACTAATAAGCGAGTTTCATACCACCGTAAAAACCGGACCGTGAACACCCCTACTAATCATGTCTGTCCAAAAACTGCCATTTGACTGGTATGATTAGTCATCGACTGAGAATAAGCAACACCCGCAGCTTGTGCTTGTAGCCTTGTCTAAAATATCACAACAAAGTTAGCACATTAAGTAGTATTCCGATGGTTTCTAAAAAGAATTTTATAAAATAGACACCAAACATGAAGCTAAAACTTGACTTCAAATGTCACAAAAGTGCTTTTCAGCTTAAAAATTTTAATACCTTTAAAAAATTTCATAAAAAACAAATATGCGCTAGTGCAAAATTTCCAATAATTCCTTGTTTCTCATCAAAAAGCAACAATTACAAAGCCTAAAGTAGGTGAACAAATAATATGTACTTTTAGCTTTTTTTTATGAACTACCAATAACCCCCTTGTAATACAAAAATCACTCAAGTCAAGTATTCAAAGCATCCGAATCTCTCACGAATGAACAGTAATATTTTAAAACAAAAGGAGAATAATATGGCCATCATAGATATACCAATGTCGAAACTCCACTTGCTTTTGAATATCATCATGAGGGATCCATCAAGTGTTTTATGCTGTGAATCACACCAACAAGGTTCCATATCCTAATTTAGGGCAGCGTAATCTAACTGAGTTAGTAGAATCAAAGCATCAAAGAAAGAGACTTACATCCAATCGTTGTTTTCCTGTAATTTGTCTTTCTTGGGTTGCAATTCCAGAGACTCGAAGAGGTAAAGCAGAATCAAAGCCCTTGTAATTTCTAAAAGCTAGTGAGAGGAATGGGATTAGGTTAGCAAATGAGGGTTTCATAGGAAGCAAACTGAGGCTATGTCTTATGTCTGTCCACAACCTTCTCCAACCCAACCTTTTAATAAAAAAAAACTAATTTCTCTCTTCTACCTACACAACCCAACCTACCTCAATCTTCTACTCACATTAACAACCCAACGTTTAAAACATTTTATATTAAATAAATATTTTTATGCTTATTATTTATCCATAAATGTATTAGAAATAATTAAAATTAATGTTTTCATTTGAAATCGATTTGTTTTAAAAGCAAAGTAAATAACAACAATATAAGAACTATTTTAATGAAAAAAAACACACATATATTTATCAAACATTGTTAATAAAAATGAAACTACCACATGAAATGTAAAATCACAGGTACATAAAATACAAACTACATAATTATTCGTCAACTGCAAATTTATGCCATATGTGATCAATTTTTTTATCTTTTATAATAAAACTATAATTTTTTAACGAACTCAGTTTTTAATAAAATTTGTACCGGGTTGTTCAAAACAAAAAACAAAAAACTAAAGAAGTCCATATTTTTAGTTTTAAAGAAAAAATAAATATTAATAGTTATTAATGAAAAACTAATTTATAATTGAAATGAATATTTAGGAAAGAAAAAGGAAAAAGAAAATACAAACAGAACAAATGAAAAAGTGACATGTGGCTAGAATCTTGGTTGCAACCTAAATCCCTATGACGACCAGGTTGAGATAAATTCTCTAATTTAACTTTTCTTTTTATTGATTATGGCAACCAACCCTTCTCAAAAGTCACCGATGGATGTAGCCAGAGAGATAAATATGGTTTTGAGAGCGGGATATTGAGAAGGAAGTGAAGTGGCAGGTTTGAATTTTGAAATGGCTTTAGGGTTTTCAAAGATTTGGGTCGGCCACCTATATGAGATTTTTTAACATCTTTCAACATTTAAAAGCTTTAACGTATTCACTAAAAGTTAAAAACTCTTAATTTTCAACATTATAATATTCTGTCTTATATATATATATATATATATATATATATATACTAGTCACTTACCCGCGCGATGCGGCGGGAGTGGCAATTTACAATAGGATACTCGTTTACCATTAGTTTATCCGTTGTCTCGTGATATATCGTATAGTACTTAAGTTAGTTTTCTTATTCGTGATCTTCTACAAGAATAGTACAAAACAAGGAAGTAGATGTAATTAAAAACAACAAGAGTTCAAAACAGTCAAGTAGCTGGACAAAACAATAAAAACAAAATGCGGGGAGTCTCTTGTATCTCTTCCTGTTTTACCAATACATCCGTTCGCTTATGACTTTCTTGTATCTTCTCCTGTTCTGTACCAGATTTCGACACATAAAAAAATGTTACACGCTTACAGGTGCTTTAAAATAGTAATTAAAAAGTAATTTCTGGAAGCAAATAAGGCACAAAATCACTAACTTACCTTCGTTTTGATACGGATGCGATTAATTAATCACGCAACACTTCCTGGTAGACAACATTTGATGTGTAAACTCCGCGTTGTTTGAATTCTTTGGCGAGATGTACCAACACCTTCGTACTTTGTCTTGAAATCCCTCTTGATAACGCGACATAAAGTTGTCCATGTGAAAATACAGAATCCGGTAGATAAATACCAACGTTCGGAATTGTTTGACCTTGAGCTTTATTAATCGTCATGGAAAAGCTAAGTCGAATTGGAAATTGTTTTCTTTTCAGCTTGAATGGGAACATGTCATCTTCAGAAAGGGTTAGAGGGATTCTTGGCAAAAAAACTCTTTTTCCGGCATGTTGACCGACTGCAATTTCCGCATCAATAACATTTCGCATGAAACCCTTACATATCAACCGCGTGCCATTACACAGGCCATGTGATGGATCGATATTACGTAACAATATTATTGGACATCCAATTTTTAAACGAAGCTTATGAGGCGGCAAACCACTAACATTTAGCGAATTTAAGAACTCGACCGGATAGAAGTTGCGCTGATCGTCTTCAGCTTCATCAAAACTGTAATAAACTTTTTCCTCCCCTTGAAAAATTTCAATCATTTGATTATTAATCTCGTCAACACTATCATTTTTAGTGGACAATATTGCTCTAGAGATTATATAATCTGAAGAATATACATTATCTTCAATTGATGGAAAGATGGCATGGATCAATTCTTTTATAGCGTTTTCTCTGTTGTTGCACTGAATTGTCATGTCATCGGGTATGCGGATATAGTTTCCTTCGATTGGTTCTTCAGTTCCATCGCCGACTCTTAAAAGAAATTTAGAAAACCATGGATCTTTTAGCGCTCTCATATTTATGGTCAACCGCATCTTCTTAGTCAAAGACCAAAGAGGTGACATTCGTACGCTGGAGTCTACAATCTGTGCTCGAGTGCCACGTTTAATAACCGGCACCACTTGTCTGAAGTCACCTCCCATAACCATTATCTTTCCACCAAATGGGAGACTAACACCTATAATGTCTTGGAATGTACGATCGACTGCCTCTATCGCCTGTCGTTTAGCCATCGACGCTTCATCCCATATGATTATTTTGGCAGACCGAATCAGTTTAGCGGCCCCACTCTGTTTTTTGATATTGCACATTGAATTATTTTCAAGATTAAGAGGAATCTTGAATCTCGAGTGAGCCGTTCTACCTCCTGGCATATTATTAGCCGCTGCACCTGATGAAGCTGTTGCGAGGGCAATAAGACCACGTGACCGAATTTCAGTTAGCAAGGCAATGTACAAAAATGTTTTTCCAGTTCCACCTGGACCATCAATAAAGAACACGCCTGGAAGATCATTATCAACATGCATCATGATCTCATCAAACACGTTTTTTTTGTCCGAATTAAGTGAATCTTTGGCACTCAAGTGTTCAGGTTCCAAAACAATCCCATACTCTTCTTGTAACTCACGATAACCTGCATCTTGTAAGTTAACATTGTCTGTTATCTTAGGAAGGTCGAACTCATTGAAATTTTTACCCATGGATTGTACCAAGACACTAATTTCGGTAAGAACCATATTTTGAACTCGTTCTATACTTTGACAGTGTAACCGATGATCTTCAGACAATGAATCAAAGTGGTCATTCCATAACTTTCGAATATCTCCAGGTTGGCAAAAAATCATTATGGTCGCAAATAACCTTCTAAGAGCATTGGGAAACTGAAACGTAGAGGCTTCTTCGAGACATTGTGATAGATATTCATCGTCTTCTATTAAGCCTAACTCAAGAGCTGCTTTCCGAAATGTCGCACACTGTTGACCATTAACTGTGCAAAGATGTTCAAAAGAAGTAGGCCCTCTGACATTTGACAAAAGTAGGCGTAAGTAGTACCTTTCTCCTTCGGCTGGATTAGCGGAAACGATACGACCTCTTTGTTTTTTACCGAAACGACGACTCCAACGGCGTGTGCTTCCATTCCACGTAAAGTGTTTTGGAAAATCTTTATACAAATGTACCCTTGCTGTTTCATCGTTTCTATTTATCTCAAAAAATGCTGTTAGCATGGTTCTCTTATCCCTTTCCCTATCAACAATATTAGGCATCAACTCATCATCTCTAAATCTAACCATCTGATTATTTGGGAGATGAAGTTGTAAGGCTAGAACAGCAGGAAAGATTTGAGAAAGAGAGAAGGAAAAAATGCGCCACATAGCCTCTGGGGGCGATATGTAGCGTGCATCTTGAAATCTTTTTATCTCATTAATAACAACCCCTGGCTCACTTTGATCGACTTAAATAACCTGTTTGTCATGTCCTTTATAAACATATTTGAAAAGATATTTCACAGATTTTATACTTGAGCAAACTTCAACATTCATGTGGCAGTTAAACATCATCAAAAGCCTTGGGTTATATGGGACCACCCATCTGTTATCAAGTGTTTGTCCTCGTAGGTCCACTTCTATCCCGGTGTCTCTCCTTCGATACAACGGATACGAATCTTCTCCTTGTGTCGTCTGTTCGTTAAATTGTCTAGGATAGTGAAAACGACAAATTTTAGGATCACCCTGCATACAAGGACTGCTTGATCGTAAATTGCCGCAAGGACCGTGAATCATGTGCTTGACAACCATCTCATGCAATCTGGGATGTGTTAGTTTGTTAGGAATTTCAGCACACACAACCTTATCATAATGGTCCGCGTTATTGATCTTGTGTTGCGGGTACATGATTAGGAGAAAATGTGCGTGCGGCAAACCCCGCTTTTGAAATTCAATGACATAGACGTATGCCTTAACTTCACCGAGGACATGTTTCTTGAAGAGTTGATCCTTAAGATCTTCTAATTTAGCCCGGAACACTCTTGAAACAAGGTCTGGACGATCTGTAGCAGTTTGACCAACATGTAAGTTATCACATATCTCAGGCCACTTAGGATTACATGTCATTGTAAGGAATACATCAGGCTTGCCGTCATCTTGAACTAACGTCATCGCGTCTAGAAACCGACGACGCATGTCGCGAGGCCCCCCGATGAAAGATGCAGGCAACACAATTCTTTTCCCGACTCTGTTTGCATGAACCTCACCAGTATTGACGCAATCCACAATACCTTGGTACAATTCGGCCCGAATCTTAGCCTGGTTTCTCTCACAAAATTCTAAGCGTGACGTCTCAATTTTGATGTAAGCATCAACCACAAACTGCTGTAGCAGCCTACCACCAAACAAAAGTAGATTATCGGTAGATCGAATCTGGAACTTGTAACAGTAGTACTCTCGCATAGCCACGGTTGTTCTAGCACTTCGTGTGTTTGCCTCTGAACGATGAAGATGTATTAAAAACAAACAGTTAATAAAAATAAAACGTATCATTGATTTTTATGATCTTCACTTAAAAAAGGATAACAAATTGTTGGTACCTTCCATTTCTCCTTCGATGTTGTCATTGTTGCGAACCTCATTGATTGATGCTCCTTGACGTGGTATGTTACCATGCCAACCCGACTCACCATTAGGAAAAAATAGAGGATACGACAATGGATCGTAACAGCTGAAGTACGGCTGAATAGTTTGACTATATTCAGACCTACCGTACACAACAATACTTCGTTTATATGAAGTGATATTGTCATTACCTTCAACCCAAATACCAGCAACCTATATAATTGTGAACTATAAGTAAGTAAAATAAGCAATACAATTAAATAATTGCCATTAATATAATATTATATATACCTCCGATGTCGTTGGTCGGTTGTACACCCTTTGGTCAAGTTCAACCGAAGTATTCAAAGTGACTCTATAGTTGTCCAGAGGTCCTAGTTCCGCAAGTCTTCTAAATGTATCGACATATGGGTTTGTAGAAAGAACACGTGTTAAAATCTAAGTAATACGCCGATCAAGATTTGGCCATCGGAGTCTGTGATCTAACTCAGTATCAGGATCGTAAAAATACAACTGCAAGTACCTAGGGGTCCCATCCCTCGGAACTAATTGGTCGATTCTGTGATATATTCCTTTATGTGCACGAAAAGTATATACGCCGTCTCTCATATTGTTCAATGTATCATCCAATTTCACACCCATTGAGGCAAAAGAAAAATTGGTGTTATAAGCACGAATGTTTTGCCTAAACATATCTCCAATTTCATCTTGAGACGTGAAAAGTCGGTACAATTCCTCTGGAATTTCTAAGTTTGCTAACACAGTTTTCCCACTCATACAACAAAAGGTATCAAATTCATACTGAAATCGTTTTGCTCCACAATTAGGACATGCACCTCGTTCCTTTAAAACACGATGCTCTCCAGGTACACCATTGTAAACAAAATTATAAGGATCATCTTGCACGCTCCCATCTTGGAAGGAAGGTTGATCAATTACTTCAGCAAATTGGGGTAATAAAGTACGCGGATGAATTCGAAAACCTAAAAAATTGGTGTATTAAGTAGTGAAGGTTGTAAAAGATGTCGAGTTCGAAAAAAAAAAGAAATCATTGTTAAATAAATAGAAACCTCGTGATGTTCTACGCCTAGCTTCGTCAATTACAGATGGGAATGTGGTTGTCGGCGTAACATCATCTATCGGGGTTTGGTTGACTTGACTGCCATTTGAAATACGCATTCCATTATCGTTTCGTGTATTAGAACATCCTTTATTGTACTCCTTGCGTTTTATAGTAGAAACACTTGAGGCGTTCTCATTTGTTGTTTGTGTAAATTGAGTAATATTACTTTGTAAACTTCTTAACGGCGTCCTTTCTGTTGACCTATTACTCATTAAAGATATTGATGAAGCACTTTGGGAGCCATCACCACTCCCAAATTTAGATACTTTGTTATTTTCTTTGCGTGCAGCATAGTATCTTTTGTGATACTCTTTTCGTTTTTCAGCTTTAGTAGATCCGCTCGAGCTAGAAGCATGATTACGATGGTTTGGTTGTCCATTAGTCATTGTAAATTGACAAAGTGACAAATACCTTGCAAATTAAATAAAAGAGAATTATCATAGATGATGAAATTCTCAAATCATTACAACATTCAAACACATGACTTAGAGAAAAACAAACTGAATGATAACATTGAAATACATAATGATAACATTAAAATACATGACTTAAGCCGAATATCATGACTTAGAGAAAAAAAAACACAAATCCTTAAAATATCGACATACATAATGATAACATTAAGTGAAAGCCAAACTAAATACTTGGTGAAACAATGGTCTCCACAAACACCGCACCCTTAAAACCTCGAAACCAAGTAACGGGATAAAAACATTCGAAGGGCTTCACATCCATTTCAATTGTAAACAACTTCCCTAATTTAGTCATCACAAACCAATTACCATTTGTCACATAATGTGTTATATCGCACCACAATGACAATGATATCGGGGGGATCGGAGGACATGATAAGACCTTAATCCAGTAATCCCCTTGTAGCGTCCATAGGTCAATTGTCATCTCAAACATGCCAGTGCTAGCAAACATGTGAAGCTCATTTTTTACATTCACTAAAACACCTTGAACCATTCCTGTAGAAGGAACGGGTGGAAAGCTTATCTCCTTGAACTGCTCCGAATTAACATCAAAACAAATCACCACATTCGTACCTCCAACCCAACATTCGCAAACAGTGAAATATAGAGTACCACCACAAATTGTGCCAGCTGACCAATTGAAATGGGGGCTTAGGTACTCTTGTCTTGTTATGAAAGGAATATTTCTCCAAGAGTCTACTTCCCTAGAATAAACATAGACACCAAGTACACCACTCCTACGCGTTATATGCAAGACCTTGTAATCATCGTCAGCGTCAACGTACAAACCAATGGCATCAAGGTTATTTATATAGAATCCATGAGAATCAGGGGTTGACAAATGCTTGAAAGCAGTAGTTGTTGGATTCCAAAGAAGCAGCTCGTATGTATGATTCAAGCAAACACACAACAATCCGTTCAAATGTGAAAGTATTGAGACATCATTATTATGGTGATGGAATGGAAATGTAACTATGGAGCTTGGCCCATAGTCATTCGATTGAAAGATGATCGGATGAACAGAGCATGTTAGGTCGTCAATTAGTAGAACTCTCTGGTTAGATGAAACTAATGAGCGAGAACAATGCATCCTTACGAAATCTTGTGTTGACAGTAACGCGTACCATTGCTTACATACACTCTTAGAACGACCTACATCCTTCGCTGGCACCCTCGTTAATATCTCAAACACGATTGTATGAACAGGAAGGTCAGC
The DNA here is from genome assembly GCA_030545235.1 of Helianthus tuberosus. NCBI lineage: Eukaryota > Viridiplantae > Streptophyta > Magnoliopsida > Asterales > Asteraceae > Helianthus > Helianthus tuberosus. Next base: position 187,333,376 of record CM060447.1, read on the forward strand.
CATGGTTATACCTTCGTTTAACATAGACAATGATTATTTAGTTGTCGAATCTAAGAAGATTATAGTTAGGTGAAAAATAGGTGTAAAGCAAGTAATATAACATACTTGTAATATCATATTATAAGATTAGACAAAGTAAAATATACTTCTACAATTACTTCAATATGAGGGGAAAAAAAAGCAAAACAAGAAACATCAAGAGAGACTTTAATATTCAACAACTAAACATATAACAACACCAAATGTTTCTAACTTAAACACAAACTTGGATAACGATCCATAATTTAAATATCCCGTGCCTCGACCATATCTGGTTCATACGTAATCGTACTCAACTCCGTAGACTTCAAAATATTAACTGAAATAACAAATAAAATATAACTTTTATTAAATTACATGAGTCATTAAATCTAACTAATTTTTAGAATGTTGATGTGTAAATCATAACGTACTATCTGGTAGATGAACCAACTTGACACGCGATACATATATGATAGACTTTTGTTGCACGACTCGAATGGTATGTATAACATCGGAAGGCTTCAGGGCGGACAAAAACATTTGTATTGTGTGACCACTGTATATTACGATTTTGGATTAAACTTCTGCTAATAATAATATTTTCTTACATATAATGTAAATATTATGTTTGTAATATGTTAATAATAAATAATAACTTACGTCTTATCTCGAAGAGAAAGTTCAAAACAACATTGATCACGTTTGCCTTCTATTATTCTCCCAACCACATCTATAACAAAATCAGCCAAATCGTATACACTATATTATACATACATATATAAACTTTTATATATTTAATAAAAAATATAGATAGAGTGTCGGATATGTACCAACAATAATTTTTTGAGGTCTCCTGTCATGCTTCAATTCTATAATGGAAGGGACCAATGGATATAAAATAGCACCCCTTGGAATCGTAAGCATAAGTGAAGAAAGCTTTGTATATTCGTTGATGACAATTTTTTTCTCGGACCAAACTAACACGTAATTCTGGTACTTTGGGTACTCATGGTATTTGAGTTTCTCAATTTGGAAATGATTTAAGGAAAAAAAACCACCCATCAATGCCGCGTCGTTATATATGTGTATCAAATGTTGTGGTACGAACGCAACAATTTTTTGTCTCTAAAAAGAAAAGAAATTTAGTGGTGGAAAAACGCTTACTCGTATAACACAAAGTAAATTAAAATAATGTTCTTACGTGTTGATCAAGAAAAATAACCACTAATCTCTTTTCATCCACGTCATGCCAAATAAACTCCACCTTAACAAAGATTATATTATACCATGCTCTATCATTTGTCAATGATGAAAATTCTTCAACGGAAAAATGATCAGACATATCCTATTAAGTGTTTAATGTTAGTTAACTAAAAAAATAAAAATTCCAGAAACTTAAATTTAAACTAAAACATGATTAAAATTAAACAACAACAAATTTATATTTAAAGTAATACATAATTAAAACTTACATAATTAAGATTCAAACTAATTTGAGAAAAAAAAACTACAGGAAATGTAAAAGTTGTTCTAAGGTTCCCAAACCATTTCTTCATCCAATGGTGGTTCGTAAACCGCCCCAGGGTCAGTTTCGTACCCTTCAGCCCAGCTCGGTAGTTCTTGTGTTTGACTGTGGTTTTCCACATAAGAGGGGTTTGAAGGTGGAGGATGCATAGGCAGTATAGGAGTATTTGCCACCGGACGATGATGCCCCTCCTCAATTTGTAGTCCACCAAATTGTAGTTGAGCGAATGTATAGTCATACGCCCAATTCAACTCTTCATCCGTCCAACCAAATGGATCATCGTGTTCAAGGTTTGTCACCGGATGAGGGTTTGCCACCGGAGGTGGGTTTGACACCGGAGGTGGGTTTGACACCAGAGGTGGGTTTGTTGATCCTTGTGGTTCAATAGGAATTGGATAACCACCACCCATACCTCTCAATTGATATTTGTTTGGAGTGATTTATAAACTGAAAAATACAATTTTGATTGTATATAAAGATCAATTTTAAAGCAAATAAAAATAGTTTGATTAAATATAAAAAAAGGATTGTGTAAACCTTTTGATACTAACAGTGTACTATTTTGCTGAGAAATCAAGAGCATTGTTTGAAACAAAGGATTGTGTAAACCTTTTGATACTAACAGTGTACTATAAAAAAAGGATTGTGTAAACCTTTTGATACTAACAGTGTACTATCTTTGTGATACTATTTGAAACAGATTGTTGGGTCTTAGAATGACCTTTTGTTCATTCTATTTTGCTGAGAAATCAAGAGCATTGTTTATTCATTCATACAATGTACTATGTTTAATTCCTTGAAACAGATTGTTGGGTCTTAGAATGACCTTCTGTTTGAAATAAAGAGAATTGTTTATTCATTCATACAATGTACTATGTTTAATTCCATACATGAGAAATCAAATAATTAGCCATACGTGTAATCTTTTAACTGCCCTTCATGCCCTGACTAAATTGTTTGCATAATTGCATGGTTATCGAACGTTAAAGCCTTTTAAGCCGGAAGAATCCATTGACCAAAAGAAATCGAACGTCGAAGCATTAATTACTCAATTGTTTGCATAATTGCATGGCGATTAACCTCTTGATAACGTCAGCACTTGCTAGTTTTAAAAAGATTTACATTGTATATACAGGTATAAACGAATTACTACTTTTTTATTTTGTTCGCACGAAAAACCCATAGTTTAAGACTCAATCAATTAGAATGAATTAAATAAATTTTGCTATCAATTTTAGTGATAACAATAGCAATTAAGAATTTATATTCTTTCATATTCCGTTCTTATCATTAGTTAACTAATCAAAATATCCAAACCAGTAATCAAAAAAAATTAAACCACAGTCAAATAAACCCTAGTAAATAAACAAAAAATTTAAACAAAAAAAATAAACCCTGGTTAATGATGAACATCTAGCCTCACAATTATATCATTTCATGGGTTAGGAAATTAATAAGTGTTCATTTCAAAACGTAATATATATTAGTTTAAAAAAAAGAAAGAAATAAATTATTAAATAAATAATATTAAAATAATAGTTAAACAAAATAAAGAAAGAAATAAATTATTAAATAAATAATATAAAGATATTGATGGGAATAAGATGCCGAGAGTGAGAGTTAAGTTATTGATTGAGTTTAATGTGATTTATCTAATTTGTTAAAAGATACACATGATTGAAGGTAGGCTTAGATATATTTAGTTTTTATAAAGCAAATCCACCCTAAATAATACCCAAATAAGCACAAAAAGATATAACAAGTGTTGTAATTTCTTTGACAGGATTTTAACCCTTTCAATTAAATAAAAAACAAAGAGGTAGTTAAACAATACATCTGGATTCAACAACAAACACTAATGAATAAAAAAAAAAACAAAGAGGCAGTTAAACAATACAGATCCAAAAACCACAGTTAAAAGTTACAAAAAAACCCAAGAAATTTAGAAGAACTTACAACAATGCAAGAGGCAGAATTTTGTTACAGACGACAAAAAATGTGAAACCTTGATGTGAGAGCCGAGAAACAACGCAAGATCCAGATGCAAAGAGTCAATATATTCTGAAATCGAAGTATAATAGAAGTTGTTAGGTTGATGTTTTGAAGATTTAATTGATGCAAGATTTAAAAGTAGGATTTAGTTCAACTGAGATAAACTTACAATTTCAAAGTTTAATTCGACTCAGTTGAGTGTTTGTAGAGTGTTGAGCTTGATGAAGTATTTGTAGAGACTGAAGCAAGCATGCTCTCTTTCAGACAACAGTAGATGTAAAAGAAGTAAGTCAGTTGAGTGTAGTTGAGGGTTTGTAGAGTGTTGAGCTTCATGAAGTACTTATAGACACTGAAGCAAGCAAGAGACAAAAGTAAACACTGTTCTTTTACAGCTGTAGATGTAAAGTACACGGTAAGTAGTAAACAAAATAAAAAGGACAAAAGTCAAACAAAATAACCTGACATTACTTGGTTTCTGAAAAAGTTGATATATTCTAAAAGATATTATGTATACTTCTATACTAAAGACTTATAGTTATAATCAAAAAAGTCTTTGGATTATAACTTGAAGTTGGATTCTAACTAAAACATTTGGGAAATTCAAATCAGGATCAGACTTCAAATATAAATTTAATCTTATTGGTTAATATAAATTTAAGCATTATTTTAATAATAAATTTATAAAAAACGACGCTTCAAAAATTGTCAATTGGGAAATTCATATCAGGATCAGACTTCAAATATTGTTTGGCTCTATTCAAAACTGGAAATTAATGTGAAATTTATAGGTTCGAAGTCGTTTTAAAAGCCGAACTTGGAATTCAATTCATATAAACACAGTTCTTTTTATTTTCTTAACCAACACAACATATAACTTTTATATGATAAACAGACCTTTTAAAAAGCCCACAGACGCTATATCTTGATAACATTCGCAGACATATCTTGATCCTCAGACGCAAATCCTGAACCAAAATAAACAAATACTTTATAAAGTTTCACACTTGCACAATCGAATCGAATTCTTGAAACCGTTTAACCGAACTTACTCTTGAGATTAGCAAACAGATTCTCGTTAACGAATCTTGACGTCTCCGGTCCACCATGTCCCTCATAGACAACATTCAAATAAATATAAATATTAATAAAAAATTTAAATAACATTCAAATAATTTTTTCAACAACTAAACCAGTAACCCTAGTTTGGACTTATCCAACTAAAAAACATTTTTAATGAACTCCCTAACAATCACAGACAAAATATCCAAACCAGTAACCAAAAAAATTAAACCACAGTCAATTAAACCACAAGCACCATCGTTGACGAACCCACAACCAAAAGGAAGATATGAAACATTACCCATTGAAGATTCAAATAACAAAAAAATAAATAAGATATGAAACGAAATTTTTTGATGCGCTTGTAAGTAAACATGCTGACATGTCAGTAGAGATCCAAAAAAAGCAAATAAAAGAAAAAAATCAAGTAGTTACCACTTACCAGTAGACCCTAAAAGCGAAATACGTTAAATCGGTTTGTACATGTGAGACATAATGAAAACCATTATCCAAAACCGAGTAGTCGAGTACCTGAAGTGAAGCACACTATGGCTATTCCACTGCGATTTGAAGTGTAGTTGAATGAATGGGGTCTCGGAGAAGGCCTTTTAAGCATACTGGTGGTTGTAACTATAAAAAAGATAACATGATATAAGTATATAGCTATCTAAAGTTTTTTTATGGGCAGAATTCGTATAATATTGTCTAGTGACATACTGTTTTCTGTGGATCACTAAATGACTAAAACAATTATAATTATATAAGCATTTACACAGGACTTGTTTAATAAATTAAAATAATAATATATAATACAGATTATGAATAGTAACATTATTATATATCATTATTGTTTTTTAACACAAATTCTACATATTAACACCTGGTTATGTCAAACTGAATACAGTTAAATTTCAAACCTAACTTATACCAGTTAAATCAGCTTTCGTAATTTGGTGATGCTTACCTCTTCGGGATACATGTTTTCGCCTCCACTTTTGATACGCCCTTTCATGCGCCCAATGAGCCATAGATTACCATTAGCGTCTATCCGCCCGATATCACCAGTTTTATGCCAGCCTTCATTGCAATGATTTTCTTTCTTTTAAATTTGGTCCCAATATCCAAACATAGCTTATAAAGTGCAACCATACTGATGGTAGTAGGAAGTAGAGCTGACTAAATGTCAAGGCAAAAAGACATCAGAAATTGCAAAGACTTGTTACATTATTAGACATAGAATGGACAGGTGAAACTACCTGCTTGAGAGATCACTTATCGGGATCATAAAGCCGTTCACAGAAAAACACATGATCAACTATGTAAGTGCTGTCCAAAGAGGAAAGGTCATTCTTCCTTCTAACTTCACACTTTCCTCTATTGCTGACACTGAAAACTTATGTGTCTCTTCACTGTAATACACCTGGAAATCCAATTAAAAATTATCATCAAAACACATTCAAGTGAACTAACATTATAAGTGCATTTAAACCCTACCTCTTGAATGTCAGACCGGTTACGCTTTGTCTGCAGAATCAGGGTCAACCCATTTTGAAGTCTTGGGAGATTCGATCTGCAGCAACTGAAAAACGACAAACGCTTGACTTCAAATATTGTTTGGCTCTATTCAAAACTGGAAATTAATGTGAAATTTATAGGTTCGAAGTCGTTTTAAAAGACTTGTTACATTATTAGACATAGAATGGACAGGTGAAACTACCTGCTTGAGAGATCCCTTATCGGGATCATAAAGCCGTTCACAGAAAAACACATGATCAACTATGTAAGTGCTGTCCAAAGAGGAAAGGTCATTCTTCCTTCTAACTTCACACTTTCCTCTATTGCTGACACTGAAAACTTATGTGTCTCTTCACTGTAATACACCTGGAAATCCAATTAAAAATTATCATCAAAACACATTCAAGTGAACTAATATTATAAGTGCATTTAAACCCTACCTCTTGAATGTCAGACCGGTTACGCTTTGTTTGTAGAATCAGGGTCAACCCATTTTGAAGTCTTGAGATTAGCAAACAGATTCTCGTTAACGAATCTTGACGTCTCCGGTCCACCATGTCCCTCATAGACAACATTCAAATAAATATAAATATTAATAAAAAATTTAAATAACATTCAAATAATTTTTTCAACAACTAAACCAGTAACCCTAGTTTGGACTTATCCAACTAAAAAACATTTTTAATGAACTCCCTAACAATCACAGACAAAATATCCAAACCAGTAACCAAAAAAATTACACCACAGTCAAATAAACCCTAGTAAATAAACAAAAAATTTAAACAAAAAAAATAAACCCTGGTTAATAAACAAAAAATTTAAACAAAAAAAATAAACCCTCGTTAACCACAGTCAAATTCTATAAATTTAAACAAAAAATCAAGAACATATCTACTTACAAAGAACAGATCTACTACAAACAACAGATCTACTACAAAGAACAGATCTACTACAAAAAATTTAAACAATTAAACAAAAAAAATAAACCCTCGTTAACCACAGTCAAATTCTATAAATTTAAACAAAAAATCAAGAACAGATCTACTTACAAAGAACAGATCTACTACAAAGAACAGATCTACTACAAAGAACAGATCTACCACAAAAAACAGATCTACTACAAATAACAGATCTACTACAAATAACAGATCTACTACAAAGAACAGATCTACTACAAAGAACAGATCTACTACAAATAACCCTCGTTAACCGAGAACAGATCTACTACAAAGAACAGATCTACTACAAATAACAGATCTACCACAAGCACCATCGTTGACGAACCCACAACCAAAAGAAAGATCTGAAACATTACCCATTGAAGATTCAAATAACAAAAAAATAAATAAGATATGGTAACAATAAAGAAAGATCTGAAACATTACCCTGAAATAGTGTCGGATCTCCTACAAATAACAGATCTACCACAAGCACCATCGTTGACGAACCCACAACCAAAAGAAAGATCTGAAACATTACCCATTGAAGATTCAAATAACAAAAAAATAAATAAGATATGGTAACAATAAAGAAAGATCTGAAACATTACCCTGAAATAGTGTCGGATCTCTTGAGATAGTGTTGGATCTTGTAAAGCCACCGGGAAAGAAGCCATAGAAATCGATGTTGTGTCGGATCTGGTGTCGGATCTGATGTCGTCAACGATGGAGGAGTTGTGGAGGAGCGGTGGAGGAGCGGTGGAGGAGCGGTGGAGGAAATGAAGGTTAGGGTTAGGGTTTGTAGAGAAACGTGAGTGTCTGGATGGATGAAACGAAATATGTGGATAGATAGATTGAATGAAACTTTATATAGGATCCATTAAACTAAAAACGGGTCAAGGTAACCCATATATGATCCGCGTGGGTACCAGGTGGAAAACAAGTTTTCAACATGGAAAACAAGTTTTCAACACTTGTGCTTAACAGGTGTGTACATTGGGCTTTAAAGAGTTGTAAAGTGGCAAAAGACCATTCTATCCTTCTAATATGCTTTATAAAGTAGTATATATATATATATATATATATATATATATAAACGGGATCAGGAGAGAAGGGTGAAAAGTGTGAGAACGGTGAGAACGGATCTTGACCCAACACGTGGCTGGGAGCGCTAATTGTTATGCCGGGGTACGATTGTCATTGTCCACTTCCCGCTAAACAATGGCGTTTTCATCTTTTTGCTAGTTTACATGGCGTTTTTTTTTTAAAAAGTGTATTTTTTACGAATGACGTTTGTGTTTTAATGGCGTTTCTGTGACAATCCGAACTTTCAAGGTTTGTGCCGTTTAATCCAGTAATCTTAACTGATTTATTCCTTGTTTTATGTTCTTGTGTTATTACAATCATGTTAAACCTAAACGCGCATTATAAACCCCGTTAAACATTACGCTACCCGAATCTATTAAACCCGGCTCACCTTTGAGTGTTGATACTTCGGCCCAGTTTATTAGAAGCCCAAACCGCCACCTAGTATCTAGTCCATTGTGATGGCAGCCTTACCCATTTATTATGGCAATCCAATTACATGGGCTTAAGCCCAATTCGATCAAGAAAAGGACTTGGCAGCCCCAGACCTTTATCATATTAGGTGCGCATTGTTTTATCTCATAACATAAACTCAAACAAAAACCCTATTCTCCTCCATAATTACGTACGGCAACAGGAGACCCCCCTCTTCATCGAAGCCTACTAGTTGCATCTTCTACACTCCGGTTAGTATGTTAATCAATTCATGTAATCTGCTTGTTGTTTGTTGAGGCCATGGATCATAGTTTGTTACCTTCTTGTTGCTTGAACCAATTTAAGAATAATCTAGGATTTCTGTGACATCCCGTTGAAACGTTCGTATTTACATTAGCTTGTCAGTGGCTGCCTTAACTTTCGGGACGAAAGTTCTTAAAACTTGGGGATAATGTGACACTCTAGGTTTTTCCGAGTGAACACCTTGTAATTTCGTTATGCGTATATATGTGTTATTAAATGAAAAGTTGCGTTTTACCTTAATGTGCTATGTGTGGTATGTATGTATATATATATATGTGTGAACCGAACCCGACTTGAGACCACTCGGTCTCGAGTAAACAGAAACGGTTGGGCCGGATTGGGCCATATACCCCCTCTTCGAGCCCACTCGGAACCATTGTAGGGTGCACCACCCAAACCGAGTATAAAACCCATGCCCAAGCCCTCATTCTCTCATTTGGCACTCCCACCATTTTCACACCCTCCTACATTCCTTCAAATCACTAAAACCCTAAAGCTCACCTCCTCTCCTCTCCCTCTCCCGGATCGAACCGGCGACAACAAAAGGGACTCGGATCATCTCGGATTAGCTTGAGATCACCACTCGGAACTTAGTCCATCAATCCCTCATACTCATTCATCAAGCCGGTTAGTTTCCTTTTAGTTGTTTGGCCAAAAATGATGATTTATGATTACAAAGTGATAAGGTAGTTGAATGATGAATGATGGATGAAATATGTGATAAATGATAAATATGTTCATGTTCATGTTTTGGTAGGAAATTGTTAGATAACATACAAGGTTATGTAGGATGAACATATGATGAGTATGTGTTGAATATGCTTGAATGTTGTTTTGAATATATGCAAAATTATGTGTTTGATATGTATGTTAGGTTCAGGAAATCGATGATGCTGATTTGAGTATGTAGGATAGGATTGTTTGAATGATCATGTTATAATGAAAACCCTAAGAACAACATGAATGTCATGAAAATATTTGAAATATGCCTTGTTTGATCTATTTTGAATTGCATTTAGACAATAAAACATGTTTAAACATTCTGGTTGGTTAGTACAAAATCTCATGAAAACAAAATTCTATTGGTTAGTACATCCGCCAGGTTCTAGAAGATTTCGGTGCACGTAATCATGGTTGCGAGTCGGAACCCTTGGTTGCGACTCGAGACCAAAGCATGATGAACCGAGACGAGCTTCAGTCGTAATCATGGTTGCGAGTCGGAACCCTTGGTTGCGACTCGAGACCAAAGCATGATGAACCGAAACGGGCTTCAGGGACTCGAGACTGGGCTTGAGACTCCGGAGATTGCGACTCGCAAGCAGGCCACTCGAAACCGCCCGGTTGCGACTCGAGATTGGACTCGAAACCTCCAAGATTGCGACTCGTACCAGCATTACTCGAAAACTCGTGGTTGCGACTCGAGACCGCACGTTCTCGAGTCGAGACCACCTTGTCTCGAGAGGACTGCTTGTCTCCGTTATTGGGCCAAGGACGTGTGGGCTGTGCATACCGTTCTATTTGGTTTCTGTGATGCTGTTAACTGTTAATGTGATCTGATAGGCCCAATAGCACTTATGATTTGTATGATAGTTGTTGATGTTCACTGTTTAACTGCTTCGTATCAGAATAGACCCGATAACTTGCTGGATGATTATGTGTTGTGTATGCTATGTGTTAGTTATGTGTAAATATTACGTGGATACTTGTGCCCCAACTTGACCTGTATCGGTGACCATGCTAGGACGTGGTGACCAACGTGATTGACCAAGTAAATAATCTACCGAGCAACCCAAGGTGAGTTCACAACTAATAAAGCATGCGTTCCCGGTGGTTGGGAAACGGAAACTTACAACAACGTGATCCCCTCGTAAGGGATACAAACCTACTTCTCTCCCCTTAAATGGGACTTTTAGTTAATTACTGTTTATACTGGATGCAACAAGCAACACTAAACAAAACTCTATCGCTCAAGTCCTCACTTCTTAATACCGATTAGTCGCCGGGGTCAGGCGAACGGGTTATTAGTTGATAGCGCTATTTAGGTCTCACCAACCTCACACCGTGCCCGCGTATGGGATCGGGCGTGAACTAATGTACTCTGGCAACCGTCAATGATGATAGAACATTGACAAACGGGGCACTCTACGGAAACGTACGGATGAATAGTATTCGGTATTGTAAAAACAGTTTAGTCGCTTACTTGTGGGGTAGCTCCCCATCGCATGTATAAACGGATAAATTAACTGTTGAAACAAGTTTTTGGTAATTAAAACGGGACAACTCGTGAACTCGCCAACATTTTGTTGATACCCTACTGCATACTTTGCAGGTACCCAGTGACTCAGGAGCTTGCAGCTTGGGAAGTGTAGTGGTCGCCTAAACCCGCGTGTTGGGTTCTAAATAATTTGAACTATGAACTTTGTTTAAACTATTTTTTTTTCTATGCTTCCGCTACTTACTTAACGGTTATTTGAACCTAAACATTTGAATTTTAAACTATGGTGTTTACTAACCATTATGGTTGGTGATCATTCTTACTATTATCCAATGCTCAGTATAATTGGTGGCTGGATCCTGGTCAGTCACGCCTCCAAGCGGTAGTACTCCGCATGTGGATTTTGGGGGTGTGACAGATTGGTATCAGAGCCATTGGTTATAGTGAACTTGGTTTTAAAAAGGAAAGTCTTTTGAGAAAAACCAGACTATAACCTGTGACTCGTGACGACACTACACTCCAAGGGCAAGACTCAGCTTGTTAAACCTTATAGCTCGGATTTGTGTTTATTTGCTTGTTTATCCTAAGTTGACTGCCCTGCTATAAATACTAGTGTGCCTGATTAGATAGATACACATTTCTCTTCTACTTCGTTCTCGCTACGTTACAACATCACAGTCATACTGTGTTTTCTGGTTATGAAGACAATGAGTGGACGCGGAAGAGGAAGCGTTAACATGACTCAGGCTCAATTCGCTAACTTGCTCAACACGGTGGCTGCAGCTTTCGCAGCTCACCCTGGAGGTAAACTCGTTACTTTAGGATGTTTAGATCCTACCCCCACATCGCCTTTTCCACCTCTAAACCTATTCGCTTCACTTCTCGCAACAGGTCAGCCTGCGCCCGCACAGCCACGTGTTTGTACTTTCAAAACCTTCATGGATGGCAAGCCTCTCCCTTTCAACGGCACTGAGGGTGCCATAGGCCTCCTGCACTGGATTGAAAAGGCCGAAGCTGTCTTCGCTGTCTGCGAGTGTCCCCCTGCTAACTGGGTTAAGTACGCAACTGGTACGCTTGAAGGAAACGCACTTTCGTGGTGGAAAGCACAGATTCAGATGCTTGGTCTGGAAACTGCTAATGCTACTGCATGGGAAGATTTCAAGGACATGATCAAAGAGGAGTACTGTCACAGGGATGACATCCACAAACTCGAGAACGAGTACTATGCGCTCAAAATGGTTGGATCGGAGATTGAGACCTACACTAAGCAGTCCAACGACTATGCTGCACTTTGCCCAAACATGTCTCGACCTATGTATCGAAGGATTGAATTGTACATCAAAGGCTTGGTCCCAGAAATCAGAAGTCATGTAACCTCAGCCAACCTCAACACTATACAGCCCGTGGTTCGCCTTGCTCACAAACTCACCAATCAGGCTGTGGAAGAGGGCAAGCTGCCCAAGAGGATCGGCACTATTGCTGGAACTTCTAGCGATAACAAACGAAAGTGGGATGGAAGTCAGGGAAAGGATGCCAACCCCACTCAGGCCCCAGTTCAACAAAGGAAGACTGAAAACAACAAAGGCCCTCAGCAACAGGGTGGCTATCGGGGAAACCACCCTAAGTGTAACAAATGTAACCGACATCACAGTGGGCCATGCGGAAAAGGTCAATGTCAGCGATGCAACAAGATGGGGCATGAAGCCAAAGACTGCCGAAGCCAGTTCCCAGCTAGGCAGAATCAGCAACAACCACAGCAACAGCAGCAACAAGGAAACAACCGTGGGTGCTTCAAGTGTGGAGCAACGGGGCACATACGAAAGGATTGCCCTGAACTGAATCAAAACAACAACAATCAGGGTGCTGGGAACAATAACAACAATGCTGGAAATGGTGCTAGAGGAAAAGCTTTTGTGATTGGAGCTGGGGAAGCAAGGAATGACCCCAACGTTGTGACGGGTAAGTTCCTACTTAATGATCGTTATGTTTCCGTACTATTTGATTCCGGAGCAGATGCTAGTTATGTATCCCTACGTATTAGAAAGAAACTTAAGCTCACTCTTACGCCGCTAAGCTCTAAGCACACCGTTGAAATAGCTAATGGTAGAAACCTCGAGGCCTCACACATAATTCGTGACTGCAAATTAGAGTTGTCTGGTCAGACCTTCTGTATCGATCTCTTCCCCATCATTCTTGGAAGCTTCGACGTCATCATTGGTATGGATTGGTTATCCAAACATCGAGCCGAAATCCTCTGCCAAGAGAAAGCTATTCGTATTCCCCGTCCCCCTGTCAAACCTCTTATAGTTCAAGGCGACAAGAGCGGAGAAGTCACGGGCATCATTTCATTCTTAAAGGCCCAGAAGTATCTACGAAAAGGGCACACCGCTATCTTAGCACTCATTACCGACACACAGAAAATGGAAAACAGGATTGAAGATTTTCCAGTTGTACGCGACTATCCTGAGGTATTCCCGGAGGAACTACCTGGACTCCCTCCTCACCGTCAGGTCGAATTTCAAATCGAGCTAGCTCCCGGAGCAGCGCCTATAGCTCGTGCACCTTATCGATTAGCCCCCGCGGAGCTCAAGGAGCTTTCTACTCAACTACAAGAACTTTTGGACAAAGGTTTTATCCGTCCTAGTTCATCACCCTGGGGAGCCCCAGTGCTCTTCGTCAAAAAGAAAGATGGCTCATACCGAATGTGCATTGACTACCGCGAACTTAACAAGGTTACCATCAAGAATCGTTATCCACTTCCCCGTATCGACGACCTGTTCGACCAGCTGCAAGGATCGAGCTATTATTCCAAGATCGATCTGCGATCGGGTTATCACCAGCTGAGAGTCCGCGATGAGGACATCTCTAAGACTGCTTTCAGAACCCGCTATGGTCACTACGAATTCCTTGTTATGCCTTTCGGAATGACCAACGCACCTGCGATCTTCATGGATCTCATGAATCGAGTATGCAAACCCTACCTCGACAAGTTCGTAATTGTGTTTATCGACGACATCCTAATCTACTCGAAGAGCCAAGAGGAGCATGAACAACACCTACGTCTTATTCTCGAACTCCTTCGCAATGAGCAACTGTACGCCAAATTCTCGAAATGTGATTTCTGGCTTAGAGAAGTCCATTTCCTTGGGCACATCGTCAATCAGGAAGGGATTCATGTTGACCCCGCTAAGATTGAGTCCATTAAGAATTGGCCTGTACCTAAGACTCCGACCGAAGTTCGCCAATTCTTGGGATTGGCAGGATACTATCGAAGATTTATCAAGGGATTCTCTAAGATCGCTCAACCACTTACGACCCTCACTCAGAAGGGTGTTACTTACAAATGGAGCGATGCTCAGGAATCTGCCTTCAAGGAACTAAAGAAAAATCTTTGTAGTGCTCCTATTCTTTCCTTACCTGAAGGTACCGACGACTTTGTTGTTTACTGCGATGCTTCTATTCAAGGGCTTGGTTGCGTGTTGATGCAACGCGAGAAAGTTATTGCTTACGCTTCGCGACAACTCAAGACCCACGAACGGAACTACACGACGCACGACTTAGAATTCGGAGCTGTGGTCTTCGCGCTCAAGCTTTGGAGACACTACTTGTACGGCACCAAGTGCACGATTTACACTGATCACAAGAGTCTCCAGCACATAATGGGACAAAAGGAGTTGAATATGCGGCAACGCCGATGGGTCGAGCTCCTAAATGACTACGAGTGTGCAATTAAATATCATCCAGGCAAGGCTAATGTGGTAGCCGATGCCCTCAGCAGAAAGGAGACCAAACCCAAGCGTGTTCGTGCCTTACAGCTCACTATCCACTCGAACCTCCCTAATCAAATTCGGAATGCTCAGGTTGAAGCATTGAAAGCCGAGAACATCAGGGCTGAGTCCCTACGAGGATCGAGACAACGATTGGAACAAAAAGAAGACGGTGCTTACTACGTAGCCGGACGCATATGGGTTCCGCTTTATGGAAATTTACGTGACCTTGTGATGGATGAAGCCCACAAGTCCCGTTACTCAGTACATCCGGGTTCAGATAAGATGTACCACGACTTGAGGGCTACCTATTGGTGGCCTGGCATGAAAGCCCACATAGCAACCTATGTCAGAAAATGTTTAACTTGTGCAAGAGTCAAGGCTGAGTATCAGAAACCATCAGGCCTACTCCAACAGCCAGAGATCCCGCAATGGAAATGGGAGCAGATTTCCATGGATTTTGTTACTGGCCTGCCTAGGTCTCAACGCGGAAATGATACTATTTGGCTAATAGTGGATCGCTTAACTAAGTCTGCACACTTTTTGGCTATCAAAGAAACAGACAAGTTCTCTACCCTAGCAGAGGTATACTTAAAAGAAGTGGTTTCGAAGCACGGAGTGCCTACCTCTATTATTTCTGATCGAGATGCACGTTTTACTTCTGAATTGTGGCAAGCTATGCACAAATCTTTTGGCTCGCGTTTAGACATAAGCACCGCTTATCATCCGCAAACGGATGGGCAGTCTGAACGCACCATCCAAACCCTCGAAGACATGCTTAGGGCATGCGTGATGGATTTTGGCAAGAATTGGGAGAAGCACCTACCGTTGGTGGAATTCTCCTACAACAACAGCTACCACACCAGCATTCAGGCAGCACCCTTTGAGGCATTGTACGGTCATAAATGTCGATCGCCTCTCTGCTGGGCGGAGGTTGGTGACAGCCAGATCACAGGCCCGGAACATGTAGTCGACACCACAGAAAAGATTGCCCAGATTAGGCAACGCATGGCGGCAGCTCGTGACCGTCAAAAGCACTACGCTGATAAAGATAGGAAACCGCAAGAGTTCCAGGTTGGTGAACGGGCTCTACTTAAGGTCTCACCCTGGAAGGGTGTGGTTCGTTTTGGAAAACGGGGCAAGCTTAATCCAAGATATGTCGGACCCTTTGAAGTTACCGAAAAGATCGGTACGGCCGCTTACAGATTGAATCTGCCTGAAGAACTGAGTGTTGTGCACAACGTTTTCCACGTATCTAATCTGAAGAAGTGTCTGTCAGATGAAACGCTCATCATTCCTTTCAAGGAACTCACTATTGACGAACAGCTACGCTTTACTGAGGAACCGGTTGAGATCACGGATCGTGAGATCAAAACCCTCAAACGTAGCCAGATACCTCTCGTGCGAGTTCGTTGGAACTCACGCCGTGGCCCAGAATTTACCTGGGAGCGGGAAGACCAGATGAAGCGCAAGTATCCCCAATTGTTCCCTAATGAAACCCCCAGCACTGAAGCTACAACTGAATTTCGGGACGAAATTCCAAACTAACGGGGGAATGATGTGACATCCCGTTGAAACGTTCGTATTTACATTAGCTTGTCAGTGGCTGCCTTAACTTTCGGGACGAAAGTTCTTAAAACTTGGGGATAATGTGACACTCTAGGTTTTTCCGAGTGAACACCTTGTAATTTCGTTATGCGTATATATGTGTTATTAAATGAAAAGTTGCGTTTTACCTTAATGTGCTATGTGTGGTATGTATGTATATATATATATATATATATATATATATATATATATATGTGTGTGTGTGTGTGTGTGTGAACCGAACCCGACTTGAGACCACTCGGTCTCGAGTAAACAGAAACGGTTGGGCCGGATTGGGCCATATACCCCCTCTTCGAGCCCACTCGGAACCATTGTAGGGTGCACCACCCAAACCGAGTATAAAACCCATGCCCAAGCCCTCATTCTCTCATTCGGCACTCCCACCATTCACACACCCTCCTACATTCCTTCAAATCACTAAAACCCTAAAGCTCACCTCCTCTCCTCTCCCTCTCCCGGATCGAACCGGCGACAACAAAAGGGACTCAGATCATCTCGGATTAGCTTGAGATCACCACTCGGAACTTAGTCCATCAATCCCTCATACTCATTCATCAAGCCGGTTAGTTTCCTTTTAGTTGTTTGGCCAAAAATGATGATTTATGATTACAAAGTGATAAGGTAGTTGAATGATGAATGATGGATGAAATATGTGATAAATGATAAATATGTTCATGTTCATGTTTTGGTAGGAAATTGTTAGATAACATACAAGGTTATGTAGGATGAACATATGATGAGTATGTGTTGAATATGCTTGAATGTTGTTTTGAATATATGCAAAATTATGTGTTTGATATGTATGTTAGGTTCAGGAAATCGATGATGCTGATTTGAGTATGTAGGATAGGATTGTTTGAATGATCATGTTATAATGAAAACCCTAAGAACAACATGAATGTCATGAAAATATTTGAAATATGCCTTGTTTGATCTATTTTGAATTGCATTTAGACAATAAAACATGTTTAAACATTCTGGTTGGTTAGTACAAAATCTCATGAAAACAAAATTCTATTGGTTAGTACATCCGCCAGGTTCTAGAAGATTTCGGTGCACGTAATCATGGTTGCGAGTCGGAACCCTTGGTTGCGACTCGAGACCAAAGCATGATGAACCGAGACGAGCTTCAGTCGTAATCATGGTTGCGAGTCGGAACCCTTGGTTGCGACTCGAGACCAAAGCATGATGAACCGAAACGGGCTTCAGGGACTCGAGACTGGGCTTGAGACTCCGGAGATTGCGACTCGCAAGCAGGCCACTCGAAACCGCCCGGTTGCGACTCGAGATTGGACTCGAAACCTCCAAGATTGCGACTCGTACCAGCATTACTCGAAAACTCGTGGTTGCGACTCGAGACCGCACGTTCTTGAGTCGAGACCACCTTGTCTCGAGAGGACTGCTTGTCTCCGTTATTGGGCCAAGGATGTGTGGGCTGTGCATACCGTTCTATTTGGTTTCTGTGATGCTGTTAACTGTTAATGTGATCTGATAGGCCCAATAGCACTTATGATTTGTATGATAGTTGTTGATGTTCACTGTTTAACTGCTTCGTATCAGAATAGACCCAATAACTTGCTGGATGATTATGTTTTGTGTATGCTATGTGTTAGTTATGTGTAAATATTACGTGGATACTTGTGCCCCAACTTGACCTGTATCGGTGACCATGCTAGGACGTGGTGACCAACGTGATTGACCAAGTAAATAATCTACCGAGCAACCCAAGGTGAGTTCACAACTAATAAAGCATGCGTTCCCGGTGGTTGGGAAACGGAAACTTACAACAACATGATCCCCTCGTAAGGGATACAAACCTACTTCTCTCCCCTTAAATGGGACTTTTAGTTAATTACTGTTTATACTGGATGCAACAAGCAACACTAAACAAAACTCTATCGCTCAAGTCCTCACTTCTTAATACCGATTAGTCGCCGGGGTCAGGCGAACGGGTTATTAGTTGATAGCGCTATTTAGGTCTCACCAACCTCACACCGTGCCCGCGTATGGGATCGGGCGTGAACTAATGTACTCTGGCAACCGTCAATGATGATAGAACATTGACAAACGGGGCACTCTACGGAAACGTACGGATGAATAGTATTCGGTATTGTAAAAACAGTTTAGTCGCTTACTTGTGGGGTAGCTCCCCATCGCATGTATAAACGGATAAATTAACTGTTGAAACAAGTTTTTGGTAATTAAAACGGGACAACTCGTGAACTCGCCAACATTTTGTTGATACCCTACTGCATGCTTTGCAGGTACCCAGTGACTCAGGAGCTTGCAGCTTGGGAAGTGTAGTGGTCGCCTAAACCCGCGTGTTGGGTTCTAAATAATTTGAACTATGAACTTTGTTTAAACTATTTTTTTTTCTATGCTTCCGCTACTTACTTAACGGTTATTTGAACCTAAACATTTGAATTTTAAACTATGGTGTTTACTAACCATTATGGTTGGTGATCATTCTTACTATTATCCAATGCTCAGTATAATTGGTGGCTGGATCCTGGTCAGTCACGCCTCCAAGCGGTAGTACTCCGCATGTGGATTTTGGGGGTGTGACAATTTCTTTGCAACAACTATGTTGAATACTATGAAGTATTAAATTGAAACAAGTAATAGTGATGTTATGTGAAACTTTAACTTGATGTCATTGGCTGCACATGTAAACTAGGAGGTATGGATTGGTGATTAATGATTTTGTTATACATGTAAACTAAGTTTCGTTAGTACCATGCTCATGTATTCCGATTATTTAATGGTGGTTATGTGTGGTTTAATGGATTGTGGATTAAGAGGGTTAAGGCAGAATAGTGAAAACACGTAATAGGTTTGGGCTGTAAACATATATGCGACTTGTTTATATGACATGATGAACCGATTACACTATGCTGGATAATTGGAAGTATTGTGTATTTGGCTTAGGGTGTAATTGCTTAATAATAAAGCACTGATATGAAATAAAGATGTATGGGCTTTCATAATCGGACCTGCATGTTGAATATTTGGGAGTATTGGACCTCACATAACAATGTGTAAATTGGGCTCGGGCATGAGCAGCCCAGACACGTCCAGCCTGGTTTGGGATTGTTTTTAACAATGAACTCTTTAAGTGATTGAGTTATGATGTGAATTACATGATAAATTGAATTTTACAATTGGACTGTACACAAACTATCGAACACACACACACCCCATTGGATTAATTGGGCCATTCCATTGAAAGCTGGGCCACAAAACTTAAACTGTTGCATATAAGGGGAGGGCCGGGGTGTATACCTTGGTTGGGCCGCTGGGCCGGGTGGGATTTCCGCAAGGCTACGAGGCCGCTGTGTTACACATGGTTGGGCCGTGTGACCGGTGGTTGGGCCCGAGCGGCTACATCTAAGAAATTTCATGTTTGATTAGTATTGTGTAATAAAGAATGTTGTTTGATTAGTATTGTTTACTAAAAAAATGCTGATTGATTGGTATTGTTTAATAAGGAATGTTATTTGTTTAATTGTGGGTTGATAAAGAGTGGCTATTCATTTAAGTGTTGATTGTGAAACTGTTGTTGGTTACTACATGAGCTACCGAAATGCATGATGAATGTTATGTAATAAGCATGGTGCTAAACGTTGAACGTGGTTCTAACTGTTGCCAATAATTGAAATAGGACACACTTGATTAAGGTTAAACAAGTAACTAAGCATTCTAAGGTGAGTTCATCTATTGAGCATGCGTCCCGGTGGTTAGGACAGTCAGTGGGTATCCCGGGGAGGGATAAGTCCTTTGGGTAAAAACGGGAATGTTGGATAATATACTCATCCTATCACCTTTAAAGTCCCTCCGTGTTGTTTGGTTACCTGAGGGGTAACATGGTATTAGTTAGTAGCGCTACATAGGTTTGGCAACCTCACCCCGTACCTGGGAGGACGGGTGTTGAACTAATGACCTAGTCATGACCAATGCTTTGATAGGAGCATTGGAGAAAGGGCAATGTAAATCAGAAGCCGTCTTGTATTCGGGGTATTATCAACATTACTTTTGGATTTAAATTCAAGGGATTAACTAAACACTTGGTAACTAACGTTGTCGTAAAACTATGAACTCACCAGCGTTGTCTGATACACTTGTTGCATGCTCGCAAGTCGTTAGGTATCTTAGATTTGGGAACTTGCTGTCTCGAGTAGCTGGAGTGGTCATGGGTCGACTGGAAGGATTCATGTGATGGAATTATTAATATTATACAGTGGCTTCGAAACAGTTTAACTTTAGTTTATTAATTGCTTCCGCTGAACATATTGGTTTTCATTTAACTTATTGATGGTATTTTATTAATGATTGAGAATTTTATTTAGAAACTTGTACGGGTTCAATGTAATTAGTGGCTCATTGTTGGTACGTCACACGCCTATCAGGGTCACTCCCTAGGTGGTATTTTGGGGGTGTGACATTTTCATCTTTATGCTTGTTTTTTCATGGCATTTTTTAAAAAAATATTTTTTTACGAATGACGTTTATATTTTAATGGCGTTTTATTGATTTCCTATAGGTTTGGCATTTTTGTGTTTTCTACTTGTCTTAATTTAGTTTTTTTAACCCTTTTTTTAATGTTGTTTATGTTTTAAATGGTTACTTTTTGTTAATTTTTCTAATCATGGTGTTTTCTTTGATTTGCCCAAATACAGTAGTAGATCACACAGACAAACATGTAGATGTAATAATGTAAAGAGTAAAACATGATAGTCAACATTAAAATACATAATACATGGCGTTTAGCTAATCTACATATTCTGACATTCGTTTTGCTATTCTCTCGTCTGCTTTGTTAAACAACTTACGTATTCTTTCTCCCCCATAGGCCATGAATGTATTTAGACAACTTTTAAGTAGTTTTATGTTTTCATTTTCGCTATGAAACAGGATTTTTCCAATGTATTTTACCCTTAGTTCATTTAACTGTTTTTGTTGGAGTTGATTTGGGGCATTTTCTGTTGCCAAACCACTTTTCCAACTAGCTATGTCCCCCATGTATGTTTCCATACGCCTCATTGCGAAAATTCCACAGTCGATGACGTTAGACTTTGTCCTCCAATCCATCTTTTGTTTGACAACCTTCGCCTTGCTCATGATCTCATGCTTTGGGTGATTTTTAATACGCAAGTAGTTTGCAAAAGCTCCGTGCTGCAGTTTTCACATTTTTTTGCAGATATTAGTTTGGCGTTTTGTCAACATAGTTCCTATATTCAAAGTTTTTAAGTTACTTACCAATTTTTCCACCCATCCTTCATACTTTTTTTTATGCTGACTTTATCCCCTACAATGCTGTTGTCCAATACATCAACTCTCTTGTGTTTCATGTTGAAACAGACAACATAGAAATGTCTTTCCCGGATTATTGGCACGAAGACCAGTTCATAATCCTTGATGGTTTTCTGTTTCTTGTCTTCTTTGAAACGTGTGTTTTTCAGAACAGTTTCCATGTTTCTGTTGAATTCATTGTTTCGTGCATCTTCTATTGTCGTTTCGTAGTATGCCGGAGTATTCTGTAATATTGAGTACCACATAATTAAACAACAAAACAATGTCATATTATAATGTTATCAAATATATATAGTAAAAGAGTTACCAGCAGTATTTCTGTGCAGAATAACCTTGAGGGTGATTCTTGAGCCTTGTATCTTTGTTCATAGTTCAGGATATATGCCCAACTTAGAATAATTGAGATGCGTGCTTGAAATTCTGGTTTCATGCTCTCAAATATCACCCTCATGAGAAACTTTTCTCCCATCTTGAACAGCTCAGTTCTAAAAAAACATCATTTGGCGATTTAGTTATACAAACTCATTCTATTATAATATATGGCGTTTTGATTGTTTTTGCATGCATATTCTCGAATAAACGTTATGGATAGATAGTTTGGCGTTTTATTTTGAGTTGTTCTCCCATCTTGAACAGCTCTGTTCTAAAAAACATCATTTGGCGTTTTAGTTATACAAACTCATTCTATTATAAGACATGGCGTTTTGATTGTTTTTGCATGCATATTCTCAAGTAAACGTTATGAATTAAAAGTTTGGCATTTTATTTTGAGAGAAGTGTACATACTTGATGTGTTCAAAATGCAACATATAAATTTCATCAATTGTGGCATAAAACTAACCCTTTTTTAGTACTAATGTTGGAAAAAGTGTGCTTTTGTCTTCCTTTTGTATTTTCAGGATTAAATGAGCTCAAATTAACAAAAGAAGCAAAAAGACATCAAAATCTAACATAAATACAAGAAAAGGAACAAGACGTGACATGCCCGACCCCACGACAGCAACTTCCCAAGCAAAACAAGACATCAGAAGACTGAACACGCCCCGTGCTCAGCCAGCACGGGGGCGTGCCCAAGTGTCAGCAGAAAAGACAAAGTGGTAGAAGCTTCTATTGCCCACCACGGGGCCGTGCTCAGCGGACACGGGGCCGTGGTCAACTATAAGATTCGCACAATCCAGCAAATCTGCATAGTACAAAGATTCTTCTGCACCACGGGGTCGTGCTCAGCGGACACGGGGGCGTGGTCAACTAAAAAGACAAAACTGCATTAAATGAAGAAAGAGAAGGATGTGGACACGGGGCCGTGCCCACTGGACACGGGGCCGTGCCCGAGCTTCTGTTCAGCCTATAAATAGGAGTGCTTGGCTTAAGCTCAAACCATCCCTTGGTACACCACCTCTCTCACACTTCACCCACCACCCACCACCACCATAACACCATCATCCACCACCATCATCCATTGTCCATCGTAGAGTGTGTGAGTCGTCTCGGGATCCAAGATTGATCGTAAGAGTTCTTGACAATCAAGGCCATGTTTGCCTAAGTCTCTTACATCACTTGGTGAAGACAAAGTGTCTAGTGTAATACTTTTTATTTCTAATCTTTTGCACTTTTATTTGGTTTTGTATTAATGACTTTAATAACTAGTTGCTTATGTTGAAGGTGATCTTTCCTTATCGTTTGTCCTTGGTGTCTTGGCATTATTTTACTGTCTATATAAAATAAAAGATTTTCACCATTCATATCTCCACGGTCTATATGGAGGTATGTTGGCTACCTGGTCGGGGGTTAAGGGAACGGTTTGGTAAAGGTCTTGCCATTGTTCAGCGTTTAGAGGTCTTGCAATGGACCTGGGTCAAATTTAGTAGGACCCCCTTCAATACTTAACGGTATTGGATGGCGGGGGTCCAAACTCTTTGATCCCCTCATAAGTTAACTACTATTAATACTATAACCCGGCTATTTAGGATTGTATCCCTGTTGACTCAGACTACTTAGTCGAGGGTAACGTCACCTCCAAAAGAGGGGCCTACCATAATTTGCATTAATAACTTAATTAATTATCTTTCAATAATCCACCCTTTTAGGATTGTATCCTTGCTGACTCAAACTACTGGGGTGAGGGTAACGTCACCTTCAGAAGAGGGGCCTACTACAATAACTAAGACAATCTCTTAAAATAGTGCAAAAGTGCGGAAATAATCAAAGGTTACACTAGATACGAGTCGGAACCAAGTGATTCATCTTGTCTATCTGTTTTTTCTTTTTATTTTATTTTCAGCATTTTAGTTAGTTTTTATTTTTTTTAGTTTAAAACATTTTTCTAACTTTTTGTTTTGATTAGACGTTGAGGATAAACCGGTACTAAAAGCTCTTGTGTCCTTGGACGACCTCAGTATCTTACCAACGCTATACTACGCTCACGATGGGTGCACTTGCCCATATGTGTGTTTAGTGTTAGTAAAATATCGTGTTTTATAAATTTAAAACTTGGCTAAAAATAAGTGTTAAAGGGGCTTAAAATATACACCTAATATATATAACACTTCACACGCATCAAGTTTTTGGCGCCGCTGCCGGGGACACAAGGATTTTAAGAAAGCTTAAAATCGACGGCCTAATAAGTTTTTCAAAAACTTTTTAAAGTGCGCGCACATTTTTCTGCATTTTAGTTTAGTTTTGCATTTACAGTAACCTGTACACGGGGCCGTGTTCACTGAACACGGGGCCGTGCTGCACATTTTCATAAAAACACCCAGTAACAGTAGCTTGAACACGGGCCGTGCTCACTGAACACGCCCCGTGTTCAACTAGATCAGTAAATTTAATTAAAACGCCCAGATACAGATCCTGAACACGGGGCCGCGCTCACTGAACACGGGGCCGTGTCCAGCCTCTGATTCCGTTTTTATTTTTGTTTTCTGATCTCGAGACTTGGTTGTGGTCTGCTGAGTGATTCTTATGGATCAATACTCAGGAGGTTATAACTACACCTATGAGGAGGATGATTATAGGGGTAATTATTGCACTAATTGTCGTAACTCACGCTCGGTTCAAAATAATCACTCATATCAACCATCCAATTCATACACCTACTATGAGGAGCCCAGGTACGAGCCATCAACTTCATACACATCCTATGAAGACCAAAGGTATGAACCTCCTCCCTCATACTCATATTTTGATGAACCAAGGTATGAGCCTTCATACTCATACTTTGAGGAACCAAGATATGAGCCACCACCTTCGTATGCTTATTATGAGGAACCATGGCGTGAACAACCCACCTCATATGAGTATTATGAAGAACAAAATTACGAACCTTATCCATCATATGCTTACAATGAAGAACAATGGTGTGAACCATCTACTTCATATGAGTATTATGAGGAACAAAGGGTCGAACAACCGGATTCAAGCTTAGAAAATCCCGATTCTTTTTCTATAACCGAAGTAACCGATAGGATATTAGAACACATAAGAGTTATCGATCGTTGTATAAGAGAATCTCGCGCAAGGGAAGAGGAGTCTCGCGCAAGAGAAGAATTAAAAAAAGAAGAGATAACCGAAAGTGTAAAAATGGAAGAACAAATAAGTGAAAAACCGACACATGAGTTAAACAACGAAATAGGTGATTCCGACAACGTTAAAATTCAAGAAGAGTCTAATTTTGAAGAAATTAATCTCTTGTCACCTTCTTTTGAAAATCATTGTTTAGTACCCACCCATGCTAAGTTTTTAAAAGAGTTAAACACTAACACTAAAATTGACGAAACGGTAAGTGTTAAGTTAACTAATGATCAAACTTCGCTAATAAAAGAAGACCCATTTGAAATTAACATTACACCGGTTCCATGTTTCTTTCAAAATTCATTTATTAGTAATGTCACAATCGATAAAGATCTTTGTGTTAACATAATGCCTAACTACATTTTCGAAAAATTGAGTATTAGTGATTTTTCTCCACTTCAAATACCCATTTTTCTATCCAATCGGAAAGTAATAAAATCAATCGGTATAGTTGAGGATGTATTGGTTCAAACAAATCAAATGGTAATCCCGACCGACTTTGTCATCCTCGATGACGCTCCTCTAATGTTGGGACGACCATTTGTAAAAACTCACGAAGCTTTGAAAAACCGGAAGTTCAACAATCTACCTCTTCAATTAGGGGCATTTAAAAGAAGTGTCGATCTCGAACGGTCAATGAAATATCCATTCGGCAATAATGACCCCCTAATTGAAGATGAAGATGAACCACCCATACAAGTGAAGAGATTGACCACTTTGTTGAAGAAGAGGTCGCCATAGAACAAACTTTTAAAGTTCTTGATCGAAATGAGCAACCAAATAAGGAGTCTCCTAAAGACCCACCACTTGAGCTCAAAGAACTTCCAAAAGGTTTGGAATATGCTTTTTCTAGACAAAGATGGTAATTTACCTGTAATTATTTCGTCTAAATTAGATAGTTTAGAAAAAGAAAAATTAATTAGTCTTTTGAAAAAACATAAAATTGCAATAGCTTGGAAACTTGTAGACATAAAAGGAATTAGTCCTTCTATGTGCACACACAAAATTTTGATGAATGATGACTACAAATCGGTCATACAACCACAACGTCGAGTGAATCCAAATGTTCAAGAAGTGGTTAAAAACGAGGTCATCAAGTTACTTGACGCCGGACTTATCTATCCTATCTCCGATAGTCCTTGGGTAAGTCCCGTCCAAGTAGTTCCAAAGAAAGGAGGTATGACGGTAATAACTAATGAAAAGAATGAATTAATACCAACGAGAACCGTCACAGGATGGAGAGTATGTATAGATTATAGACGATTAAATGAAGCCACAAGAAAAGATCACTTTCCTTTACCCTTCATTGATCAAATGTTAGAAAGATTATCCGGTCATAAATTTTATTGTTTCTTGGATGGTTTTTCAGGTTACTTTCAAATCCCGATAGCACCCGAAGACCAAGAAAAGACAACTTTCACATGTCCCTATGGAACTTTTGCTTATCGACGCATGCCGTTTGGTCTATGTAATGCCCCCGCAACATTCCAACGTTGCATGGTAGCCATTTTCCATGACATGATAGAAAAGACAATGGAAGTCTTCATGGACGACTTTTCTATCTTTGGGGATTCATACGACCAATGCCTCGATAACCTTGAACGAATGCTATCCCGATGTGAGGAAACTAACCTCGCCCTTAATTGGGAAAAATGCCATTTCATGGTAACGGAGGGAATAGTACTCGGTCCCAAGATCTCAAGCGAAGGAATGGAGGTGGATCGAGCCAAAATAGATACCATTTCTAGATTACCACCTCCATCCTCCGTAAGAGCTATCAGAAGTTTCCTAGGGCATGCCGGATTTTATAGACGGTTTATCAAAGACTTTTCAAAAATCTCAAGGCCTCTAACAAAATTACTTGAAAAAGATGCCCCTTTCATCTTTGACAAGGATTGCAATCAAGCATTTCTAACCTTAAAAGAAATGTTAGTCAATGCACCTATCATGATAGCGCCTGATTGGAAATTCCCTTTCGAAATCATGTGTGATGCTAGTGACTTTGCAGTTGGAGCTGTCTTGGGACAAAGAAAAGAAAAGCATTTCCACCCAATTTATTATGCTAGTAAAACACTTAATGATGCACAAGAAAATTACACAACAACTGAAAAAGAATTACTAGCTGTGATATTTGCTTTTGATAAATTTCGTTCTTATCTTGTTCTTTCTAAAACTATAGTCTATACAGATCATGCAGCCATTCGATATCTCTTCAAGAAGCAGGACGCAAAACCACGTTTGATTCGGTGGATTCTACTCCTCCAAGAATTTGACATTGAAATCAGAGACAAAAGAGGAGCAGAAAATACCGCAGCAGATCATCTTTCGCGCTTAGAAGACCCAGCTTTGGAGGCAACCAGGGACGAGCAAATCAACGAAAAATTTCCAACTGAGTCTCTGGAAATGGTGGAATACAAGGAAGAACCATGGTACGCCGACTATGCTAACTACCTAGCTAGCGGTATAGTCACAAAAGGATGGTCACATCATCAAAGAAAAAAATTATTTGCCAATGTGAAACACTATTTTTGGGAAGATCCCTATATTTTCAAAATGTGTGCCGACCAACTCGTCCGACGATGCGTACATGGTAGCGAAGCACAAGAATTCTTCGCCATTGTCATGAAGGTCCATACGGAGGGCATCATGGTGCCGCTAGTACCGCACGAAAGGTATTTGATTCAGGATTTTATTGGCCAACCATTTACAAAGACGCCCAAAGTCTTGTCAAGACATGTGATGCTTGCCAAAGAACAGGTAATCTTTCTTCCAAAAACGAGATGCCACAAAATGGCATTCTTGTTTGTGAAATTTTTGATGTGTGGGGACTCGACTTTATGGGACCTTTCCCACCATCGAAAGGAAACAAATATATACTTGTGGCAGTAGATTACTTGTCTAAATGGGCCGAGGCCGAGACACTTCCAACAAATGATGGAAGAGTTGTGGTAAGATTTCTGAAAAAATTATTCTCTCGTTTTGGCACACCTAAAGCCTTAATAAGTGATAGAGGTACCCATTTTTGCAACCATCAACTTGAAAATTTTTTAACAAGATATGGGGTCTATCACCGGGTCTCAACAGCATATCACCCTCAAATAAACGGACAAGCCGAAGTGACTAATAGAGGTTTAAAACGAATACTCGAAAAAACCGTAGGGTTAAATAAAAAGGAATGGGCAGATAAATTAGATGATGCTTTATGGGCTTTTCGAACTGCTTATAAAACAACAATAGGTACAACCCCATATAAGCTAGTCTATGGAAAAAGTTGTCACTTGCCAGTGGAAATTGCACACAAAGCCTACTGGGCAATTAAAAATGTAAACTTAGATTTAGAATTTGCTGGTAAAAATCGTTTTTGTCAATTAAATGAATTAGACGAGCTTAGGAATTATGCATACTCAAACTCTGAAATTTATAAGGAAAGAATGAAAAATTTGCATGACAAACATATTAAACCTAATGAATTTCGGGTAGGAAATCTAGTTCTTTTGTTTAATTCACGACTTCGATTGTTTCCTGGTAAATTAAAGTCTAGGTGGTCAGGACCTTTTTCTGTCACCCATATTTTCCCACACGGTGCAGTAGAAATTAAATCTCGAAATGGGCCTCCATTCAAAGTCAATGGCCAACGGCTGAAACTTTATCAAGGATTCATTGAGGATGAAAAGGAAGAGATTTCGTTTCAAACGATGGAAGAATGAAACCAACATCATACCTGGTAAGTTACGAACGATTGAGACGACAAATAAAGCGGTAAGTTTTCTAACCAAAGCTTATGGGAAACAAGGGCACTCACACGAGCACTTAAAAAAAATATTTTTTCAAAACTTTGCTCGGCACGAGGCCGTGTCCGCTGGACACGGGGCCATGTCCGCGCTGCAGTCGGGATATATCCCCTTTTTCAAAACAGTTGCTTCATTCCACACGCCCCGTTTCCCCGAAAAAGCTCTGGTTCCAGGCGATTTTTCGCAGATTTTCAACGTCTCCTATCACTCTAACAACATCAAGGTATGATTCTATTACTTTTAGTAGTTAGATTAGTTACTTGCATGTAGTAAAACACCAAAAATTTGGGGAAAATCTAGGGTTCTTGAAGTTCAACCGGATCAAACCTCAAATTTTTGTGTAGATCTGTTTGCATTTAGTTAGATTAGTGTTATGGGAAGTAAATACACTTGTATTGTTCATAGATTCGTCCGATTTCGCACAAAATCCCCAAACCCTTGATCTTGACCCGAAAAAGATAAAATTGAAGGGGTAAATGGGATATTTTGGGAAAACGGCACTTAGGGTTTCATTTTCGGGGGAAACCGCGCCTATTGGACCAAAAATTTTCAAGTTTTCAAAACCGGGTCGAAAAATGAAATTTTTGAGTAACAGACGCCTAGACACGGGGCAGTGTCCGCTGAACACGGGGTCGTGTCCGGCCCACTGTTTGCAGTTTTGTCCGAAAATATTTCTGTTTCGTGCTAACTTTTGGTATATTCTTTCAGATGGCTAGGAAGTTCACAAGATTCAACGCCAATGAGCTCGATGCTAGAGCTAGATACGAGATACTTCAAACAAGGCCGGAGGAATACCCGAGGCAAGCATGCACGGAATTGTTAACTGTGGTGAATCAAATCGACCGTTTCAACAACATTGTCACGAGACCACTCAGAGTCGCCCTAACAACTCGACTCCGTTCCGTCCACGAATGCACTTTGGAGTTCTATAGCACCTTCACATTCAACTCAAGGTGCGACCCGTTCGACAATGACGGGGTATCATTCCAATGTGGCGGAACGAGGTATTCGATCTCTATGGCACAATTTGGGTCGATTGTCGGTTTGTATGCGGAAGAGGATGCGGGAAACGAAGAGAATACTGGAGGAATGAGAGAGATATGTGAAAACGAACGCCAAGCCATTTGGGCTCAGATTGGTGAAGGGTACTACAATCCGAGCAGCACTAAGAGTACAAAGTTGAGGGATCCGCTCTACAGATACATTCATAGGCTCCTCGGCTACTCTCTTAGCCAAAGGCATGATAGTAGTGGCGTCGTTGGGTTAAGAGATTTGGTTGTCCTCCACTGCATCCACAACCGCAGGCCGCTCGAAGTTCCGTTCCTCATGCTCCAAAACATGCATCATAACCGCCTTGCTAGTGCACCGACTCCTATCTTCTTTGGGGGATGGGTGTACCGTCTCTTTAGGCACATACCTAGGTCATTTGAGAGGAGCACATGGTCGGGTATGGTGGATATATACATATGCCGCTCAATGAACCTGATTTATGAGGCGGAAGACGGGACGGTGAGCTTTCAAAGGATGCAAGGTCATGCATGGAACCCGCAAGAAGCACTTGTCCTCCAAGCTCCGCAACATCATCAGTACCAATACCAACCCCATGGTGATCCGGGCCAATCATCCTCCTCGGGAGGCGGTTTTCCTAACTTTCAAAGTTTGCATGATTTGTTGCAGGAAAACCTTTTGTGCACCAGGAACACCTATAACATGGCGAGCAACACCTACCACCGGGTCGGAGCTATCGAAAGAAACATATCCGATATCCAAGATGATGTTGGATAAATTAGAGACCACATTGCACGCCATGGAGGGGATGATGATGATGATGACGATGACGATGCCATGGAATAGGCGGAGGAGCGGAGGAAGAGGAGGTTGTTTGATGGTTTCCCAGGTTAACCCTTTTTCACTCTTGAACAATTGATGGCCTGCATGCCAAGTGTTGAACAATTTACTTTCCCTAACTTCTTTTATTTTCTGCATTTATTTTTCTTTTAACTTTGACATGGATGATAACTTTGGTAAAAGTAGGATGTTTGCTATGGTATGGTAGGATGTGTATTAATTAAGCAGGTACATACGAGGCTTAGAGTGCTTAACTTTAGTACTACTAAAGCCGGGACAGGAAAACCGAAGAAAGAAACCTATTTTTCAACTTTGCAGACTGTCCACACGGGGTCGTGTCCAGCCGACACGCCCCCGTGCCCATTCCCCTGAACCTGTTGTGTGTTTAAATTCTGCAGACCTTGACAGACACGGGGTCGTGTCCAACCAACACGCCCCCGTGTTCACCTTCTGTAAGTTCTCATTACTGGCACCTGAGCACGGGGTCGTGTCCAATCAACACGGGGTCGTGCCCAGGTAACCAGTAACACAAATTTGTTTTTGCTTTTTCACACCTTTTTACACATTTAATCAACCTAAAAACTTATTTTTTGGGACACATTGAGGACAATGTGTAATTTAAGTGTGGGGGGGGGGGGGGATGCTAAAACCTTGAATCTTGCAAGTCCTAAATACAAGCCTTACACAAAACTCTATTGGAATCGCTAATCACCCCAAATTTTTTCAAAAATTTTCATTTTTTTTCTTGTCTAGGTTTAACTCGGGAAATTCAAGTTCTCAAAAAGATTATATTTTTACGAATTTACAACCGATAGCGTCGTGATAAAAGAACCAACATAAGAAAATTATGAAAAGGCATGACAAGCTTAGTTAAAATTTGATTATATATACTTGATCACATAAAAACCCATTCCCACAAAAGTGAGTTTTGAGCCTTTATTGAGCAAACACTTATATATCATTTGACTAAATGCTCATTTTCGTTTCTTGTGTGAATAGCCGCTTGGTTCTTACGACTCTATAACATGCCATGACGATACATTCCCAGTCCTTACCAACTTAAACCCGAGTAAGTAAATGATGGAGGCATTAGGACTAACCCTTTTTATTTCTACACCATTATTTTTCTTTTTTTTACCACCTACCCAAAATCCCCCTAGTTAGCCCCTTTGAGCCTAAACCTTTTCATTTCATAACCCAAACCAAACACCCTTTTACCCACCAAAACCTTTTTATTTTTACCCCTTTGTTTTAGTAACAAGTTCGATTTTTCGTATGACTTTTCAAAAAAAAAATATTTGTTGATGATGAAGCAAAAGAAAATAAACAAACAAGTTCATCAAAAATAACTTTGTTTGAATAATAGCTTCATCAAAATAAAAGTTACAAAAATAGAAAGTCTTACGAAAACCGACACTTGTTACGCTTTTCGCCTTTTTTTATACTAACCACTAACCACCAACCCAACCACCTACCTTTAACCCAAGCCTAACCCTTCACCCACAAAGTCCTCTTGATATTTACAAAGGTATATAAGTTAAAAAGGAGGAGGATTGATTGATTGGCAAGCTGATGGTAGGAGTAAGTTCCATGCCGCTCTCGAGTGATCCACAAAAATACATTTTCGGCCTATTGTTGAGTGATCCCCGTGAGGTATGTGAACTTGTGTATAAATAGAATTTTACAAAGGCATGTTATGCCCTAATAAGTAATTTATCTTATGAAAAGTTTTAAATAAATCATGACGAATAGGATTGTAAATAAATAAAAATTAAATTAAATAAAGAATCTTGGAAATCCCGACACTCTACGACAAGCCCAAAAACCTTCTTCTCTACCCATTCCATTCCATTTGGGAGTGTAATAGCCACATATTAAAGAGTTTTGCTTGAGGACAAGCAAAGATTCAAGTGTGGGGGTATTTGATGTGTTCAAAATGCAACATATAAATTTCATCAATTGTGGCATAAAACTAACCCTTTTTTAGTACTAATGTTGGAAAAAGTGTGCTTTTGTCTTCCTTTTGTATTTTCAGGATTAAATGAGCTCAAATTAACAAAAGAAGCAAAAAGACATCAAAATCTAACATAAATACAAGAAAAGGAACAAGACGTGACATGTCCGACCCCACGACAACAACTTCCCAAGCAAAACAAGACATCAGAAGACTGAACACGCCCCGTGCTCAGCCAGCACGGGGGCGTGCCCAAGTGTCAGCAGAAAAGACAAAGTGGTAGAAGCTTCTATTGCCTACCACGGGGCCGTGCTCAGCGGACACGGGGCCGTGGTCAACTATAAGATTCGCACAATCCAGCAAATCTGCATAGTACAAAGATTCTTCTGCACCACGGGGTCGTGCTCAGCGGACACGGGGGCGTGGTCAACTAAAAAGACAAAACTGCATTAAATGAAGAAAGAGAAGGATGTGGACACGGGGCCGTGCCCGAGCTTCTGTTCAGCCTATAAATAGGAGTGCTTGGCTTAAGCTCAAACCATCCCTTGGCACACCACCTCTCTCACACTTCACCCACCACCCACCACCACCATAACACCATCATCCACCACCATCATCCATTGTCCATCGTAGAGTGTGTGAGTCGTCTCGGGATCCAAGATTGATCGTAAGAGTTCTTGACAATCAAGGCCATGTTTGCCTAAGTCTCTTACATCACTTGGTGAAGACAAAGTGTCTAGTGTAATACTTTTTATTTCTAATCTTTTGCACTTTTTATTTGGTTTTGTATTAATGACTTTAATAACTAGTTGCTTATGTTGAAGGTGATCTTTCCTTATCGTTTGTCCGTGGTGTCTTGGCATTATTTTACTGTCTATATAAAATAAAAGATTTTCATCATTCATATCTCCACGGTCTATATGGAGGTATGTTGGCTACCTGGTCGGGGGTTAAGGGAACGGTTTGGTAAAGGTCTTGCCATTGTTCAGCGTTTAGAGGTCCTGCAATGGACCTGGGTCAAATTTAGTAGGACCCCCTTCAATATTTAACGGTATTGGATGGCGGGGGTCCAAACTCTTTGATCCCCTCATAAGTTAACTACTATTAATACTATAACCCGGCTATTTAGGACTGTATCCCTGCTGACTCAGACTACTTAGTCGAGGGTAACGTCACCTCCAAAAGAGGGGCCTACCATAATTTGCATTAATAACTTAATTAATTATCTTTCAATAATCCACCCTTTTAGGATTGTATCCTTGCTGACTCAAACTACTGGGGTGAGGGTAACGTCACCTTCAAAAGAGGGGCCTACTACAATAACTAAGATAATATCTTAAAATAGTGCAAAAGTGCGGAAATAATCAAAGGTTACACTAGATACGAGTCGGAACCAAGTGATTCATCTTGTCTATCTGTTTTTTCTTTTTATTTTATTTTCAGCATTTTAGTTAGTTTTTATTTTTTTTAGTTTAAAACATTTTTCTAACTTTTTATTTTGATTAGACGTTGAGGATATGCCGGTACTAAAAGCTCTTGTGTCCTTGGACGACCTTGGTATCTTACCAACGCTATACTACGCTCACGATGGGTGCACTTGCCCATATGTGTGTTTAGTGTTAGTAAAATATCGTGTTTTATAAATTTAAAACTTGGCTAAAAATAAGTGTTAAAGGGGCTTAAAATATACACCTAATATATATAACACTCGACACCCATCAATACTCATAATCGCCGATTCCAGTGAAGATGTATGTGGAAAGGTTATTTTCAGGGTTTGTCCTTTTTTTCATGTATTGCCACTTGCCTCTTTAGATAAGGTGACATACATGCCTTGCTCAATTTTTTATCTCTCTTCTCCTCTTCAGCCACATTCTTATTTTTTATGTTTTTATCTTCTTCATCATCTTTATCATCTTTTTCATCACCAGGCAGCTCTTCAGGGTTTAAAATTTTATTTTCTTGCATCAGCTTTGCAATGTCTGGAGTGTTGTCCTCATAACCTTTCTCCTGCACATCTGACATGTTTAGCGTTTTTGGTGGTGATGTGTTGATGGCGTTTTCATCCTGGGGTTTATTGGGTGTCTCTTCTTCTTCAAAACTTTTCAAGAGGTTTTTGCCAGATGTAGTTGGTGGCTGTTCATATGGTGTTTTATCAAACACTGCCCCTTCTTGGTCAACACTTTTGTTCACCATCTCCCCTTCAGTTTTTTTTCTTTTTCGGTGTTGAATGGCTGACTGTCTTTTGTTTCTATCGTGGCGATGTTTGGTGTCTTATCAAATAGAGGCATTTTTGGGGTCTCTTCAGCAGGTTGTAGATGTTTTTTTATTGCTTTAATTGCTTCATCCACCATCTTTGAATTATCAAGACCTTCTTTAATATCAATAATTTGTTTTAAATCTTTTCCTGGCAGCTCCAAAATCTCAGCAATATTCCTCTTAATTATTTTTCTTGAAATCACAACTCCACCTCTCAATATCCTTTTCGTTTACATCTTCCTCTGATGATGTAGTATCCTCTTCATCATCATATATATCATATATGGGGGTTGTTGTAGCAGTCGAGGGTTTAGCTTTTTGTTCTATTGCCACATCCCTTGTATCTCCTTCTCCTTGCCTTTCTCCTTACCCTTCTCTTTCTCCTTTTCCTTCTCTTTCTCCATCCCCTTCACCATTCCCTTCCCACTCCCCTTCCTCTTCTTCTTCTCCTTCCCCTTCCCCTTTTCCTTTTCCTTCTCATCTCCTTCTTCTTTTCCTTTTCCTTCATTTTCATCTTCAATGGCGTTTTCATGAACTATTCCACTTGCATGGCGTTTTCATCAATTGTTTCCACTTCAATGGCGTTTTCAATTCCAACCATCTCCTTATCCCTTTCTTCTTCATTTTCACATCCTTCCTCTCCCTGTTCTTCATTTTCAAATTCTTTGGTGTTTTCATGAACTGTTTGCTCTTTAATGGCGTTTTCTTTTTCAGCCTTCTCCGTTTCCCCTTCTTGTTCATTTTCATCTCCTAGTACCACCTCATTTTCATCCTTAGTTTCTTGTGT
This sequence comes from Helianthus tuberosus, assembly GCA_030545235.1. Classification (NCBI taxonomy): domain Eukaryota; kingdom Viridiplantae; phylum Streptophyta; class Magnoliopsida; order Asterales; family Asteraceae; genus Helianthus; species Helianthus tuberosus. The sequence goes on from CM060447.1 coordinate 187,369,359, forward strand.
ATCTTCTTCTATTTCAGCTGGCATTTCTTTGGCGTTTTCATCAACAAATTTTGAGATGTTCTCCAACAATGTCATACATTGTGAGTATTTAATGTGTACCAGGAGGTTGTTTGGGTATTCAATCTTTGACTGTTTTAACAATGTGCTCATTTTATTGTAACAGTCTTCTAATTCTTTGTATGCTCCATCCAATTTATCAGCCATTTCTTGTTATAATAAATAAAAGGATTTTGTTTATTATGGTGTTTTTTGTTTTTTTTTAATTTATTATTTGAACAACATACCTCTTCAGGTTCTTTGTTTTGTTCTTCTTCATCAACAAAAATGTTGTCATACTGTGTTACTTCTCTGATAAGAGCATGGTTTCCTGATGCAGAAACTTCAAACATCGTTTCCCGGCTTTCTATATCCTCATTCACCATCCTTTGAAGTGAAGCCTCTTCATCATCATTGAAGGGCATGGCGTTTTGCACCTCATAGTTATAATGATCATCATGATCAAAACCATCATCATCATCAAACTCATCATCATGCTCATCGACCTTGTGAACATCATCTTCATCTTCATTCTCAACATCATCACCATCATCTTCATCATGAACAACAATCTGCATTTTTCTTGTTTTTTGGGGCTTGCTTCCTTTACCTTTTTTGACTGTTTTCCTTTTTACTCCATTGCCCACAAGGTGTTTTGCCATTGCACTCTCAAATAAGTCAAGAGTTTCTGTTGTAACCCACTCAATTGGGTATCCTTCTTTTCGGTCCCATTTTTTCAAATTGCAAGCATCGTTCACCAAGGCAAGCTGTAACAAAATAGATTTTCAAATGACATATATTTTTTGGCTTTTTAATGACACACAAATGAATAGTGTTATTTTATTCTTACCGCAAGTATGATCAGTGGCCCTGTGTAATGCTTTTTGGGAGCCCATGCGGTTTTGGCGTGTTGCAAGCATTGGATGATATAACTACTGTTAGTGCATTTATGTCTATCGCCTTCGTCAATCCGAGCCGTAGCGAGAATCAGAAGAAAACAAGTCTTCATATTGTAATATCTAGTTAAATAACAAGGTGGCATTTTGGTAATTAATGAGAAGTCTCATTAATTACAAGGGCTATAAATAGATCCTTATGTCATAGATTAGGAACTTAATGCTCATTTGTCATTTGGAGCTTTCTAGATCTAGAAAGAGAATCTAGAGAGAGAAAGTGATTCGAGGTGCTGTACTTTATCAAATCTTATATAGAATCACGTTTATATTACGTCACGTGTGTTAGGTTAAGTTCGTGTACGGTTTCCGCACGTCACACGTTCGTTTCGCGATCGTTTCAGAGTCAAAACCGGTCCTACAAGTGGTATCAGAGCAGGAGCTCGATTGCACGGATCTATCGCACGATTACGCACAGAAAATCATCAGATTCAGATTCGAATTCGTCCAGATTTGATATATTTTTCATCTTTCTCGTTCTTCTTCACGTTTCTTTTAAATTGAACGAGATTTTCTGGTTAAAATGGTTTGATTTTGAAGTATATCATGCGTAACAATGTTTTAAATAATCTGTGAAAGTATTGGATCTTAAAACAGATTAAAAATCATTCAATTTGATAAAAATTTGACCAGTTCGTTTGTAGTTTGTTTCATATCATACGAACAGAATTTCAAACTCAGATCTACAGCAATTCAGTGGACGTTTTGAACGATTTATACATCATTGTGATCGGAATTCAGAGAAGAACATTACTACGGTTTCAATTTCATAAAAAATCGGAGTTTAAATGCATCAGAACCCTGGTTTGTATGTAGTTTGTTCGACAGTTCGTTTGGAAAAGGTTGCTAGTTCGTTTGAATTTGTTAACCAGGTCATACGGAGTGACCAGTTCGTATAAAAAAGGGGTCAGTTCGCGTGGTATTATCAGTTCATTTCGCTTCAAAATCCAGTTCGCTTAAGAGTCAGTTCGTCTGAACCTCAGTTCATGTGAAGAAGTTCGTTTGAGTGCAGTTTGTTTGAATTGAACTATGTCCGTTTAAAGGTTTAGTTCGTCTGAAAGGTCATACGTAGTGATCAGGTTCAGTCCGTCTGAACAGGTCAATCCATTTGAAAGGTTCAGTCCGTCTGAAAAGGTCAATTCGTTTGAAGAACTTTAGTTCGTCTGAACTTACCTCGTTTGAACCTTAGGTCGTGTGAAGTGTTTCGTTTGAAAGATTAGTTGATTTCACGTGAGTCATATCGTTTGAAAGAGTCTGTCTCAGCAGTTCATGTGTTTTGACAGTTGGCATGTGATCATAAATGAATTAAAATTGGAAGGTCCAATCACAAAAGTATAAACGGTGTGCATGTGAAGAGTTTTTGTCGAATTCTTCAATAATGTTTGTCAAACATTCAGAATTAAAGGTCCAATAGAATTGAAGAATTTGCATGTGGTGAATTAATGTTGACTATTTGAAGCTTATAGTCTCGTGACTTTGGTTTAAGTGGGTTTTGGCTGCATGTAATCCAGCATAATTCTCGGTCCATTTGATTCATTATTGTCGACTAGTTAATCGGTTTACAATATTCTCTTCAATTGTCACTCGGCCCATTGACAGATTTCTAGGCCCATTTGGAGGATATTTAGTTCATCAGTTTGAAGATTCTTTCGGCCCAAACCATTCTAAACCCATATTATTTTGCACATCCGAACAACATTGGAACGAATCCGCAAATCTTTGACACGAGTCTTAGATTGATTTCATCAATACACACTTTTACATATTCAGTTCGTTTTTTAAACTAATCGTTTGTTTGTTTGTTTATATTCAGATGATTCAAGTGGTTCAAGGTAATTCAAGAAGTTCAAACCATGGCTGAAGAATTTTACAACACGTTCTACAACGCGTTTACATCAGAGACTTCCGAAACCTCAATTGTTACTCCAAAAGCTATAACTAAAGCAATAAATGAAAATATCAAACATGATAATTTCTACGGAACAAATTCAAAACCACCAACACTTGAAAGCATTGAAGATTACACTTGGTGGAAAGAGCGGTTCATCGGCTGGGCAAAAGCCTATGCGCATGAAAGCTGGTTCTGTTTGGAATTTGGTTATAGTAGGCCAGTCAATGATAAAGGAGACGAACTCCCACTCAAAAGCTTACCCAAAGAAGAAAAATCTGAATTCGCAGCTGAACAAAGAATGATTGCTTTAATTCAATCATCAATTAGACATGATTTGTTTGCTTTACTACAACATGATGGGTCATCGAAATCTATCTGGGAAGCTTTACGGATTAAAGCTGAGGGGGGTAAACAAATCAAGAAAAACAAAATTTCATTATTAAAAAGGAATTTGATTTGTTCGATAGTTTGAAAGGAGAGACTGTGAGACAAATGAGAGAGAGATTTGGTCATCTAAAAATTGAACTTGATCATTTTGGAATTGTTAAAACTCGAGAAGAAATAATTGATAAGATCATAGACGCGTTACCACGAGCTGATCAGTGGCAAATGTTTGTATTCATACTGAAAAATGATGCTTTATATGATACAATTTCTCTTGATGTCTTGATAGAAAAAATTGAAAGTCATGAGCTTGAGCTACAAAAGCAAAACAAAATGAGCAGTTCTTCATATCAACAGAATGTGGGTCTTTATTATAAAGGTGTAATACCTTCATCAAGCTCATCAAAAACAACATTTAGTGAATCACCAAAAACAACATTTAGTGGTGTGAAGACAAAAGAACCTGAGACAAGGTCATCAAGCTACAATCCGGGATATCATTCGTCTTCATCAAAAGCAAGTGCTGAAGAATCTGAAGAAGTTCTCTACAACATTGCTCTCAAATTGAAGAACTCTCCGTCTATGAGCATCACTGAAGCCAAGCAACAAATGAGTTTCCTTGCATCTGTTCTGGAATCATATGAAGGTCTAGTAGCTGGCAAAATTGGAAATTCCGAATTGACCAAAGAAGACTATGACCAGATTGATCCGGAAGAGATGGAACTTATTGATATCCACTGGTGTTTGGCTAGTTGCATCCGCAGAGCTCAGAGATATATGGAGATTACTGGAAAGCAGTCTATCGGTGGTCCATCAACTAAGCTGGGTTTTGATAAATCCAAAGTGACCTGTTTCAAATGCAAGCAAAGAGGTCATTTCAAGAGAGAATGTCATAATTCTGCAGTCGATGGAAATGAAAATCCTTTCAATGATGATTATTACCGAAAAGCGATTTACCACCGAAGCAAAGAAGAGCCGAAAATGATTGAAAACAAGAAGAAAGCCTTACTTATACATCAACATGATGAAAAAGTGGCAGAAGGTTTCAGTTGGGACAAATACATTCCATCTGATTCTGGATTGGCTGTTGAAATCAAGAAAAGAAATGAAGAGGATTATATTGATGAAACAGTTACAGCTCATGGCAGAAAAATATCACAAGGCAAACATTATGCTTTTGTTGCTGAAATCAAAGAGAAAACCAGAGAGGAGATTCTGAGTAAGAAAATATACCAAGAAAGAAACATTGCTTGGAATAGAATGGATGAAATGCAAGAAGAGTATGAGAGTGTTGTAGTCAACAAGAGATGGAACAAGAAGCAAGAATGCTATGTCAACAGAAATGGTGAACCTGTTGTTCCCAAGAAAGACATAATCTTTGAAGATGTTCTTTTGGAAATTCCTCGATCCATTGAGTACTATACAAATATTGGGAAAGACAAAACATATGTAAAAAGATTTGAAAAACACCTTAGAGATGTTATGATTTCAAGTTTGAGGAAGAGGGATGAAGAAAGAATGAAGAAGAGTGTTGATAAGATGGTGAACGATTTGAAGAAAGTCACTGAAGAAGTGAAAGTTGTTGAAAATGAGAAGATTGCTGAGGAAGAGAAGGTAGAAGAAAAAGTTGTTGAAAAAGAAGCTGTTACTGAAGAACAGCATGTTGAAGAAGCTGAGGAGAATCTAGAAAGTTTGAAAGAAGTGAAGAGTGATGATGGTGCTGGTGATGAGAAAAAGACAGATGCTGATCAAACAGAAGTTGCAGCAAACACCGAGGTGTGAATCACTGAGGTAAATTCTGATTTTGAAGTCTTAAATGAAACTGTTGAACAGTGCATGAAATGCATGGAAACGTGTAGTGCTTGTACTGAAAAAGACGAAAAATTCAGAACAAGAGATCTTGAATTTACCAAAATAGAAGAAGTTTTCAAAAATAAATATAAAGAAATGTTTGAAAAAGAAAAAAGTTTTGAAAGATAATGATGAAAAAGTTACACAAAAATGTAAAAATTTAGAAAAAGAAAATGAAAATTTGAAAGAAAAAGTTTCGAAAATGACAGAAGAATGTTTTCAAAAAGAAAATGCATGTCAAGAAATGAAAAAGGAATATGATTCAATAAAATTGGCATATCATATTACAAAAGAGTCATATGAAAATGTGAAAAGTGAAATGAAATTTGTTCAATCACGATTGAATTACTGTTCTGAAACAACTAATGAGCTTAAGCGACAGTATGAAATAAAACAACATGTTGTAAATTCCTATATTGAGGATGTTGCTAAGCTAAAGCGTCAGATTGCTGATTTAGAACAGGATAACAACAAGTTAAAAAGTTATCACGTGTCATCATATGTGCTTGAACGTATTTTCAATATAAAACCGGGAGATGGTGAGTCTGAGCTGTAGGACCGGTTTTGACTCCGAAACGATTGCGAAACGAACGTGAAACGTGCGGAATCCGTACACGAACGCGACCTAAACACACGTGACGTAATATAAACGTGATTCTATTAGAAATCTGAAATCGTACAATCACTTGAATCACTTAGAGACTTTCTCTCTCTAGTTTCTCTCTCTAGAACTAGAGCTCTTCAAATCTCTAAAATGGCAAAAGTCTCTAATCTAAACATAACTCTCCTATTTATAGGCCTTGACTATTAATGAAATTTCTCATTAATTACAATATTGCCACCTTGCCTTTTGCCTAAATATTGCATCATAACGACTCGTTTTCTTCTGTTTCTCGCTACGGCTCGGATTGACGAAGGCTATAGACATAAATGCACTAACAGACTCCCCCTTGGATATTGCCGTAGTCAATCTCGATCATTGAGTCAAACTCGTAGCATCTTCTTTTTCTCTTTTAGACTTCTTGAACAGAATCCCGGTGGATCTGTCTTCAGCTTCAGCTTCTCCTTTCTATAGACTCTTTTCTTCATCAGGCTCCCCCTTTCGTCAAGCTTCCGTGCTTTAGGGATCGACACCTTGCTTTCCGATTACAAGCTCCCCCTTGCTTTGAGCTCGTCTTCAGACTCCCCCTTAGACTCAGCTTCCGGGATCGTAGTCTGGAATCTCATCTGCAATCACTCAAACATTTATAAGTAACAGCATTTCAAATTTTAGCTATCCAGGAATTGTAACCTGGCTCACTCAAACATTCTAAACAAACCATTTTCATGAAATTTGGCAGTTTCATCGAATCGAATCGGAAACTAGCTCTATAACAGTATAAGCATCCAAATCCCTCACAGTTAATCATCCAAGTCCAACTTAATGACCTTGGAGATATCACAAACTATTTTTGAAATTTTTTATTTTAAATCAAGTTTCAAATTAATGAACTTGTTTTATTTTCAGAAACACAATCAGCTTACTTAGATTTTGAAACTCAACATCTCAGATATCGATTGTCGAAAATAAAGCAGAAATCAAAATCTTTTTGTATTTTCTGAAAATATAAAACAGTAAAGAAATATGTAAAAACATATTTACAGACAATATTTTTGTTTGAGTGTGCGTCAGAGGATCATATCAGTTTTTGACAAGTCACAAGTACCGTTGAGCTTAATTTTCACATTAAGTATTAAACAATTCACTTAGATTGTCGATATACTGATCCACTTAAATTTTCATACAAACTTCAACTGATTCAGGATATGAATTAGGTGTATTAAGAACTTAAACTCAATCATGTGTCCCACCTCTTGAATATACTCCCGTATCCAGAATCCCAATAATCAGTCTTACAGGTGAGTATACTACAATGATATCTGTATATAAATTAGGTATGCGAGGGCCGAGGGATCTCAGGTCGATACTTCCGTATACGTAGAGAGATATCAGCTTCGACTTTACGGTATGTCCCCTTTAGAGGATCTTTTTGCTTACAACAGCAGCGACTATCAATTTTATTGTTTCATCGGCATGCTGAGGGTTTAATGCTATTCGAGCATTCAGCAGAAAGTATTATTCGAGGACTATGTCAGAACTACCATTCAGCAGAAGTCCCGGAATAATACCCCAGACATCATTGAGTATAAAGACCTAGTATATCAGATTATGAGACCTTTCAAACGAGATTTCAGGGGTTACCTATATATCCAAGTAGTGTTCCCCACGAAATAAGCAAGTTTGAATTTAGGTTTATATCCCGAAAAAGTTTACTAAATGTATAAAAATCTACCGACACATCCACGGTGAGATCGTTTAACACATTTAAACTTTCCATTTCTTTAGCATACTGTAACTGTCTACTGATGTACTATCATTTCCTCTTTTTACACAAAACTCAAATTTTTGAATTTTATCATGTTTTTGACTTTTTCAAATTTTCAAATGTTTTTGTATTTTCTAACAATATTACTCCCCCTAAAATGCAAAATCATATAAAGAAAATTTGACAACCAACACTGATAGCTTTGTCTCGCCATCCATTTTCTGCTAAAAATGCTCTGATTTGCAGAAAATATACATACCCCCATGATTTACAACACATTGATTTTTACAGTTTGAAAACCGTTTTTCAATCTGATGAAAGTAATCATGTTTGTTAAGCCGTGAGGGTTTCGGCATATTCAATCAGAACTCCCCCTTACAACAAACTATTTTCCCATAATGATTTCAAAACACTTAAGTTTGTTTTAATCAGAATGGTTTTTCCGGAAAAATTAGTTTGTTTACCCATCACTTGTGAGTTCAGGGTCATCTCGTCACCTTGATCTCTTTTAACCTTTTTGTACAGATTTTAACAATATAAGATCAAACACCACAATCACTTGTAGAAAATCAAGTACAACTTAATGTCCTTGATTAACCACTTGTAAGACGAAATATCACAGTTACCATCCTGTGAATTTCTCAAGAATGATGCCGATACCTGCTTCACACTTACCAACCTGGAAGCTCCGGCAAGTCAGGAATTCAACCAACAGATTTTGACACCCAAGCCTGACCAGCCTTAGGCGCATTTTGAGGTTTTCTCTTTTCTTCATAAAACTCTTTCACTCCTTTTTCTTTACCATCAACCATCTTGCTAAAAATATGTTTAACATTGCTATTAAACATTTTTCCAGCATCAACACCTTTTGATTTTAGGTTTGCGGCTCGTAATGGTGGAAAGTTCTCATCATTCATTAATGGAACTGTCTCTTCCTTTTTTACCTCAACTTGTGGCTCCTCTGATTTTATGGAATCAGATTCATTGCCCGAACTTGGCTTGTCTGACTTTGACGAGCCAGATTCATCGCCAATCACTTTCTTTTTCCTTTTGTTTGTCCTCAGATTTGTATCTGAAGAATTCGATTTGCTTGGCTTTGCAGTCGAGTGAATCGATTCATCAGAACTTTTATTCGAACCAACCGGTGAACCCGAAGACAAAATCTTCTCCAAATACTCTCTCGCCTTCTTCCTCAATCTGTCTCTCTGCCCCTGTGAAAGCTTTACTTTCTTATCTTCCACTTTCTGTTCTTTGGGCTTGACAGTGACTGGTTTCTTTACCATTCTCTGAGATTCAACCCTCGATCTTCCCATCGATCTCCTTGAGCAATCTCTGGAAATATGTCCTCTGATATGGCAATTATAGCATCTTCGTGTTTCAAAATTCCAATTCTGACAATTAACAGCAATGTGTCCTCTAACACCACAGGTGTAGCACACTCTGTTATCGTACCATCCACTTCTGTCAGTCCAAACCTTCAAATCATAACATTGTTTGGCTTGGTAATAATCATTTCTCCTCTTCAATGCTGGATTTGTCTTTTGAGCACTGTGGTCAAACCTGCACCACTTATTACCAACATTTTGTGAGTTTTCATTTACAAATTTTTGTGATTTTTTATAATGATTGGATGACTGTACTGATGAGCTTTTATTTTCATTTTTAGAATTTTTCAAAATTTTATCTTTTTGTTTCTGTTCTGCCTTCTTCTTAACAGGTTTTTGCTTTGAGCATTCACCTGTTTCAGTAGATTGCAACACAGTATTTTGAAATTTTTCTTGTAAATCTAAAAATATTTTTCTTTTCTTTTCCTTTTCTATTTCATCATCAGCTTTGTCATCACAATCTTCAATTTTGACTTTGTCAAAATTTGTGACATTGTCACTTATTGGAACAGAATTGATCGGTTTTAGACACTCATATGGTGCCGAAGTCACAAAACCTTTCAATTTAACTTCAAGCTCTTTGATTTTCATCCGAGCTTTTTCAGCTTCTTTTTCAAGCTGAATGATTTTAGCAAGATGAGAATTGATTTCAAGTTGTTTTTCAAGATTATCTTTACCAAAAATATCTCGCTCATCTTCTAAAATCTTTATTTGACTTTTAAAATCTTTATCAAATTTTAATTTTTCATGTTCAAAATTTTCAATTTTTTCTTTTAAAATTTTGTTTTCTGCTGTCAAACTGTTCACATCACTAAGCAGTTTGACATTTTCAGACTTCAAATTTTCACAAATTCCCTGCAACATAAGAATCTGGTTATCATCAGCTTGCTTCTCATCTCTCAACTTCTCGACTTCCAATGTCAAACTTTCTGCATCCTTCAAAAGTTTGTCATTTTCAGCCTTAAAGTTATCACATTTAGAACACACTGATTCTGAACTTGAAGATCCAAGCTTCAAAGATTCTTCGTTCTTTGAAATATCCTTTGTTTCCATCTTATATGTTCCTGCACAAAAGAGTTTAACGAAATCAAAAGGATTCATACTTTCATCAATATAACATTTCCTTTTAATATCATATTTCAGAATACTCTTTGTTGCAAGACACACACGAATTCTATTATCAATTTCAGTAATTACATCCAATTCCAATTTTTGTAAATTCTTTTCCATTTCGGTCAAAAATTCCTTCTTTTTCTTATATTCCTTACGAAACTCTGCATTAACCTCATTAAAGAACTGTCTTGGATAAAGTTCTTGAAAAAAATCTTTCCTTTTTAGCTCAACCAAGAATTCATCCCATTTAGCAGGTAATGCATTTGCCAATTTCGATATCTGTTCATCATTTGATATTCTAATATTCTTGTTTCTTAAATTGTCCATTAGAATTTTAAACCGTATTTCCAACTCATCCAATGTTTCATCCTTTTGACACATGAAATGTTCAAAACTTTTAATCCAAATGTCTGTACTCACATTTCTATAATTGCTATCCACAGTTCTCATATACCAATGATTTAAACTTTCAAGATCATGGTTTTCTTTTTCATCAAATACCACTTCCATTTTTCAAATAATCTTGACAAAATTTCAACAAACTGATATGGACAAATATCTATTTAATCGACAAATGATTGAACCGTGCGAACCGACAAAACTATATTTTCTTTTAACAACAATCAATTTCAATTCAGATAACACGTGATCTGAACTTGATGTTCAAACAATATGAGCTGTCAACATTAATAACACTAAAATCTGAATTGACCGCTAATTCCACTTAACTGACAACTACATGATTGGGCAAGTCAAACAATCGATTTTAATTGAGCCACTATCTTCGAACAAACAAATGCAATGAATGAATTCAGTTGATATGGCTGACAACTAATTCAATATTTGTCTTTTACTATTTATTGGGTTTCAAACCCACATGACACATGCACACTGACACACTACTCGTATTACATGAATTTCTTGATCGTTCAAATCAAAAACAATTAATTCTCACACGAATCCACATGATTGTTTAGAAACAAATTTACTTGATTGGGTAGCAATTAAAGACTGGTCACATGTAATTACTGAACAACCGATAAGTTTCACACAATTCAAAGTCAATTTCAAACAGACACTGACGTGTTTCAAACTGTCACACTTCAAACTATCAACTTCAAACGGTCAATTTCAAACGATAAACATTTCAAACAATCAGTTCAAACGACAAACATTTCAAACGATCAGTTCAAACAACAAACATTTCAAACGATCAGTTCAAACGACAAACATGTTTTCAAACGATAGTGTATTTTTCAAACGGGACGGATAATTTCAAACGATAGTTCAAACGGAACCCTCCTTTCAAATGATGGTTTCAAACGGAACCCTCCTTTCAAACGATGTCGGACACAAAAACTCAGATTTCTCCTAAACGACTAGGAATTAGGATCTGAAACTTGATAGGGTTATAGATCAGGTGTTTTCGCACAACATATCAAAAATTCAGACGATTTGGACCGTAAAAACACGTTCAATTTGACGATTTTCAGAAAAAAAACGTGAAAATATGAAAAATATGAAGAAAAAGATAAAATCCGGATCTGAATCTGATGAAATCACGATCGGAAATGTGTGTTGGATCAGTGCAATCGAGCTCCTGCTCTGATACCACTTGTAGGACCGGTTTTGACTCCGAAACGATTGCGAAACGAACGTGAAACGTGCGGAATCCGTACACGAACGCGACCTAAACACACGTGACGTAATATAAACGTGATTCTATTAGAAATCTGAAATCGTACAATCACTTGAATCACTTAGAGACTTTCTCTCTCTAGAACTAGAGCTCTTCAAATCTCTAAAATGGCAAAAGTCTCTAATCTAAACATAACTCTCCTATTTATAGGCCTTGACTATTAATGAAATTTCTCATTAATTACAATATTGCCACCTTGCCTTTTGCCTAAATATTGCATCATAACGACTCGTTTTCTTCTGTTTCTCGCTACGGCTCGGATTGACGAAGGCTATAGACATAAATGCAGAGCAAAACAAGAAAGGCATTGGTGTAACACCCCAAAAACGGGTTTGGTAATCAAACCACGTTAATATTACTGACGGGTAAAATACTGTTAGTGGTAAAAATTTGCCCGGTAAATATTAGGATTTAAATAATTAATCCTAATAATAAATAAAAAGTGAATAAAAGATTTTAAGAAATAAAATGATAGAAGGCCCGAGTTAACGGGACCTAAAATAAACTTAGTCATAAATATTCCCGAACCTGCTAAGCTAACTAGGAATGTTTGACCCGGTTAATAAGAGGGAATATGAATTGTAAATAAGTAGGTTATAACCTACTTAATAATTAACGAAACATGAGGGACCAACATTAGATATTTGGAAAAGTTTAGTTATTAAAAACAAAAATAAAAACACACCACACATAGTGTGTGCGTGTGTGAGATCGACCAGGAGCAAGCTCCATGGAGCCAAGCCCTAAACACAACAAATTCTTCAAATTGGAGGGACAATTGAAGGCCAAATTCGGAATTGAATACATAGAAATGATCACCAAGTCAAGGGGATCGTAAGGTATGTCGAATTTCTAACATTCGTGAAGTTGTAAAATTTTGATAATCACCCTAATCGCGAATTAGGCATGAATTTGATAGGCTATGGCTAGATTAGTGATGTATACTTGCTTAGGAAAGAAACCCTAAGTGAAAATCATACATAACATGCTATAGATAGATGAATTTGGTGAAATAACACACTTAGATAAGTGGGTTTTGATGTTATGATGAAATAGATGATATAGTTATGCTTAGAATCATCATGCATGGTAAGTAATCAGGAAATACTTAAACAATTTGCAAGTTTGAGTATTTGATCATAAGTGATAGTGGTGAATTTTGATGTTAATCTTGGCAAAAATAACTAGTTATGAACTAGTTGTAAATGTGTAAAAATGTATGCACATTAGGTGTTTGTTAAAATGCCTAAATGAAAACTAAAGTGTTGAAATTAGAGTGAAAATGTGCATTTGAATGATATGGCAATTAGGTGTGATATGAAGTGATAGGGGTCCTAAATACTATGTTGAATTAGATTAATGTTGTAAACCATGTGATTGAAAGTAGTTAACTTTGATAAACTAAGTTAACTGAGCACGAAGTCAACAGTAGCTTCGACATAGAAAATAAGTGAGGCGGAATAGTCGTGATTGTTAATGACTAATTTAACCGCCTTGTAAATGATTGACAATAGTTTGACGCGTAACAAGCTAGATGAAAGCTTGGAGGAGGGAGCGGGTAAAACGGAGCAAGTACGGAAAGAAAAGCGTGGCGTGGATGCGAGGTAAGTGTAATTTACACACTTATGTAGAATACCCGTTTATTCGATACGTTGTAAACGTGATAACGATAATATTGGAAATATGGAAATTTGTCAAGTGTCGACTAATGTAAATCAAGGTTAAAAGGATACCCATGGCGTAAGCCGAAATGGGTTGAATTTGTAAGAAAATAGTGTAAAAAAAGAAAAAGGGTATGGTAGTAAAATCCGGGATGGGATGGATGTATGAATTTGGATATCAAAGACGATGTTTTCGATTAAATAGATAATGTTGGGCATATAGTCCAAACGGGTCGAATGGTGGTTATAACACCATTTCACAATATCGACTAACGTGGTTGTCAAGTCTTATGTTAACAGGACCGATTAGCAAATCTGATAATTTCGTCACCATTGATGGTGTGATAATGAAAACGAGGTATAAATCGGATCTACTTGTTGATCCAGGCCAGGTACGCATAATTATGTTGTAGTTAAAAGTGCTATTTTGGTCGAATAATTTGAGAGGGAGTCCTTCGTCGTAAAAGGACCAAAATTGACCAAAACGCCCTTGTAGGATAAATTGAACAAAGAACCCTTAAAGGTTGTTTGGAAACGAGTTTTATGATTAGTTAAATACTTAGAATAAGTATAGAAGCTGAAAGATGTATTATATTAGTCAAATGACACTATTTGAGTTTTTGCCGTAAAATAATGATACGAGAGGTAAAAATTTGGTTTATATAGATCACCACATTAAACCCACCATAGATACAGTTATGGTGGAAGATTTTAGGATGATAAATGTGGTGATGGAATGCTAGAAGCAATCGAAAGTGATTTTAGGTTTGAAAGTGCTTAAATACCCTTAACGGGTCAAAATAAGCACTTGAGCGTAAACGGGTTTTTTTTTGTAAGAAACCCGTGATTTGAGATTAACATGATAGGAGACATTGAAACTATGAATTTCATAAGTTTAAAGATCAAGTAAACATGTTTGATGATGAAATCATGAACGGGTCAAAATTTGGTAAAAAAGGTAATAAGCCGAAGAGTTAAAAGTCTGAAATTTTATTATGTCGGATGTTAGATTTTAACTCCATATGATGGAGAATTAAATTACGGACGCGTAGGAAAAAGAATCGGGTAAAACGGATTAAAAACGAGAGAGTTATGCTCCTTTCCATGAAATCGGGTATTGCTGGGAATGTACAGCAACTGTTTAACAACATTCTGCTGAAAAGGGGGCTAGGCGTCACGCGACGCCCCCTAGTTTCGGAAAAAGTTTATTTTGTTGTTGTTTGACCCATGGCACTTGTTTAAACTTATTAGTTGACTATCAAAACTAACTTTTAAGTTGGTGTTGATCTTAGGTGATGTTGGGCATGCTACGAATGACGATCAAGCAGCTACGCAGAACCGAACACACGAGATTAAAGCTTCCGCACGACGTTACGTTATAACTTTTAAATGGCGAACTTATTTATATTATATTGAAAACTTTTAAGTTGTAAAAGTTTTAAATTACTCGTATTTTCTAAGGATACTTAATCGTAATTACATGTTTATTTTCGTTATTTGTACGAAAACCTTTAAAATAATAACATGGGTGTTACAAGTTGGTATCAGAGCTCAAGGTTGTTGACAAATGTGTTCGGTTCGAGGCTTGATCGCAAATCCGGTAAGTACATGTATGTTAATAGTTTAGCATGCTAAAGTGTTGTAAACAACACATAGGCCTATCGTGTGATACACGTTACCCCAATTAAAATGATTGATATAGTTGATGAAAATACGCGCGTTGATGCGTATAGTAGAAAATGCCTTGTATTATAATACGGGCGATTATTGAAGTTGACGTTACTAACTTTTGTGAATGTTTTAATTGAAGGACACTCGCGTTTGAAGACGACGAGAGTCAAACGAATTGTGGATATGATGATGGAACGGTCCGAGATATGGCAAGGAGAGCATAATCATCAAGGACCTAAATCGCGTAACGATCGCAAATAAGTAATGGCAAGAAAGCCCGTTAAGGCAAGCATTACCAGGTGCACATTTTAAATATAATTGCACAAATAGTAATATGCAACAAATATGTAGAAATTGAAAGTTGCATATGTAGGTTAAAAACTTGGAAAAACCCGAATAGAAAATGTAATCGGGATATTGTTTCCAAGAGAAACAAATAGAGGCATTACTTACATAGGACGTGATGTGAAAACTATAAAAAGGTCATGCGTGTCATGTGTTAATCGCTTACTCTGGCCAAGTAAGTAGTGGCATATGATACCATGAACTTCTTATAGCGGACACATTTACATCCGATGTAGTAAGTACAGGGTGAATGGGACAAATTAAAAAGTACCTAAATGAAACAAATGAACAAAATAGTTGAAAATAATGTAAACGCACAGCCGGGTGACGGAAGCGTATTACATTAGGATAATGAGCCCGATAGAAGGGACAAGGATTAATGTAAATGATGATATAAATGAATGATCAGAAGAAAATTCACGAAAATAAGTCATCTTGGACGAAAGGGCCATGGTGAACAAAACGGGCAAGTAAAACCAAAGTATAGATGACCGCCGGGTCATAAAAACAAAGGTGTTGCCCACATGAAAAAGATAATCAAGGTTGTTAACTTTAGTCGTAGTAAAGCAAGGATAATGATGATAATCGTTACTCATAATTAATGAGGCCGCCAATGGTGGTCACGTAAAGAATAAAAGACATGGTCGAATAAAAGCGACGGATTTCGCTAAGATGACCAAGTAAATTGAAACAAAGTCTTAATGCATACCAGAAGGGGGTGCAATGATAACGATTTCGGTAAAACACCCGGTTGATGGGTAAGGAATTAAACGCATGCGTAGACTGAGAAACAGGAACGCGAAATAGAAAGTCAAAAGACTCGGAATATGAGTCATGACTAAAAGATGACAAGACTTTTCGCAAACATAAATTTTGGTAATTACGTGCAACCATTTCAAAGTTGGACGGGTCAAATAAAGGATGAAGTTTGACATTCATAAGTGATGAAAATTCACCCAAAATGAGTCAAACGAGTCAATTAAGGAATAACGCTTAATATAATATGAAAACGCAAACCGGTGAAACCGGAAAGCTAAAAACAATAAGATAGAAGAACCCGAGTAATGGGTTGTAAAAGAATATAAGTATGAACCGGGAAATGGTAAGGGTAAGACAAACCGACGTGTAAATGACGCTAGAAGTCGTAAAGTCGGAAAGATAGTCAGAAAGTAAACAAATGAAACCTTAGACTACGGTCAAGGTCAACTAAAGTTCAAAAGTAAAATTAAATGATTCCAAACATAACAAAGGATGCTTTAAAGCTATATACGTATAATAAAGACTAGAATAAAAGATGATCTACGGGATCATCATAACCTACGGGATATTAATTAGTGTAAAGGTCTACGGGGCCAAAATGACCCATGAGTCATAAATTGAAGCAAATGGATAATAAGGGCCTCGCCTTAAAGAGGTGAAAGCTTAAGGAAATAGCCTACGAGGTTAAGTGAAGGAACCTACGGGTCAATAGTGTAAGGTTAGGGAACTTGTTACGATTCCCCGCGTAAACCAAGAACGGAAAACGATAAATTATAGGTTGTCAATTTCCATGATATGAGTAATTGACATAGTTAAAGAGAAAAACGTTAGACTAAAATTCAGTTTTAGTAAGAAATAACATTTTTACAAATATAAATTCTGATAGGAAATTGAATAGTAAGCATGAAAGATTCAAGTCTTGAAACTAATAGGCGCAAGACGATATATTCGAAAAAGTGATATTTTCGAAAATGAAAGGTTGATATGAATTAAACATGATGTGACACGATCACGGTCAAGAAATGCAATGTGAGGTAGAATCACATTATAACCAAGCGAGCGGTAAAAGTAACTGGACTAATAAGTCTAGTTAGTGAGACCGGTTAAGGTCAGCAATTCAAATCAAGAAATTTGGTTTGCTTGTAAGCGGTAAATTCGGTATAACTGAACCGAATAAATAAATTTGAAAATAAAAGAATTTGTTGCTAAAAGTGAAAGATTTCACTAAAGACCTATAAACGGGTCAAAGTAACGGATTCATAAAGAATTCGATAGTATATGAAAGTGATGGATATCGCTAAGTTAATTAAACTAGTGGAAATAACGAGGTAACGTTATTTCAAGTCGCATTATGTCATGTAAGATATGTAGATGATTAATAACCAAAAGGATATTACCATACTTTTCTGGTAATACTAACAATCGGTTAAAGTACGAGAAATGCTTAATTGATTATCGAGAGCAAATGCATGGAGTTGAACTCGATAAATTAGGTAAGAAAAAGGCTTCGAGGACGAAACCTCTTTAAGGGGGGTAGACTTGTAACACCCCAAAAACGGGTTTGGTAATCAAACCACGTTAATATTACTGACGGGTAAAATACTGTTAGTGGTAAAAATTTGCCCGGTAAATATTAGGATTTAAATAATTAATCCTAATAATAAATAAAAAGTGAATAAAAGATTTTAAGAAATAAAATGATAGAAGGCCCGAGTTAACGGGACCTAAAATAAACTTAGTCATAAATATTCCCGAACCTGCTAAGCTAACTAGGAATGTTTGACCCGGTTAATAAGAGGGAATATGAATTGTAAATAAGTAGGTTATAACCTACTTAATAATTAACGAAACATGAGGGACCAACATTAGATATTTGGAAAAGTTTAGTTATTAAAAACAAAAATAAAAACACACCACACATAGTGTGTGCGTGTGTGAGATCGACCAGGAGCAAGCTCCATGGAGCCAAGCCCTAAACACAACAAATTCTTCAAATTGGAGGGACAATTGAAGGCCAAATTCGGAATTGAATACATAGAAATGATCACCAAGTCAAGGGGATCGTAAGGTATGTCGAATTTCTAACATTCGTGAAGTTGTAAAATTTTGATAATCATCCTAATTAGGCATGAATTTGAGAGGCTATGGCTAGATTAGTGATGTATACTTGCTTAGGAAAGAAACCCTAAGTGAAAATCATACATAACATGCTATAGATAGATGAATTTGGTGAAATAACACACTTAGATAAGTGGGTTTTGATGTTATGATGAGATAGATGATATAGTTATGCTTAGAATCATCATGCATGGTAAGTAATCAGGAAATACTTAAACAATTTGCAAGTTTGAGTATTTGATCATAAGTGATAGTGGTGAATTTTGATGTTAATCTTGGCAAAAATAACTAGTTATGAACTAGTTGTAAATGTGCAAAAATGTATGCACATTAGGTGTTTGTTAAAATACCTAAATGAAAACTAAAGTGTTGAAATTAGAGTGAAAATGTGCATTTGAATGATATGGCAATTAGGTGTGATATGAAGTGATAGGGGTCCTAAATACTATGTTGAATTAGATTAATGTTGTAAACCATGTGATTGAAAGTAGTTAACTTTGATAAACTAAGTTAACTGAGCATGAAGTCGAACAGTAGCTTCGACATAGAAAATAAGTGAGGCGGAATAGTCGTGATTGTTAATGACTAATTTAACCGCCTTGTAAATGATTGACAATAGTTTGACGCATAACAAGCTAGATGAAAGCTTGGAGGAGGGAGCAGGTAAAACGGAGCAAGTACGGAAAGAAAAGCGTGGCGTGGATGCGAGGTAATTGTAATTTACACACTTATGTAGAATACCCGTTTATTCGATACGTTGTAAACGTGATAACGATAATATTGGAAATATGGAAATTTGTCAAGTGTCGACTAATGTAAATCAAGGTTAAAAGGATACCCATGGCGTAAGCCGAAATGGGTTGAATTTGTAAGGAAAGAGTGTAAAAAAAGAAAAAGGGTATGGAAATAAAATCCGGGATGGGATGGATGTATGAATTTGGAGATCAAAGACGATGTTTTCGATTAAATAGATAATGTTGGGCATATAGTCCAAACGGGTCGAATGGTGGTGATAACACCATTTGACAATATCGACTAACGTGGTTGTCAAGTCTTATGTTAACAGGACCGATTAGCAAATCGGATAATTTCATCACCATTGATGGTGTGATAATGAAAACGAGGTATAAATCGGATCTACTTGTTGATCCGGGCCATGTACGCATAATTATGTTGTAGTTAAAAGTGCTATTTTGGTCGAATAATTTGAGAGGGAGTCCTTCGTCGTAAAAGGACCAAAATCGACCAAAACGCCCTTGTAGGCTAAATTGAACAAATAACCCTTAAAGGTTGTTTGGAAACGAGTTTTATGATTAGGTAAATACTTAGAATAAGTATAGAAGCTGAAAGAGGTATTATATTAGTCAAATGGCACTATTTGAGTTTTTGCCGTAAAATAATGATACGAGAGGTAAAAATTTGGTTTATATAGATCACCACATTAAACCCACCATAGATACAATTGTGGTGGAATATTTTAGGATGAAAAATGTGGTGATGGAATGCTAGAAGCAATCGAAAGTGATTTTAGGCTTGAAAGTTCTTAAATACCCTTAACGGGTCAAAATAAGCACTTGAGCGTAAACGGGTTTTTATTTTGTAAGAAACCCATGATTTGAGATTAACATGATAAGAGACATTGAAACTATGAATTTCATAAGTTTAAAGATCAAGTAAACATGTTTGATGATGAAATCATAAACGGGTCAAAATTTGGTAAAAAGGGTAATAAGCCGAAGAGTTAAAAGTCTGAAATTTTATTATGTCAGATGTTAGATTTTAACTCCATATGATGGAGAATTAAATTACGGACGCGTAGGAAAAAGAATCGGGTAAAACGGATTAAAAACGAGAGAGTTATGCTCCTTTCCGTGAAATCGGGTATTGCTGGGAATGTACAGCAACTGTTTAACAACATTCTGCTGAAAAGGGGGCTAGGCGTCACGCGACGCCCCTTGGCGTCACGCGACGCCCCCTAGTTCCGGAAAAAGTTTATTTTTTTGTTGTTTGACCCATGGCACTTGTTTTAACTTATTAGTTGACTATCAAAACTAACTTTTAAGTTGGTTTTGATCTTAGGTGATGTTGGGCATGCTATGGATGACGATCAAGCAGCTACGAAGAACCGAACACACGAGATTAAAGCTTCCGCACGACGTTACGTCATAACTTTTAAATGACGAACTTATTTATATTATATTGAAAACTTTTAAGTTGTAAAAGTTTTAAATTACTCGTATTTTCTAAGGATACTTAATCGTAATTACATGTTTATTTTCGTTATTTATACGAAAACCTTTAAAATAATAACATGGGTGTTACAATTGGCTCAGAGTTTCATCAAGTTCCACCACCGGAAAAGTTTGCATTTTATGATGATGAAAAAGTTGAAAAAGCTTTCCACATGGTAGATCCATTGCCAGATAACATTGACGTAACCTATTCCAAATCTGATGATTCTAGTGATTCAGAGGTGGTAGGTAAGGTCGTTGAAAGTGTGTTGAAAGAAGAGTCAGTTGAAACAGGTAAATCTGAATCACAGGATGAAAATGAAGGTAATTTTCATGATGGATATCTGAAAAACTCAAAATCTGAGAAAAATTTGAATGATGATTCAAAAGGATTGGTTTATACCATGATTGGATCGGACAAATTATTCTTAGATATTGTATTCCCGATCCAGAATGTGATTTCAGACAAGATTGACAAAGTTTTCAAGATGGTTGAGATTGAAAAATCTGAAATTTCAAAGTTTGCTGGAAAGTGTCACAAAACTTTTTATAACAAACCTGGTTACAAGAAGAAAAACATGAAGGCTGGGTTGGGTTATAAGAAGAAACAAAGTCGATAGAAAAATGAAACGCCAAATTATCAGACAAAGATGAATTTTGCTCACGGAACAAGTTCCGAAGAAGAGAAAGAACTCCAATTTAGACGACAGTCTAATGAAGAGTTCTATGATCAAAAGAAAAAGCAACAACCACAGGTTAAAGATGTGTCCAAGAGAACATGTTTCAAATGTGATCAAACAGGACATCTTGCACGCAAGTGTCCAAATCTGAAACCTGTTGATGTTGATAAAAAGAAGTCTGATGATGTTGAGAAACAAAAATATGAGGATGTGAAACAAAGGTCGATCAGATTTGATTCAAAACAAACTTGGAGATATAGCACAAACAAGTTTGCTTCGAATCAAACTTGGAAATCAAACTCGAATAGGTTTGATTCAAGACAGACCTGGAATTCTCACACACCCAGATTCAAAACAACGCAAAGTTGGCAAACATCAGTTGATATGACAAAACCCCAACAGTTTTGGAAACCAAATGTGGTTCAAAGTCAAAATATTCAAAAAGAGTCACATTTTTACAAACGAGGTACTCCTAAAGGTCAAACATGGAGTGTTAAGAAACAAATGACCTCGGTAAATGATGAAAAAGTTGAAGTCAAAGTTGAAAAAGTCTTTGTACAAAATGACAAAGATTTTCCGAAGTTAAATGATGCATATTGTGTTGAAATGCCTAAGGTCCAACAGACCTGGGCTAAATTGTTCAAGTAATTGAGTAGTCTGAATGTGCAGATGCTTTCGAAGAAATTTGAATGTCAAGAAGAGGAATGTCGGAGCAGCCTGGCACAAGAAGAGGAGGCTGCTGAACCCTAGTTTGGTTGAAACAGGGAGTTTGTTTGTTTTCTGTACATAAATAAACAATTTTTTTAAAACCCTAAAAATTGAAAAATTTAAAAAAAACCAAAAATATGTTTGTTTCTAAATTTGTCAAAAATTCAAAATTACAAAAAGATGTTGATTGAATATGCCGAAACCCTCACGGCTGAACAAACATGATTAATTTCACAAGATTGAAAAACGGTTTTCAAACTGTAAAATATCAATGTGTTGTAAATCATGGGGGTATGTTAGATTTTCTGCAAATCAGTACACTTTTAGCAGAAAATGGATGGCGAGACAAAGCTATCAGGATTGGTTGTCAAATTTTCTTTAAATGATTTTGCATTTTAGGGGGAGTAATATTGTTAGAAAATCCAAAAACATTTGAAAATTTGAAAATGAAAAAAACATGATAAAAATCTATTGGCATAAAGACAAAAACATTAAAAATAAAAATGAGTTTTGTGTAAAAAGAGGAAATGATAGTACATCAGTAGACAATCACAGTATGCTAAAGAATTGGAAAGTCAAAATGTGTTAAACGATCTCACCGTGGATGTGTCGGTAGATTTTTATACATTTAGTAAACTTTTTCGGGATATAAACATAAATTCAAACTTACTTATTTTGTGGGAACACTACTTGGATATATAGGTAACCCCTGAAATCTCGTTTGAAGGACCCCTCTTTCTGAGATACTAGGTCTTTATGCTTAGTGATATCTGGGGTATTATCCCGGGACTTCTGATTTTGCAGAAGCAATGGCCTAGTCCCCGTATAATACTTTCTGCATGCTTGAAATATAGCATCGCCCTCAGCATAAAAATGATGAAACATTGAAAAATGCTAATCATGTGCTGTTGAAGAAAAGATCCTCTAAAGGGGACACACCAAAAGTCGAAGCCATCATCTCTCTGCTGAACGGAAGTTCTGACCTGAGCTCTCACGGTTCTTCGCAATTTAACCCCTTACAGATATCATCTAGGTATACTCACCTGTAAGACTGAATATTGGGATCTGGATACGGGAGTATATTCAAGAGGTGGGACACATGAATGAGTTTAAGTTCTTAATACACCTAATTCGTATCCTGAATCAGTTGAAGTTTGTATGAAAATTTAAGAGGATCAGTATATCGACAATCTAAGTGAATTGTTTAATTCTTGATGTGTAACTAAGCTCAATGGTACTAGTGATTTGTCAAAAACTGATATGATCCTTTGACACAAACTCAAACAAAAATATTGTCTGTAAATATGTTTGTAAATATTTCTTTACTGCTTTACATTTTCAGAAAATCACAAAAAGATTTTGATTTCTGCTTTATTTTCGACAACCGATGTCTGAGTGCTGAGTTTCAAAATCTGAGTATGCTGATTGTGTTTCTGAAAAATAAAACAAGTTCATTAATTTGAAACTTGAAGTTTTTAAAATCAAAAATAAAAAACAGTTTGTGATATCTCCAAGGTCATTAATTTGGACTTGGATGATTAACTGTGAAGGAGTTGGATTCTTAGATTGTTAAAATTTGTTATAAAGAGTCAGTTTTTGAAGTTGGATTCTTAAATACTGCCAAATCTATGAAGTTTGTTGACAGGGGGAGTGAAATTTAGAAAGTTTAATAGAGCCAGATTACAATTTCTGGAAATTCGAAGTTATTTTCATTGTTAAAATGTTTTACTTATAAATGTCAGATAATTGCAGATAAGGGGGAGTCTGAAGACGAGATTAACGCAAGAGGAAGTGTGGAAAGCAAGGTGTCGATCCCAAAAGCACGGAAGCTTGATGAAAGGGGGAGCCTGATTAAGAAAAGAGTCTACAGAAAGGGGGAGCTGAAGCTGAAGACAGATCCACGGGGATTTTGTTCAAGCAAGAGGGAGTCTACGTTGATGAAAACGTGTTAATACTTCAAAAAGACTCAAAGAGAGAGAGAAAGACAAGACACTACGAGATTGACTGCGGCAATATCCAAGGGGGAGTCTGTTAGTGCATTTATGTCTATCGCCTTCGTCAATCCGAGCCGTTAACGAGAATCAGAAGAAAACAAGTCTTTATATTGTAATATCTAGTTAAATAACAAGGTGGTATTTTGGTAATTAATGAGAAGTCTCATTAATTACAAGGGCTATAAATAGATCCTTATGTCATAGATTAGGAACTTAATGCTCATTTGTCATTTGGAGCTTTCTAGATCTAGAAAGAGAATCTAGAGAGAGAAAGTGATTTGAGGTGCTGTACTTTATCAAATCTTATATAGAATCACGTTTATATTACGTCACGTGTGTTAGGTTAAGTTCGTGTACGGTTTCCGCACGTCACACGTTCGTTTCGCAATCGTTTCGGAGTCAAAACGGGTCCTACAACTACACCAGTTCATTTGGTTTATTTGAACGTCTGGTGTAACATTGTGCAAGAATTGTTTGTTGACGACTGCATTATCAGTTGCATGCCCCATTATAGTGAAGAATGCTACAAGGAAATTTAGGCAGAAGTTTCTCCCAAAGCCATGCATCATAGGCAAAACGTTATCAAAGTATATCCTCACACTTGGTCTGTTAACCCAGCCCAACCCTCCTATCTTTGCTTTCCACTCAGCCCCTCAGAACTGTGCTTTCCACTCAGCCACCACGTGGTCTTTAGCTGTTGGTCTTTTTTTCATGTTCACGGGCACCCTTCCATTTGGTATACCCGGTAAAGAGTTTACCAATTCTTAATTTATATGTATGGTACGGTTGCCAATGTTTAGGGTGTTTGTCTTTTCATTATAATTTTCAACCAACCAGTACTCAAGCATTGTGGGTACGATGTCTATTTTCAACCTTAGTGTAGCACCAAAACCCATTTGGTGTACTGTCTTTCTTCGGTTTTCGTTTAGATTCATAAAACAACCAGTTAATTTTGTAGGTTTTACTCTTGACAAGATCCTAGCCCCGCTGAACTCATGGTATGGTTCTTCCTCAACCTCCACATTCTGACTTAATGCCTTTCTCTTTTTGGCATTTTGGGCCTTTCCAGTATGCACATTTATTCTCAATCTTAACCTCTCTTCGCCTATAAAAAATGATTTCATGGCGTTTTATTTTATGGCGTTTTAATAGTATAATTTAACATAACTATGATACATTTATGGCTTTTTATAAATCAATAAGAGATTATAGATGTTGAACAACTCAATAACAGTTAAATGGCGTTTATAACAGAATCCATACATTTTTTGGCGTTTAGTAACAAAGCTATTACAGGATTCATGTGTTGTGGCCTTTAGTAACAAACGATACATATTTTGGCGTTTTGGAAACAAAGTATGAAAGTGTGTTTTTACATCACGAAAAGTAACATTTGTGTACCATGTCCTCTTGTTGTCTTCTTTCGTTGCTCGTTCGTTTTTGGCGTTTTGGAGCAGATGACTCTTCCCCTTCCCCCTTGTAGAAACTGCAATTTTTTGTTAAAATTAGAACGCCAAAAGCAGCATAAACTAGCACAATGTAAATCAAAGTTAACTCGCTATGTTTTTTTCCTCTGGATCTGGTTTGATCTTTCGACGCCATAGTTTTTGTTGTTTCGCGTTTTCTAGGGTTTTCGCGTTTTACGTTGGTTTTGGGGAGCTTTTTCTAGGAAGTATATATGTTTCGGTCAGGCTTTGATGTGTTTTGTATATGGACATTTACCTTTTTGCCCTTATGGAAGCGTGCCACACTAATAAAAGTGATGTTATTTACGAAAATGCCACCGCGTCATGTAGTCCATAGATTGTTTTGATCTGACGGTTCCTAATCGTTCTCACCGTTCTCACACTTTTAGTCTTTCTCTCTAAATCCTGACCCTATATATATATATATAGAGAGAGAGAGAGAGGGTGGGAGTTGGCTACAAAGTCCAATTTTTCCTACAAAGTATAAAAAGTCATAAAATACCATAATGTTAACAATAAAACACACTCAAAACCCACAAATAACAAAGTGAAAATTACTAAAACGCCATATTTGTGGGTTTTGTGTTGTGTTTTAGATGATAAGGCTTTGATTATCGAACGACTAACATTAGTGTCTTTTATGTTAATTATCAGGTTATGTTTTATATTCATAGTTCTACAATGGTGTGTTTGAAGTTTTTGTGGACTGTTAGGGTTTGGATATTGTGTTTTAGTGATCTTCACTCTATTATTTGTGGGTTTTGAGTGTCTTTTATGGCTAAAATTGTGATGTTTTATGAATTTGTACACTTTGTAGGGAAAATGAACTTTGTAGCCGAACCCCACCGTGTAAATATATATTCTTAAATAAAAATATTTTAAAAAAATTATACCTTGTACAATCTTTGTCAATCGAAGACATACCTCTCCTAACAAAAGTGACTTTTGCGGGGAGTCGGTTTAGAGTAACTCTCCACCCGAAGAACTCCACTTATGTATTATCTACACAACAATTATGGTATATTATTTTTTTTTCTATGTGTGACTAAAAAGATAATATAGTATAGGTTTGGTACATGTATCGTATAGTATACTATAGTATAGATGAAGTATAAGTCTTGCATGAGCATATAGGTGTAGTAAAGGTCTCGTATATGCTTATAGTTGTAGTATATGTATAGGTATAGGTATAGGTATAGTATAGCATAGACGTAGTATATGAATAGTATAGGTGTAGTATAAGACCTCGTATAGACCTATATGTGTAATATAGATCTCGTATATGCTTATAGTTATTGTATGGTATAATATAATAAACTATAGTATCGTATATAACATTTATCATATGATTTTCAACAATTATGAAATTTTGAGTTGTTTTAATTTTCAAGTGTTTTTTGTTTGTTTAATGGATACAATACGTCAAGTAGCCGACAATATACGCCACCGTACAGACATAATACGCCATAAATACAAAACCGTACAGACATAATACGTCATAAATACGAAACCGTACAGACATAATACGCCATAAATACGAAACAATACGATAAGTAGAGACATAATACGTGATAACACAACATGTATAGACAATATACACCCTAATACGACACTTACATACAATAAACGTGACAATACCGAACATCACCGACATAACCCGTATGGACAATATATGTCATAATACCGAACATGTTGACAATATACGTCATAATACAACATTTAATGACAAAATACATCAATTCATGATACACCGTTCGACGCGTATACATACAACACAACACGACACGGTAGAGTACAAGTGGATTTCAAACAAAATTACACGTAATCAAAGAATATGATACCACACAGAACCAAACGTCACCGGAACGACATGTATAGAAGGTATTCTTCATAAAATGACATGTAATGACAACATATATCAAGATACGACACGTATACGCATCGAAAAGACAAAACCTTAAATTATGAAATTTTGATTTCACCCCTATACACATCGTATAGGTCAAAACTGGGTCGTATAAGAGGCTAATACAAATTGTATAGACTTATACGATTCGTATAGACCCCTGAATTCTAAAAAAACAAGGGGTTAACAGATAAATCAGGGGGTCTATGTCAGGGGGTCTATACATAGACCCCCTGATTTATCAGTTAACCCCTTGTTATTTTAGAATTCAGGGGGTCTATACGAATCGTATAGGTCTATACGAGTCGTATAATGGTACTTTAAGACCCAGTTTTGAAAAAAATTGCTTTTGGGGGGAGAAAATTGAATATTTTTGGAAAAAAGTGTAGATACCTTTTTCTAGCATTGTTCTCACGGTCTCACAACTTAAGGAGATTTTTATTTTAACATATCTCTCTCTATATATATAGGGGAGAGTTCAGTTAAAAATTCATAATCAAGGAGCAAACTAGAAAACTCCTCATCAATGGGTGGAATTGGACTTTTAATGAAGCAGAGGCAAAATTGAAAAAAAAACATATATATAAAACTTTTCAAACATTCCTATCTTCTTCATATGTTAGTATTATTTTTAAAAAGAGCACCATAAGAAAATAGATTTAACGTGTCATACTTTTTTAAATACTACTACTATAGTATTGCACATATGCAATACTACTTAGCCTTAGTGTTTAGGTATTGAATTTAGTTTAGCTTTTAGGGTTAGGTTTTTAGGCGATGGGGCTAGTTTTTAGGGTTTTCTTTCTTTTTTTTCGGGGAGCGGTTAGGTTTTTGGGGGTGGATGTTTAGGTTTTAAAAAAAAAAGAGTTTTTTTTTTTTTTTTTTTTTTTTTTTTTTTGTATCTTGTTAATGCTAGATTTACAGCAAAAAATGTTTAAAACTTTTTTATGAGTTTTTTAACTTTGTTTTTTTGGGTGTTTTCAAGCTTTCTCAATAATTGGAGTTTTCTCTTTAAACCCTCCCTAATATATATATATATATATATATATGTTAATTGAAAAACTTGAGAAGCATTCTGAATCACACATTTTTCCTAAGCTTTTTGAAATATACACATATGTATAGTTTAAAATTGACTATATACATATGTTTATAATTCAAGATTTGACAATATACATATATGTATACAGTCAATTTTAAACTATACATATGTGTATATTACGAAAAGGTTAGGGAAATGTGTGCTCCAGAATGCTTCTCAAGTTTCTCAAACAGGGTGGACTTCTCTTAGGATCCCTACCCTATAAATAAATAAATAAATAAATAAATAAATAAATAAATAAACAAATATATATATATATATATATATATATAGCAGAAGCTTTAAATGAGAACCATAAATATTGTGAGAACGAATGGAAAAACTGCGAGAATTTGGCCAAAAACAATTCAAATTTGAATTTTTTTTACACTTATTATAGTTATTCGAATACAAATTAAATTTACACGTTTAAATTTATATGTGTTCATAAATATTGAAAATTTACACATGTGTAAAAATTTTAATAAGAGTAATTTTGAGAGGATAAAAGAATTGTTTGATATTAAAAATTCTTTAAAAAATCTTTAAAAAAAGTCTTAAAAAATCTCAAAAATCTTAAAAAAGTCACTTGCCCCAGCAAAAAATAAAAATTAAAAAATGTTGAATGCAAAAATTTACATTAGACGTAAAAAAATTTGCATCGCCGAAGACAAAATTTACATTAGGCATAAACAAAATTTACATCCGGCGTAACTATCGACTCGACAACATTTTTTTGTTGTTTTTTATACATATGTGTTTACAACATTTTCATTTACGTTTGTGCAATAAAGGTGGCCCAACCCGCACGGGAAGTAGAAATTCTCATGGTTCTCACAACTCGTTGTGATTATTAATTGAACCGATTCCAATATATATATGTGTATGTATAATGTAGCCTTGCTCTCTTGGCTATTTTTTTATCTCATGAATTATATGTGTGTATATAATATATATATATAGG
Organism: Helianthus tuberosus; assembly: GCA_030545235.1. NCBI lineage: Eukaryota > Viridiplantae > Streptophyta > Magnoliopsida > Asterales > Asteraceae > Helianthus > Helianthus tuberosus. The sequence continues at coordinate 187,398,621 of CM060447.1, forward strand.
ATGAGGTTCATGAGTGAACAACATCCTTGTTTGTGAACTGAGTGAACCAATCTCAACCATTCATTTGATTAGATGATGCAAAGGTTAGGATTGTAATTCTACATTTAATCTTTTTTTAATTAATTTTCTTTAATGATTTTCATTTACTCACTCCTTTGTTTTTGGAATGTTTTAGAAGATTTTTTATGATTCTTTAATGATTTGCAGTTACTCTCTCCTTTATTTTCGGAATTTTTAGAAGATTTTTAATGATCCTCTATCAATCCAGTATATTCGTAGTTTTTTTTATCACCCCCCCCCCCTTTTTTTGCTAACTTACGATGATGAATTAGAAGATCTCCATTGATTATTTCAAAGATTATATTATATCTTCATCTAGTATTTTCTAAGTTATTATTAATCATCCTATTTTTTTTTTCTAATTACGAGATTATGCATTTACAATACCATTATACATATGTGTATTCACATACAACCCTGCTATACATATGTGTACACAGAGTTTATTTATAACTATTGTGACCGATATACATAAGTGTACAACATAAAGATTACATACAACCATTATTCATTTACATAAACATTACATATAATTTTTTAAGCAAAATGTTAAACAAAATCTTTGAAATACTAAACAAAACCTGTTCATTTTCCCCTGGTTCCCAAAATTAGATTTAGTACAAATTTACGTTAATGCCCTTATCAACCTGATTTCTTTATTATATTTTTTAAAATATTTACAAGTTTGTCATTACCATTAATTCTCATCATCTAACAAATGAAGGGCCAAGATTCTTTGTTCACAAGTTAGCCATTGTTCACTATAGAACCCTACCCTATATATATGTATATATATATATATATATAACGGCGGATTCTTATCCTATATATATAGGATAAGGATCCGTTATGAACCACCTTATTGCAGGAAGCGCGAGCACCAATGTGAACACAACAAAAAATACCTAAAAAACTAAAAAACACACAAATTTTTTAATAATTTTTTTAAAAAAACCGCTATGTTTCGTCACTAAAAAACAAAAAAAAATCGAGTAACAATTATCCATGCACATGTGCATATGTTTCATTTCTTTTTGACAAATTCCGTAATACATTACCAATATTAGACAATTTCACTTTCATTTACACTATCATCCGTAATATACTATTTTTTACATTACCATTATTAGAAATGCACATGTGCATATATATGTATGAACATGATATAACGTGTTTTGCTATACTACTTTGAATACACTTTCCCTTTCATCTATCATACCATCCATAATACACTACCATTACCTCCTACCATCCATAATACAATACCATTATCTCCTACCATCCATAATACAATACCATTACCAATATTTCACTTTATGCACATGTACATCAACACCCTTCATACTATCCAAACAACATATTACATCATAAAGTGGCAAATATAACCAAACCATCAACCACTAGATATAACTAACCAAAAAACATGTATATGCGCCTACTTCATCATTCAAAATCACAAACTTTTTGTACCAAAACACGTTATATCATGGTTATACATAATGATGCAATGTGCATTTTTAATATTGATAATGTAAAAAGTAGTGTATTACGGATGGTAGTGTAAATGAAAGTGGAATTGTCTAATACTAGTAATGTATTACGAAATTTGTCATAGAAATGATACATATGCACATGCCCATCGATAATTGTTACTCGAAATTTATTTTAGTTACGAAATATAGCGATTTAAAAAAAATAATTTTTTTGTGTGTTTTTTAGATTTTTTTGTGTTCACATTGGTTCTTGTGGTTCTCGCAATAAGAGCGGTTCTCAGATGAACCCTACCATATGTGTGTGTGTGTGTGTGTATATATATATATATATAGAGAGAGAGAGAGAGAGAAAGGATACTGTAAAAAGGACCTTTAATGTGAGGTGTAGGAAGGGTTTTACACCATTAGATCTGATTTTTAATGATGGAGATCACAATGGCAAAAATGTAAATTTTGTTTGAATTTTTAATAATTAATTTGTCTTGATAGGGGTATAAGTGTCAATAAACATCAATTAAATTAAGAAAGTGTATAACTTCCCTCCCTAATATCACGATTTTCTCTCTCTCCTCCACACAAACCAGAGATTATCTCTCTTCTTCACCCTAATCCGCCATTAATCATCATTATGTCTAGCCACCGCAAAAAAAAAAACCTCCTAAACCTCCTTCTATGAACATCCACGATTTCTTTCTAACAATGACCTACTTGTTTCTTGCTTGATTGTGATTGGGTACAAAACACCCTGTGTTCACGCAAGTGTTTCTTATTTGAAATCCAGAAGAAATATTTTAAGATTCAAGGTATGGTGTTTAATATCTGGAAACATTTCCATGGTGATTCAAGACATGGTGTTTAATTGTATTGCTATTCGACTTATGGTGTTTTAACATCTGAAAAAATTGTAATAAGATTCAAAGCATGGTGTTTAATATCTAGATACATTGTATGGTGATTCAGGGCATGGTGTTTAATATCTGGAAACATTTGTATGGTGATTCAAGACATAGTGTTTAATTGTATTGCTATTTGACTTATGGTGTTTTAACATCTGAAAGAATTGTAATAAGATTCAAGGCATGGTGTTTAATATCTAGAAACATTGTATGGTGATTCAGGGCATGGTGTTTAATATCTGGAAACATTTGTATAGTGATTCAAGACATGGTGTTTAATTGTATTGCTATTCGACTTATGGTGTTTGACATCTGAAAGAACTGTAATAAGATTCAAGCGTGGTGTTTTAAACAACAGGAACATTGTATTTGTGATTCAAGACATGGTGTTTTAACATCTGGAACGTAGGTTGTAAAAACACCATGGATTGAACTACAAATTAATTTAAAACACCATGTTATAAATGTGTTTTGATGTTTGTAAATGATGGAAAACACCATACCAAGAGCAGCTTCTGGAACGCTAGTTCTAAAAACACCATGAATTGAACTATGAATAAATGCAGGTTTAAAACACCATACGAAGAACATGTACTGGACCGCAGGTGAAAATGTCACGACCGTTTATGTAACACCACGTAAAAACGTGTCCAATTATATAAAGACACATGTCCTGAACTCTAATTATGTGAAAGAATGAGTCTGAAGGACTAAAGTTACCAAATGATAGAAATAAGTATGCGAAGGGACTAAAAGTGTCAACATGCTAATTTATGCCTCTGAGTGACCTTTTACTCGATCCGAGACTTTGTTGTGTTGAAACACGCTCTCGGGAATAATTGAAAATGATTATGAAAGTTGAAGGACCAAAGGTGTCACACCCCAACCGATGGCGGAATCATCGGGGCGTAGCACTGAGCGAAACAGATTGTCCAGAAGTTTCCATAAAAACGATATTTACCAAATATTTAAAGCAGCACGTCCCATACCATGTCATAAATGATAATACAATTATTACAGAAAGATCTAGTCAAATTGTTCTGTTCCGACAACTCAGATTATGTCACACCCCGATATTTCCACATATTACCGGTGGGCCCGGCGGGGAGTATCGTGACGTAGTTGATATCATCATTGTCAATACACACAATATAATAGCACAGCGGAAGGCTTGGTAAATAAACTATTACAAACCATAATGTCTGAGTGTTTGAGTGAAAGAATATACAGACTAGGGCTGTTCATAAAGCTCACGACTCGTAGCTCGGCTCGTAGCTCGCTCGAAAGAAGCTCGAGAAAAACTAGCTAAAAAAACTCAATTTGAGATGACGTGAAGCAAGCTGGCTCATTTTGTAACCAAGCCCAGCTCGAGCTAAGCTCGACTCGGCCCATGGCTTGGCTCGTTGGCTCATTCTTAGGCTCGTTTAACTCCGACGTAAAGCTCAAGCCAAGTTTAACCGCCTGAATTAATTTCGAGCATGAGCTCGACCCCACCCTGGATCGACTCGGCTCGACTCGTTTACAGCCCTAATACAGACTGGAATGTAATAAGATCCACATGAAGATCATAAAAGTACAAAGAAACAAAAATAACAAACTTCAGGTATCTATGGATTTGCAAGATCCTCTTATGACACCTAATAGCTCCAGCCTATTACGAGAGGTACCTGTCAATCAGTCTTTAAGAAAATACGTCAGTTTACACTGGTAAATACAATTAACTGACTCTTTTGAAAACATTTAAGAAAATTGATTTAAGTGCTCATGGCACAAATCATTTATAACTTGGGACAATTATTTAAAGATAATCTTGTATACAGATTTACATGTTTGTCATACAATTGGGGCCGGTTGGAAGCCGGTCGTGATTAACCGACTCACCACTTATAGAACCCACAAAGGAGTTATCCCCAACATGTGGGTTTATATATTATTTAGCATTTGCATCTGTCAGGTGTATGCCTACACCCCGTGCATAGGTCGTGGCCATTTTCAAATGAAATGAGCCGAGGATATCCAGGACACGGTCGAATTAACCCCTAATGTTTATGTTATCAAACAAGACAGATTAAAACGGGTTATGTAAATTTATTAATCACAATCCGATTAAATGATTTCATACCTGACCAAGCGGTATTATTATAATACCGTATCCCAAGCCCGTATAAGGGAAAATAAGTTAAAAGTATTTACCTGAGCTAATGTGAAAGGTAACTCAACAGTATAATCCTAAAGCTTTTTGATGATACCTTCTACTGGATGCTATTTAATCTGTATAGAAGGTTTATTAACCTATTAGGATGCTAATCGGCCTTTAGTTAAGTCAAGGACTTAGACCGGCTAGCTAGAAAGAAACTTTACGGTTCTAAACGCTAGATTAAGCGGAGACCGGAATAGAATGTGGTTTAGACCCGACAAGCTTGATACTTGTATAATATGGGTAAACTAAACACATTCTGGGATTTGAGGATTTAATGATAAGGTTAAGCCCGTTTCGGCTATTTTACGTAAACTAGTCACATAAGCCGATCCGAACGCATAAACGTGTAACGGGTAACCAAATGAATTATATACAGGTCTTAATTGTTATTATGCTTAAAATATGTTAATACATCAGTAGGATGTCAACATATATGCCCAAAAAGTAATTTTAACCAAGTTAAGTCCCATAAGGGCATTTTGGTAATTTAGAACTTCTGTTTTATTAATTTGATTCATTTTATATTTTAACATATATGCCTAAAAAGTAATTTTAACATATATACATCAGTAGGGACTTAACTTGGTTAAAATTACTTTTTGGGCATATATGTTAAAATATAATTTAGAACTTCTATTTTATTAATTTGATTCATTTTTAAACTTTCTGTCCAGTTTGACTTTTTGTCAAACTAGTTTGACCCGACAATTAACTAGTCAAATGAGATAATTAGGAGGTGCCCTTTTAAGGGTTAATCACCAACCTTTCCATAACCACTTTCGTTTTGATCAGTGGTTGGACCATATGTGATTAAACCAAAAGTCAAAGCTTAATTACGATAAGTTTGACTTTTCGGTTTTTAAACTAATTAAAAGGACTAAGCAGGTAATTAAACTCTTACTAATGGTCCTTGCTATATTTTCTACACTTCTAATTCTTCTCCTAATCCTTGCAAGCTCCAAAATTGAGTGTTTGAAGATTGTTTGCAAAAGTGTGCATAAGAGTTATGAACTAACTCTCCTTATATAGTGCTTTCCATGTTCCTAGATTACTTGCAGCTGTTATGGGACATCCTAGGATCACCCCAGGTGTCCTAGTGGATTAATAATACCGTTTAACAGCCCCTAGGATCGATACAATCGAGTTTAAGGCGGTGCAACAACTGAAACCTGCATCTGTCAATAATTTTCTGCGCTGGGCGTTTTCAGGCAGGCCGCGTAAGACTCAGTAAGAGTCTATGCGGGCCGCTACAACCTGTAAAACAGGTTAAAAACACTTTCTAACTTGGCAGCTTTAGTCCCTGGCATTTAAAACCTTATTTAACCTTATTGTTTACATTTAAGGCCCTTGTAGTTAGTTTGTTGAGGCTCAAGGATGTATAAACAAACTTCGTTAGGCTCGGTTTCCTTAAATATCACCATAAATGCAAGTTTCATCAAGTTGACACTTTTCACCCAAAGTCTTGAAAACTCACTTAACGATCTCGAAACCACGTGAAATTTTTACCACTTATTATTGAGAGTATATTTGAATATTTCGAAGCCTCGGGTTCGTTAAAAGGTCACTCAGAGGTCAGAATTAACATGTTGACATGTTTAACCCTTGTAGTTTTATAATCTTCCGATTATTTTCACAAACGGCTTCTTATATCCAATTAAGCACTCGTTTAAGAATATATTCTTCGCGTATGGTCATTCAGAGGCTCAAATTTGGCATGTTGACACTTTTAGTCCCTTCGCATACATATTTTCACTGTTTGTCAACTTTAGTCCTTCAAACTCAATCTTTCACATATTTAGAGTTTAGGACACGTGTCTATACATAATTGGACACGTTTTTACGTGGTGTTACAGATTCTTATTACAGACAATTGTTTATTGTTGACCTAGGTCTTTCCTAGCCTCAATTTCATAGCAAAGTAAGCAAATAAGCATCCTAAGCACCTGTCACATACGTTAAAGTAAAGGTCAATACACATAGTGTAAAGGCGAGCACAAGTTTAATAGATATAATAGAGTTCGAAATTGATTACGCATAACCAGCACGTACACAGAGTGAAATGAGGCATGTTAGTTATCGACATGAAACTATTGATACCAACGACTGCGGGTTGACTGCCCATGGCAGTTTGTAATACATACTCACCACTGTGAGCCATGTAGGTAATTGTCCTTAACAACCCCTGAGTGAGCAGGTGCTGAGTCCAAACTAATAGTACTATCGTTGCTAAGGCAGATAGACAGCATCCATGTGTAAACATAACAAACAAGCATTCATTAAGTCACGTATAACATGTGGTAACGGTTGGCGTTAAACGTATTACGTAGTGTGTTCGATGTGATTTTGAATAAGTAACGTATGTAACACCCAAAAGTGCATAAAGCAAAAAGGGATCGAGTATACTCACAGCAATTGATGGATTGAAGGGAGCGCTAGAGAGTAGGGTTAGCCTGATTAGAACGATAGCATAAGGGTAAGTGACGCGTAAAACGATGCAAGTATTAGTGGGTTGGACAGCAGTTCGATCGGATGGTAGTCCGATCGGACAGCCGGTCGTGCGAGTGACAGTCCGCTCGGATGGTCATCCGATCGGTTGACCTTTCGAGTGGATTGTTTCTTCCTTTGGGAAGGATGTGTTTGTGTATGATGGCTTGACTTTTGAATTTTTTGTTGTAGCATTTTGAAAACATAGAAGTATCACTGCCTTTCAGGTCGGTCGATCGAACGGCCGTTCGATCGGACGGCAACCCGATTGGTTGGACACTTTAGTGAGAACAAGTTCACCGCAGTATGTCATTCGATCAGATGGTAGTCCGATCGGGTGGCATCCCACTGGTATTGAACATGTTGAAAATTGTTTAAGTGTTGAAGTCTGATCATTACATGGTCAAGTGGTAGTCCGATCGGATGGTAATTTGATCGGTCAGCCCTTCATTCAATGTTCATCCTTCAAGATTTTGAAAAACAAAAGTTAAGTGTGGGGCCAAGGTGCAGATCGATCGGGTGACCACCCGTTCGGATGACAGTCCGATCGGATGGTAGTCCGATCGGACGGCATTCCGTCCTGGTCATTCCGTTCATCTGACACTTGGTTGTTTTGATTGTTTGTCGTTTTATCGAGATGTGTTGATAACGTGCTAACCAACAGAACCCCATCCAAAACCCTAGTGACCCGATTGAACAGGAACCACCCAAGTTCAGTCAGTCCACTGGTTTAAGTCGGTTGTTCTTGGTTAACCCGGAATCGGTAGTCTCGTGGATAGAGTCCAAGTTCTTGAACCAACACAATCCATAAGAATGAGTAGATAGTCGGTACAAGCTCTGATTCTATCGGTTTTGAGTGCATTGAGTGTAAAAGAGTTGAAAGAAAGTTGGAAAACCTTCTTTCAATCCTTTTCACCATGAATATGTTTAGATATATGAAAGATCTTTGTTTTTTTATATGGAAATCGGTTAGATCTAAGTTGTTCTCGGTGGATTGAAGCTAAAACATGAAGTTCTCAAGAACACCACGATGACGTCATCCTAGAACAACTCAAATCTAGTGATTTCACGGTTAAAAGTTAAGATTCAAAAGATAGAAAGGTGTAGAGTCAAGTGTAGATCAAAGATGTACAAGATTTGGGTTGATATCTTACCGGAATCGCGAGAAAATTGAAGAAAAGTGAGGTTGAAGTGCTGGTCGGACGTCAGAGAGCAAAAGTGGAAAGTTTGATGTTGACATGGGGTATTTATTGGGTTACCCAAAGTGGAAAGGGGCTGGTCGATCGGTTGGCAGCCCGGCCGACTGGCTGGTCGATCGAGCTGCAGCTCGATCGAACCGTTGGTCGATCGGCTGGTCGCCTGGTCGATCAGTCACTTGGTTCGAATGTTCGGTTCATCGAGTTTTGTTGTTTCGATTGCGATTACGTGCGTTGCGATGCGATAGCGTTTCCTATTCAAATTACTTTTAATCCCAACTACTATATATACATACAATCATCCTTAATTCACTTGCGTTTAGCGTTTGCGATTCGATTCGATTGCGATTCGAGTTTCGATTGCGTTTCGATTGATTATCACAACATAACATAAATAAACATGCATAAGTAACACATAAGAGGCACACACACACATAACCATATCCAAAAATACGTAATTCGAGTTGCGAGCGCAATTGCGATAAGCGATCATATATACGATAATTATCGAATAAACCTTGATCTACTTGGTTTATTCGATGGGAAGGTTTATTCGATAATTATCGCATATATGATCGCTTATCGCTTCTCGCAATCGCGCTCGCAACTCGAATTATGCATTTTTGAATATGGTTATGTGTGTGTGTGCCTCTTATGTGTTACTTGTGCATGTTTATTTATGTTATGTTATGATAATCAATCGAAACGCAATCGAAACTCAAATCGTAATCGAATCGCAAACGCTAAACGCAAGTGAATTAAGGGTGATTGTATGTAGATATAGTAGTTGGGATTAAAAGTAATTTGAATAGGAAACGCTATCGCATCGTAATGCACGTAATCGCAATCGAAATGGCAAAACTCGACGTACCGAACATTCGAACCAAGTGACTGATCGACCAGGCGACCAGTCGATCGACTAGCGGTTCGATCGAGCTGCAGCTCGATCGACCAGCCAATCGGCCGGGCTGCCAACCGATCGACAAGGCCACCAAGTTCTCCATGTGTGAATTCTGATCGACCAAGTTTACACGTTAAATTGACGATCTTAGAGAATCCTTCGATAAATCCTTCTTAGAGAATCCTTCCCCAAGGCTGCCAACCGACTAACAAGTTTAACGTTAAACTTGGTGACCTGGTCGATCTTAGAGAATCCTTCAATAAATCAAACGGATTTTACACGTTAAACTTTGTAGGTCCTATTTGACGGATTTTACACGTTAAACTTGTTAATCAAACAGATTGGATGGATCGATAGGACCTACAAATGGGGATTTAAGTTGTTTTTAAAAAAAAAACAAACAAAACTTAAAAGAAAATAATGTTTTTTGGTTTTATTGTATAAGATAGAGAGGAGTAAAAAATAAACAAAAATTAAAGAAAATAATGTTTTTTTTGGTTTTATGAACACAAACAAGGTCATGTTCGTGTTCGTTCGTTCGTTAAGGAAATTAACATGTTCGTGAACTGTTCACGAACGCATGCATAGCATAAGTTTCTGTTCGTGCTCGTTTGTTAAGGAAATTCAGTTGTTCACGAACAATTCGTGAACACAATGGTCTCCAACCCAAACGAACACAAACGAATATTTAGCTTGATAATAAAAAAATAGAAACATTATTAACCTTAAACATTCAAAATAAGTAGTTAAATACAATCATCAACTGATAAATCAAAACACAAGAAGTCAACTACAACCACCAAAAGATGAATCAAGTTTAACTAACTTACACATAATTATCCATAATTACTTAGACATAATTATTAAAAGTTTAACTAACTTAGACATAATTATCCCAAAAAATATCTTGAATGTCCAAATTTTAGTGAACTTAAAAAAAGGGGTTTCAAGTTTTTAATGTATTAATTAATATTAGGGGCTGTTTGGCAACTTTTTTTAATGGTTAAGTGCTGAACTAATAAAAGTTCTGAACCAGTAAGTGGTCTTAACCATTAAGAGCAGATGTTTGACCAATTCAGATTAGAGGTCTTAACCATTCAGACTTTGTATAATGTTTAACCATTCAGAGGTAAATGTCTGAATCATTCATACATCTGCTCGTGAAACAAACATGCTCATGAAACAAATAATTAAGGTTGAACCAATAAGATGTTTGAACCATTAAAAGCCTCATTAAGGGGTAAACAAACAGCCCCTTAGAATATTTAAGCAACTTTTTTTAACGTTAAGCAACTTTTTTTTAACTTCTAGGGCTACTCACATTAAGACCATTCGTAATAGAGTCTTATATCACGCTATATCCTTTCATAACGCCTTATAGCGCCCATGAACACCATTACCGGGGCGCTAAGGATGAGAAAATTTCAATCCTCGAGAACACCATCACGGCGTGACCCATTCTTCCCCACTCTCACACATATATATACATACATATATGTATAGGGTAAGGTTCATGCGAGAACCATGTTTATTGCAAGAACCGCGAGAACCAGTGTGAACACAACCAAAAATACCTAAAAAAACCTAACCCCCCCCCCCCCCCAGCTAAGTGCTAAAAACTAAACCCCCCCAAAAAACTTCACCCCCCCCCCCAAAAAAAAAAAACCTAAACCCCCCTCCCCCACCCCCCCCCCCCCCCCCACAAAAAAAAAAACCTAACCCCCCATTCCCCCACCCAAGCTAAAATGCTAAAAACTAAACCCCCAAAAAATAAAAATAAAAACAAAAAAAAATTAATATTTTTTACATTAAAATCGCTACTTTTAGTAGCCAAAATTTTTTTTTTGTAACGAAATCCAGCGATTTTTTTTATAAAAAATATTAGAAAAAAAATTGTGTTTTTTTTTTGGCTATTTTTAGGTATTTTTGGTTGTGTTCACATTGGTTCTCGCGGTTCTCGCAATAAAGGGTGGTTCCTAACGGATCCTTCTCCTATATATAAAGGCCCATACATATATATCCCCACTACACACTCAAGTTATATAAAGCCCCATAAAGCCCCTCTCTTACGCGTTTCGCCACTTATCACACAACGCCTTACAAAGAGCTTTATGACTACACATGGCCTAATAGTGTTGATACAAATGAGACAATGACTCAATAAGTAATCTAAAGATAATAGTAACTTACACCCGATAATTATAGGACATGATTTTATAATTAGGTACAATTTCAAATTGTCAAACCCTGTCTATGCTAGATCCATTGTCATCGGCATCAACAATGGGAGTTTCGTGACCAAGTACCAAACGCTCCTCTCTCTCTCTTTCACATGCACAACTAAAGTACTTGGCTTACCTCCAAAAATCGATAAGGTGCGCGTACCTGATAATTATAAAACATGGTTGTAGGTACAATTTCAATACCAACCCCCTTCTATACTAGATCCTTGACTAAATACCAAGCTCTCCTCTTTCACATGCGAAACGAAAGGACTTGGCTTGGCTCCAAAACTCGCTAAGGTACAAATAGTCTAATAATTGTGTATATTGATAATGTAATAGATTGGTAAAAGTGAAAACATTAGTGATTATCTAAAGTTTTAGCAAATCTGTAAACATTCATTCTAGATTTGTTAGAACAGTTGATGAAGCAAATGTGCAACCAAAAAAACTTTGATTGCATAATGTACATGTTTGAATGCAGGATGTACAAGTCACACTAGCATCATTGATATTACTTTAACCAAAAAGAGGCAAACAAACATGGAGCAATCTAATATTTAATCTTGCAAAGAGCACAACTATTGGTAATGTATTAGGAATCCCAAATTTCACATATGTATGGTATCTTACTGATGTAATGTGATAAATTAAATATTTTTACTGATTACAAAAGACCAGAACTTCAGTTTGTCATAAAATCTCTTTTATAAGTATTAAAATTACCAAAATGCCCATTCGGGACTTAAATTGGTTTAAATTACTTCTTGGGCATATATGTTAACATCCTACTGATGTATTAACATATTTTAAGCATAATAACATTTAAGACCTGTATATAATTCATTTGGTTACCCGTTACGCGTTTATGCGTATGGATCGGGTTTAACGTTATCATTAAATCCTCAAATTCCAGAATGTGATTAGTTTACCCATATTATACAAGTATCCAATCTTGCCGGGTCTAAACCACATTCTATTCCGGTCTCCGCTTAATCTAGCGTTTAGAACCGTAAGGTTTCTTTCTAGCTAGCCGGTCTAAGTCTTTGATTATCTAAAGACCCGTTAGCATCCTAATAGGTTATTAAACCTTCTATACAGATTAAATTGCATCCAGTAGAAGGTACCATCGTAAAGCTTAGGATTATACTGCTGAGTTACCTTTCACATTAGCTCAGGTAAATACTTTTAACTTATTTTCCCTTACACGGGCTTGGGATACGGTATTATAACAATACTACTTGGTCGGGTATGAAATCATTTAATCGGATTGTGATTAAAATTTACATAACCCGTTTTAATCTGTCTTGTTTGATAACATAAACATTGGGGGTTAATACGACCGTGTCCTGGATATCCTCGGCTCATTTCATTTGAAAATGGCCACGACCTATGCACGGGGTGTAGGCATACACCTGACAGATGCAAATGCAAATGCTAAAATATAAACCCACATGTTGGGGATAACTCCTTTGTGGGTTCTATAAGTGGTGAGTCGGTTAATCATGGCCGGCTTCCAACCGGCCCCAATTGTATGACAAACATGTAAATCCGTATACAAGATTATTTTAATAATTGTCCCAAGTTATAAATGATTTGTGCCATGTGCACTTAAATCAATTTTCATAAATGTTTTCAAAAGAGTCAGTTAATTGTATTTACCAGTGTAAACTGACGTATTTTCTAAAGACTGATTGACAGGTACCTCTCGTAATAGGTTGGAGCTATTAGGTGTCGTATAAGAGGATCTTGCAAATCCCTAAGATACCTGAAGTCTGTTATTTTGTTTCATTGTATTTATTTATGATCCGCCTGTGGATCTTATTACATTCTAGTGTGTATATTCTTTCTTTCGAACACTCAGACATTATGGTTTGTAATAGTTTATTTACCAAGCCTTCCACTGTGCTATTATATTGTGTATATTGACAATGATGATATCAACTACGTCACGATACTCTCCGCCGGGCCCACCGGTAATATGTGGAAAACATCGGGGTGTGACAGGTTGGTATCAGAGCCAACATTGAGTGAATTAAACACTAACCTTTTATGTTTAATCTCAATGACACAATAAGCACATTCCTTAAACTTCCGAGTCTAGGCCAATGACCTAGGATTTATTCTTAACTTTCCTTTGCTGTTTATATTTTATTTTGTTTTACTTGTTTTGACAGGATTAGTCATCAACAATGCTGCCAAGGGTGAGAGGCAAAGGAAAGGGTCCCATGCGAGGTGGACCATCAGCACACGCAGGACATTCCCATCGGTGCACCCCGTTTGCGTCGTTTTCTAGTTCAGATTCCCGTGACCATTGGAGTCATTCTTTCAAACCAGCGAGACACTCTGTCTCTTTGAGCTCATCACCTTCTTTTCATCCATCATTCAGGCCGCCTGTTCCAGACGAGCCCCAACATTCGCAACACTCCCATGACTCTCATCATTCGCATGACTCTCACCATTCCCATCAATCTTACCATTCTTTGCATTCTCATTCCTTTCATCATTCGGATTCTACCTACTCTCCAGTCTAGTTTAATCCCAATGACTACGTCAACGACTTTTTGGGTTACAACCCTTTGGGACCCGAGGATCACTTTCCTCATGACATGGATATGGATATGGACAATGACCCGGACCCTGAAATGCACACCAGAACACCGGGCCACCCTATTAGTATCTCGAGCGGTTCTCCATATCAAGGATCGCCGTACCAAGGGCCCGATTCGTTTAAAGAAAGGTGGGTCACGTATGATTGGGCCTTTACCCCTTCATATCATAACTCCCCTACTCAACCTCCTTTGAATGAGCCACACCTTCAGGCAGTTTCTCCACCACCTCTTCCTGTTAAGGAGCCGCCTTAACAGCCACCTCAGCCAGATCCCGAGCCGCCTAGGCGAAGGAGAAATGCACGAAATCCCTACGAGGAGGACCTCGGTTCAGTTCTCCTCAAGGTTCAAGTTCTTACCCTCCTATCCCCGAGGACCCACAAATGGGCGGACCCTCTCACGCGGTGCCGGACAACGATCCTCCGCCGGTTTCTTACGCACCACCGCCACCGCCAGTGGGTTTCGACAACCCGATCCTGACTTACCCAGGTTCGTTTGGGTATAACCCATCTGGATACCCATCGGATTATGGAACTCATGATCCATATCTTACTGCTGCATAGTACAATGCGCTTTACCCTTCTTCTTACCCTCCAGTTTACCCAACTGGATATCCGGTGCAGGGGTATCAATACCCACCATATCAGCAACCTCCCCCTCCTCAACAGGAGCAAACCCAAGAAATACTGCAGAGGTTAGACAGGGTTGAGCGTGAAGTAGATGATACCAAAAAGAAGCATAACAGCTTTCTTAAAGGCCTTGCAAGTCTCATCAAAGGCAAAAAGAAATAGAAAGTTGTTTATTGTATTTTGTGTTTTATTTCAATCAAGTCCCTGTGAGGACATTTTATTTTCAGTACCTAGTCCCTGCGAGGACATATTTCTTTTTCTGTAGCCCCTGCGTGGGCAGTATGTTCTTTTTAAGACCCATTTAGGGCACCTTGTAATAGTTTAATGTTTAATGAAATTTCTTTGGATTTTAATTATGTACTTTATGACATCATCATGCTTTATAATTTCAATTTTTAATTGATCTGCCAAAGAAATTCTTAGAGGTATAACCTAGCCAAAATATTAAATGGCTATAATGGTACAACCTTTTTAAGACAATAAATCCCTGTTAACATCTGAAAACATGTTAACATTCCTGGCTGTGCGGTACGAGAAACCACACAAGCTTCCAAATGTACTTGGATTTTTCCAAGTCACTTATATAGCCTATATGATCAATGTGAATCATGGCTGATAAACGTCAATATGATGTATATACCAAAACATCCATTTGAGATGTATGCTTATAAGCAAAGGTGTGATAATGACAATGATAGTTTCATTATATAAACTTCTTGTCAAAAAGGCAATGAACTATGTTCGATCCTTGAAAGATCAATGATCCAAGAGATCATTGGTTATGTTTTAATCGTCCTTGTGATAAGGCCATTTGTGCCATCTAAATGACCTTTGAGACGAGCCTTGTGCTAAATAAAAATGTCTTTCATGACATTGACATTTGTGATTTATATTCCCTGTCTAATAAATATAAAGGATTATATCTTATTGATTGCTTATAATGGTTCTGTTGTAGCCTAGGCAAATCATGATTAAATTGATTTTATTTAAAATGGTCTATATGGTTTAATAATACCATGACCATCTGATCATCAATGCGATGATTCATTATGTAATTTAAATATATCATTATTGTTTGGTATAGTATACGAATCATGGCTGGCTCTGAGGAAGCAAACAGTCATCCCGTGGATGAAAACAACAATACCAGGATTAATATCACTGGTGCTGAATTGCAAGCAATGATAACCGCAGCAGTTGCTCAGGCTGTGGATGATAAGTTTAAGGAGCCGAGTAATGTTCGGTCCAAAACTCATTCAAAGTCCCATTCTCATTCGCATACACTGAAGAAAGATGAGTCTCAACACTCGTCTAATCGGAAAAGTGAACCTCATAAGCAGATTGTCCTTGAACCAACTCCCAGGTACACCAAGGGGTGTACCTATAAATACTTTGTCTCCTGTAAACCGAGGGATTTCACAGGAGAAAAGGGAGCAATCGATTGCATGAAATGGTTGGACGAAATGGAGACTGTGATAGACATCAGCGGATGTGCTAAGGAAGATATAGTGAAGTTTGTGTCTCAATCCTTTAAGGGCGATGCCCTCACTTGGTGGAAGGCATTAGTGCAAGCCACTTGAAAGGTCCCTTTGTATAACCTTTCATGGAGAAAGTTTGTTGATTTGGTGAAGGACACTTATTGTCCTTAACATGAAGTTGAGAGGATAGAGACTGACTTCCTCACCTTGGTAATGAAGGATCTGGATTGTAGATCCTATGTGACCAGCTTCAACTCGATGTCAAGGCTTGTACCATACTTGGTCACCCCTGAACCCAAATGCATTGCGCGTTTCATCGATGGTTTGGCCCCTGAAGTGAAAGGGAATGTTAAGGCTTCTAAGCCAGCCACTTATAGATCTGTTGTGGATCTATCTTTATCCCTCACTCTGGATGTTGTGAGGAGTAGGGCGAAGAAAGCTACCAATGATGGGAAGAGGAAGAGGGAGAAAGACAAGTCTCCTCAGTCAAACAAGAAGAGCAAGAGGAACTCTGGTTCCAAAAAGGGGCAGTCAAACGACAAGCCCAGGTGCAAGATATGCCACAAAAGGCACTTTGGAAAGTGCAACCAAGACCCTCAAGCAAAACCATGTGGGATTTGTAAGAAGAAAGGGCATAAGTCTGTTGAGTGCCGAAACATCAAGGATGTAACATCATACGGTTGCAATGAAAAGGGGCACATCAAGACCAATTTCCCCAAGAATGCGAAGAAGCCCTAGGAGGCAAAGAAAACGAATGCAAGAGTCTTTCAGATGAACGCAAGGGAAGCGGTGAACGACGAGAACGTCATAACAGGTACCTTCCTTATTAATAATAACTATGCTGGAGTCTTATTTTATTCCGGTGCTGATAAGTCTTTTGTAGACCATAAGTTCTGTAAGTTATTGAATTTGCCTATTAAGACTCTAGACATAAAATATGAGGTAGAGCTTGCCGATGGTACCCTAGAAACAGCTTTAACTCTTCTTGATGGATGCTTTATATCCATTAAGAATCATTCTATTCTGCTATCCCTCTTGCCAAGGAAATTGGCTGGGTTTGATATAGTTTTAGGCATGGATTGGTTGTCGCATAACCAAGCGCAAATTTCCTGTGATAAAAAGCTAGTTATTATCAAAACCCCTTCTGGTGAATCTGTCACTATTAAAGGAGATACATAATATGGGTTTCCCAACAATGTGTCTATTCTCAAGGTATCACAGTGTTTGAAGAGCGGCTGTGTCATCTACATGGCACAAGTGACTGTGAATGATCCGAAGCCTAAGATTGAAGACATTCCAATCATCTCTGAGTATCCAGATGTCTTTCCTGACGAGTTACCTGGATTACCTCCTGAGAGGCAAGTAGAGTTCAGGATAGACATTCTGCCAGGATCTGCGCCTATTGCACGAGCTCCTTATCGTCTAGCGCCTACTGAAATGAATGAGCTCAGAACGCAATTAGACGACTTACTGGAAAAAGGTTTCATTCAACCTAGCTCTTCACCTTGGGGAGCTCCAATATTGTTTGTGGAAAAGAAGGATGGATCAATGTGTTTATGCATTGATTATCGTGAATTAAATAAGGTAACAATCAAGAATCGTTATCCTTTGCCCAGGATCGACGATTTATTTGATCAACTCCAAGGGGCGAGCGATTTCTCGAAGATTGATTTAAGATCTGGGTATCATCAACTTAAGGTCAGAACTGAAGATGTACCAAAGACAGCATTCAGAACAAGGTATGGACACTACGAGTTTTTAGTGATGCCTTTTGGGCTCACTAATGCGTCAGCAGCATTCATGGGCCTCATGAATAGGGTCTGCAAACCATACTTAGATAAGTTTGTCATCGTCTTCATAGATGACATACTTATCTATTCTCGTAACCAAGTTGATCACGAGAAGCACCTTCGATGTATCTTAGGATTACTTTGACAGGAAAAGTTGTATGCTAAATTCTCCAAGTGCGAGTTCTGGCTTCGTGAAGTTCAATTCCTTGGACATGTTGTTAGTGAGCGTGGTATCCAAGTAGATCCCACCAAGATAGAGGCCATCATGAATTAGGAAGCACCAAAGATGCCAACAGAAATTCACAGCTTTCTGGGTTTAGCTTCATATTATAGAAGATTCATTGAGAACTTCCCGAGAATAGTTGCACCATTGACTTCTTTGACCCGTAAGAATGTAAAATTTGATTGGGGTCCAAAACAACAAGAATCTTTTGAGATTCTTAAACAGAAATTGAGCAATGCTCCAGTGTTGACCTTACCCGAAGGAATTGAAGAATTTGTCATATATTGTGATGCTTCACACACCGGCATGGGATGTGTACTTATGCAGCAAGGCAAGGTGATTGCCTATGCATCACGGCAACTAAAAGTGCATGAAAAGAATTACACCACCCACGATTTAGAATTCGATGCCGTTGTATTCGAATTAAAGTTGTGGAGACATTATTTGTATGGAACTAAATGTGTGATCTATTCGGATCACAAAAGTCTCCAACACCTGTTCAATAAAAAAGAGCTCAATATGAGACAGCGCCGCTGGATGGAAACTCTAAATGATTATGATTGCGAAATTCCCTACCATCCAGGTAAAGTGAATGTGGTCGCCGATGCTCTAAGCCGAAAGGAAAGAGTCAAACCAATCAGGATCAATGCCAAGAGCATTGAATTAAAGAATAGTCTGAATGAATGACTATTAGCCGCACAGAAAGAAGCTGTTCTCGAAGTAAACCTTCCAAATGAAAAGTTAGGTGTAACTGTTGAACAGTTAGCACCTCGTAAGGATGGAATCCTCAGACTAAATAGAAGAATTTGGGTTCCTATTCATGGAGGACTTCGAGATGTAATCCTCCAAGAAGCACACAACTCTAAATATTCAGTTCACCCTGGAGGTGACAAAATGTGTCAGGATTTGAAAGCTAATTATTGGTGGATAGGTTTGAAGAAATCTATTGCAACACATGTAGCTAAGTGCCTGACTTGTGCTCAGATTAAAGCTGAACATCAAAAGCCATCAGGTCTGGTTCAACAACCAGAACTTCCCACATGGAAGTGGGAGATGGTGACTATGGATTTTATAGCCAAGTTACCTAGAACGAGGCATGGAAATGATACCATATGGATTATAGTTGATAGACTGACTAAGTCAGCACATTTCTTGCCCATCAAGGAGACTCATAGCTCCGACAAGTTAGCCCAATTGTACGTGGATAAGATTTTATCTCTTCACTGCGTGCCAGTGTCTATTATCTCTGATAGAGATACTAGGTACACCTCTCACTTTTGGAAAAGTTTCCAACAATCTTTGGGCACTCGTTTGAATTTTAGTACCGCTTACCATCCTCAGACAGATGGACAGAGTGAGCGTACAATTCAAACTTTGGAAGACATGCTTCGAGCATGTGTTATTGATTTAGGAGGTAGTTGGGATGATCACCTACCCTTGATCGAGTTCTCCTATAACAATAGCTACCATACTAGCATTCAGGCTGCGCCTTTTGAGGCATTATATGGTAGAAAATGCAGAACGCCTGTTTGTTGGGCAGAAGTAGGAGAAGCTCAGTTATCAGGACCAGATATAGTCCTTGAAATGACGGACAAGATTGTTCAGATTCGTGATCGCCTGAAAGATTCCAGGGATAGGCAGAAAAGTTATGCTGACAAGAGGCGAAAACCACTAAAGTTTGAGGTTGGCGATAAAGTCTTTCTGAAAGTATCGCCCTGTAAAGGTGTGATGCGTTTTGGCAAGAAGCGCAAGTTAAGCCCTAGGCATATTGGACCATTCGAGATTATTGAATGTGTCGGCAGTGTAGCTTATAAGCTAAACTTACCTGAGGAGCTGAGTGGAATTCATAATGTGTTCCACATCTGTAATCTCAAGAAATGTCTAGCCGATGAATCGCTGACTATGTCTCATAGAGACGTACAGATTGATGAAAGCCTGAGATTTATTGAAAGACCTATATCAATCGAGGATCGTCAGGTTAAAAAGCTCTGAAGAAAACATGTGCCTATAGTAAAGGTCAAATGGGATGCCCGTAGAGGTCCCGAATATACGTGGGAAGTTGAGTCCACTATGCGACAGAAGTACCCTCACTTATTCCAGTAAATATCGGGGTCGAGATTTCTTTTAAGGGGTTGAGGATGTAACACCACGTAAAAACCTGTCTAATTATATAAAGACACGTGTCCTAAACTCTAATTATGTGAAAGAATGAGTCTAAAGGACTAAAGTTTCCAAATGATAGAAATATGTATGCGAAGGGACTAAAAGTGTCAACATGCTAATTTATGCCTCTGAGTGACCTTTTACTCGATCCGAGACTTTGTTGTGTTGAAACAAGCTCTCGGGAATAATTGAAAATGATTATGAAAGTTGAAGGACCAAAGGTGTCCAGATCAAAAGAAATTATTTTCTGATCAATCTCTTACAGACCGCAAAGGCCATGGCTTACGGTCCGTAAGGAGGGTACCTGGGCGATACAATTCAAAATCGGTTACGGACCGTAAGGGGTCAGGCTTACGGTCCGTAAAGCCTGTATCTAGGCAGAATTTTGGACAGCTGCAGGTTTCTTCACTAACCGCCTTAAATCCTTCCGAATTGAAACCAGGAGTTTGTTGTCGGTTTTAGGATACCACTAGGACACCTGGGGTGATCCTAGGAGCCTCCTTAACAGCTGTAAATGATCCAAATGCTTGCAAATTAGTATATAAAGGACCATAAGTTCAAGTGTTCTAGTGCACTTTCATTTGCAACAACTTATAAACTCTCTTCTGGAGCTTGCAAGTAGTAGGAGAAAAATTCCAAGTGTAGAAAAGATAGCAAGGACCCTAAGTAAAAGTTTTAATCCCTGCTTAGTCCTTTTAATTAGCTTAAAAACCGAAAAGTCAAACTTATCGTAATTAAGCTTTGAATTTCGGTTTAATCACAAATGGTCCAGCCACTGACCGAAACGAAAGTGGTTATGGAACCATATTAAGGTAGGTGATTAACCCTTAAAAGGGCACCTCCTAATTATTGCGTTTGACTAGTTAATTGTCGGGTTAAACTTGTTAGTCAAAAAGTCAAACTGGACAGAAAGTTTGAAAATGATTTAAACTAATAAAACAAAAGTTCTAAATTATATTTTAACATTCTAATGACTTGGTAATTAGTATTAAAACATGTTTAATTAGTCCTAACCCGACAAATATCAGTCTAAGGTCTGTTTATAACTGAAAGTTGCAAAAGCTTGACTTTTGCTTTGACTTTCAGTTCTGACCCGTTTAAGCTTAATTCTCCCATGTTTTAAGCTTCCATTAGGACCACCCTACTCAGTAGTATAACCCTCTGGAGTTATATTGCTTGGTCCTTAGTAGTTTGAATTATATGCACTCGATTGTTAATATGCTTATAAATGCCGTAAATGCCCTTTTGTCATACAAATGAGATTTTCATAAATGTGAGTGGACAAAAGCCTTTGCTCCTGCTATATAAGCTTGTCCCGAAAATTTGACATCAGTTCTTGGTCTCAAATAGGAGTTATGCGCGATATCGTAATTAGAAGCTTTTTATTAATTAAATTGCGATATCATGCATAATACATGTATAAACTTGGATTTTTAACCAAAACTCATTACCTACTGTTAAGATATTATTTTTAAGGAATTTTAAGATTTTTGGTCAGATTATTATCTGTTTAAAACATAGAGTTCTTGTGTAATCCGGTTAATGACGATAATACCCTTTTTAGGCGTAAAATGAGATTAACAAATGATTTGAATGCCAAACTTTTTCCTACTGATTTCATACATTAAATAAATTATTTTGAGCATTTAAAACTGATCAAAGTCTCAGATTTACATAAACATCTTGATTATCGTCAATTAGCGAGTTTTACACTAATTAGGTGCATAGTATGGTTTAAAACTATATTTAATATCTAAGACTTGTTACCTACTGAAGTTTTAAAAAAATTTAAATATTATTACAGTAGGTATAAGTTATGAACTCAGGTTTCCAAAAATGCCCATAAAAGCCTATGTGAAATGACCAAAATGCCCTTTTCGGGGCATAGTTTGGTCATAAATAGTAAATTTCACATATGTATGGTATCTTACTGATGTAATGTGATAAATTAAATATTTTTACTGATTACAAAAGACCAGAACTTCAGTTTGTCATAAAATCTCTTTTATAAGTATTAAAATTACCAAAATGCCCATTCGGGACTTAAATTGGTTTAAATTACTTCTTGGGCATATATGTTAACATCCTACTGATGTATTAACATATTTTAAGCATAATAACATTTAAGACCTGTATATAATTCATTTGGTTACCCGTTACGCGTTTATGCGTTTGGATCGGGTTTAACATTATCATTAAATCCTCAAATTCCAGAATGTGATTAGTTTACCCATATTATACAAGTATCCAATCTTGTCGGGTCTAAACCACATTCTATTCCGGTCTCCGCTTAATCTAGCGTTTAGAACCGTAAGGTTTCTTTCTAGCTAGCCGGTCTAAGTCTTTGACTTAACTAAAGACCCGTTAGCATCCTAATAGGTTATTAAACCTTCTATACAGATTAAATAGCATCCAGTAGAAGGTACCATCATAAAGCTTAGGATTATACTGCTGAGTTACCTTTCACATTAGCTCAGGTAAATACTTTTAACTTATTTTCCCTTATACGGGCTTGGGATACGGTATTATAATAATACCGCTTGGTCGGGTATGAAATCATTTAATCGGATTGTGATTAATAAATTTACATAACCTGTTTTAATCTGTCTTGTTTGATAACATAAACATTGGGGGTTAATACGACCGTGTCCTGGATATCCTCGGCTCATTTCATTTGAAAATGGCCACGACCTATGCACGGGGTGTAGGCATACACCTGACAGATGCAAATGCTAAAATATAAATCCACATGTTGGGGATAACTCCTTTGTGGGTTCTATAAGTGGTGAGTCGGTTAATCATGACCGGCTTCCAACCGGCCCCAATTGTATGACAAACATGTAAATCTGTATACAAGATTATTTTAATAATTGTCCCAAGTTATAAATGATTTGTGCCATGTGCACTTAAATCAATTTTCATAAATGTTTTCAAACGAGTCAGTTAATTGTATTTACCAGTGTAAACTGGCGTATTTTCTAAAGACTGATTGACAGGTACCTCTCGTAATTGGATGGTGCTATTAGTTGTCATATAAGAGGATCTTGCAAATCCCTAAGATACCTGAATTCCGTTATTTTGTTTCGTTGTATTTATTTATGATCCGCCTGTGGATCTTATTACATTCCAGTATGTATATTCTTTCTTTCGAACACTCAGACATTATGGTTTGTAATAGTTTATTTACCAAGCCTTCCGCTGTGCTATTATATTGTGTATATTGACAATGATGATATCAAATACGTCACGATACTCCCCGCCGGGCCCACCGGTAATATGTGGAAAATATCGGGGTGTGACAGTTTATTAGCGGAAGCGCGCGCTGTGAACTTGATTAGTTTTCATTGCATGCGATAATAGTAAACAACTACATGATTGAAAACATACGATGTTCATCCATTGACATTCTTTAAAAGTTACAGACCAAAAGTTGTTTAAGTACAAGATACCATAAGTTTAAGTTTTTATAACAAACTAGTACGACATAAGTTTTAAGATACAAGGCTTTGCATCCTATATCCCATTGAAAATGGGATATACATACCAAACCCTTCAAAAGGATGACATCGATATCTTGTTAATCCAAAAGCTTCATAATAATCACCATCACCAAGATCCCATTACTTTTCTGAAATACATGTAAGTTTGAAAACATCAACAAAAGTTGAGCGAGTTCATGTGTTTTGCGTGAGCTCCAATTAAATCTTTAAACATTTGAGAGATCTTATATAACAAACTAGTATGTAAAGCGTCTATGAACAGATCATTAATGTTTTGCAAGGACCTTAATATATGCGGCGACATAGGAAGCACTTAACCCTAGTGAATTTCCTCCGGTCTACTCGGTCGGAACAACAAAAGCACTACATGGGCCACACAAGGACCCAAGAATGGGGCTCGCTACAGCCGATAGATCTACCGCTCTTGCCCCTCGGTCTTAAACAAGATTAATGACACTTAAGAGAGATACTTTCGCTCACATGATCTAATAGTTCATTCCCTAGCTAAACCATACCATTGAGACATGTACTTCACCCCCGAGAGTTATAAATCCGAAAAACAGTTAAGAGAAAAGGGGGACATGAACTCACAGCTTTGCGTTCTTGTGAGAGATATATACTAGCAACGTGTTCCTACGTGAGTTACCTACAAGTGTTCTAACTTCATTAGACACTTCAGTCTTTTCTAGACCTTGTACTCGTTGCTCATCTTGAACGTTTATTATTTTCGTTTTATTTTTGTAACACTTGTGTATTTTAATAATATGTTGGCATTTGTTTCTTGTATACTTTGATTCGAGACTTTATACTTATTACAAAAATATAATATCGTATGTCTTTTATGGATATAAGTGTTAAAAATATTTATTTTTAACATCGTAAATACGCTGTCGTACGTGTACAACATCCTTGTGAGATTACACCTCAACAAGTGTATGTGAGTACATCATCATGTACCTGAGTCTTTTATACGTATACATATACCGTATCTATACTTGTATTTGCGTCTTCTATACGTATACGCATACCGTATTAATAGGTATCCCGTATTACATGTGTAGGTATACCGTATTTATACGTGTAGGTATACCGTATTATACGTATGGGTATACCGTATTTATAATGTATTTGTACAATATATATTTATAAAAATATACATGTATTTTCCATTGGGCCTAGCCCATGTAACATCCGTCAAAATGGATTCCCTAAATCCGACTCGTTTGAAATTTTGGATCCTAATCCTTGAAACTCAAAAGCTTTGCGAATTAAATCATTTATCCTTAATTTAATCCGTTATAAACATGGTTATTTATTTAGTGTTTAAATAATTAAAATAATAAATTTTACAAATTAAAAGTTTTATTCTTTATATTTTTATTTAAAAATAATAACCTAGTTAACCTCGTTAAGGTTTTAAAGTTAGTTTAAGCTAACCTAGTTAGTTGGTAATTAAGTTAAGGGGTTAAGTTGTAACATTTTAAAACCTTTAATATAAAGTAGCTAGATTTAATGTTAGTTATAACGCAGTTAGATAAAGAGGAGGGCTGATTGTCATTAAGGAAACATATTTGAGAAGTGAAAAATAAAATAAAAAAATGTATGGGGCGAGTTTCGAACAAGGGTACGCCCGCACTAACAACGCGCACAAAACCAGTCCAACACCGTCTTCACATTGTTCACGTAACAGACCCTTATGATTTTAAGCGCCATTCTCGGTTTTTCTTTTAAAACCATTGCCGCCAACAGTTGACCAGTAAGAATTGGGTTGTCCAATTCCTTTCTTTTGTTCCTGATTTTCCGATGATCCGCGTTTCCTTTTTAACACAAATCATGAACATGGCCATAAATCGCACCTCCCTTCATCAACCGAACACCCAAACTCACGTCAACCCTTTCCTTTTCCGATTTCGGAAACTCCGAAACATATGGAGTGCAAGCTTGAATTGTGAATAAATTGATTAATACATTCTCTCGGCACCTTAGTGATCTCGAAAATTCTGTGGATTTCCAAAACGGGATCGAGGCAGTGATATTATATAAATACCAAGCCATTTCGACAACTACACTACCCCACAACAATCTTGAAAACTCTCACCCACTCTCTCGTCCATATACGGTTGCCGGAGCTACAAGTTCTTCGCCGGAGAAACGTATCCACACCGGAGACCGCCGGAGTTTGAAGGTCGCCGGAACACTCTCCCGTCGCCGCTTCGGTATATGCTTCGTATTCCTTTAGTACTCTCGTTTATTTCCCTGTGAAATTATGTTTTTTTTCCGCATTCTTAATCGTTCCGATCAACGGCAAATATGAATAACTATATAACAGTATGTTGTTTTTATGAAAGTGAAGAGGATGATGACGTTGTTTTATTATCTTCACATGAAGTAGTAAATCAAACAATTCTCAAAGATAAATTCAAAATTAGTGGGTAAGAGGCAACGGGGCGGTCCCGTTATAGCATCACTGGCAAATTTGGTAACGCGTGGAACAATCAAATTCCCACCCCGCCTCCTTGCTATAACGCGTTATAGCATCACGCGATTCCATTTTCGTTATTTTTTCAACGCGTTATTCTTTTGTTTTGTGTGTGTATTTGTTGGTTGGGGGGAAATTGTTGGGTGTGGTGGTGAGTGATGACAACCCCGCCTAAAAAAGGTTGTGAGTGATGGAAAAATGGTCGATGACATGGCGGAACTTGATTGATGCTTGTGAGTGATAGAATTCTATCACTAGTGAACCACCCCGCCTGCCCTAATGTAGTGTTGCATCTCAACTCAATAACCCGAGTTCGAATCCAGGTTTGGACGGACTTTCTAGGACTTTTGTTTTTAAATAATTTCCTTCATTAAAACAGTTGTATTCAAATTAAGTTTATTCTTTTTAATAAAAACCACTTAATCAAATAAGTGTTTTATTTTTTATTCTTTTTCTTTTATAAACCAACACTTAAATCCGTTAATACCATACTTAATTAGTAGTTTTGCTTATTTCCTTTTCCTTTTTACAACTAATCATTTTAAAATAATACATATAGTTAATAATTTTATAATTAATGGTTGTTTCTATTTTTGCCTTCCTTTAAAACCTAAACCATTAAATCTAAACCATAACTAATTAACTCATTTTCTATCCTTATTTAACATTGAAGTGAAGGTAATAATGAGCTAAAATTTTATTATCCAAATAACTAATTTGTAAACCTTAAAATATTTAACATGCGAATGTTAACAAGTTCGTTATGTGTTATTTTAATTATTTAGGATATCCATTTCGTTCTCTTGGATTATTCTCCAATCTTTACTCGTGCGTTTTTACAAGAAATCGCAACGCAATCACTATAAGTATACATGATCCCATTTTCATTTTAAATACTTTTAGGTGCAACTTGTATTCATATTCAAATTCACAAACACGTTAAATTTATTTATTCACACTCTATCCAAATTACACATGAAATGTTTGATTCTTGTTATACATGTGATGCTAATGTAAACACTTCATGACTATATGCTAATTAACTTCGATCAAGCCTACCTTAACAATTATGGTACTATGCATATGCTATAGGTTGTAACGACCCGCCCGCTATTCTTTTGGGTATTGTTAAGTTAAACATGTTAACCATCCCGCTAGACTCTTGGGATAGGCACTTTAATTGCGTTGGAAACTTTGGTTTGAGCATGTAGAGTCGTTTCGGCATAAATGTTAACTAGTATCATCTTATTCATGTTGGATATGAGCACATTTAAACTTTTTGTTCTACTTTATGCTACGTATCAAACTTGTATACTCGCCAACATTTTTGTTGATTTTATTTTAATACATGTTGCAGGTTGATAGTCAAGATGATGATGAAGGAATCAAGTTAGGATGGACTAGATACCCATTTTAATAATAAACCTTGTTTGTTGCAATCTGTCTTTATTTGAAACGATGTATTTGAATTTAGTCATTTATGAAATTTGATTTAATCTATATTGTCAAATTAGTGTTATGATGCTTTTGAGCGATTTGTTTGTCTCATCCCGATGTTTCCGCCATTGGTTGGGGTGTGACAGCCCACATCTTAGTGTTATTGGGCTTAGCCCGTCTTTAAGTTGTTGGGCCTAGCCCACATTATTATTGTATTTGTTCCTAGCCCATATTATTTATTATAAGTGGGCCTTTATAAGTGTTAATTGAAATGAGCCATTGCTCATGTATTTAGGATATTGGGCCTAGCCCAATACTTATGTTATTTAAGCCCAATATGAATTTTAAAAGCCCAATGTTAGATATGTAAGATCAAATTTAGTGTTCTTGCATTTTAGTAATCTTTTGCTAATTACTAAATAAGTATGGTAGTAACTTTTATAACTACACTTAATGTTATTGTCGTTATTTAACTCTCCGGTTTTTCGTTGCCGTTAATATATAATTCAAGTGTCTAAAAATGTGTTGTGACTTTTCGTCGTGATTTGTTAATATAACTTTTGTGTTGAAGTTGTCCGTTTCGCCGATGAAGCATAAAGTGTCGTCCAATGTCCGTCGTTCGATGTCTGTCTTCTGATGTCCGCATCTTTTTTTAGGATACCCTATAGGTGTGTGTGTGTGTGTTTAAGTGTTCGTGAAGGTTCGCGACCATCGTTATACTCGTGAATTTTTATGAAGTTTTTGGTTATTTTTCATGTGTATTGTGTGTAACATTTTAATATGTATTCCTAAAAATAATACATACACATAATATACACACATTATACATCAAATAAAGTGTTTAAACTATATAATTTTTACCAAAATTTTATAAATATATATCCATTATTTTTACCTATTTATTTAGTAAAAATATATATATATATGTTAGTTTATAAACACTTAGATGTTTAGGCTTAAACCTTTTCATCAAAACTTCCTTAATGACATTAAGGTTACTAATCGCGTTTAACTCGGTTAATCTCCATGTTAATCTATATTTAATCGCATTTAGATTTTAAGAAAATCTCGCCATAGTTTCCCCTAAACTATGGCGTTTTCCCACGTTTTCAAAACGCGTTTAAAACCATTTTTCAATTTACCATCATCATCATACTAATCTCATCAATCTACAACTTTCAAATAATCAAATACCACCATTTATTTCCTTAATTCATGAGTTTTTACATTTTAAATTTCCTAAAAATTTCAAGACTTTTATGTCTTGAAATTTAAGACTTTTTATGTGTAGTTTTTGTAACCATTTATTTACTCACTTGTTTTATTTAAAAATCACACTTATTAGTCTTTAATCATCAAGTTTAGTCCATTAAATCCTTAATCCTTCAAGTATGAAAACTTATATAGATAAAGATCACGAATACAAGGGTGATGTTCTTTCTTGATTTAAACCTCTAGGCGTTTAAATCACAATTTTAAGACTAATCTAACAAGATCATCACTAATCTATTTTACTACACTAAACATACTTTAACCAAAATCAACAAGATCAGACAAATTATTCAACCCTAAAACACATAATAATCACATAATACTTCATGATTAGTAAGTTGTTAAGTTATGTTTCGGGTTTTAAGTTAGAATTTTCTTGATTTTCAAGATGATCAACTCCACTAGGGGCAAGTGAGTATCCCAGTTTCAACCTAAATCCATCACACAAGCGCGTAGCATGTCCTCCAAAGTTTATATCGTCCGCTTACTTTGGCCGTCCGTTTGTGGGTGAAAGGCCGTACTAAGATTCAGTTGGGATCCAAAGGCCTTTTGAAATGATTGCCATATCCTTGACACGAACCGACCGTCTCGGTCCGATATAATAGAAACAAACACTCCATCACAATTTCCTTAAGATATATTTCGGGCAGTTTCTTAGTGCTATCCTTCTCACTGATAGGTAGAAAATGCGCGGACTTTGTAAGTCGATCTACAATTACCCAAATCATATCATGGCCTCTTGAGGTTCGGGGTAACTTAGTAATGAAGTCCATCGAGATTTGTTCCCATTTCCATACGGGAATTTCAGGTTGTTGCCGTAACCCTGAAGGCTTTTGATATTCTGCCTTAACTGTGACAACTCATATTTCAAACCTTTCACTGTACTTTGAAGTATCATGCTTGAATGATTATGTGATTATGTGACGCGTTGATGGTAATCGAACGTTATGTTTATTATGTTACGTGGATGTGTGTAATGTATGTATATATGTAATGTAGTCGCACAACACAAACCTAACCGCACAATTTAATTCGGATCACACAACACCTTTGGGCCGCATATTATGTTTCTATCCATTCACTCCTCTCGGGCCACTATACTTGCACCCGAGACCAAGGGCAGCCCAAGTAAGGGTTCGGCCCACACCCCTTATCCTCTTATACGCATGCACGCACCCATTAGTAGGGTTACTTCTCATAATTTAGCAAGCACAAGAAATACAAAAACCCTAGCTCTCTCTCCTTCCCTCTCTCGTTCGACGACAGCCCCACCCCCGTAACTTGAAGCCTTACTTTCTTTGCAACGTGATCTTCCTTGTCTAGTATCACATCGCACACTTCCGGTTAGTGTCTTTGCTATTGTTCGATTTTATGATCTTTAATGTGTTGTTATCATGTCTTTGACTAAGGTTTCATGTTAGAAGTTATGTTAATCAACTATGATCATGAAGTTTGTTTTGTTACACATGAAACTGTCTTGGCATAATGATTAGAAACATATGTTAGAAGGAATGAACTAAGGGGATATAACAATCGCATGACTTAGTTTTGATATACTTGGTATGTTAAGATTAGATATAGGCTACTGGAACTATGAGCCGAGAATATATGTCGCATTGTATTATAGGTTTGAATTGCATGTTAATTCACTAGGATGATGATTGATTGATGCTTTGAATGATGAGTTGTTGTTGATTGTTCTTGATTAGAATAATTAGGGTTCATATGAATCAAGGAATGATAAATTGTTTTGATCTATTTTGAATAACAACTGATCATGATTATTGTTAGAGAGATTTGGAAATGTTGGAATACTTTTAGTATTTACTAAATAGATTGTAACTGACTCCCTAAAATTATGGCATCACATTCCCAATCGTACAAGATCTGATCGTATAAGGTCTGGTTGTACAAAGGCAGTCGCACAAGTCCCTGATCGCACAAGATGTTGGGCCGCTCAACATGTTAAGTTGTGATATGATGTTGGGCCGAGCAGCCCAAAACCCCAGTTTCACAAGTGTTTCGAATCGCACAAGTATATTGGATCGCACAAGTTGATTGTCTGTTTGTATGTTTGGGCCGTATGGGGTTTTTATTGCATGTTAATGGGCCGGGTTTGTTTTCAGTCGCACAACCCGTTGTGAGACGCACAAGATTTGTGCTGGACGCACAACAGGTTGGGCCGGGTGATCATTGGGCTTTATTTGCTCGCACAGGATGATTGGGCTCGCACAAGCTCAACGGCCCAATCATTTGAGTCGCACAAGTTTGGGTTATGTCTATGTGAACTGTATGCTTCTGATAATATAATCGATGTGTTTGCCATGCTCGCTATGTGTTGTAACTTGTTAGCTTATGTGTAAACCTACGTGCACTACTTGAACCTAGACCTGACTTGTTTAGTAACCATGTTAGGACGTGGTTGACCACTAGCAGCTTGATTGACCTCTTTGTGTATCTGCCGAGCAAACCGAGGTGAGTTCACACTTTCTACAAGGCATGGGATTCCTGGTGGTTTGGGAATGGGTTAAGAAACTAAAACGGAACCTGCATATTCTCCATGGGTAGAATATGTACCTCCATCCTCGTTGAAAAGGATGACAACATCAACCTGCGTATTCTCCTTGGGTAGATTACGTACCTCCATTCCTCCGTAGGAAGGATGGCAACATAGAACTTACTAGACAAAACTCTATCATGAAGTCCCTCATTTTTATATCGACTTAATCGTCGGGCCAATGGCGAGCGGGTCATTAGTTAATAGCGCTATTAGGGTTGACAAGCCTCACACTGTGCCGGGAGGACGGGTGTGTACTAATGGATCTGGGCACTTAGTCAATGATGATAGACATTGACATAGGGCACAACTTTCTCAGTCAGTTATCGATATGGTAACGGTCTAGTGGTTTACATGGAGAAGCCCCCACTGGTTATGGTTTGGGAAAGAAGGAATTGGTTAATCATATTTTCAACTATGGGGTAACCCCCACGGCAAGTAAGCCAGCTAAAGGAAAACTATGTTTTTGAAACAACCTAAAACGAACACCCAACTGTGAACTCGCTCATCTTTGTTGTTGATTCGTTGTTACATGCCTTGCAGGTCTTTAGGTGCATATTGTTGGAACTTGCTGTCTGGGAGGCTGGAGTGGTCATGGGTCGAGATACCTGGAATCGCAACACAAGACTAATGGTTTTTACATGTGGTTTGTAAACACTTAACGAATGAATTATGCTTTCGCTGTATACTGTGAATTATTTGTAACGTGTAACACTTAATGTTAATCAATGAAAGTTTTAGTTAAATGTACCTATGAGTTCAATGTGATTGGTGGCTAGATCCTGGTACGTCACACGCCCCGCGGGGGATTCCGCATGTGGTAATTTGGGGGTGTGACAGATTAGTATCAGAGCCATTGGTTATAGTGAACTTGGTTTTAAAAAGGGGAAAAACGTTTTTTGTAAAACCAGACTATAACCGAACAGTTCTGAAAACATGAATACGACCATGACACTCAGCTCCAGATTGCAAGGTTCGTCTCTCGTATACTCATTATACTGCATAACTTGTGAACACTTACATATGATATTGCATGTGATTGCACGTTTAGCATAACAGTATGAATTCATGTATTACTTGCATGTGTTATGTGACTGTTAGGGTGGTATTTCCCTAAACATTCATGACTTACGTTTCGTGATGCTCTTCGCTTGCTACTCGAGTTTGAGGAACCATTTGACATAAGTTAAGAGGAGTTGAGATGAGCATGCAAATCGCAATATTATTGTGGGTGCACACATAATAATAATGTGGGGTGCATGCGAGTCCCTGTGAGGCTTAACAAGTGAAAAAGGGGTCCCGTTACGTTATTTGGTCGATGTGAAACATAACAAACCTATAGGGGTCATAGCAGTGATTGTCCCCTACTTGAACGTGAACTTTCCATTCCTCTATGGATCCTTTCGAATCTCGATGCTATCGAGTATTACCTGAACACCCGTCTGAACACCTAGCGAACAGTGTAGAATGTTAGGTGCTTATACGAACGTCCCTGAGTTGGATGTCGCAGCATCGAATGATTGATCAATACCTTTCTTACTCCTTCTCGTTTGCTGGAACTCATGTATTGACGTCTTAGATCCCGAAGTGTGAACACTTCTGCAACACTTCCGCAACATACTGTGTATTACTCAAACAACTTGCGACATCGATGGACAGGAGGTTGAGCGTTGTACTTTACCGACCTCAGTACTTTGACGACCCTGATTACCGGTAACAAGCACCAGCGAATTGGCTTCTATCGAATCCTTATCCCTTATCAGCGACTCATGGGAGTCAACTCTTACGGATCAATCAGGACATAAGCAATGACAATCGACTATAACGCGGAATGTGTAACTGCCAGCACAGTGAGTAGTACTTTAGGACATGGCTCAGAATGTGGAAGGATGGACCTTGATGGTGAAGAATCGTAGGGCTTCGTTTCGAGCAACGACATTGGGAGCAGCAGTCAGAGCGACAACAAGGTATTCGTAACCCTAGCCTACAGTATAGAAATAAAGGTGTCGATGTGCACGAAGTGGTTAATTAAAAACAACTAAAATTACCCTAAATCTAGACACTCTAAGCTTTAAATTTATAAACTTAGACTCGATCTAAAACTAAAACCACACAACCGGCAAGTGTACCGATCAATGTAGTAAAGCTAGAGTAAGTTCGAGTATCGAACCCACGAGACTCTAAGGATTACATTAAGACTCTATCTAGACTATGACTGACACGACTTAACTAAATGTTTGTTGATTGGGGGGGGGGGGTTTCTAAAAATCCTAAAGAATGCAAATGACGATTAACTAGATTAGCTAGACTAACTAACACGAACTCGAACGAAGACTTTGACTAGTGGTGATGAAGACTACCTAGGCTAGACACAAGCTTAACTCGGAATGGATTTCTATTCGAAGTAATGTGGTATGGAACCGGGATCTTTGGATACTAAACCTATTAAGACACCACTAAGCCCCTCGACCCTTCTCAAGGCGATTCTTGTGGCACTACCTAGGCTGTTACGATTACCAGTTGTTAGATTTCCTTACAGTCCTCTAACTTCTTGAAAGTGCCTTAATGTGATAATCTACCTTACAACGCGAAAGTCTAAGGTAACTATGGGTTTCAACTTGGTTTAATAGACAAGAGAATGGGTAGGGAACTAGACCGATTTCTCACAAAACCTAAATCTAGCTATAATCCAAACCAAGACCTATTAACAACCTCGAGCCTCACAGCGACAAGATTAGTAGAACACTTGATTTTATAAGATTACCGAATATTACTTCTAAGGTTACTTACTTGATTTTCACCCTAAAGGATTAATGAGTTATTACGTGATATAGACACTCACCTAAATCAAGAATCCTAGCACAACCCTATTATGGATCTGGGCACTTAGTCAATGATGATAGACATTGACGTAGGGCATAACTTTCTCAGTCAGTTGTCGATATGGTAACGGTCTAGTGGTTTACATGGGGAAGCCCCCACTGGTTATGGTTTGGGAAAGAAGGAATTGGTTAATCATATTTTCAACTATGGGGTAACCCCCACGGCAAGTAAGCCAGCTAAAGGAAAACTATGTTTTTGAAACAACCTAAAACGAACACCCAACTGTGAACTCGCTCAACTTTGTTGTTGATTCGTTGTTACATACCTTGCAGGTCTTTAGGTGCATATTGTTGGAACTTGCTGTCTAGGAGGCTGGAGTGGTCATGGGTCGAGATACCTGGAATCGCAACACAAGACTAATGGTTTTTACATGTGGTTTGTAAACACTTAACGAATGAATTATGCTTCCGCTGTATACTGTGAATTATTTGTAACGTGTAACACTTAATATTAATCAATGAAAGTTTAACTTAAATGTACATATGAGTTCAATGTGATTGGTGGCTAGATCCTGGTACGTCACACGCCCCGCGGGGGTTTCAGCATGTGGTATTTTGGGGGTGTGACATTAACCTTGACGCATGTAAGGCATTTTCCGACATATGTAGCAATATCGCCTTTAAGATTAGGCCACCAATAAAATCCTTTTAAGTCTTGGTACATTTTATCCGATCCCGGATGTAAAGAGTACCTTGACTTATGTGCCTCGTCCAAAATAATCGCCCGTAGGTCGCCGAAGAATAGAACCCAAATTCATCCAATAAAGTATAGTGTTCCATCCCCCTTTGGAACCAATTGTGCCTCTATTCCCCGTATGGATTCGGCTCGTATATTTTCTAGTTTAAGCGCTTCATGCTGAGCATCGCGAATCCGAGAGGTGAGATAAGTTTGTATAGTCATCTCTAAGGCTTGCACCCTTAGAGGTTTTGCACGTTCCTTGCGGCTCAAGGCGTCCACCACGATGTTCGCCTTGCCAGGATGATACTTCATCTCACAGTCATAATCGTTCAATAACTCGACCCGTCGTCGTTGCCGCATATTCAAGTTCTTCTGATCAAATATGTGCTGCAGACTCTTGTGATCTGTAAATATTGTATACTGAGTACCATATAAGTAGTGACGCTAGATCTTTAACGCGAATACAACCGCACCATGATCGGAGTGTCGCGCTCCGGTCAAAGATAAGATTTATATGCCCAAATTACCCTTAACAAATAGTTATTGGTAGCAAGGGGTCAAACCACGAAGAGTATGTGGTTTGCGAATGAACTTAATTGATTTTAACGGTTTGTCACTATTATGAAGCTTACTAGATTATTTTTACGGTTTTTGTTTGTTTTGAAAAGATGTTGAAATGAACCTATAAGTTTGGTTTTTAATTATGACTAACAAGAAGTTAAACAATTGCACGAAATTATAATTGATGATGTAAACAAGATAAATAAACAAGGTTCACACCCGGTTCGGTAATTGCAATCCTAGGATTTCTACACGTTTTAGATTTGATTCAATTGCAAACGTGACTAACGAATTTAGTGTTACAAGGCTTAGGTGCTAATAGCTATCAACGTTACAAAGAACGGACAAAAATGCACTTCATTACCAAGAACATGTAAACTCTAACCTAGACAAGGCATAATTGCACATAAACATTTCATAAAGTCAAATTTAATCTTCACTCGACAATTTATGAATTCAATACAAATGCAAGACAATTGTCATAAGTTTCAAAATCAAATAGCCATTTGTCACAAAATCAAACCAAGAACAATGTTAAAACCCTAGACTTACAAAAACCTACACCGGGGTGAAACCTCCAAGAATTTAGCCGCTCATGGAAGCACGAACGCTATCACCGGGAGTTGAGAACTTGAACATCATCATCTTGAAGCTTTGAAGTTATGGAGATGGTGGTTAGGGTTTGGAATGGTTGGTGGTGATGAATGGATTGAAGGATGAATGATGATTAGGGTTATGGAATGAAGATTGGATGGTGAAATCGAATGATTGTGGATGATTGATTCGGTGTTCTTGATGATTGGGGAATGGAATGATGATAGGTTGTGGCTCCAAGAAGTGGTTTCAAACTCAATTCCAAGTGTAACTCCCGAAATGGGTCAAAACAAGCATTAAAACTCGTCACCAACCAAGAAAACCCCAAAAATCTTGTTTAGCATCAGGAGGAGGCGTCGCCTACGCCCCTGGTGGCGTAGGCTACGCCTCACAGAAAACCCGTTTTTCTGTTTTTGTGTTTCTCGCTTCCGATTGACCCGTTTTGCGTTCCGGTGGTCCGTTTTTCGTCCCGATAGTCCGTAAAGCTCCCCAATAGCTCCTTAAACTTCATCAAACCTGCAAAACATAATTTTAATTAAAAGTAGGCTATTCAGAATTAAAACCCATCTAAAAACATCAAGTTACACCAATATGAACACCGGTTTTCGACCACGTATCACATCCCCACACTTGTCCTTTGCTTGCCCTCAAGCAAATCTGTTTTTCACTTTCACGTGGGTCGAACAAAGAATACACTCCCCATTCCCGAGACGAAGGTTAAGGTCAATCGTTATGCACAAGTTTAAACTCTTTACAATTTTCAACAAATTTAACGGTAAAGTGAATAATCACATATAAACTGGTTATCTAATATTAACCCGCCCGTGAAACCGACAAATGATGCATATCCCTCACAATGTTCCCTCCACTCGGTTTAAAATTGGCTAATAGTTGATGCATTAGCACTTTTGAAATAATCACTAAACCCGATTAGAACAGGTACCCGCATAGGCTTGCAACTCAATCATTCTCCACCACTAATCACGAATACTAAACACAAGTCAAAAGGTTTTTGTAAGGGTTGTAACGGGGCTAGGCTAAGGGTAGGAATTAGGATATTTAAAGTGGCTAAGGTGATGAAAATTCGATTTTTATTACAAAACAACTATTCTAAACACGAGTGAACTATAAACATCAACTACGAGGCAATGATTTTCGCCTTTTATTCAACAACTAGAAACACATATTTTTGTTCTTTCCTCAATAATTTTCCATTCTTTTTCGCAACATTTTCTGATTTCTCTCTATCTCTCTTTTTACAATACAATCAATTCACAACTATACAAACTTAACTCCTACAATCGAATTTCCATCACACAGGTTTAAAAGAAAAGGCTTAAGGTTATGGGCTAAATGGGTGGTCACACGAAAGGATTAGGCTCAAAGTTGGCTACTAAGGGATAAATTTTTGGGTAAGGATATATGAATTGGTGTAAAAGGAAAAAAAGGTTTATCTAATGCCTTAATCATTCTTGTACTTGTATTCGGTCTATGGTCTCAAACGTATCAAAAGTTGCAAGTTCTACAATACATGACTAATGGTCCACTTAAACAAAGAAACATAAATATGTAATTCTATCATGTAAAAGTGGCTCAAAACCTCACATATATAAAGGGTATGGTATGTGACATGAATAATGTGCTAGTTTCTTAGGTGAATTATTCCCAAATAACCACCCGCTAAATACCCATCATGCTATTAATTTGAACTTTCCCATGACAAAAGACCAAATGGGTTGTGTCATCCCTCGTTGACTTAGTTACTTATGCTTTAAGATCGCTTTCGAAACAAGACATTTTTGAAAAAAATTTGAAATTTTCCCCCATCCCCACACTTGAGGTAAACATTGTCCTCAATGTGTAGTATTTAAATGAACGGTTCAAAATTGAAAAAACTTTTACTACTCCCCCATCCCCACACTTGAGGTAAACATTGTCCTCAATGCGTAAGAACTAGAGTTTTTGAAACGCACAACGGATGTGACACTGCTAACTTCCCAAAAGTTCCACCGAAAACTAAAATACAATTACAATCCACTTATTACTAATCTAAGAATCAAGGTAAAAGGAAACGCATGCACCTGATTTTTGTCGCTGGATGCTCATGTCTTCTTCTTCTCTTCACAAAAACGGTCGTCCCTCGAACATGATGTACCTACAAATCTTAACTCTTGTCTAGAAGCATGCTTCTCACAACCATTGAAATTTGTTAGCTACTTAGTTCTACCATTTTTATGAAAGTGTTACCAAGTCATACGTTAATTTACCTTGATTTATGTGGAAAATTAATTTACAACAACAACAGTCATAACTCACTTTCGTAGGAATCACGGTTGCATTTAGCTTATGCAACAAGCTCTTTTAAACCCCCCAATAGCTTGGGAGGACGAGTAGGCCTCGTGAGGGTTATATAGGGAACACACCCACAAAGTTCATTTACCTACTAAACAAAAATACAAGATAAAAGATGAAATAACAAGCAACAATGAAAAACTAATAATATACAACAACAACATAAAACGTACCTCGTCATCACCGCTGGCATTGCTCATTCGGATCCACATGTGGGTACGGTTTTTTTTTTTTTTTTTATTTTATATGGAATAGAGTGCTTTGGGTTAAGGGTGAAGGGAGTGGGTCGGCAAACCCGTCGGCAAAGGAGTTTGGTCATCGCCAACACCGCCACCATCACATTATTACCGAGCGGCAAACTCCTTCAGCGGCATGTGGTCACCGAACGGCAAATGAGGGGGACAAGATTGAATGCATGTGTTTGTGTGTGTTAATTTATTAATATATAATTTAAAAAAAAAAAAGTTTGCCACTTTCAAGTATCTACACCACTGCCAACATTTTTCACCAAAGTTTAAACTCTTCACACTTGCTGACATGGCACACTCTGATTGGTCCATTTTAAAGTTTGCCACTTTCACCTGTTTAACCACTCCCTTCACCCTAAGTAACAACGAGACAAGGAAGGAAAAGGTTGTGGTTGACTTAGGTGTGACAAAACGAAAGGATAAATGCTTCACAAAGTTGATTTGACTTTAAATATATAATAAAAGGGCCTTATGGATCGGGTTTTTTAAGAGAAGGGGGTGAAGACTTGGGATGATTTGGATCCCACAGTTGACTTAGACTAAAGGGTATGGAGAGGATGGGTTTGGAGGGGATAAGCCGCCACGTAGGCGGCTCGTGGGGGATGGGTCTCCTTCACATTTGAGGGGGATGAAAGATGGGGCTACTCCACCTCATTATTTTATAGTTTTCTAAGTGTTTAAATTGAAAATGGATAAGATAGATGGTATTTAAATTGAAAAAGGATGAGAGAGAGGGTATTTAAATTGAAAAAGGAAATATAATATTCAAAGTGGGGCCACGTCTCATTCGGCTGTGGGGAGCCGTTTGGGCCGAGCCGACCCTAGGGGGCGGTGTGGGGGACCGGCGCCGGTCCTAGCCGGGCCTAGCCGGCCCCCATACCCTTTAGTCTTAGGGTTAAATATGTAGAAAAGGGCATTCAGGTTGGGATTTTAAGAGAATTGGGTGATTTGGTTCCGTCAAAAGGAGACAACGAAAAGTCAGGCAGTTGAATTTTAAAACATTTGGACTGGATTTAAATAGGTGCGGTTGGCCTAGACCTGTCAAAAACGAGGAGACAAAATTCTGTTTTTGGCCGGAGCACCTCGCGTCAGCGACGGTGTATCCGGGCGTCGGCGACGAGATCTGGGTAACACAAAAAACAACCGACGCCAATATTCCCTGTCTACGGCTAATGTTCATCGACGTCACTCTTCACATGGCCGTCGGCGACGCCTGGAATCGCGTCGTCGACGCCGTCTAACACCTCTCAAGTCACCGACGTTATACTCCCCTACATACGCCACATACTGCTCGACGCCATGTCTGCTTCAACGTCGACAACGCCGGA
Organism: Helianthus tuberosus; assembly: GCA_030545235.1. Classification (NCBI taxonomy): domain Eukaryota; kingdom Viridiplantae; phylum Streptophyta; class Magnoliopsida; order Asterales; family Asteraceae; genus Helianthus; species Helianthus tuberosus. The sequence continues at coordinate 187,438,854 of CM060447.1, forward strand.
ATTTGCGTCGCCGACGCTTATTCCGGCCAAACTTAACGTTTTAATTTATTTACATCTACTTCAAAACTGTACGTTAAAGTCTCTGTTTTGTTTCTTTGAAGAAGGTGATGATGTCATGTGTGACATCAAGCTGATGTCATAGTTAACATAATTTTTTTTAAACGTTATTGTTGTTATTTATTTAAAGATTTTTATTTTATTATTTTCAGATTTATTCTACTTTATTTTTTTGTAGCTTTTTAATTTATTTTTGTTGGTATTTTTCAATTTTATTTTATTTTAAGCACTATTTAAAAAAAAATCAAAACTAAATTATTACCAAAACAAAGTCTTTATTATTTTTAATTTAATAAAACTAAACTAGACTAAATAGATAAACTAAAACAAATTGTGAAAGGAAATATACAACAACAATTAACTTACCACCTCATGGTGGTCGAATGGCGTGCTTGCCGCCCACGAACTCCTCAAAATCACCCACCGGTGATTCATACCATTTGTTGCCAAACGGTCCAAACTTTCTCACCTCCTCTTCCTTCTTTTTTTCTTGAGGTGACTTCTTTGTCGTCTTCTTCTTGACCGTCTTTTTCTTTATTTCTCCAAACCTACCAACCATAGCATATACCTTTTTGTTTGGATTCATGTCCTTTTTAGGACACTTATCCTCACCGAGTGGGTTAGTAAAATTTGGAAAAACATTTAAATTTAGTTCCCGGTCCCCAAACTTCATGCTTACCGTTCCCGTTGTACAATTTATTATGGTGTTAGCAGTTGCCAGGAACGGTCTACCCAGTATGACTATCGGTTGGGTGTCTTCAACACACCCAACATAGTCTACTACCAAAAAGTAAACTGGGTAGTAGCAATCATCCACCTTAACAATCACATCCTCCACCATCCCCCTTGGATACGTGGGAGTCTGATCGGCCAATACCACGGGAGTATCAAATTTTTTTAATGGACAAAAAATCATACTGGTGATACAAACTCCCGGGCAAGATGCTCACACAAGCACCAAGATCTAGGAGCGCTCTCTCAATTTTGAATGTTCCAATTTGAATTGGAAGAAGAGGATCTCCCGGATCTTGAGCTTTTTGAGGAAGGGCACTCGATAAAACGGCACTAACATGAGATATCAAAGCAACTGGTTCGGGTAATTTGTTGTGTCGTTTTTCGATGCTTAACTCCTTTAAGCATTCCACATGAGCCGGATCCTTTTTAATGTCATCTAGTAACGGTAAATTAATTTTTGCTTGTTTAAAATTTTCCCACCTCTCGTCCTTCAGAGAGTACCGTTCCTCCACTTTTGATGCATTAATCGGGTTAAGTTGATTTAAACAATTTTCACAAAAAGAATTTTTAGTTATATTTTCAGTTTTAGTTTGTGAAATCATTTCTTGGTCGTTATCACTTTCCGGCTCATCACTTACATCTTCCACTACACCATCAACGAATTGTGGTGGTGGAATGCTTTGAACACTACAAATTTCATCATTTAGAAGAAGACTTAACGCGCTAATGTGTACATTCCTCACATTGCTCGTGCTTGAGCTTTGATTCTTCGGGTTCATTGTGGTGTCACTTGGGAGCTTTCCTACATTTCCCCGAATCTGAGCCATTTCTTGTGCAAGTTGCCCTACTTGCTTCTCCAATGCCTTGTGGGATTTATCTCTTACTTCAAACTCTTTCTTCATTTCGGATTTGATCTCTTGATTTGAAGTAGTGAGGGCATTCATAGCATTCATGAGTGCATCAAACTTAGAATTTATCAAGTCATCACCGCCCGTTTGAGAGTTTGAAGCACCACCCCCATTTTCACCTTGGTTGTAGCCATGTTGGTAATTGTTTTCACGGTTTTGGTATCCTTGGCTACCCCTTTGATTGTAGTTCCTTTGATAACCCCCTTGGTTACCACCTTGCCGATTATGATAAGAAGAACCACCTTGCCCACCTTGATTTCCCGATTGAAAGTTTGGGTTCATTTGATTCGAAGCATTTCCATATCGGAAATTTGGGTGATTTCTCAAACCCGGATGGTAAGTGTTGGAGTTCATATCATATTGTTTCCGATCCCCATGCACTTGATTTACCTCTTCGGTGTAGTCACCCGATCCCATTTGACATTGATCGGTCCGATGACCAATCTCCCCTCAATCTTCACAAACCGCAAATTGCACCGCATTCACCTCCTTCCTTTTCATACGAGCCAACTCCCGTTCTAGAGTAGAAATCCGATCCTTAGAGTTAGAGTCAAGATTGGGAAGTGACCAGGAAACAGGATGTTTTTTAGCTCTATCGGCCGACTCCTTTGATTTTGACCACTTGCTCATCCGCTCAAGAAATTCCCAATCGTCATCTTCATGGTTACTCAACAATGTTCCGTTGCTCGTTGACTCGAGGTGATTCCATGTCTCATCATCCAACCCCCGCACGAAACACTTAACCAACTCCCACTTTTCGATATGATGATACGGGCATTTCCGAATCAATTCCTTGTATCGGGTGAATGCCTCATGTAACGGTTCACATGAAAGTTGGCGGAAAGACCTGATTTCATCTTGAGCATCATCGGTCTTCACCATCGAATAGTACTCGTCAAGGAAAACTTGTTGCATTTCGGCCCATGTGCGAATACTACCCGCCGGAAGTGTGAGAAACCACTGTTTCGCCTTATCCTTCAAAGAGAACTGAAATAATCGAAGCTTTACCTCCTCCAATGCGAAATCATGCCCTCCAATCGTACTACATATGGCCGAAAACTCTACCAAATAGGTATACGGTTCATCATTAGTCCTCCCATTGAAGTGGGGGAGGATGTTGATCTAATGAGGCTTGCAATCAAACATTCTTCTCTTGCACACAATTGGTAAGTCATTGTCGGTGACCACCGGCCTAAAACGGTCATTAACGCCCCTTGGAGGTTGTTGACGATGACGTGGACCATCAACTTCTTGATCTCTTGGTCTTCGGTTATCTCTTCGATTACCCCGTCGATTCATACCTTGATTACCACCTCCCACAAAACAAGGAATCCGATTATGATTCACATTGTTGTTGTTATTATAGTACCCATCATTCTGGTTCCGTTGTTTCGTGGGTTTCGGTTATTTTCGTAACCTTTGTTTCGAACATTTCCATAGCCATAGTTGTCATTCCCCACAAAGTTGGCGTTTTGATAGCCAAACTCATCATCATCAAAACCCCTTGGATTATAGACATTGCCCCGGTTCACATACCCCCAACCGTCATCATCGACCCGTTCATCATAATTACCCCCGTCATCCGAGTATTCCGAGTGAATACTCACGTGCTCCGGCGATTGATAACCGGGAACACTATATGGCTCATCATCGGGGATAGCGTTTATCAAGTCGTCAATGTTGAAAAACGGGTCTTCATTAGCGGGATTGCCACGATCTCGGTTGCCTCTACAATCGGAATTAACATTCCGGTCATCAAGGTTAGCGGGTAAAGAGTTGTGTCGGTGAAGGTTTTGTTGTTGGGGTGTTCTTTGGTTATTATTGGGACCTTGGTTTTGAAAAGGTGGTGTGGGTGGTCTTGAGTTGTTACCACCACCTGGTTGATCTTTAGGTACATGTTGGGCATTTTGGGCGGGTTGGAAGGTTCCTCGGGATTGAAATTGGTTTTGAATTAAGGTTTGGGTGACTAGATTTTTGGTTTGCCATTGAATCGGTTCCAATGGATGGTGTGGATTGTGGATTTTGGGAGAGTTGGTTAGAAATAAGGGTTGCTTCTAACCGGCTTGCTAAATTCCTTCTTGCAACTCGCTCGATTCCGGTTCGTAGACTAACGATGATGTTCGCCCGGAATTCCTTATATGCATGCACTGCCTGTGGCCTGCACAAATAACACAACTCGCGTAACAAGGAAAAAGAAAGAGTACAAAAGAACTAAGCACTTTAAACAGTTAATCACAAAAAAAATCAAGCAAGAATCCAAACACAAAGCGCACTAACTCCCCGGCAACGGCGCCAAAATTTGATCGGAGTGTCGCGCTCTGGTCAAAGATAAGATTTATATGCCCAAATTACCCTTAACAAATAGTTAGTGGTAGCAAGGGGTCGAACCACGAAGAGTATGTGGTTTGCGAATGGACTTGATTGATTTTAACAGTTTGTCACTATTATGAAGCTTACTTGATTATTTTTACGGTTTTTGTTTGTTTTGAAAGATGTTGAAATGAACCTACAAGTTTGGTTTTTAATTATGACTAACAAGAACTTAAACAATTGCACGAAATTATAATTGATGATGTAAACAAGATAAATAAACAAGGTTCACACCCGGTTCAGTAATTGCAATCCTAGGATTTCTACACGTTTTAGATTTGATTCAACTGCAAAAGTGACTAACGGATTTAGTGTTACAAGGCTTAGGTGCCAATAGCTATCAAAGTTACAAAGAACGGACAAAAATGCACTTCATTACCAAGAAGATGTAAACTCTAACCTAGACAACACATAATTGCACATAAACATTTCATAAAGTCAAATTTAATCTTCACTCGACAATTTATGAATTCAATACAAATGCAAGACAATTGTCATAAACTTCAAAATCAAATAGCCATTTGTCACAAAATCAAACCAAGAACAATGTTAAAACCCTAGACTTACAAAAACCTACACCGGGGTGAAACCTCCAAGAATTTAGCCGCTCATGGAAGCACGAACGCTATCACCGGGAGTTGAGAACTTGAACATCATCATCTTGAAGCTTTGAAGTTGTGGAGATGGTGGTTAGGGTTTGGAATGGTTGGTGGTGATGAATGGATTGAAGGATGAATGATGATTAGGGTTATGGAATGAAGATTGGATGGTGAAATCGAATGATTGTGGATGGTTGATTCGGTGTTCTTGATGATTGGGGAATTGAATGATGATAGGTTGTGGCTCCAAGAAGTGGTTTCAAACTCAATTCCAAGTGTAACTCCCGAAATGGGTCAAAACAAGCATTAAAACTCGTCACCAACCAAGAAAACCCCAAAAATATCGTTTAGCATCAGGAGGAGGCGTCGCCTACGCCCCTGGTGGCGTAGGCTACGCCTCACAGAAAACCCATTTTTTCTGTTTTTGTGTTTCTCGCTTCCGATTGACCCGTTTTGCGTTCCGGTGGTCCGTTTTTCGTCCCGATAGTCCGCAAAGCTCCCAAATAGCTCCTTAAACTTCATCAAACCTGCAAAACACAATTTTAATTAAAAGTAGGCTATTCGGAATTAAAACCCATGTAAAAACATCAAGTTACACCAATACGAACACCGGTTTTCGACCACGTATCACACCTAGCTCGAGATCGTGCGTGGTATAATTTTTCTCTTGTACCTTCAATTGACGAGACGCGTATGCGATGACTTTGTCTCGTTGCATCAATACGCAACCAAGATCTTGATGCGATGCATCACAATAGACCATGAAGTCATCGGTACCGTCGGGTAAGGATAGAATAGGCACGTCACAAAGTTTGTCTTTTAATAGTTGGAAAGGCACCCCTTGTTTCTCGCCCCTATCAAACTTTTTATCCTTTTGTGTTAGGGACGTTAGTGGTTGAGCAACTTTTGAAAAGTTCTCTATGAATCGTCTATAATAGCCCGCTAATCTCAAAAATTGTCGTATCTCAGTAGGGGTCTTAGGCGCTTCCCAGTTCTTGATCACCTCAATCTTAGCCGGGTCGACATGAATTCCCTTCACATTTACCACACGACCTAGGAACTTTAACTCACGAATCCAAAATTCGCATTTTGAAAACTTTGCATACAGTTGTTCCTTTTTTCAAGAGTTCCAAAATAACTCGCAAATGTTGCTCGTGTTCCTCCTCGGTTTGCGAGTATATTAGGATGTCATCAATAAACACAATCACAAACTTGTCTAAATACGACTTACACACGTGGTTCATGAGGTCCATGAATAACGCCGGTGCATTTGTTAAGCCGAATGGCATAACAAGAAACTCTTAATGTCCGTAACGAGTTCTAAAAGTAGTTTTGGGGATACTTTCCTCTTGTATTCTTAACTGATGGTACCCTGATCTCAATTCAATCTTAGAGTAATAGCTTGAACCTTGGAGTTGATCGAACAAGTCATCGATTCTCGGCAGAGGATATCGGTTCTTGATCGTCAGCTTGTTTAACTCCCTATAGTCAATGCACATGCGAAAGTTGTCATCTTTCTTTTTGACAAATAATACCAGAGCTCCCCAAGGTGAGAAACTAGGTCCGATGAATCTTTTATCTATCAGTTCTTGCACCAGAGTAGATAACTCCTGCATCTCTGACGGATAACCGATATGGTGATTTCACCACTGGTGCCGCTCCTGGCACCAAATCAATTCGAAACTCCACTTGTCGATGTGGAGGTAGTCCAGGCAAGTCTTCTTGAAAGACTTATGGAAATTCTTTTATGACAGGGATGTCTTCTAGCTTCGGCTCTTTGGTTTCCTTGTCGACTACGTGGGCGAGGAAAGCTATACAACCTTTTCGGAGACACTTTTGCGCCTGCATACAAGTAACGATCCGTAGGGGTGTCTCGCATTTCTCCCCATGAATTACGAGCGTTTCTTCATTTGGAAGTGGGATACAGATGGTTTTCTCATGACAAACTACTTCCGCCCAGTTGTCGGACAACCAATCTATTCCGACCACAACGTCAAAACTACGCAATTCAACGGGTAAATGGTCGATAGAAAATTTTCGCTCCCAAAGCTCGAGTGTACAACCCTTAATAATCTCTTACGCTTCGACTAACCTTCCATTCGCCAATTCTATAGAATACGGGACGTCTTGTTTACTCGACTCTAGACCAAGTATATTCTTAAATTCTATAGATATAAAACTAAATTCGGCACCAGTATCAAATAGAACGAATGAAAAGTGTTGGTTTATAGGGAACGTACCCGTAACAACGTTCGGTTCCGGGCGTGCCTCGCGTGCTCTTATCACAACAGCTCTCCCACGAGCTTGATTCTCCTTCAGGCAATCCTTCCGATAATGCCCCTTGTCGCCACATCCATAACAACCTTAGCCCTTGCCATTTCCATTTCCACCTCGATTATTATTATTGTTACCACCTTGGTTTCCATTGCCGTCCTGATTTCTAGTTCCACCCTGGTTCCCATTGCCACCTTGGTTTCTATTACCGCCTTGGTTTCCACTACCACCCTGGTTTCTATTCCCACGCCCCGTACCAGACCAACATGTCTCCTTGCTATGCCCGATCTTTCCACAATTATCACACCTATTAGTTCTGCGCGGACCCGCATGGTGATATCTACACTTATCACATTTGGGCAAAAAGCCCGCATAACCTTTACCACCGGTTTCATTGTTTGCTACGCAAGTCCTAGCCTCGCTGGCAGATTAACTTCCCTCCGTTTGTTGGAATTGTTGTTGTTCGCCCGAGTGCCTTTCTTAAAATTTGAAAACTTTCGCTTATTATCACTTGTAGACTCCACATGAGTCTCCTTTTTGTTAGAGTCATACATTGAAAATTTTCCCAAACGAAGAGCCTCCTCGGTGAGGGCAACGGCTAAGTCAATCGCCTCACTGATTGAAGGGGGATTAGAAGCAGTAACGATACTCAGAATTTCTAGAGCAAGTCCCCAGATATACCTCTCAATCCTTTTAAACTCCGTTTCGACCAGATATGGAACAACCCTTGACAAGTCATGGAAACGTTGTGTATACCCTGCAATATCAGATCCGATCATCTTTAAATTCCAAAAATCGGTCTCGAGTTTCTAAATCTCGGCCCTCGAACAGTACTTCTTCCTCATCAGTTCCTTGAGCTCTTCCCAACTCATAGCATACGCGGCTGTTTCTCCTTTAGTCTGAACATGTAGGTTCCACCATGAAAGTGCTCCATTCAAGAACAACCCAGAAATGAATGTGACTCTTTGCCTAGGAGGACATTTTCTCATTCTTAGGACTGAGTCTGTCTTCTTGGTCCAACGTACAAATGCTACGGCACCTCTTGTGCCATCGAAGTTCAGAGGTTTGCAGTCCAGAAACTGCTTTTATGTGCAACCTGAAACATTTGCAACAACAAACCATGAATGAGCATTGTCAAAGCACGAATAGAATATACAAGAGTATTGTAATGTGTCATAGGCGACTTAGCATTACCAGTAGGGGGATTGTTTCCTGACGAGCCTCCAGTACCACCTATACCATCGAAGTTCAGAGGTTTGTAGTCCAGAAACTGCTTATACGTGCAACCTGAAACATTTGTAACAATAAACCATGAATGAGCATTGTCAAAGCACAAATATAATATATGAGAGTATTGTAATGTGTCATAGGCGACTTAACATTACCAGTAGGGGGATTGTTTCCTCACGAGCCTCCAGTACCACCGCTATGCTCGTTGCTGTTGGCTTCGCACTACGCAATCGCCTGTGAGATGCGCTCATTCAGTTCGGCTTCCGTTCTTGACAGGGGGTTCGTGTTGGTGTTTCGACTCGGTGGCATTGTCTTCTAATAAGAAGTATCGAGCAGATTAGACACATATTTAATAAATATTGTCAACTAAGGTGTATATATATAATATATATAAATAATCATCACATCATCCAATCATGCAATAACATAAGAAACACATGCATACGTATAAGCAACAATGTGTAATAAAGAAAATAAACTACTGAGCTTTCATATATTAGACAACTTGATACATTGTTTCGTAGAAGAAAACATAAGGACTCGAGGCTACATCACCCTGGTCATACAAGTTCATAATACACAAAAGTATTAAGTCTTTTCCTTCTACATTGGTCTTCCAAAATCTTCAAGTGTCTTCAGCTCGTACTAGGTCTTCATATATACATGAAAGTGGGTCTGCAACTCCCACACAAAAGTACCAGCAAATAAAAGATAACTAGGGGGCTGGAGGAGATGGATGTGGGGTAGGTATAACCAAACTGCACAGATGATCCTTCTCAGTACATGACCCATACGGGTATCTGAAAGGTTGGCTCGCTGCTCCAGGTGAGCACACGAGCCTCGAGACCGGCAAGTGGGTGTGGTGGAGATAGTGGTGGTGGTGATGATGGTGGTGGTGAAGTAGGTGGTGGAGGGTAGGCTGGTGGTGGTGGTGACATCGAGTCTCTAAAACGCTCCACCTCCTGGACTCGGTCGGAGAGGACCTGAAACTGTAACTGAAGTGAGAGGGTAAGATCTTCTGGAGTGAAGGTAGGGTGATGACAGGGATGATAAGGGCCTGACTCGGACATGTGAGGTGGGGGATATCGTGTAGACAAGTGATCAGCTGGCACATGGGTATCTGGGTAAGTCGGCTGACGAGATGTGCCCTTCCCATAGGGATCTCGTGGGTGAAGATGATAGATGTGTCTGTACGGTAAGGGATAGGTCATGTGCGTCCCCAGGGTCGAGTGCCATCAACAGGGGCAGTAGGGTCAGCAGTATGCGGGGAAAATGGGTGTCCAGTAGTGGGGGTGTGGGTAGAGAGGTCGGTGTAATGGGTGAAACAGTGGCAGGAACAACGGTGTGAGCTGAAGTAGGTACAGGTGTCTGGATAGGAGACTGCGTAGCAAACGGTATCATGTCGAAACTACTGTCAGTGGCATCCACCCGCAGCCTAGCGCAGCGAATGGTCGATGAGGATGTGTTGTCGCCCGCATCCGAAGATGAAATATCTACCACCAAAATGATAGGGGATGATATCTCCAAAATGACTATGTCAAACAACTCACCATCGCCGATCTCATCATCCAAGTGATCAACATGGATGACGGGAACATCATCCTCGTCATCGGATAGAACAATCAATCCCGGAACCACAGCAAGGGGTACGGCGTCCAACGGAATGTACTCGACGATGTGTGCACCATCGGGATGCCCAATAATCACAAACTCGTTTAGCTATGGCCCCACATCTAAAACGTCGTCCTCCATAGGCACGTCATCAAAGATAGGATCAGGTAGTTGGAATGGCTGAAAATACTCTAAGTCCTCATCGTCAGAAGAGATAATCTCTATAGCATGCGGGAACTCGTCATCCGACGCTATCCCCATAGGATCAACGTCGTCGTAGATACCACTACTCGCTGATGAAGCCATTGTACCCTGGCAAAAATAATTCGTACAACATGTCTATATATATATCAATAAATAATATCAGTACTTATTATATATATATATACATATATATATATATAGCATATGAAACATAATCACGTTGTTTTGTGCGAATCAATCTAGTTTGACAAGTCTATCCCATATAGACTATGTCCCCAAATAATGTCCTCGCATTCTTTTCTTGAAAAGAGTTTTGTTAGGGGATCTTGGCGTTTTTGTATATGCAATGAAAAACATTTTACAAAAACAAAATGTTTTCGTGAGAGGATCCTAGTGATGGTAGACTAGACTCGAGAAGGAATCCTAGTTCACTACAATCGAAGCTCTGATACCAATCTGTCACACCTGTTCATTAGTGGAAGCGTGCGGTGTGAACTTGATTAGACCAAACCCTTCAAAAAGGATGACATCAATATCTTGTTAATCCAAAGGCTTCATAATAATCACCAGCACCAAGATCCCATTAGTTTCCTAAAATACAAGTAAGTTTGAAAACATCAACAAAAGTTGAGCGAGTTCATGTGTTTTGCGTGAACTCCAATTAAATCTTTAAACATTTGAGAGATCATATATAACAAATTGGTATGTAAAGCGTCTATGAACAGATCATTAATGTTTTGCAAGGACACTAAAATATGCGGCGACATAGGAAGCACTCAACCCTAGCGAATTTCATCCGGTCCACCCGGTTGGAACAACAAAAGCACTACATGGGCCACACAAGGACCCAATAGTGGGGCTCGCTACACCCGATAGATCTACCACTCTTGCCCCTTGGTCTTATACAAGATTAATGGCGCTTAAGAGAGATACTATTCGCTCACATGATCTAACAGTTCATTCCCTAGCTAAACCCTACCATTGAGACATGTATTTCACCCCCGAGAGTTATAAATCCAAAAAAGAGTTAAGAGAAAAGGGGGACATGAACTCACAACTTTGCGTTCTTGAGAGAGATATATGCTAGCAACGTGTTCCAACATGAGTTACCTACAAATGTTCTAACTTCATTAGACACTTCGGTCTTTTCTAGACCTTGTACTCGTTGCTCATCTTGAACCTTTATTATTTTCATTTTATTTTTGGAACACTTGTGTATTTTAATAATATGTTGGCATTTGTTTCTTGTATACTTTGATTCGAGACTTTATACTTGTTACATAAATATAATATCGTATGTCTTTTATGGATATAAGTGTTAAAAATATTTATTTTTAACGTCGTAAATACGCTGTCGTACGTGTACGAAATCCTTGTGAGAGTACACGTTAATAAGTGTATGTGAGTACATCATCATGTACCTGAGTCTTTTATATGTATACATATAACGTATCTATACTTGTATTTGGGTGTTCTATACGTGTACGTATACCGTATTTGTACGTATTGGTATATCGTATTATACGTGTAGGTATACTGTATTTATACGTGTAGGTATACCGTATTATACATGTAAGTACACCATATTTATATGTATAGGTATACCGTATTATACGTGTAGGTATCCCGTATTATACGTGTGTGTATACGTATTTATAATGTATTTTTACAATATATATTTATAAAAATATACACGTATTTTCCATTGGGTTTAACGATGTGGGGTTAAAATATGTGTAGTTAGTCCTAGTTAGCGTCAGGTTTTATTGTATTAAATACATTAAGTCATTAGTATTTATATATTTATTATGTGCTGGTGTGTATTGGTGTTTTTGTCTAAACAGGTACGAAACGAAGTTAAACGAGAGAAACGATATTGAAAATGGATTCGTTAAGTCAATGCAGGGCTGAAAGAAACAAAAGTCAACCAGGACAAGCCTCGTGACCCATGCAAGATGAATAAGGATGGTCCACGACCCGCAGGAGGTAATCAAGTGACATTGGTCACGTTAAAAAGGAAGTCGGTCAGATGATTCAAGCCCGCAACACGTGGAAGTGTTGAGATTCCGTGCCACGACACGCCGGAGCGATCAGAGTCAAGTCGGTCCAATTAAAACACGATGGTCAAGATGTTCACCCCCGCAGCACGCGCGCGGGTGGGGGGTGGTCTGTTTGTCTCCGCGACACGCAGAATTGATCCAATTCGGGATTTCTTATGATGTTGGTCAAAATACATATTTAAAGAACATATTCATAATCCTTGAAAGCAGTCGTCATATGCCTATTTAATAAGACAAAAAATTATGATATCTTAATATATACATAGCCGTCATTATTGGTGAACAGGAGGGATGAAGTGCATTAACTTTTCATCATTCTTTTTCTCTCAACCAATCAAAGCTATTCTATGGAGTCTAACCAATCCGGGATGACAACCGAAGCGACAAAGATCACCATGCACTGCTAAAACACTCGTGACTTCTGCCCGGATAAACGTTTGCTCGGTTTGATGTAATTTTTTGTTTTTTCTGATTCGTATAAACTAGTATAACTTGACTACTTGTGTTTAACTTATTGATAAACATTTATTGTGTTTAACTTATTTGTTGTCTTATCAAGCGTATTGGCAACATACTTGCATTGTTAACGGGTTGGTAATTGGATGGGTAGTTGATACGATTAAATGGGTTGTTAAGTTGAATGGTGAATCTTAAAAACTATCCTTAACAATTAATCAAGACCATTAATTCCAAGGCCATGTCTATGTGGTGTTTTGAATCAAAAAACGGATTTTATATTAAAACGGGTATTCGGGATTCCGGGTGGAGGTTACTTCTTCTCATCTTGATAACACTTTTAGTGACAAATCGTGTTTTCTTTGCAATCAATTAAACAAACCCCCAATTTAGATAATTTAGTTTTAATTAATTTCTTTAACGCTAACCACAAATTCCCCATGGATACGATACCCTACTTATGCTATCTACGTAGTTTAATTAGGTTTTTGAATGACCCTAACGACAGTCGTCAAAATGGTGCTGTTTCCGGGGAATTCGAGCGCTTAGTGTTAGTTTAGAATTAGTTGTTTTATTTCTTTTGAAAAATCTAAAAGCCCAAAAAATATTTTTTTCTGTTTATTTTTGTTTCGTTCTGTATTATGCTCGGTTTTCTTGTTTACTTGTGTGCATGTAATTTCTTATTGCATGCATACCAGGTTTTCAGGAAGATCTTCACCGCTCTTGTTCGATCCTGAAATTGAAAAGATCGCATGCCAAAATCTACTTCTTCGCTCCAAGGAAAAGCAATTTCCACAATGAATCCATTAGAAAATCAATTGACCCAAAGCAGCAAACACCACAACAAACACCGATTACCAAGATGCCACCAATGCCACCACCCCCGTTTACATCTGAACCACATAATCAAACACACACCCATACTCAAACTCAAACTTCACAAACTCCACCCATTGCGCCACTATCAAACATGACTACCCAACCAACATCTGCTCCAACTGGAGACTTTCACATGATTGGTGGACCACTTTACTCATTAGAAAGCTGATCACCATCAAAGCCCAATCTGTTGCGGGCCGTGAATCAGCCGAATTTAGTGCCACACCCGAATTGGTAGGGTGTTTTGTTTGATCAAGTGGAAAACAGGGCTATAGTCGAAACATGGGACGATGGGTATGGAGATGAAGAGTGGGGGATAAATGAGGGTTATATGGGATATCCAGGTGGTTTACAAAATCCGGCAATGAACCAGAATCAGCCAGTGTTTCAGAAGAGACAGCAGCATGGGGGAAACGAATATCAAACTCCACCACAGGTTTATCGGGCACCAGCAGCACCACGTCATCATCAAAGGGATCCGAGATTTCTAGATCCTAACATCAAAGGAGTTGAGAGTCATTTCCGCCCACAAATTGTGGAACACTCATCACCGATTGTCATGCCCGTTGCACAAGGAAATGCGGATAGGTCATTTGAGGCAAATCCTCACATTTTGAACATGCTACCTACCTTTCATGTGAAGGGTATTGAAGAACCATACGCACACATTGCAGAATTTGAAGCGGTTTGTAGCATGATAGGTGGACACGGGTTTTCTTCTGATCAAGTTAAGTTGGTTTTGTTTCAGTTCTCCCTAAAGGACTCGGCATGTGAGTGGTTTTTGTCTTTGCCTTACGCGAGCATTCACACATGGCAAGAGATGCAGCAGCAGTTCTTAGAAGAATATTATACGCCACAACAAACAAAAATGGATAGAGCTGCACTTCGGGAATTTCAACAACTTCCGGGTGAGTTGTTATATTAGTCATGGAAGCGGTTTAATCAGTTGATCCGTAATTTTCCTCATCATGGTATTCCACGATGGGAGTTAATGACCGCTTTCCATGATGGGTTGTTGAAGGAGGATAGGCAAGATATAAAGGCCACAACCGGTGGCACTTTTCTGAGAAATCATGTGGATGTCAATTGGGACTACCTAGATATTGTGGCGGCAGATTCGAAGAGGCAAGCACAAGCAGACCGGACAAAGCAATATCCAACACCAACATTAACTGGTACAGGAACGTCTACAGCTAGGGAAGCTTAGTTGGAAAGAGAGAAAGACGCATTGGAGCGACAGTTGGCGAAGTTTAAGGGTCTTGGAGGAAGAGATGCATTACATCCTGCCCAGTCTTATTTGGTTTGTGATTCATTTGGTGATTTAGGCCACGTTTGGGAAGAATGCCCGGTACAGTTCAGTACAGCTCACGAGGAAGTTAACCAACTGTATGGTGATCAGCAGAGATATGATATGAATTCAAATACATATCACCCAGGTTTACGTAATCACCCTAATTTTAGGTACAATAATACTACTAATCAGTTGAATCCTACTTTTCAGGTACCAAATCAGGGGGGTCATCAATACCAGAACAGACAAACTGGTTACAATAACCAAGGTTACAATCAAAGGAGTTATCAGCAGAAACCGAATCAAGGAGGATCGAGTAGGCAGAATGAAGGTTTAAATAATGAAGTTTTGGAAATGCTGAAACAAATGAAGAAGGATATGGAGTTGCAATCGAAGGCATATCAAGCATTAGAAAAGCAAGTTGCTCAGTTGGCTGTTGATGAGAAGGAGGTGAGAAGAGATCCGGGGAAACTACCGAGTGACACTACAAAGAATCCGCAACATCATGCGAGGGTTAATTCGGTAAGTACCATTCCTGTTTCTAAAATTGTTAATACAAATCTTACTTCTTCTTCCCAAGTAGTTGCAGGTATAAGTAACGGAGGTGAAGAAAGGGAATTAGGAGCACCGCTCGTGCCTATTAAAGTGGGGAAGTTGAAAATCCACAAAGTGTTGTTGGATTATGGGGCGAGCATGAGTATTCTGCCTGGAAGCTTATTTTATCAGTACGAGTTTGGCCCGTTACATGATGTTGACAAGAATGTGATCTTGGCTGATGATACTTAGAAACAACCGCATGGGGTTGTTAAGAATGTGAAGATCCAGTTGGGTGAGTTCTATTATTCTGTAGACTTCTTGGTATTGGATTACGCACCGACAAGGACGAACGAGCAACAAAAAGTGATATTGGGACGTCCTTCTTGAACACTGCCAATTCTCAAATCAACTGTAGAGAAGGATTGATTACGATGAGTTCTGAAAACCGTAAGTTGATTTTTAATGTTTATTCAAAATCTATTACTTACGAAATTATTAATAATTTATATGAAGCAGTTGCTACTGATGAGAAAGGTATTAAGTGTGACAGGTCGAAACATGAGATAAATGAAGAATTTGTGAGGAAGGTAAAGGTGAGGAAACAAGGAAAACAGGGTAAACCACCCGACCGTGGAATTGCATGGAGAGATGAGGCCAAGGTTGGAGTTAATTCGCGTGAAGATGCAAACTTTCCAGACTATGCGAAGCGAATTGATTTAGAGAAGGTTGGAGGTAAGCATATTTTTGAACCACCTTGAGGATTGCAGGTATGATCTGGCTGAAGATCTAAAACTTAGCGCTGTTAGGAGGCAGCCTAAGGTTTGTCGTTTATTTTATTTTTAGTGTTAGTGTAGTTTATTTTTGACTCAAAACCATGCAATCGTTCAAGTGTGGGGAAGTTCGAGGAGATATGGCTAAGTTTTAGTGCAATTGAGGGAAATGCACAATTGTTTGGGGGTAGGGCAAATTGGTTATATGTTTACATAAACAAAAATTGGCCCGAAAAATGACTTTTGGAGCGTTTTTGGACATTCTCGGTTGTTTTTAGTATATTTTTGGAGTGTTTCAGGAATACGAAATGATTTGGAGAAGGAAAGCTATGAAAAGAGGTGCCACAGGTACGTTTCTATTGAAAATTTATCATAAAAACTCATTTGAAAGGTGAAGGAGGTGAAAACATGGAAAAAAAACCAAAAATTTTTGTAAGGCATTGGTCAAGAAAAGAGGGTAAATGGCAGGAAAACAGGGTCATAGGCATATCGATGGAGGTGTACCCCTTTCGTCCGCGTGTCGCGGGAAATTAAGTCAAAAAAGTCAAATTTTACAACACTTCGCGGGACGCGGAGGTCTCCAATGTGTTTCACGCGACGCGCGGCCTAAAATATTCAGAGACAAAACATGTTCCAAATTCTGATTCACTTTTCATTCACCTTTTCTGACACCTTTGCTCTGCGTCTCCTCCAAAAAAAAAATAAAAAAACGTAAACAGATTTAGAGTTTCAAATATTTATCTCCCACTTCAATCCTACATAGGAATCTTCAACATTTATAATCTTTCATCCCCATTCTCTTCTATAATCACCTCCGGCCGACCACCGTGAAATCATCACCTTTCATCACCATCTATACACTACCATCGATTCTCCATAGCCTTTATTAAGGGAGTGGGGGTGGAGAATAATTTCTCGGTGATGAACATGTACAACGCGTGGAACTTGGCAACATATCACCGCCACCTACAACTTTAATGAGTGATGGAATTTTTCCGTGATATATTTCACGCGTTATGAACTATTCCGTGATAACTAGATGTGAGGGGATGTGAGGGTTTATTGTTGGGTGTTGTGAGTGATGACCATTGCCACTAAAAAAAGTTGTGAGTGATGGAATAATGGTTGATGACATGGCGGAACTTGATTGGATGTTGTGAATGATGAAATTTTTGCAAGTGATGACCACCCTCTCCCCCCTAATACCTCACACAGTCGACGGTAACTAGATACCCACCATTGTCAGCCGTTGATTACCCCAGCCACCTCCGAATGACAACCATCGTTCACCTCCACCTTCGGCGTACACCCATTCACCACCACCGTCTTCCACGACCTCTGATTGACCACAGGCTACTGCGGATTATCATCAAGTTTTCAAGTTGTTTGTATTCCCTGTGTCCAGTCGCAATTCAGGTATGTAAGTTTGGATTTTTATATGCTCTGGGCATATTTTACACTACTTAATTCTTGCATTTATTGAAGATTATCATATGGGTTAGGTGGGTGTTGAAATTGGTAGTGTGAGAAGCCTGGTTTGAGTTGAGAGATGGGCATACAGTCTGATTATAAGCTGCAACTGTGATCAAAGAAGAGTAAAAAAAGTTGTTGTTTGAATGGACAGTGCGTAGAATTGCAATGTTGATAAGTATAGAAGGATACTGTGAGCTTAGTTGGAGATATTTGGGATTTTATTGAACTAGTAGTTGCGTCTAGTTGAAGTTGCGTCAGACATAGGTCACAAGGTCGTGTATAAAGTAATGAAGTAAAGATTTGGTAGTGAGTACGTTATGATTAGCTCTTATGCGAGAAATAAGATGGGAAGGGCCTAGGAGCGGTTAGTCAAAGCGTGCACACTAATTTGGAAGGGTAAGGTGTGAAAAAGGGACAATAAAGTCGATGTCTTGTCCGGTGCACGTTTATTAGGCGGATGTCGACGAGCGGATAGGGTGATGATTAGTGTCGAGGCGAGTAAGTTTGAGCAAAAAGTAAGTCGGTTGATAGTCGGGGCTCGGGTTGTAAGTAAATTATAAAAAAACCCGATTTTCACTCGTTTCTCTTCGTTTATTGACCGTTTGACCAGTTTTTGGGAGCTTGTGAGATTTGTTTTGCAGGTGTCGATCGCTTTTGTCCAAACTCAATCTCCATTTGGATGAAAGTGATTCAAATTATGTAAAGACAAGCGCCCCGTGTTGAAGCAGCCGCGAATGAAATGCTATACGGTTGCGATGGAATAAGGCTCATAGGAATTCAACCGCGTCAAATCAGGGGAGTCTGTTCCATTTATTTTTGTATTTTGTTTTATTTATGTAGTTGTGTCAATAGTCTCGCTCCATTGAGGACAATGTAAGAATTAAGTGTGGGCAGAGGAGACTAGCATCTAGTGTGTCGTAATTAGTGTTAGTGTCGTGTAGTTTTAAAAAAAATTGAAAAAAATAAAAAATCTATAAAAATTGAAAAAAAAAATAGAAAATGTTCCGAGAAAGTTTTTGCAATAAATGGAAAATGATAGGTATAATCAGATCGTTGGCTTTTGATTACGATATATATCAGATAACGAACAGTCGGTCACACGTCTAACTTAGGATATGTGGGTAGGCCAAGCTAGTTGAAAGGTTTCTTAGAATCGATATAAAATACCTTAAATTAGGAGTCTTGTGGGTTATCACCTTAGGAGCTACGATAAAACTGAAACTGTGGAAAGTATAAGAGGTAAGTCATAAATAAAAAACTTATAAGTTTTTCCGATTAAATTGGCACACCTGTTTGTTTTTGTGAAAACAAATCCGAAAAAGTGTGGCGCCCGAAAGAAAAAATAGTCCATCTATTCATTTGAGCACATGTTAAAAAAAAAGAAAAAAACAAAGCCTGTGGTATTACCGCGGAGATGGTGACTCATGCAGTACATACCCTCTAGGTGGAGTTATAAAAAATATGTGAAGTTTATGGCATTAACCATGGGGGTGGTGACTCGTGTGGGGTGTGTCCGCTAAACTGATCATAAGCAAAACATGTCAAGCTCGCAATATCATCCATCTATCTATCAAAAGTGTAATCGGAATAGCATAAGGTTTTTTATATAAGACGGTAGATATTTAATATCTTTTAATCTCATAAACTTGAAATGGGATTATGTGGAGTTGTAGTCTTTTGAGTGTGAGATCCATAGATAACTATAACTTACTTGAACTTAATTGAATCATGAATAACGGCTTGGAAGCTGGCGGTTGGGTTTAAGTGGACCGAATACATGCAATCCTGGTTAACGTGTGGTTTGATTTGTTAATAAATTAAAAGTATATATTGAATGCCAATGTTCCGATTGTGATTCCATTGCAGATAATTTATTCGGGACGAAAAAAGATAAGCGTGGGGATGTGATGTGGGGTTAAAATATGTGTAGTTAGTCCTAGTTAGCGTCAAGTTCTATTGTATTAAATACTTTAAGTCATTAGTATTTATATATTTATTAGAGTAAATTACAAGTTTTGTCCTTTATGTATGTCCAAAATTGCAGGCGCTGCCCTTTGTCTTTAAAATTGACGAGTTTTGTCCTTAATGTTTGCAAATCTTGCACGTTATGTCCTTTAGGCCAAACCCAGTTAGATTTTTTTGGTTAAATCTGATCATGTGCCTTGCACATGAGGGCATTGTTGTCATTTCATCTTATCAGGGACCATTGTGTAAAAGAACTTTGTTCAGGGACTATTGTGTAAGTATTACTCTAAAATATATATATAAAAACAAATATTACCTTCTCTCTCTCTAACCTACCGTCACTCTCTCTCTTCTCTCCCCCTCTCTCTCACCTGCCGCCACCTCCCACCACCACCACCATCCAGGCGATTAGCTCCTCCAGAGATTCCGGCGAATGGTTCATTCGGTGGTAGGGTTTCACTAGAGGCGGGTTTCGATTTAGGGTTGTGTTCACGTAGGTGGCGAATGGTTGTCAGTCTGTTTTATTGCTGATTTGGGTGGTTTGCAGGTGGCGGTGAAGGGTTCTGTTCTTGGGTTTGCAGATGGTGGAGACGGTGGTGGTTTGTTGCTGATTTGGGTTTGCAGATGGTGGAGACGGTGGTGGTTTGTTGCTGATTTGGGTTTGCAGATGGTGGAGACGGTGGTGGTTTGTTGCTGATTTGGGTTTGTTGCCGTTTTATTGCTGATTTGCAGATTTGGGTGGTTTGTTGCTGATTTGGGTGGTTTGCAGATGGTGGAGACGGTGGTGGTTTGTTGCTGATTTGGGTTTGCGGTGGTGGTTTGTTGCTGATTTGGGTTTGCAGATGGTGGAGACGGTGGTGGTTTGTTGCTGATTTGGGTTTGCAGATGGTGGAGACGGTGGTGGTTTGTTGCTGATTTGGGTTTGTTGCCGTTTTATTGCTGATTTGCAGATTTGGGTGGTTTGTTGCTGATTTGGGTGGTTTGCAGATGGTGGAGACGGTGGTGGTTTGTTGCTGATTTGGGTTTGCAGATGGTGGAAACGGTGGTGGTTTGTTGCTGATTTGGGTTTGCAGATGGTGGAGACGGTGGTGGTTTGTTGCTGATTTGGGTTTGCAGATGGTGGAGACGGTGGTGGTTTGTTGCTGATTTGGGTTTGCAGATGGTGGAGACGGTGGTGGTTTGTTGCTGATTTGGGTTTGTTGCCGTTTTATTGCTGATTTGGGTGGTTTGTTGCTGATTTGGGTGGTTTGCAGATGGTGGAGACGGTGGTGGGTGAAGGAGAGAGAGAGAGAATCCATGCGGGATGGTGGTGGTGGTGGTGGTGGTGGCAGGTGGCGGTGAAGGGTTCTGTTCTTCATCAGTCTGTTTTATTTACTCTAATAATAATAATAATAATAATAATAATAATAATAATAAAATTATTTTGTTTTATTTTTTGATTATAATAAGTAAACAGGGTAAAAAGACTAAAATACCCCTGGGAGATCAGATTTAACAAAAAAAATTAACTGGGTTTGCCTTAAAGGACATAACGTGCAAGATTTGCAAACATTAAGGACAAAACTCGTCAATTTTAAAGACAAAGGGCAGCGCCTGCAATTTTGGACATACATAAAGGACAAAACTTGTAATTTACTCTATTTATTATGTGTTGGTGTGTATTGGTGTTTTTGTCTAAACAGGTACGAAATAAAGTTAAACGAGAGAAACGAGATTGAAAATGGATTCGTCAAGTCAATGGAGGGCTGAAAGAAACAAAAAGTCAACCGAGACAAGCCTCGGGACCCGTGCAAGATGAATAAGGATGGTCCGCGACCTGCTGGAGGTAATCAAGTGACATCCGTTGCGTTAAAAAGGAAGTCGGTCAGATGAGTCAAGCCCGCAACATGCGAAAGTGTTGAGATTTCGTGCCGTGATGCGCCAGAGCGATCAGAATCAAGTCGGTCCAATTAAAACGTGATGGCCAAGATGTTCACCCTCGCGGCACGTTCGGGGGGGGGGGGGGGGGGTCTGTTTGTCTTCGCGACACGCGGACTTGATCCAAATCGGGAATTCTTATGATGTTGGTCAAAATACATATACATATTTAAAGAACATATTCATAATCCTTGAAAGCAGCCATCATATGGCTATATAAAAAGACAAAAAATTGTGATATCTTAATATATACACAGCCGTCATTATTGGTGAACACGAGGGACGAAGTGCATTAACTTTTCATCATTCTTTTTCTCTCAACCAATCAAACCTATTCTATGGAGTCTAACCAATCCGGGATGACAACCGAAGCGGCAAAGATCACCATGCGCGGCTAAAACACTTGTGACTTCTGCCCGGATGAACGTTTGCTTGGTTGGATGTAATTTTTTGTTTCTTCTGTTTCTTGTAAACTAGTATAACTTGACTACTTGTGTTGGTTTATGGATAAACGTTTATTGTGTTTAACTTATTTTTTGTTTTATCAAGCGTGTTGGCAACATACTTGCGTTGTTAACGGGTTGGTAATTTGGTGGGTAGTTGATACGATTAAACGGGTTGTTAAGTTGAATAGTGAATCTTAAAAACTATCCTTAACAATTAATCAAAACCATTAATTCCAAGGCCATGTCTATGTGGTGTTTTGAATAAAAAACAGATTTTTATATTAAAACAGGTATTCGGGATTCCGGGTGGAGGTTACTTCTTCTCATCTTGATAACACTTTTTGTGACAAATCGTGTTTTCTTTGCAATCAATTAAACAAACCCCCAATTTAGATAATTTAGTTTTAATTAATTTCTTTAACGCTAACCACAAATTTCCTGTGGATACGATACCCTACTTACACTATCTACGTAGTTTAACTAGTTTTTTTATTGACTCTAACAACAGTCGTCACTTAATCCATGTATTTTGTCATTGAGCCTAGCCTATGTCTTTAAGTTGTTGGGCCTAGCCCACATTATTATTGTATTTGGGCATAGCCCATATTATTTATTATAAGTGTTAATTGAAATGGGCCATTGCCCATGTATTTAGGATATTGGGCATAGCCCAATATTTATGTTATTTAAGCCAAATACGAATTTTAAAAGCCCAATGTTAAATATGTAAGATCAAATTTAGTGTTCTTGCATTTTAGTAATCTTTTGCTAATTACTAAATAAGTATGGTAGTAACTTTTATAACTACACTTAATGTTATTGTCGTTATTGAATTTTCCGGTTTTTCGTTGCCGTTAATATATATTTCAAGTGTCTAAAAATATGTTGTGTCTAGACTTGTCGTCGTGATTTGTTAATATAACTTTTGTGTTGAAGTTGTCCGTTTCGCCGATGAAGCATAAAGTGTCGTCTGATATCGGTCGATTGATGTCCGTCGTCCAATGTCCGCATCTTGTTTTAGGATACCCCATAGGTGTGTGTTTTAAGTGTCCGCGAAGGTTCGTAACCATCGTTATACTCATGAATTTTTATGAGGTATTCGGTTATGTGTAAGTGTATATTTTTCATGTGTATTGTATGTAACATTTTAGTTTGTATTCCTAAAACTAATACATACACATAATATACACACATTATACATCAAATAAAGTGCTTAAACTATATAATTTTTACCAAAATTATATAAACATATATCCATTATTTTTACCTATTTATTTAGTAAAAATATATATATATGTTAGTTTATAAACACTTAGATGTTTAGGCTTAAACCTTTTCATCAAAACTTCCTTAATGACAATTAAGGTTACTAATCGCGTTTAACTTGGTTAATCTCAACATTAATCTATATTTAATCGCGATTAGATTTTTAGAAAATTTCGCCATAGTTTCCCCTAAACTAAGGCGTTTTCCCACGTTTTCAAAACGCATTTAAAACCATTTTTCAATTTACCATCATCATCATCATACTAATCTCATCAATCTACAACTTTCAAATTATCAAATACCTCCATTTATTTCCTTAATTCATGAGCTTTTACATTTTAAATTTCCTAAAAATTTCAAGACTTTTATGTCTTGAAATTTAAGACTTTTTAAGTGTAGTTTTTGTAACCATTATTTTACTCAGTTGTTTTATTTAAAAATCACACTTATTAGTCTTTAATCATCAAGTTTAGTCCCCCGATCGGATGGTCATCTGGTCGGATGATCATTTGACCGAGTGGTCATTCGATCAGACGGCGTGTGCGAGTTGGTTTTCTGACTTTCGTTTCGTGCGATAAGCGTTGCGTTGTGTTTGAGCGCGTTGCGAGTAAGCGTTGCGATAGTATTAAACAGTAGTTACACAAATAACATAACACATAAAAAGCATAAAGTAAATCTGCGTTTCGAGTTTGCGATGAGATTGCATCTTTCAAGTAAGAAAACTTATATATATATATATAAAGCTCATGAATACAAGGGTGATGATCTTTCTTGATTTAAACCTCTAGGTGTTTAAATCACATTTTTAAGACTAATCTAACAAGATCATCACTAATCTAGTTTACTACACTAAACATACAACATGATCACCTTAAATTCTAAGTTAAACAACCTACTTTAACCAAAATCAACAAGATCATAAAACTTATTCAACCCTAAAACACAGAGTGAATTGCAAGTTTTGTCCTTTATCTTTAGGCCATTTTGCAAGTTTTGTCCTTTATGTTTAAATTTGACGAGTTTGGTCCTTTATGTTTGAAAATCAAGCACGTTTTACCCTTTGGGGCAAAACGTGCTTGATTTTTAAGGACAAAACGTGCTTTTTTTTAAACATAAAGGACAAAACGTGCTTGATTTTTAAACATAAAGGACAAAACGTGCTTGATTTTTAAGGCTCAAAGGGTAAAACGTGCTTGATTTTCAAACATAAAGGACAAAACTCATCAAATTTAAACATAAAGGACAAAACTTGCAAAATGGCCTAAAGATAAAGGACAAAACTTGCAATTCACTCCTAAAACACATAATACTTCATGATTAGTAAGTTGTTAAGTTATGTTTGGGGCTTTAAGTTAGAATTTTCTTGATTTTCAAGATGATCAACTCGTACTTTCATAATCTATGCTTAATAACAAGCTTAAAAATGGTAAGAAAGTGGCTTACAACTTTGCACAATCTTATAATGATGATTAGGAAGTGATTAAGCTCCAACCAAAGCTTTAGTGATGCTCCATGTGTTAATGATGCTTAGATTGTTGTAAGAAGGTGTAATTATGGTGAAAATGGGTTTTTAATCAAAGAAAATGGTGGTGGTATTGTGGTGGTTTGAGGCCGAGACCAAGAACAAGGGGAAAGGGGGTGTTGGTTGATGTTTTGGAAGGATAAGAATGTTGGTGAAAGTGATATTGGTAAGGTGTTGCAAGATTTATAAAATCTTTCAAGTCTTTCAATTTTTTCATGTCCCGTACCTTCATCAAGATCACATTTTTAAAATGTAGGCTAAGGGGTGTGGGCCCCATGTTGACCGATTGGGGAATGGGGTTATAGTTTATATTTTTTTTATAAAAGTTGTAATATATATAAAGTTTGTAAAGTTAATAAAAGTGTTTAAGGGTTTAAAATGTTCATGATGAGTTATTGCACCATAAATGTTTCGACAATATTTTTGACGCCAAAATGAGGCTAACTAGTTCACTAGGATGTTAGTTTAGGTGGCGAAAATGTAGTTAACTAGTTCGTCGGAGCAAAAAACGATGAAGTTGTGCAAGTTACGGCATATCGTCGAAAGCTTATGTTAAGGATATCTCGTTGATATTCCGAAGCTTATTTAGGGTGTATTTCATTATATATGAGTCCTATGACCCCTAAAATGTTGAGTTTTGGCGTTTCGGACAACTTATTTTGTTATATTTTAGCGCGGTTCGAATGAATTTTAACGACACGTATTTTCCGGAAAGTTAAAGTGTTTTTGTATTTAGTGTCCCTAATTAGGGATTTTTATTCGTATTTCCTCTATAGAGTGCGTTCATGCCCTTAGTCGCTCGTTCTGACCGTTTTCGGAACTTGCTGGGTGAATAGTGTATTCAGGTGAATAGTGTATTCAGGTGAATAGTGTATTCAGGTGAATAGTGTTTTCAGCATTTTGCCAAATTATTAGGACATTGTTTGCAGTTTTCTCGCGACTTGGTGATTGTATTAATATTGTTTGACATTTATAACCATGTCCTATGACTGCTAGACTTTATACGACCTAATCATGCAATAATTAAATCGTAATGAGAGAAATTAAATATTTAATCAAGCGTTTAAGTTGTACGGAAATACCATTATTTTTGCCGGTTGTCATATTCTCCCTTCGTTAAAAGAATTTCGTCCCGAAATTCAAGTCGTGTTACCGGTTGTAGGGGAGCCTTGAAACAAATGTGGGTACTTGGACTTGATTTGATCTTCACGTTCCCACGTATACTCGGGACCATGACGCGAGTTCCAACGAACTTTAACTAGCTTTATACGACTCCTCCGTGTCTTGTGGACCTTCCAGTCTGTAAACTCAACAGGTTCTTCATTAAACTGGAGTTTATCGTTGACGTGTATCTCGTCCGCTGGGATGACAACCGTCTCTTGAGTAGGGCTTTTCTTGGGATTAGACACGTAAAACGTGTCGTGTACACTGCTGAGATCTTCAGGTAGTTTTAACTTGTACGCAACAGTTCTGATCTTTTCCAGGATTTCAAAAGGTCCAATGTAACGTGGGTTCACCTTTCCACGTTTACCAAATCTTACTACGCCCTTTCAGGGCGAGACTTTCAACAATACTATTGTGACTTCTGTGCCTCCACGGCCATCAAACAAATACCAAATCAATGAAATATTGTGTTTCATACTTGGTATTTTTATAAATATGTGTATCATTTGCACATATCAATTCTCGTTCGATTTCGAGCTCTAAATCGCTTTCTAGAAAGTTATACGCGAACTGATGCGTAAACATAATCAGTTTAACGCGATAAACACTCCGGGACAGTGACATAGGCTTAACAAACCTTAAATAACCTTTACATAACTTAGAAATAAGTTTTGGAGGGTTTGGTGTGTCGAAATCAAGTTTATTCGCTTACAGGGACTAATATCGACAAACTGCGAAAGTATGCCGATTCGTACTGTAACGAACATTCTGGAATATGATCATAAGTTAAACATGCTCTAAATAACCTTTACATGTCTTAGAAATAAGCTTTGAGGTGTTTGGTGCGCAAAAAAATAAACTTATTTGATCAACAGGGACTAAAAGCGTCAAAAAGTGCATAAGTTTGCATTTTCGCGCATATCTTACGTTCTGAATATATCTGAACATCCAAACATTTATGTAATAATTAAAATATTTTATTTTAGTGATTGGCATGATAAAATTCCATTCGTCGCGTAATCTGGATCGTTTTTCGCGTCCTTTCGAGTTTCGTCGTAATTAACTGAACAACGCAACCGTACGACTAAACGAACCAACATCCGAGATATTTTTGAGCATATTTTAAGTTCCCTATACTTTAACTTCATTTTAGAGCCTTGAAATGGGGTTAACGGGGCTTAAACGTGTCAAAAATGCATCGAAAACCAAGTTTTAGGCCTGTAGGGACTAAACTTATAAATCTGTGAAAGTTGCCAGGAGGGGCGCGTAAGCCTTGACCATTTCTTACACGGGCCGCGAGAGCTGCCCCGTACAGAAACATTGAATCTATCCATTCCAGCTGATTTTGATGGTTTTGTTCATGGTTTTTCAATACCATTTGATTGCTTGTTTTCAATGTCCCATTGTATTGTAAAACCTTGTGCCCAAGTGTAAGGCCTAGATTGAAGCTCAAACTTCGAGAAACGATCCTAACGGTTCTCCGAAATCTATATAAACCCACTTGTTTCACTTCATTCTACACACTCTTGGTGTGAATTGCTCTAAGTTGAAGTTCAAAACTTCATACCTGAGTATTTTAGATCAAGATCTTCCTAGCTTGGACCCATTGTAAGTTTCTTTCGTGCTTTTATGCGTTTTTAAGCATAAAAGTCAAACAATGTTTGACTTTCTGCTTTGACCAGTCTTTGGTCAACACGAAGTTCGATTGAGCTTCACAACGTGAGCGTAATCACGATGGTTATACTCCCTTATGACTAAACCTATTGATTACCACGTTGATAGTTGTAGTGACGAGTCATAGTTTCAGTCAAAATGCGTATTCATGCGTATTTTGCAACCAAACTATTCTTGGGTATCAAAACCGCTTGTTTTGATATCAAACTTGTTTTCTAACTTCGTTAAACATGTTTTAACATGTTTAGCTCATCACTTTTAGTTTAGTGCTTATATAGGGTCGTCAGAACCGCTTAAACTTTCGAACCCAACCCATTTGGTCGATCATTAGGATCTGACCAAACATATTTTGTGACCATAGTTGTATAGGGAATAACCTTCCAAGGTTATACCTTATGGTTACTTCGTTTACTTAGTTGTATGATAGGTAGTTTATATGCCTTAGTAAAATGACCAAAATGCCCTTTTGACGCATAATTTCATTTTAAGCATATGAAACCTAAATTTTGACAATTAAACTGATTAGGTAACATCATTAGACATGTTAAGGCATATATTACTTATCATAGGACTAATTAGGCGGTCCGAACGCGTTTCACACGAACGAAGCGTTAAAGTAGCGTGAGCTACCTAAAAGAGTCGTAATGGGTCGTAAGCACTTAGGATAGGTTTCGATTTAGTTTGTAGGCTTTGTTAAACCATATCATATGAGTTCCAATACTCATTTGGTTTACAAGACCTCATTCTATCCGATCTTCCGATTTAGGTCCGGTTTATTTACGTAGTTACTTATATTAGGTGCCGATTGATTTCCGTGATCCCTCTAGCATTACTTGGTTGTAATTCAAGACTTCTAAGCATTCTCATGTGAGTACATAGTTCCCCTATTTTACTATTTTCAATTGTTTTGGGGTGATTCATATGTGTTAAATGATTTCGATGTTTTAACGATAGTTTCGAAAATGATTAAAATGGTTTATATTAAATTATTAACGATTTCGATAAAGTGAACAAACTTGTTGGTTGTAATTACATAACAAATAACATTCATTAGTTTTGGCCGAACCGACCAGTATTAGGTTATGGTACCATAGGATCTGACAAATCCCGTTATCAGACTGCACCCATGGTTATGTGTGGCTTAGGTGGGTAACGACTGAATCTGTGATTGTTAATTTACCCATTGGTGGTTTATTAATGCGAGTTTCGAGATAGTCGAGTCGCGAAGGTTTGGATGTTATTAGCGAGACGACCAAAAGTAGATTTCACAATTAAAACAAGAATGATTTAAGCGACTAAAGCGATTTTAACGAGTTAAACGATTTGGGTAAACGATTGGTTTTTGGTTAGTGTTTAGATAACGGGACGGGTGTAATGTGATGAAAACATGGTAGATACGCCGCTGGTACTTCTTATATATAAGTGTTTTCATCATATTACATACCGTGGCGTTATTTAGTTCACTTGGGTAAACGATTTTGAAACGATGTTTTCTAAATAATATAAACCATACGAGTTTTATTAATGAGTTTTTACGAGAAGTTTTACAATTTGATTTAATTAAACAAATGTTTTGGGGTTAAGAATCATGGCTACGAGATTTTATAAATTATAACCAACTTGATTTGAGTTGGTTAATTATGTTGCAACAGTATACACTTTTTCAAAACAAGATTTTTAATTAGGTATTGCAACATGTAAACTAGCCATGAATCCGACACTCTCATAAAACCTATGTGCTCGCCAGCATTTCTTTGCTGACTTTGTTTTTACATATGTTTCAGGTGTTGTTGAATGATGTTGATTGCTAGGATGCATGCTCACTTAGAACTGGACGAGGCCTTAGTGACTTAATAACAATGATAGACTATGTTTAACTTGTTTGTTTAAATTTCAAGACAATGTAAATGGTTAATCTTTAAATAAAACAAAACTTCAAATTTCCGTGTGTTATGAAACAATGATTCTGTTACAACACTCCCCGACGATTCCGCCGCGATTTGTTGTTTTACGTGGTCGGGGTGTGACAGAAAAGTTGTTATCAGAGCTCATGGTTATAGGGAATTAGGTTATTAGTAATGCTTTGACCTAGTCTATAACCTTCCTAGGACCCTAACACAAGATTCTTGTGTTTAGATCTTAAAACAATACCATCACTTATCCTTAGGTGACAACCACAACAAGAACACAAATTTTAAATCTCCTTTGAAAACCAATCATCTGTTCTTGGATGATTTATTATAAGGTTTTGAACCTTCAAAGTTTTCAAAATCTCGTCAAAGTTGGGTCTTATAATGTGAACACATGCAATCTGGAAGGGTGGATACCTGTACTCTAAGTTTTCTGTCTATGGCTAGAGTGTTCGTATAAATCCACATAATCGGACCAGTCACTCTTACCTGGGAACTCTTGGGGTGAGTGTCCACGTATAGGCTAAAGCATGTCTTCGTGATACATTAATATAACCTGCTTACTTTGATTAGTCACTGTCTTATTTGTTTGCCTTAGGTAACAAACAAATGATCAAAATTTTTATGCGTTGTCATTTTATTTTGATTATCCGATAACATTTCACTTGTTTCCTCCTATGTCTTCCATTTCCTTTAGAGTATCTCTTCATCGCAGCGACACTCAAATGTCCGAGCAGACTACCAAATTTGCCCCGCGAATAGGTGAAGTAATCCTTAAGACTGCTGAATTATCCGTCGCCATGTCTCGTCTCAATGATGAAGCCACGCAAGAAACATCAAAGGAAGCAGAAGCCGAGCCTTCGAAAAGGTCAAAGAAGCGTAAAGCTTCAAAGGATCCCGTAGCCGTTGCACCAAATCAAGCAGAACCTAGCCAGGTGGCAGCACCACCAGCCAAGAAGCCGTACTTGGGAACTGCTCCTTCGTGCAATCAATGTAACCTCCATCACCATGCCAGTGTCAAATGCCGAAGATGTTTCAACTGTGGACTTATTGGTCATACGACACGAGTCTGTCGTTCTGTCACTGTGCCAAACCAAGCTATTCAGAACCCTGTTCAATTTCAAGCAGATCCAGCACAAGCTCGTTTTCCTTCTAGTGCTTGCTACACCTATGGTGAGACGGGTTATGTCAGGGACAAATACCCAAGGATTGTCAATGCAAATCTGACCCACGGATGAGCATTTGGCTGATTAGAAGAAGTTGCTGCTTTGAATAATCTGAATCTTATGCTTATGTTTCTTGTATTTTTCTTTGAACTCTGAAACAATCGGTTTTGTTTATAAATAAATCGTTGTTCACAATTTTGATATACAAGTGTAGTTACATGTGTGTGTGACATTCCCCAACGATACCTACACCAAAGAACCATATTTGTAGTTCTCTCGTTCATGTGATCGCTCATGATTTCCTCGAAAATTCAAAATGCTTGTTTCATTCTAAGAAACGAAGTACAGAAAATAAGTGACATTTTGAGTAATCACTTTAAATCCTTGGTTTGATAACTAAGGGTATTCTTCGATCTCATACCCATATCATTGCATTCTAGTTTTTATAACTACATAGTATATGTTTTTCAAAACACAACCTTCAGGATTTCAAAATATTTCGTATAGTTCGAAAACAATTTTAACATAATATATTTACTTAGTATATCAAGTGCATGATTTCGAAAAGCATTATTCATGTTTTCAAAAACATTATACATAATTTCAAAATTCATCCCACATGATTTTTATAAACATATTTACCTAATATATCTACCTTACGATTTCAAAAGTATTATGTAAGATTTAAAAAACATTAAACATATTTCTAAAGAACCCCATGCATAGTTTTCGAAAAAGCATTCTGCTCGTATTACCCAACCTCCAAATTCTGCTTCATATGTCGCCTTGGCATATCTAGCACCTTAACTTCATGAGGATTCTACCTCGTGTGCCGACTTAAGCACGTCTAGTGCAAGGTTTCGAAGCGTCTCCTGCTATTCGAATTCCAAAATCCATATAGGATCTTCTTATCTTCACAATTAGATCCTTGAGGATGATTATCGCTCAAATCGGAGCCCTTGATTGGATTCTTTGTATGTTTTTATACATACATTACGATCTAATAAGGACAAAGCCGAATTCCTATTAAGATCTTCCTATCTTCATAGTTAGATTCTTGACATGTTTAAAGTGCCAAATGAAATCCACGGATTGGATTCCTGGTGTGCTCTAAATACCCGTGTCCAAAGATAACAAATTAAAGTTCAAGTTAAACAATTATGTGATTATGTGTTTATGTGTTTTCTTTTATGTTTTTGTGTGATCCGAATTTTCGTTATCCAAATCCTCGTAGAATCTTCCATATCTTCGTATGAGGGATTCATAGTAGGATATTCAAAAGGTACTACCTCAAATCCTTAATGGGCTTCTACGTAATAGTTAAGACCCTTGGATTAAATAGTACCATTCCATAATTCGAAAGAGACCCCTTAAATGGTCTAGTTAAAAAGATTGATTAAAAATCTGGTTGAGAATGTCATGTGATGATATAGCTGAAAAGACTCCTTGGTGGTCTATTTAAAGAGATCATTTGTTGATTTAATTAAAAGGACCCTATGGTGGTCTAGTCACACTCATCACAGGTTTGTTCATTTGGTTTTCCCCTACACATTAAAATGCATTGTGCGGACTATGCAAGGAATTACGTAATTATGGACGCGTACATAATTATGAAATTCAGTGCATAGGAGCCCTAGTAAGATTTATCATGTGTAAGAACCTATAGTGGCAACAATAACAAAATGTGAACAATGTAAAGGAGGTACGGTGGACGCACCAATGGCGCTTCATATACTTGTATATAAGTGTCCCTCTTACATTGCAAGCATAATGTTATTTAAAGTTACTAGAAGTTCAGAACCCTAACCAGTGTTGTATTGTCTTTTCGACTTCATGTTTCGAGCTCTCATAAGTTTCCTCTAAATAAATTTCGGGACGAAATTTCCTAAAGTAGGGGAGACTGTGACATATGTGCCTCCACGGCCATCAAACAAATACCAAATCAATGAAATATTGTGTTTAATACTTGGGATTTGTATAAATATGTGTATCATTTGCACATATCAATTCTCGTTCGATTTCGAGCTCTAACTCGCTTTCTAGAAAGTTATACGCGAACTTATTGTTGGGATTGAACCCTATCAGAGGAACAGATAATGTAAAGCCAAAACTGGATCAAAGCAGTGGATCCAGAATAAGCAGACGTTTACAGTTGGTTCATGCAAATCTCTCCCCTTGAAAGTGGTTTCATATCTGCTGACCTCCTATCTGCTGATCATACTAAGTGCTGACCTACAACTGCTGCTTTATATCTACTGACCAAAGTCAAAGACTGATGGAAGACCAAAGCTCTGTTGACTCTATCTACTGCCTTGGGTCAAGTACTGCTGATCCGGACAAGCACTGCTGGGTTCACAGCAGTGGAAGGATGCAGCAGCAGTTTAAGTGTCTTTTATGTAATGTAATGTAATAGCAGTAGTTTAGTACATCAGTGTTTATAGATCAGTAGTTAGAGTTTGTTAGGAGGTTAGATGTCACTTTCATGGTGACGTCAGCTAAGATGCTCAGTGGTTTGCAAGTGCCTATAAATAGTTCAGTACTTTGTACTGTTCTATTAGCTCTTTTGATCAATCGTCTTCTTTGCACGAACAAACTACTGAGCTCTGGCTGAGGGGGAGTTTGCATTCTTACATCAATCATTGTAATCGTTGTTGAAACAAATTCAATCATTCGGTTCTTTGTGAAAAGATGTTTGATAAAAGTATTACTCTCGTTTGATTGTATGCAAAGTTTGCTTTCATCTTATTTCCGCTGCACAACTCTTTCATTTCCATCTTAATTACAAACGAAAATACAATCAAAAGGAAACTCAGATCCAACAATTGGTATCAGAGCCTGGACAGTCAAATTTGATTTAACAATCATTTTGACGTAAATAGTTCAGCTCATAACAGTTGATACTGATCGTTTGTTCGTCCGTTGAAAAACAGAGCAAGGATAAATCACCATTAAAGTTGATTTCTCAGTGTCTGTAAAACAACAAGAATGACGTCACAATCTCAGGATGATAAAAACAACATCGGCTCACTTTTTAAACCACCTATGCTAAAAAGAAATGAGTACAACATCTGGCAGAGGAGGATGGGTCACATCCTCGCTCAACAAAGCACAGGTTGTTGGAGGTCTGTCACCTTTGGTCCTCATGTTCCTTCAGTGCCAAGCGCTGAAGATGCTAAAAAGTTCGTTCCAAAACCAGTTGAAAATTACACCGAAACTGATTTTCAAAAGATCGAACTAGATGCTAAAGCGTTTAGCATCATAGCATCAGCGCTGCCCAATGAAATATATGCTGGACTGTTACACTGTAACAGTGCCAAAGAATTGTGGGACGCACTTAAGGAACAGTTTGGAGGTATTGAAGAAGTCATAGAAAACAATAGGGAAATCCTGAACCAACAGTACGAAACGTTTTGTCATGTTAGAGGTGAATCACTGACTCAACAATTTGAGCGGTTTAGTTGTCTCATCAGTGAACTGAGGCTTGTTAATACCACTTTTACAAACTCAACTCAAAACAGCAGGTTCCTCAGGTCACTGCCCGAAAAATGGGACACTATAGCCTTTGTCACCAGAAATTCACCTGAGTTCAAGGATCTGACCTTGACCCAACTCCATGGTCGACTCCTGACCTACGAAAGGGAGTTGAACCAGAAAAGGAAGTTACAAGAGTCAGGAAAAGCCGTTGATGATTATACATTCGGTAACACTGCTCTTTTGGGTCAAGAAGAATCTGGGAGCAGTGGTAAGGACCAGGGTTATGACCATTTCATTGACATAACTGCTGGAGCTAACTTTAACAACCCTGATCCTCACTCTGCAAGTTATGCATTCACTGCAAACGAAAACCAGATGTCAGATAATTTAAGCTTTGAACTAAATGATTTGCAACATTTTGACCCCACTGATTTAGAGGAAATGGACATCCTGCACCAACTGGCTTTGCTAAGTGTTAGAACTAGCAAGTTCTACAAAAGAACAGGGAGAAAATTCCCAGGTTTGCATGGGAATCTAAGGGTTGGGTTGGATAAATCGAAAATCAAGTGCTACAAGTGTAATAGGTTGGGACATTTCGCTAGGGAATGTAGGAGTCAAAATACTGGTCCCATAATTACTCATCCTAGCTCAAATCCTAGACCTCAAAATCAAAACACTGTGCATTATGCCCAATATGCCCCAGCAGCTCAAGTGAACACTGCTCACTATGCTGCTGCCCATGTGCCAGTACATTATGTTCAAACTACTGTTCCACAAATCCAATATGTTCAAACCCTGTTCCACAGGTACAAGTGCAACCTGTTGCACCTCAAACCACTGCTCCAGCAGCAACACAACCAGATCAACAAAGCTTTTTCACTCAAGGGTTTGTTGACTGGAGCAGTATGCCTGATGATCTTTGTGATGAAAATTTTGCACTCTATGCTTCTAATGATTCTTCACATGATGAGTTTTGTTTGATGGCACTAGAGTCAATACAGGAGGGGGTTGAAGCTGAGGAGGAACAGCAGTACTCTGAAACAGTGGTAGAGGTGATTGAAGCAGTGATTACTGCTGTGGCTGATGAAGTACTGTTGGAAGAAAGTTCAGGTACTCTGATTGAACCAATGATAGATCCATGGTCCATAGAGGACAAAGAAGAAGAGAAAGAAGAAAAGGCTGGTGAAAAGAAGGTAAGAGCTGATGATGATAAAGATCATCAATGTGATTGTGCAATGATGGCAGCTGCCAAGGTATCTCCTCAAGTTCTTGAAAAACTGTGTTCAGACAATTGCATAATTGCTTTTGCTAACATCAAAGAGGTGAATGAAAACCTTCGGGATAAAATCTTAACTGATGAGGTCAAATTTGAAAGCTCTTTAAAAGAACTTAAAAACAAATTGACTGAAAAAGAAAAAGAAATCAGCTGTTTAAAAGAAGAGCAAAGTATAACCAAAACCCAACTTCAAACTATGGTAGAAAAATACCAAGTTTGCAAAAAGGAGTTGGAGTCTGCCCAGATTACTTGTGAAAGATGGGTGGAATCCTGCAAAGGATATGAGGTTATGCTTGAAAAACAGAGAAAAAGCAATGTGAAGTTTGGGGTTGGGTATAGAAAATATGATGATGAAAACACTGCTTTTGAAAACTCTGTTCAAACCACTGATGAAGCTACTGAGCTTATCCCCACAAACAAGAATGGCCAAGAAGTGAAAATCACTGACAAACTTGGTAACAAAATCACACTTAACAGACCAATGGGTTCCTCCACTTTCAAAGAACTTGAAGATCATCAGTTTAAACCAAAATGGTCTGATGAGTGTGATATTCTTGAAAATTTCAAGCCAATGGACTTTACATCAATTGATGGTGCTAAAGCTCCAAAAGCTAAAGTCATACCTCTCAAAGATATCCCAGCAGTGGTTAAAACCTCTGCTGCAAAGGAATCTGAAAAGAGAAAGAAGAAAGAAAAAATTGATAACTTGTTTTGTGAATTCTGTGAGAAAAGGAATCATCTAACAAAAGACTGTTTCCACTTAAAAGCTTATGATCTAAACAAAACAAGTGTCATTGTTTCAGCAGAAAGCTGCATTGTCTGTGGGAAAACAAACCACAAAACTCAAGCATGTGTGTACCTCAAAAACTTTGATATGAAAAAGAATGAGTACATGGCTAAAACATCCTTGAGTCCATCATCATCCTCATCATCTGTCAAATTCACCAAGAAACAACCACTGTTTGTGCCAGTACAAACAGCTGTTACAAAACAGCTGAACCAAACATCTGTCAAAAGAGATGTTCAGGTTACTGATGCACCCCCTGCCAATCAGTTCAAAAAAGGCAGAGAAAAACAGTCTTACCAAAGGATTCCACACGTTTATGAGGCCTACAAAAGGCCCTCTAAACCCAAAGTGAACAGGCATCCTTTTGGTTACCAGCAGATGATTGGTCAGGACCCACAACAGTGGTTAGAGAAACACTATCCTAAAACAGTTCAAACCCCTGACCTAACCACTGTCCATCATCTTGCATCCATTCCAGACACTGTTGAGACCCCATCCAAAGCCTTGTTGGCTTTGGAGACCTTAATGAACTAATCTTTTTACTTCATGTGCAGGGAGCTTCTGCATGCTTTGATAGTCTTTGGTATGTAGATAGTGGAGGCTCCAGGCACATGACAGGATGTAAAGCCCTCCTCAAAGACTTTAAAATCCATGGTGGGGGTGATATATCCTTTGGAAATAATAGTAAAGGGAAGGTTCTGGGGTCTGGTACAGTGCAATCTGGAAATGTAAAATTTGAAAATGTCAATCTAATAGACAATCTAAAATTCAACCTTCTGAGTGTGTCCCAAATGAGTGACAAGGGATTTGGGTCATTCTTCACAAAAGACTGTTGTAGGATTGTTGGACCAGAAATGGTCAAAAAGATTGAAGCAATAATTAAATCTGGTCATACTAAACTTGTTGCTCAAAGAAGTGGCAATGTTTATGTTGTTGACATGTCAAAAGAGTGTCCCAGAGCTGATGCCTGTCTGTTCTCAGCTGCCTCTAACAAAGAGACAGAACTTTGGCACAGAAGGCTGGGACACACAAATCTTAAGACAATCACAGAAATTTCAAAAAATGGTTTGGTGAGAGGCCTACCACAAAAATTGTTTTCATGTCCTGAACATTGCATTTCCTGTTTAAAAGGAAAACAGCATAAAAGTTCTTATAAGTCCATTGAAGAGTCCAAAACAACCCAGTGTCTGCAAATGCTACACATGGATTTGTTTGGACCAGTTCAAGTCATGAGCCTTAAAAAGAAAAGATATTGTTTGGTTATTGTTGATGACTTTTCTAGGTTCACATGGACTTTCTTCTTGCACTCAAAAGATGAAACTGCAGGCATTTTGCAAGACTTTGTAATACAGGTTGAAAAGCAATTTGACCTTCCAGTAAAAAGCTTCAGGAGTGACAATGGCACAGAATTCAAAAATAGGGAGTTGGATGCCTTCTGTGTGAAGAAAGGGATTGTAAGGCAGTACAGCATCCCAAGAACACCAGAGCAGAATGGGGTAGTGGAAAGGAAGAACAGAACTCTGATTGAGGCTGCCAGAACCATGCTTGCAGATTCAGGTTTGCCTTTAACTTTCTGGGCAGAGGCAGTAAACACTGCTTGCTATGTTCAGAACAGAGTTTTAATAAACCCCAGGCACAAAAAGACTGCCTATGAAATTCTGTATAAAATTAAACCACTGATCTCATATTTCAAAGTGTTTGGCTGCCCATGCTTTATTTTGAATTTAAAAGATTCCATTTCAAAATTTGCAGCCAAAATTGATTGTGGTTATCATCTGGGATACTCAACCACTGCCAAGGCCTACAAAGTGTTTAATACACGGACCAAGGCAGTGGAGGAGACTTTGAATGTTAAGTTCAATGAACTTTCATCAATGAAAATCCCAGAAAATCCTGCAGATCTGTTTGATCTTGAAAAATTCACTTTTGAAAATACTGCTGTCAAGACTAACAGTGCAGGTCCATCAGAGGATACAACACCAGACTATGGGTATGAAATCATCATCCCTCAAAGGTCTGCCACAAAGGGAAAAGCATCAGCTGTTCAAAACAGTTGTCAAAGCTCTACCACTGCTACCTCAACAATTGTTGACCAAAGTAGCCCATCAACCACTGCTTCCACATCCTCAAACACTGCTGACAAAAGTCCTCAAACAGTGGATAAAAGCCAGCAGTTGTCCACCTCATTACCTCCTATTCCACCACCTTTTGAAACCACTGCTGGATCATCAAAGTCCCCAGCAGTGGTTAGCTCAGATGATACACATTTGCAGCCTTCACCAACCAATGCCATCATACCATACCAAGGAGATTTAATCTTCTTGAGATCTCATCCACCTGATCAAATCATTGGCAACATAAATGAAGGGGTGCTCACAAGAAGCCAAACCCAAAACATTTGTCTTTTTGCTGGTTTTCTATCACTCCATCAGCCAGTCAAGTACCAAGAGGCACTGAAAGACAACAGCTGGGTAGAAGCCATGCAAGAGGAGCTCCAACAGTTTAAAAGACAACAAGTATGGGAGCTTGTACCACTGCCAGAAGAGGTTAGTCCCATTGGCACAAAGTGGGTCTTCAAGAACAAAACTGATGAAAGGGGTATTGTTGTCAAGAATAAAGCCAGGCTTGTGGTTCAAGGTTACAGACAGGAAGAGGGGATTGATTATGATGAAACATTTGCCCCTGTTGCAAGATTAGAAGCAATTAGACTGTTCCTGGCCTTTGCTGTCAACCACAATATGAAGGTGTTTCAAATGGATATCAAAAGTGCTTTCCTCTATGGTACAATTCAAGAAGAGGTGTATGTTTGTCAACCTCCAGGTTTTGAGGATCCATTTTATCTAGATCATGTCTACAGGCTAAACAAAGCCTTGTATGGCTTGAAACAAGCACCAAGAGCCTGGTATGAAACTCTTTCCAACTTCCTACTCTCAAATGGTTTCAAAAGAGGTACCATTGATAAAACACTGTTTTTAAAATGGAGAGGGAAGGATTTAATGATTGTCCAGATTTATGTGGATGACATTATTTTTGGAAGCACATGTAACTCAATGTGTGAAGAGTTTAGAGAACTCATGACAGCTGAGTTTGAAATGAGTGCAATGGGTGAGCTGCAATGCTTTCTTGGTCTCCAAGTACAGCAATTGCAAAATGGAACTTTCATTCATCAAAGCAAATATGCTAAAGAACTTTTAACCAAATTTGATATGAATGATTGTAAACCATGCAGCACACCCATGGCAACAAATAAGCTGGTCATGTCTGATGAAAAAGATGAGCTGATTGACCAAACACTTTATAGAAGCATGATTGGGTCTTTATTGTACCTAACTGCATCTAGACCAGACATCATGTTTGCAACATGTGTCTGTGCAAGAAGTCAATCAGCTCCCAGAAAATCAAATCTCATTGCTGTAAAAAGGATCTTCAGATACATAAAAGGTGCTCCCACACTTGGTATCTGGTATCCAGCTAATGGGAACATCAAGCTTTCAGGTTTCTCAGACAGTGACTTTGCTGGATGTCACACCACAAGGAAGTCCACATCAGGAGGGTGCCAGTTTCTAGGTGACTGCTTAGTTTCTTGGCAAAGCAAAAAGCAAGCAGCTGTTTCGACATCCACTGCTGAAGCTGAATACATTGCTGCTGCAAGCTGTACAGCCCAACTCCTGTGGCTTCAAAATCAGTTGCTGGATTTTGGTATCACTGCCTTAAAGACACCACTCATGTTGGACAGTCAGGCAGCAGAAAATATCATCAAAAATCCAGTTTCCCACTCAACCACCAAACATATTGACATCAGACATCACTTTGTGAGGGACTGCTATGAAAAAGGTTTGATTTCTCTGCATCATGTCCCAACTAAAGACCAGCTGGCTGATGTGCTCACAAAAGCACTTGATACAGCCACTTTTGAAAGTTTGGTCTCTAGGATTGGGATGCTGAACATGGAATAACAAGCAACATCTTGTTTTTCTATGAATAAAAGCAACAAAATGTTTTCAGAAAATCAAAACTCCATCCTTAAAAATAGTTAAAACTGAAATTTTTTCATTAAGTCCTTAAAAGTCTGCCATTAACCACTGATTGTTCAAAAGTCTGCTATACTTCAAAAGTCTGTCCACTGCTGAAAGTCAACCCCTGCTCTCTCATTATTTTGATAAACTCTGTTGTTCAAAAGCAGTGTCTTATCCACTGATATGCTATCCACTGATAGTAAAAATCTTCCACTGCTTTCATACCACTGCCTTCATCAGTCACTTTCAACAAAAGTACTGTCCTTCACTTTCAACAGGGGTTGTCACGTGGACAGTACATATTGGTCAGACCTTTTGTAACGGCTGCCACCTCAGCATTCACTTTCTTCCCTATAAAATCCCCCACTCACCATCAAAACAGGGTTTTACTGTCGAATTGAATCCTTAAAATTCTCTTCTCAAAGCAGTTTTTTCTTCACATTTCTTCACAAATTTCTTCGATCAATCATCCTCAAAATGACAAAATCAAAGAAATCTTCAAAACCCTCATCCAAATCTTCATCGAAAACAGCCTCTCAAAAGGCAATCTCCACTGAAATTCCACACAAACCATCTCACAATCTCCTGGGTATTCTCACAAAACCAGGAACCACAAAAGATTTCGATTCCATCATTGATCTCATGGCAAAATCAAAGTACAAAACCTTGATCACTGCCGATGCACCAATCTATTTGGCGACCCAAAGGGAGTTCTGGAAAAATGCAACCCTTGAAAAACAAGGCGACACTGCAACCACCATAAACTCTTCTATAAAGGGTAAAGCTGTCCAAATCACGCCACAATCCATTTCAGAGGTCTTTCAACTCGGTGATCAGGAAGGTAAAATTTCTTTCACTAAAAACGAGTTAAAAATTGACTTCATTGAGCGAGGGTATGAAGCCACAATGATGAAGAAAATAACCTTAGAAAAAGGTTATTTTCCTTCTGCAACCAGATTTTTATTTCATACCCTCCTACTATGTGTTTCAAACAAAACCACTTCTTTTAATGAAATCCCTTTAAAGATTCAAAATCTGGGATATGCTATTCTTCAAGGAGAAAATTTTAACTATTCTCGGGAAATTTTTAAAGATTTGGTTAATAATGTTGCAACAAAATCATTCTTACTGTTTCCAAGGTTTTTAAGCTACTATTTTTCAAAGAAATTCAGTAAGGATGATTTAACTGTAATAAACCAGGGTGCTCCTACTCAAATAAACAGTTTAACTACTGAAACTTTTTCAAGGATGTTAGCACCCTGCAAAACCCAAGCAGAGGTGCCTGAGCAGATTTTAGTAGTTACAACTGCTCCTCAGGTATCTGCTGCTGAGCCCACTGCTCAAGGTGATCAGAGCAGCAGCACAACTGCTTTGAAACCCACACCTACAATCACCAAAAAGCCAACAAAAAGAAAAACACAAAAACCCCCCAAAACCCTCAAAAAGGCATCTCTGGAGGATGAGATACCAGAGCTTCTGCCAGTGACAACACAAAAGTCACAAGAAACCACTGCTGCTTCTTCCTCACAGCAGTTGGTACAAATATCTCAACCCATAACCAAAACTCCTCCTGTTTCTTCACAAAAAGAACAGGTTGTACAAATAGGGTCTCCACATCATGATGCTCTGGAAACACTCGTTTCTATCATCCACAGTCCAATGCCCGGGACACATCCTACTTCTACACCAACCATCACATCCACATTTCCCTCACCAATAAAACCACTGTTGGATGCAATTGATTTGAACCAGGCATTATCCAGTCCTTCTCAATCACCTATTAATGAGAATATACCTCAAAAACTGACTGGGTCTGATGTATCAATCTTTGCTAACCCACCAACACAACCTGAGGAGGTTACACCCCTTGAGTTACAAGTAACTCTTGATGGTAATCCAAGTGAAGCAGCCACTACAACTGTTACACCCACTGGGTTACATTTGGACAGTGGTTACATTCATAAGACTTCCTTGGAGGCAATTCCTTTTATAGCACCTCTGTCAACCACCAGTGGATTTATTTATCCTACTGGCAACCTCAAAAGGTTGTCAAGTGTTGAAGGAAGAAGACCCCAGTACCAAGAAAAAGGGGCATCAGTGGTTAATGTTTGGAGTATATTCCCTACATCTACCACTGATAAAACCACTGCTTGTGGGAAATCAGATGATCCCATTAACTTGGGTGATGGTTTAAAGTACCAGAAATTGACGGATCGTATTGCAAAGCTTGATAACTCTGTTGCAGAACTCAAAGATATGCTACAACAGGTGTTACAAGTTCAGAAGGTACAAACAACTGCTGTTCCACCTCAAGCACCTGCCCCACAAAGGATACCTGCTACAAATGAGCTCTGGAATTTATTTCAATCTTTTCTCCAACACCAAGCACAACTAGCAGATCAGCAACATGAAAAACATGTACAACAGCTGAGAAATGCAATGGAGTCAAGATTCAAGAACACTCAGGCTGACTTAAAGGCTCTCAAAACTCAGATCTTGCACACCACTGGCACTGCTCCTCCAAACATACGTTTCATTTATGACCTCCCAGAAGATAATGCCAAAAAGGGGGAGAAAATTAAGGAGTGGAAAAGGAAGGGTATAGAAGATGGTCTTTATCTTGAACCAGAGAATTCAAACATGACCAAAAAGATCCCTTTGCCAGATGGTAGCAAG
Organism: Helianthus tuberosus; assembly: GCA_030545235.1. Lineage (NCBI taxonomy): Eukaryota > Viridiplantae > Streptophyta > Magnoliopsida > Asterales > Asteraceae > Helianthus > Helianthus tuberosus. Next base: position 187,481,567 of record CM060447.1, read on the forward strand.
AAGATTGATGTGACAACAAATGCACTAGCAGAAGCAATTGCAAGTGTGAAGAGAGATAGAGAGGCCAAAAGGAAAGCCAGGGTGGACAGAATGGATCATCCAGATCAGGGTACTTCTGGGTCAAGGGATCATGAAAATCCTGTTGAGGAAAAGAAGAGGCCTACTAGAAAAGTAAGGCAACCCAAATCCATTCCAACCAGACGTTCAAAGTCTGCTCAAAAACCACCGTACAAAACAGCTGATGCAGCAGGAGTTACAAAAACCACTGCTTGCCAAACAGTTGTTCCATCAACACACACCACTTCAACACACACAACATCTACTGCTTTACCATCATCACCACCAAAAACAACACCTGCTGACACACAGCAGAAGACAGCAGATGTTATAACATCTGTTGTTATGACAGCAGTGGTTGAAACACCAGTTGTTTCAATAACTGTTAGTCAATCACAATCCACTGCCACTACATCTACAACCACTGTTCCATTCAAAACATCATCAGTCTCTCCTAAACCAAAAAGGAGAAGGCTAATTTTAAAAGATGATGACACACCTCCATCACCAACATCTTCAAAATCTTTAGCTCTTGTCACAATACCAAAACCTGTTCCACTCTCTTCAGTTCCAATGTACAAGCCCTTACCTCCTGCAGGTGTTCAATTTCCTCTTGAACTAGCAGCTGTTAGAGATGAAATAAAATCCTTCTACTATGAGGATGACCCTGCCAAAAGGAGGTTGCCATCAATAAAAGGATATCCTTGGCCTAAAAATGTTGATGAATACTTGGAAATCAAAGCCAAGCAAGCAGAGGATATCTCAAAAAGAAACACACAAGGGAAGTCTGACAAAGAAATTTCAAGAAATTATCAATATTTGCTCACACAAGTCAGATCCCTAGAGCAATTTGCAAAAAATGTTAGTCAACAAATTTCTGAAAGAGCAGCTGAATCTCTGAAGAAAGACTACATTGAAAGCATCATGGCTCACAAAAGGTACAAAGGAGAGAGATATATGTACAAAGAGTGGACTGTTCCTGAGCTTGAAGATGAAGCTGCAAGAATTCAAGACATGATAAAAAGGAAGGTCACTCACACTCCTCCTAAGTGGGCAAAATTTAGAAAGAATGTACCTGACAAACAGGAAGAGCTGAAGAGGATGAAAGAGGAATTGGTAGCAGCTGATTATGGTAACAAAAGACAAGTTGCTAGATGGAAAGAAGATATGGTCAGGGCTACTTACAAAAAGTTGGAACAATTAAGAAAGAAAGATCCCACAGTTCCTCAAAAGCCTGACTATCCTGAAGCAGCGGTTTCAAAAAGACCTTCAAAGCTGCAAATCAGGAGATCCACAGCTCCAGTTGGTGCTACCATCTACAAAAGAAGGCCACACAAACAACTGATTGCTGAAACCATCAAAGAGTTAATGGAAGGTGAAGACCTTGGAAAAGAGGGTATAAAGAAAATGATCATGGAAACTCTTGGTTTGGATCAAACTGCAAGTACTGCTCAGCCAGTCATGAATAGGCCAGCCTCTCCAAATACTTCTGCAAATAAACATCTCCCAAGAAACCCACCAGGCTCAAAAATACAAAAGTGGGAAACTGACAAACAGACCTGCGTATTGACTTTGCTCAGGTCTGGTGGAGGAGTGGAGAAAATATCAAGGGAACAAGCTCTTGGCCTGAGTCTTGAAGATTTGCAGGATCTCCTTGATCTTCCACTCAGCAGGGATGATGAAGATACAGATGCCCTTGACTTTGAACTACAATTCAAAGGTCAGATAAGGGAGCTGTTGTTGAGGCAATAAAGATTTCCACAAATAATGAAGAGTTTTGGCATTATCTGTTCCAGGGGGAGATTGTTGGGATTGAACCCTATCAGAGGAACAGATAATGTAAAGCCAAAACTGGATCAAAGCAGTGGATCCAGAATAAGCAGACGTTTACAGTTGGTTCATGCAAATCTCTCCCCTTGAAAGTGGTTTCATATCTGCTGACCTCCTATCTGCTGATCATACTAAGTGCTGACCTACAACTGCTGCTTTATATCTACTGACCAAAGTCAAAGACTGATGGAAGACCAAAGCTCTGTTGACTCTATCTACTGCCTTGGGTCAAGTACTGCTGATCCGGACAAGCACTGCTGGGTTCACAGCAGTGGAAGGATGCAGCAGCAGTTTAAGTGTCTTTTATGTAATGTAATGTAATAGCAGTAGTTTAGTACATCAGTGTTTATAGATCAGTAGTTAGAGTTTGTTAGGAGGTTAGATGTCACTTTCATGGTGACGTCAGCTAAGATGCTCAGTGGTTTGCAAGTGCCTATAAATAGTTCAGTACTTTGTACTGTTCTATTAGCTCTTTTGATCAATCGTCTTCTTTGCACGAACAAACTACTGAGCTCTGGCTGAGGGGGAGTTTGCATTCTTACATCAATCATTGTAATCGTTGTTGAAACAAATTCAATCATTCGGTTCTTTGTGAAAAGATGTTTGATAAAAGTATTACTCTCGTTTGATTGTATGCAAAGTTTGCTTTCATCTTATTTCCGCTGCACAACTCTTTCATTTCCATCTTAATTACAAACGAAAATACAATCAAAAGGAAACTCAGATCCAACACTTATGCGTAAACGTAATCAGTTTAACGCGATAAACACTCCAGGACAGTGACATAGGCTTAACATACCTTAAATAACCTTTACATAACTTAGAAATAAGTTTTGGAGGGTTTGGTGTGTCGAAATCAAGTTTATTCGTTTACAGGGACTAATATCGACAAACTGCGAAAGTATGCCGATTCGTACTGTAACGAACATTCCGGAATATGATCATAAGTTAAACATGCCCTAAATATCCTTTACATGTCTTAGAAATAAGCTTTGAAGTGTTTGGTGCGCAAAAAAATAAACTTATTTGATCAACAGGGACTAAAAGCGTCAAAAAGTGCATAAGTTTGCATTTCGCGCATATCTTATGTTCTGAATATATCCGGACATCCAAAAATTTATGTAATCATTAAAATATTTTATTTTAGTGATTGGCATGATAAAATTCCATTCGTCACGTAATTTGGATCGTTTTTCGCGTCCGTTCGAGTTTCGTCGTAATTAACCGAACAACGCAACCGTACGACCAAACGAACTGACATTCGAGATATTTTTGAGCATATTTTAAGTTCCCTATACTTTAACTTCATTTTAGAGCCTTGAAATGGGGTTAACGGGGCTTAAACGTGTCAAAAATGTATCGCAAACCAAGTTTTAGGCTTGCAGGGACTAAACTTGTAAATTTGTGAAAGTTGCCAGGAGGGGCGCGTAAGCCTTGTCCATTTCTTACGCGGTCTGCGAGAGCTGCCCAGTACAAAAACATTGAATCTGTCCATTCCAGCTGATTTTGATGGGTTTGTTCATGGGTTTTCAATACCATTTGATTGATTTTGCTTGTTTTCAATGTCCCATTGTATTGTAAAACCTTGTGCCCAAGTGTAAGGCCTAGATTGAAGCTCAAACTTCGAGAAACGATCCTAACGGTTCTCCAAAATCTATATAAACCCACTTATTTCACTTCATTCTACACACTCTTGGTCTGAATTGCTCTAAGTTGAAGTTCAAAACTTCATACCTGAGTATTTTGGATCAAGATCTTCCTAGCTTGGACGCTTTGTAAGTTTCTTTCGTGCTTTTATGCGTTTTTAAGAGTAAAAGTCAAACAGTGTTTGACTTTCTACTTTGACCAGTCTTTGTTCAACACGAAGTTCGTTTGAGCTTCGCAACGTGAGCGTAATCACGATGGTTATAGTCCCTTGTGACTATACCTACTAATTACCACATTGATGCGTATTCATGCGTATTTTGCAACCAAACAATTCTTGGGTATCAAAACCGTTTGTTTTGATATCAAACTTGTTTTCTAACTTCGTTAAACATGTTTTAACATGTTTAGCTCGTCACTTTTAGTTTAGTGCTTATATAGGGTCGTAAGATAAGCGGTCTAAACAACCACTTAAACTTTCGAACCCGACCCATTTGGTCGATCATTAGGATCCGACCAAACATATTTTGTGACCATAGTTGTATAGGGAATAACCTTCCAAGGTTATACCTTATGGTCACTTCGTTTTGTTAGTTGTATGATAGGTAGTTTATATGCCTTAGGAAAATGACCAAAATGCCCTTTTTACGCATAATTTCATTTTAAGCATATGTAACCTAAATTTTGACAATTAAACTAATTAGGTAACATTATTAGACATGTTAAGGCATATAATACTTATCATAGGACTAATTAGGCGGTCCGAACGCGTTTCACGCGAACGAAGCGTTAAAGTAACGTGAGCTACCTAAACGAGTCGTAATGGGTCGTAAGCACTTAGGATAGGTTTCGATTTAGTTTGTAGGCTTTGTTAAACAAGATCATATGAGTTCCAATACTCATTTGGTTTACAAGACCTCATTCTATCCGATCTTCCGATTTAGGTCCGGTTTATTTACGTAGTTACTTATATTAGGTGCCGATTGATTTCCGTGATCCCTCTAGCTTTGCTTGGTTGTTATTCAAGACTACTAAGTATTCTCATGTGAGTACATAGTTCCCCTATTTTACTATTTTCAATTGTTTTGGGGTGATTCATATGTGTTAAATGATTTCGATGTTTTAACGATAGTTTCGAAAATGATTAAAATGGTTTATATTAAATTAATAACGATTTTGATAAAGTGAACAAACTTGTTGGTTGTAATTACATAACAAATAACATTCATTAGTTTTGGCCGAACCGACCAGTATTAGGTTATGGTACCATAGGATCTGACGAATCCCGTTATCAGACCGCACCCATGGTTATGTGTGGGTTAGGTGGGTAACGACTGAATCTGTGATTGTTAATTTACCCTTTGGTGGTTTATTAATGTGAGTTTCAAGATAGATTTCACAATTAAAACAAGAATGATTTAAGCGACTAAAGCGATTTTAACGAGTTAAACGATTTGGGTAAACGATTGGTTTTTGGTTAGTGTTTAGATAACGTGATGGGTGTAATGTGATGAAAACATGGTAGATACACCGCTGGTACTTCTTATATATAAGTGTTTTCATCATATTACATACCGTGGCGTTATTTAATTCACTTGGGTAAACGATTTTGAAACGATGTCACACAACGACGTTTTCTAAATAATATAAACCATACGAGTTTTATTAACGAGTTTTTACGAGATGTTTTACAATTTGATTTAATTAAACAAATGTTTTGGGGTTAAGAATCATGGCTACGAGATTTTATTAATTATAACCAACTTGATTTGAGTTTGTTAATTATGTTGCAATACTATACACTTTTTCAAAACAAGGTTTTTAATTAGGTTTTGCAACATGTAAACTAGCCATGAATCCGACACTCTCATAAAACCTATGTGCTCGCTAGCATTTCTTTGTTGACTTTGTTTTTACATATGTTTCAGGTGTTGTTGAATGATGTTGATTGCTAGGATGCATGCTCACTATGTTTAACTTGTTTGTTTAAATTTCAAGACAATGTAAATGGTTAATCTTTAAACAAAACAAAACTTCAAATTTCCGTGTGTTATGAAACAATGATTCTGTTACAACACTCCCCGACGATTCCGCCGCGATTTGTTGTTTTACGTGGTCGGGGTGTGACAACTATGTCTCCGACCTTAAAAGCTAATGGTTTGCATCGCTTGTCGGCGTAGCTCTTTTGTCTATCACGAGCCGTCTTGATACGATCTCATATTTGAATGATCTTGTCTGTGGTTTCTTGGACCAATTCCGGACCAATGAATTGTTTATCCCCGGTCTCCGCCCAACATAGTGGGGACCTACACATACATCTATACAAAGCTTCAAACGGGGCGGCTTGAATGCCAGTGTGATAGCTATTATTGTATGAGAACTCCACTAGAGGCAAGTGAGTATCCCAGTTTCCACCCAAATCCATCACAAAAGCGCGTAGCATGTCCTCCAAAGTTTGTATCGTCTGCTCTCTTTGGCCATCCGTTTGTGGGTGAAAGGTCGTACTAAGATTTAGTTGGGATCCAAAGGCCTTTTGAAATGACTGCCATATCCTTGACACGAACCGACCGTCTCGGTCCGATATAATAGAAACAGGCACTCCATGTCGTGCCACAATATCCTTAAGATATATTTCAGCCAGTTTCTTAGTGCTATCCTTCTCACTGATAGGTAGAAAATGCATGGACTTTGTAAGTCGATCTACAATTACCCAAATCATATCATGGCCTCTTGAGGTTCGTGGTAACTTAGTAATGAAGTCCATCGAGATTTGTTCCCATTTCCATACGGGAATTTCAGGTTGTTGCAGTAATCCTGAAGGCTTTTGATATTCTGTCTTAACCTTGGTGCATGTAAGGCATTTTCTGACATAAGTAGCAATATCGCCTTTAAGATTAGGCCACCAATAAAATCCTTTTAAGTCTTGGTACATTTTATCCGATCCCGGATGTATAGAGTACCTTGACTTAGGTGCCTCATCCAAAATAATCACCCGTAGGTCACCGAAGAATGGAACCCAAATTCGTCCCATAAAGTACAGTGTTCCATCCCCCTTTGGCACCAATTGTGCCTCCATTCCCCGTAAGGATTCGACTTGTATATTTTCTGGTTTAAGCGCTTCTTGCTGAGCGTCGTGAATCCGAGAGGTGAGATTAGTTTGTATAGTCATCTCTAAGGCTCGCACCCTTAGAGGTTTTGCACGTCCCTTGCGGCTCAAGGCGTCCGCTACGACGTTCGCCTTGCCCGGATGATACTTTATCTCACAGTCATAATCGTTCAATAACTAAACCCATCGTCGTTGCCGCATTTTCAAGTCCTTCTCATCAAATATGCGATGCAGACTCTTGTGATCTGTAAATATTATACACCGAGTACCATATAAGTAGTGACGCCAGATCTTTAACGCGAATACCACCGCACCTAGCTCGAGATCGTGCGTGGAGGTAGTCCAGGAAAGTCTTCTATAAAGACTTTTGGAAATTCTTTCACGATAGGGATGTCTTCTAGCTTCGGCTCTTTGGTTTCCTTGTCGACTACATGGGCGAGGAAAGCTATACACCCTTTTCGGAGACACTTTTAAGCCTTCATACAAGTAATGATCCGTAGGGTTGTCTCGTGTTTCTCCCCATGAATTACAAGCGTTTCTTTATTTGGCAGTAGGATGCGGATGGTTTTTTCGTGACAAACCACTTCCGCCCGGTTGTCGGACAACCAATCCATTCCGACCACAACGTCAAAACTACCCAATTCAATAGGTAAAAGGTCGATAGAAAATTTTCGCTCCCCAAGCTCGAGTGTACAACCCTTAATAATCTCTTCCACTTCGAGTAACTTTCCATTCGCCAATTCTATAGAAAAAGGGGCGTCTAGTTTACTCGACTCTAGACCAAGTATATTCTTAAATTCAATATATATAAAACTAAAGTCGGCGCCGGTATCAAATAGAACAGATGCAAAGTGTTGGTTTATAGGTAACGTACCCGTAACTACGTTCAGGTCCTGGCGTGCCTCGCGTGCTCCAATCACAAAAGCTCTCCCAAGAGCTTGATTCTCCTTCGGGCAATCCTTCCGATAATGCCCCTTGTCGCCACATCCATAACAACCTTGGCCTTTGCCATTTCCATTTCCACCTCGATTATTATTTTTGTTACCACCTTGGTTTCCATTGCCGCCCTGATTTCCAGTTCCACCGTGGTTCCTATTGGCACCCTGGTTTCTATTACCTCTTTGGTTTCCATTACCACTTTGGTTTCTATTCCCACGCCCCGTACCAGACCAACATGTCTCGTTGCTATGCCCTATCTTGCCACAATTATCACACCTATTAGTTCTGCACGGACCCGCATGGTGATATCTACACTTATCACATTTGGGCAAAAAGCACGCATAACCTTTACCACCAGTTTCATTGTTTACTGCGCCAGTCCTAGCCTCGGCTGGCGGATTAACTTCCCTCCGTTTGTTGGAATTGTTGTTGTTCGCCCGAGTGCCTTTCTTAAAGTTCGAAAACTTCCGCTTGTTATCACTTGTAGATTCCACATGAGTCTCCTTTTTGTTAGAGCCAGACTTTGAAAATTTCCCCAAATGAAGAGCCTCCTCGGTGAGGGAAACGGCCAAGTCAATCGCCTCACTGATTGAAGGGGGCTTAGAAGCAGTAACCATACTCAGAATTTCTAGAGCAAGTCCCCAGATATACCTCTCAATCATTTTAAACTCTGGTTCCACTAGATATGGAACAACCCTTGACAAGTGATGGAAACGTTGTGTATACCCAGCAATACCAGATCCGATCATCTTTAAATTCCAAAACTCAGTCTCCAGTTTCTGAATCTCAGCTCTTGAACATTACTTCTTCCTCATCAGCTCCTTGAGCTCTTTCCAACTCATAGCATACGCCGTTGTTTCTCCTTTAGTCTGAACCTGTAGGTTCCACCATGAAAGCGCTCCACCTAAGAACAACCCAGAAATGAATGTGACTCTTTGCTCAGGAAGAAATTTGCTCATTCTTAGGACTGAGTCCGTCTTCTAAGTCCAACGTACAAACGCTCCAACACCTCATGTGCCATCGAAGTTCAGAGCTTTGTAGTCAAGAAACTGCTTGTACGTGCAACCTGAAACATTTGCAACAACAAACTATGAATGAGCATTGTCAAAGCACAAATAGAATATACGAGAGTATTGTAATGTGCCACATGCGACTTAACATTACCAGTAGGGGGATTGTTTCCTCAAGAGCCTCCAATACCACCGCTACGCTCGGTGCGGTTGGTTTCGCACTGCGTAATCGCTTGTGAGATGCGCTCATTCAGTTCGGCTTCCGTTCTCAGCAGGGGGCTCGTGTTGGTGTTTCGCCTCGGTGGCATTGTCTTCTAATAAGAAGTATCGAGCAGATTAGACACATATTTAATAAATATTGTTTGCTAAGGTATATATGTATATATATATATCTATACTACTTTATAAAGCATATAGGAAGGACTTCTTAATGTCCAAAAAATTTTCCTTAAAACACCCCTAAAGCATGTTGTACAAACCTCTAAAGCACAATATAATTTGCAATTCCAATTATGTCCTTCAAAGAAACACATCACACGGATTGCACTTGAGATATCACACGGATTGCAATCTGCACCATTCATTTTTATAGAATTACATCACACAAATGGTGATCTGCACCGTCCAAAATTTACATTCATTTTGAACTCCCTCTCATACCCAATTCCCCATACACCTCCTTTTCATTTTTCATTTGCAGAGGCTTTCTCTCCAGCGATTCAGATCTAGGGTTTCCCCAGTTGATTCAAGATCTAGGTTTTATCCCAGTCGATTCAAGACCAAGGCTTTCTCAATGGCACTAGATCGTGAATATCTCTTTAACTGACACCAGATCGACACGGTTTGACCTCTCAGTACCATTTTCTTACCTATACCTATTGTTTTTTGTTTGTTATTTGAGTTAGATCTTTGTATTACTTTAGATAGTGGTCGTGTGTGGAAGACGATGATGAAGACACATGGCTTGGTTGGTGGCCAGATTGGTACCTTTTTTTAACTATATCTACCATTATTGTTGTTATTTGAGTAGTTTATGTTTATACCATGTTAATTTCTATAATGCTATAAGGTTTTTTTAACAGATTTGCTATTATTTTGGATGTATCTATGTCGGATTTGTGTAATACTTTCAGAATCTTGAAGGATTTCTAGATGACGGCTGAGGATGGTGATTGCGTTGCGAGAGTCTCCCGGAGTGATGACAAATTAGGGCTTCGTATCTCTGTTAAGGCTTTTTGTTGATTCGAGCTTCACAGGTTTCGATTACAATATCTCAGTTAGGGGTTTTCATCTCTATTAGGGTTTAGAGCGTGTGTGTTGTTTAGTTTTTTTAGCTGTGTTTTGTAGCAGATCTAGGATTCACATATTTGTTAAGGCTTTGTTTCATTCACTAATTCAGATCGAACACTCTTTAATTGATGGGATTCGTTTATTTATTGGCAGTTTAAAGCCGATTTAAGGTTTATTCATAGTTTTATTTGATTTTTTTTCAGTTCAGTTTGTTGTTTCATTCACTTAATCAGATCGAACACTCCTTGATTGATGAGATTTGTGTTATATATATATATATATATATATATAATCACACACACACACACACTCAATTTGAAGCCGATTGAAGGTTTCTTCATGGTTTTATTTGATAGTTTCAGTTCAATTTGTCGTTTCATTTATTTAATCAGATCAAACACTCTTTGATAGATGAAATTTGTAATTTTCTATATTTATATATCGACAATTTTTGACGTCTTTCTTAATGTTTGTGTTTTAGTCTGCATTTTGTATGATGTTTGAGGGAGAAACATCTGATTAATGATTGTGATTGCTATTGCTTACCTTACAAGGACAGTTCAGTGGTGACTAAGTTGACTCAGTGAGTCAAACAGTGAAACTATAGGAGTGAATTTTCTCATTAATGCTTGTGATAGCCACTGCTTACCTTGCAAGGATAGGTCAGTTATGACCGAGTTGACTCAGTGAGTCAAACGGTGAAACTGTAGGAGTGTGTCATTACTCCTACATTTTCTTAAATTTTTAAATTGTGTTTCGTGATGTGATCTGGAAGTAGACAATCTTAGATATTTAGATACTGGATCGTTGATCAAAGCAGCTTTTTACAGGTGCAAAATCAGTTATCAGCTACTTAACTCTTGGCTCTTTGCCTCAATCTTTGACCTTTTAAATCATGTATGTTATACGCAGGAGACAATTGTTAGCATGGCTTTACTTGGTGCAATGATTGGAGCTGCAGCCGGTGGGTGGTTAAATGACGATCAAGGCCGCAAAAGTGCTACGCTTATCGCTGATGTAATTTTCGCACTTGGATCTTTTATGATGGCAGCTGCACCCCACATGCTTATATTCGGATGTTTATTAGTCGGGACAACTAAAGAGGTTTTCTCTACGTGAACTACAGAGGTTTTCTCTACGTGAACTACAAGTCGCAACCGACAGTTTTAGTAGCAAGAACGTATCCTGAATTGTTTTTAATAAAAAGGGTCATTATATTCATGGTAATTCTTAAGTAAATATATAGTATATTGATTGTTAATTAAATTAAAAGTTTTGGCGGTCTTTGAAGTTGATTCTGATGAATTAAATATAGGATTTGCTTCATTTGCAATCAATTTACTCTTTGAAATGGTTTTCTCTATATTTGATGTTTCATGATTCTGAAATACAGTTTACTTTGTTTCACATCATGGGTTGGGCACATAGCCTCAGATGCTATAATGATATGTGCTCTTGTATAGTAGATGTAATTTGGAAAAAAAGGGTCCAATTTTTGAGGGAATTATGCTAATAAATGCTGGTTAAGAATGTTCCCATCATTATTGCTTTGCTAATTTGTGTATAACTAAAAGGGTGGATATTTGGCTTTAATGGGTGGTGGGTATCGCTGATTTCCCCTTAAAACCTTTATCCTCTATTTCTAAAGGAACAAAAATGGCTTTTTTGGGTAGTATCAAGCTGCCATTGATGCCTGTTATCCATTTGAATTCTAGCAAGATATCAAATCCTACTCATTGCACATCTCTTCAATTACAGGTATATATATGTCTATACAGTGTAACAATTGATTGAAATTTGAGGTTTTATTTTCTGTTAGAAACCGAGGTTAAAAATGATAATCATAATACTGTTGGTGTTTTGAATGTGTTCTGTAGGCTACAACAACGGATGTTGGGATTGGATGTAAGCCTTGTGATGGAAGAGGATGGTTGCTTTGTGATTTCTGTGAAGGTCAAAAGACAAATGTAAAATCTAAAACAAATCGCATCTATAGTAGATGCCCATCTTGCAGAGTGGTAAGTAATGTCATCCGTTGTTTTATCAGTTTTAATCGTTGGTGATGATCAACTGATTCGATTCGTTTTTGACAGGTTGGGTATGTGTTGTGTCCTAAGTGCAAGGTGTTCAAATGTGTTACTTTTCCTGACCAAAGTGAATGCTGAAAGCTCAAGATGATTATAAAAAGGTTGTTAACAATTCAGTGGTTTGATTTACCATTTCATTGTTATCGTCCTTGTAAACAAAGTTTTTAAAGTTACAATTGCCACTTATGTTGTTGGCGTTCAAAGTAATTTTGTATTATATCCAAACTAATGTGCAACTCAATGATAGTGTTTTATTTTGAGTTTGATATGGTTCATGATGCTTTCTTTACGTGTGTCGTGGTCAAGATATATCGTGATGGTTAACGATAGAGTTAAAAAGCCAATTTAGAACCTGCGCGTTGCGACGACCCTGTCAAACCAGAAAAAAGTAGACCGCATAAAACGTTGACCACACACGCACGTTCGTTGTGTTAACTCACAAAATTTAGAACAAAACATAAAGCGAAATGTAAAAACGTTGAACCATATACAGACATTGCACCATGATAACTCACAAAATTTGGAGCGAAACATTAAATGAAAAATCAGTGTAATATGAAAAGTAGGTGACCAAAGTTGAAAGTAAAAAAGTTTTGAGGTTAAATTTGCAAAAGATGAAAACTTTTGGGTTAAAAGTAAAAAAAACAAATAGTTTTAGGTTAAAAGTGTAATATTTATTTTTTTTAAACTCTCCTAAGCCTTAGGTACAACCCCTTTATGCATAAAAAAATGTTGTAAATTTATAGTGTGGAAATCTGGAAATGCTTTATGAATTTGACTACCATTTGATTATTGAGTAGATGCTTTTTTGTTAATTTGTGTTATGAAAGGGCATCCCTTAACAAAACATTGTATGTAAATTATGTAAATTGCTTTTTTTTGGCCAAAATAATTGAATGAATTTTTTAGACTCACTTAATGCAATCGGTTTGTTTTTACCATGGGAAGTTGGTTGACATGTAATTTCAACTTGGATTGTTTTCAAAAAAGGAAAGGTGCAACTAATCAACTATCATTTGGTAATTCAAAAATGGAAGTTTGCTATTTTAGTTGACATAAGGTGGTAGCGGCCTTAAGACACACTTACACTCACTGTAGAGCACCAATATGAGGCACATGGCTTTATTATGAACCATTCTTTAGGTTTTTACAAGACGTACGCAAGACCAAGTGTAGTGAGGTTACCCACTTGCCAAGACACCTATTTGGGGGTGATACTCTGAACAAAGGCGCTATTCTTGTGCACTATTGTGATGGGCGTTAGCCCATTAACGAGCACCAAAAATATATTATTCACACGCAACTATGTGAAACGGTGGTGGTTTTAAGAAATTGGGGCGATAAAGTGTCAAACACCACATATATCACTAATTATCATTCATACATAACTATGTTTAATGCTGGTGGTTTTAAGGAATGGGGCGGAGTGTGCCAAACACCACATATATCATTAATTATCATTCACATGTGAGTATGTTGAATGGTGGTGGTTTTAAGGAATGGGGCCGACAAAGTGTCAAATACCACATATGTGACATAGTGTGAGCCCGCTACATGTGACATATATAGACCACACAAACGCCACGAATAAGAAAACTAACATAAGTACTATACAATATATTACAAGAGAATTAAGAAACTAACAGAAAACGACTATCCTGTTGTAAATCGCCACTCCCGCCGCATCGCGCGGGTAAAGGACTAGTATATATATAATATATGAATAATCATCACATCATCCAGTCATGCAATAACATAAGCAACACATGCATACGTATAAGCAACAATGTGTAATAAAGAAAATAAACTACTTAGCTTTCATATATTAGACAACTTGATATATTGTTTTGTAGAAGAAAACAAAAGGACTCGAGGCTACATCACCCCGGTGGTACAAGTTCATAATACACAAAAGTAGTAAGTCTTTTCCTTCTACATTGGTCTTCCAAAATCTTCAAGTGTCTTCAGCTCGTACTAGGTCTTCATATGTACATGAAAGTGGGTTTGCAACTCCCACACAAAAGTACCTGCAAATAAAAGATAACTAGGGGGCTGGAGGAGATGGAGGTGGGGTAGGTACAACCAAACTGCGCAGATGATCCATCTCGTCCAGTACATGACCCATACGGGGATCTGAAAGGTTGGCTCGCTGCTCCAGAGTGAGCACACGAGCCTCGAGACCGGAAAGTGGGTGTGGTGAAGATGGTGGTGGTGGAGGGTAGGCTGGTGGTGGTGGTGGTGGCATCGAGTCTCTAAAACGCTCCAACTCCCGGACTCGGCGGGAGATGACCTGAAACTGTAACTGAAGTGAGAGGGTAAGATCATCTGGAGTGAAGGTAGGGTGATGACAGGGATGATAAGGGTCTGACTTGGATATGTGAGGTGGGGGATATCGTGTCGACAAGTGACCAGCTGGCACATGGGTATCTGGGTAAGTTGGCTGACGAGACGTGCCCCCCCCCCGGGGCGAGGAGCAGGTATCTCGTGGGTGAAGATGATAGATGTGTCTGTATGGTAAGGGATAGGTCTTGTGCATACCCAGTGTCGAGTGCCATAAACAGGGGCAGTAGGGTCAGCAGTATGCGGGGAAACTGGGGGAAAATGGGTGTCCAGCAGTGGGGTATCAGGTGTGGGAAGAGAGGTTGGTGTAATGGGTGAAACAGTGGCAGGAACAACAGTGTGAACTGAAGTAGGTACATGTGTCTGGACAGGTGTCTGCGTAGCAATCGGTATCGTGTCGAAACTACTATTAGTGGCATCCGCCTGCAGCCCAGCGCGGCGAATGGCCGATGAGGATGCGCTGTCGCCCGCATCCGAAGATGAAATATCTACCACCGAAATGATAGGGGATGATACCTCCAAAATGACTACGTCAAACACCTCACCATCGCCGATCTCATCATCCAAGTGATCAACATGGATGATGGGAACATCATCCTCGTCATCGGATAGAACAATCAATCCCGGAACCGTAGCAAGGGGTACGACGTCCAACGGAATGTACTCGACGATGTGTGCACCGTCGGGATGCCCAATAATCACAAACTCGTTTAGCTGTGGCCCCACAGCTAAAACGTGGTCCTCCATAGGCACGTCATCAAAGATAGGATCAGGTGGTTGGAATGGCTGAAAATCCTCTAAGCCCTCATCATCAGAAGAGATAATCTCTATAACATGCGGGAACTCGTTATCCGACGCTATCTCCATAGGATCAACGTCGTCGTAGATACCACTACTCGCTGATGAAGCCATAGTACCTTGGCAAAAATAATCCGTACAACATGTATACATATATTTCAATAAATAATATCATTACTTATTATATATATATATATATATATAGCATATCAAACATAATCACGTTGTTTTGTGTGAATCAATCTAGTTTGACAAGTCTATCCCATATAGACAATATCCCCAAATAATGTCCTCGCATTCTTCTCTTGAAAAGAGTTTTGTTAGGGGATCTTGGCGTTTTGTATATGAAATGAAAAACATTTTACAAAAACAAAATGTTTTCATGAGAGGATCGTAGTGATTGTAGACTAGACTCGAGAAGGAATCCTAGTTCACTACAATCAAAGCTCTGATACCAATCTGTCGCACCCGTTCATTAGCGGAAGCACGCGGTGTGAACTTGATAAGTTGTCATTGCATGCGATAATAGTAAACAACTACATGATTGAAAACATACGATGTTAATCCATTGCCATAATTTAAAAGTTACACACCATAAGTTGTTTAAGTACAAGATAACATAAGTCTATTTTTACAGAAATCTAGCATGACATAAGTTTTAAAATACAAGGCTTTGCATCCTATATCCCATTAAAAATGTGATATATAGACCAAACCCTTCAAAAAGGATGACATCGATATCTTGTTAATCCAAAAGCTTCATAACAATCACCAGCACCAAGATCCCATTAGTTTCCTTAAATACATGTAAGTTTGAAAACATCAACAAAAGTTGAGCAAGTTCATGTGTTTTGCATGAGCTCCAATTAAATCTTTAAACATTTGAGAGATCTTATATAACAAACTGGTATGTAAAGTGTCTATGAACAGATCATTAATGTTTTGCAAGGACATTAATATATGTGGTGACATTGGAAGCACTCAACCCTAGCGAATTTCCTCTTATCCACCCAATTGGAACAACAAAAGCACTACATGGGCCACACAAGGACCCAAGAGTGGGGCTTGCTACACCCGATAGATCTACCACTCTTGCCCCGCGGTCTTATACAAGATTAATGGCGCTTAAGAGAGATACTATTCACTCACATGATCTAACAGTTCATTCCCTAGCTAAACCATACCCTTGAGACATGTATTTCACCCCCGAGAGTTATAAATCCGAAAAATAGTTAAGAGAAAAGGGGGACATGAACTCACAGCTTTGCATTCTTGAGAGAGATATATGCTAGCAACGTGTTCCAACGTGAGTTACCTACAAGTGTTCTAACTTCATTACTCACTTCGGTCTTTTCTAGACCTTGTACTCGTTTCTCATCTTGAATGTTTATTATTTTCGTTTTATTTTTAGAACACTTGTGTATTTTAATAATATGTTGGCATTTGTTTCTTGTATACTTTGGTTCGAGACTTTATACTTGTTACACAAATATAATATCGTATGTCTTTTATGGATATAAGTGTTAAAAATATTTATTTTTAAGGTCGTAAATACGCTGTCGTACGTGTACGACATCCTTTTGAGAGTACACTTCAACAAGTGTATGTGAGTACATCATCATGTACCTGAGTCTTTTATACGTATACATATACCGTATCTATACTTGTATTTGCGTGTTCTATACGTGTACGTATACCGTATTTATACGTATTGGTATACCGTATTATACGTGTAGGTAGACTGTAATTATACGTGTAGGTATACCGTATTATACATGTACGTACACCGTATTTATACTATAGGTATACCGTATTATACGTGTAGGTATACCGTATTATACGTGTGGGTATATCGTATTTATATTTTATTTTTACAATATATATATATAAAAATATACATGTATTTTTCATTGGGTCTAGCCCACATCTATACGTGTAAGTAGGTGGAGGTTGAGTTTCCCGTACGGATTCAAGTGTAGGTGGAGTTTGTGATAGAGGAGTGAGTGTCTGTTGTGGAACCCTAAAAGGTAGGTTGTCAAGAAGATGATTGTATGCTAATATATGCGCATTGTTAAAAAGTGGTTGTGTAGGTCCACTCGGAGGATCAAGATAAACCTACTCCCTTGTTGTATAACACACACACGAGTGTGGAATCCAAGTGTGTGTGTAAACCAAGCCAAAGAACACGCAAATACAAGAAAGATTTAAAGATTAAAGCTCAATGTATTAAACCAGTAGAGTTTTGTTACAAATATTACAAGAATGCTCTCAAACTATAATGGGTGTGCTCTCATGTCTAAGTTGTGCTGCAAGTGTGTCTATTTATAGCCAAGAACCCAGTAAACACCACGAAAGATACAAGTTGAGGCCCACTAACAAATGATCCTTCGTGAATCCTCTACGGAAGAAAACGAAACCATAAAAAAACAGAGTCCGAAAAGGGAAAACAAAAGAGGATCGCCGTGTACATCCGTAGACAAACGAAGAAGAGTTGGTGTTGACGAAAGCTTGACTTTCGATTTCAGAGAATTCGGTTACAGGTATATTTTGATTTTTTTATTGTAAAAATACATTCCATAACTATAACATATTTTTTTAAATGCATATTTTTTGATAGGTATCAACTAACATAATGACAATTTTTGGAACCGAATTAACGATATTTATCACAATACTTTGGGATGATATTTCAATCGGAAAAATGATAGTCTCTCGTCTAAGTGGCGTGAAATAAACACCGCCATGACCGCCTTCAATGGCCACTACAATAACCTAAAGAACAACCCAAAAAGTGGCGAAACGAATACCGATTTGTTGACGCGTGCGATGTCCTTGTATTCGGAAGGAAAAAAGGGGCCACCTTTAAATATATTCATTGTTAGTGCATTGCGAAAAAAAAAGACTCGCCAAAATGGGCACGGGAACCTTTAGCGGGACAATCGTCCTCCAAGAGGTCAAAAACTTGTTCCTCCACTAGTCGCTCGGATGCTCGTACCGACTTTGAGATCAACTTAAGCTACAATGATTTTGAAGCCGAACGGCACCGGGAAGAGATAAATAAAAAAAAGCGGGCCCAAAAATCATCCACTACGAGTGATAAAAAAATTGCTTTGGCCGGCATCCAAGAAGAAATCAACGTGTTCAACAACATCCAACAAGAAAGAAACACTCAAAAAATAAAGGCTTTTAGCCTTTACGAAGAAAAGCAAAAGCGAACGGATATGGAAATACTTGATATAAAGATCGATCACCTTGAAGGCAAAGAGCGGGAAACGTACATGAAACTAAAAAAAGAAATCATGGATAAATATCATACCTAGTTTCGGTTATTTTAGATTATGTTTTATGTTTCGTTTTTTAAGTTTAAATTATGTAATCGATTTTTTGAGTAATGCAATCTTTTTTTTTATTATTTAAATTTCGTAAGTGTTTTTGTTATTGATAATTATTATATTAGTAATATTGCTATTTTTTTTATAAAAATTAATAGATAATATATAATTAATAAATAAAAATATAATAAAAAATATGCGTCACATGTTGAATAACGCTCATTCTTCTAGCCCCTCCACACCGTGTGGTCTAATTATTGTGTTTTATATTTATAGCAATCTTCACTCAGTTTTTTGTGGGTTTAAGGTGTGTTTTATGATTGAAATTATAGTGTTTTATGACTTTTTACAATTTAAAGAAAATTTGGACTAGAACACCGTTCTATTATTTAAACAGTATGTAATATACGGGTAGGGGTGAGCAGAAAACCGAAATAACCGAACCGTAACCGAAAAAACCGAAAAAACCGAACCGAAAAAACCGAACCGAAGTAAAAACCGACGGCTCGGTTTTCGAATTTTTAATAACCGAAAATTTCGGTTCGGTTTTTGGATATCCATTTCCAATAACCGAAAAAAACCGAACCGAACCGATAGGTTACAAGGCCCGATACATATGTTTTATGTTTAAGTTGTTAACTTGTTAGCCTTAATCCTTTAACAGTTTAACCCACACTAGTTGTTAATATGTTATAGTCTTTAACCCATCCTAGTAGGCCCAGCCCAATACATAACATTAATAAAAACACACAAGGCCTAATAATCAAATGAAGTTCAAAAGTTTGTAACTATTAATGGAAATCCTTTTTAGTTGTTACTTGTGTAGTTGGTAAAAACTAGTTAAATTCTAAATCAAGTATTTATTAATTAGTACACAATCATATGATAGCCCACTGCACATCTAGTAATGAAAGAAAAAAAAACGGTTATTTAACCGAAATAACCGAAACCGAACCGAAACCGAAAAACGGGTATAATACGGGTATCAAACCTAGTTTTTGATAAACAATATTGAGATGAAAACAAAAAACAAAAAAAGTCAAATAGAGTCGTTACATATCGTCTTTCCCGAAGTCAAACAAACCCATATGTGGTGATATCCTCTTTTCCGAAACACCCTATGGAGAAGGAGGACGATCAATTGTTTTTCAACAATGGAATTTAGTCACCACATGAGCTGCTTCATGCCTCCAAACCAACCCTAATCTCTATCTCCACCGCCACAATTGATTTCTCTATCAGCAGCTATAAGATGAACAACCGTATATATGTACTCTACTCGATCATCCAACAAACAGCATCATGAAGACGCTCTTATATTTCTCAATTTCCTTAATTTTTTACTCACAGTTTTCATTCACACAATCAGCAAAACTAGATACGCAAGAAGGTACGTGTTCGTTTTCTATTTTCACTGATTACTTGGTTTGCACCATTGAGGAACGAAAGAAGGATTAACGGTGATTGCTGTGTGTGTGAACTGATGCAGTGAAGGTACTGAAACAAATTTGGGGAAAGTTGGGGCTGGAGGACAAGAATGAATGGGACTTTGACAAGGATCCGTGCAGTCCAGGAAGATGGAATCTCTTTGTTGTCTGCGATTGCTCTTTTGAAAGTAATACCACCTGTCGTGTTACTCAAATGTACGTATTCCGATCTTATCTTGGTAGTTTGCTAGCAAAATGTGAATTGGGGAAGATGAAGTCATGTTCTTAATATTTTAAGGAAATTTATTGAATCTGCATTTGGGATTTAGAATATAAAATGAAATAATTAATCTGAATAATCTTTTGATTTCATCGTTGACCTTACCCTACTTCTCAGAAAACTTGTAAACGATCACAAATACTCTGTTTTACACTAATAAATCTTAACTACTCGGTTTGAACTTCGACCTCTCCTGGCGTGAAGGCTCTTTCACGCCGGGAACACCACCCCGGCATGGCGTGGAGGACGGCGTTGTGGCGAGGGCGGGGGATTCTCCACCGCCGTGGGGCGCTTAGGTTTAGTGATATTGAGGCTTTTCATTGGTCAGTGGATATTGGTTGGTTTTGATTGGTTATTGTTTTTTTTTTATTTTTTTGTTTTTATAAAAACGCTACTAACCACGCCGCTTCCACTCATCCTTTTTTTGCATTACGCCACTTTTCTGACACGTGCTGATGTGGCAGCCACATGTCGAATAACGCCACTCTTTCATGCCCCCACTCAGTATAGTCTAAAAGGCAAAATGCTTTTATCAAGCGCGCTAGCCCTACATTGTCCTATCTATACTATATAATTAAAAAAAAATTAGGGTCAATTATCACCATTCTAGGTCATCTACTTTATTGTTTTCCCACTTCTCCTTTCTAATTATCATTTAAGTATTGGTAATTATTATATTCATTAACAAGCAAATTTGATATTAAACCAATTATGATTTTCTAAATAAACTTTATTTTAACATAACATAATTTATAAATGTCATGTAAAAGGTCAGTTCTTAAAGATATCTTGACGATATATCTTGACGACTGTATGTATTCGCCAGATGACATGCATAGTTTTATTTAACTCGTGTATTACACGGGATATTAACCTAGTTTATATTTTATATTTGATATTATTAGTTATACTTTCTGCTTCATATATTCTGCACAGATCTCATTTAAAAAAAAATGTTTTTATTCAGCTCCAGATTTTAGTGATTAACATTGATTCTCTATTTATCGGTGATGCTGAACCATCAAAAACGTGTATTACACGGGATATTAACCTAGTTTATATTTTATATTTGATATTATTAGTTATACTTTCTGCTTCATATATTCTGCACAGATCTCATTTAAAAAAAAATGTTTTTATTCAGCTCCAGATTTTAGTGATTAACATTGATTCTCTATTTATCGGTGATGCTGAACCATCAAAAAGTAACATACTTATAGTCTTAACTAGATTTGGTTTCTATACTAATTTAGCTAGAAGATCAAGCCTTGTACATGAGGAAGCAATATCATGTAGGTTGGTTTCTTGCATGCTGCTCATGAACATGGCTCTTGCATATTACTTATATTGATATTGATTACATTAAGCCTACGTTTAGCTACCTAAAATCACAATCCCACTTGGTAATTCTTGAATAAAATCGTTCTATGATTGCTAAGTAGGGCTTAGTATGTATTTTAATGTGAAAACTTTCCCATGGAGAGATAATCAAAAGTTGAAGTTTTTTTTTTCTTTTACAATTCAGACTTATATCATTGCACGACGCCCGCTTGTGCTATGCACATATAATGTATATATGTGTGGGCCCTCGGAGACCAAAAGTGAAAGTGCACTAATTTTAACGTTACTAATTCCTGAAAATAACGTTAAAAAAGAGGGACGGTTGATCATGCATCATGTGATGGCGGCATTGATAGCCGAAAGACAAGGGGTACATCATACATGCACTAATCGGTTTTTGTCCCAATTGCTGAGTGTTATGTGCCTTATGTCCCAGGGTTGATGCAAAACTACTATCGAGACGCGGGTTAGCCTCTCAATCCCTACCATAGCTTTGCTATTGGTGAGATTTATGAATATGATGATGATGATGAGTTATATCATCCCATGGAGAGAGAATCAAAATTATAACTTTTTTTTCTTTTACAATTCAGACTTTATATCATCCTATAGAGAGAGAATTTGAATTTTTAAACCATCAAAGCTTGAAGTTTTTGTTTCTTTTACAATTCAGAATTATATCATCTCAGAATATCTCGACTTCCCTTCCAACGGAGTTTACCAAGCTACAGCACCTTCAGTTATTGTAAGAAAAATCTTTGTGCTTGATCCGACATTAATCAATGCATTTTTTTCTATATTTATATTTAGAGTTTTGTTAATGCAGGGATCTCAGATTTAATTATCTTAGGGGAACTATACCATCTGAATGGGCTACTATGCGTTTGAGCAACCTGTAGGAACACTTATATCTCAACAATCAACTTTGGTGTTTTATGCCTGCAAAATAACTATTTTATTGGATGATTAATCATAATTCTTTTTTGTTTCTAGTAACATGCATCTTAACTCCTCATTATGTATATATGTAGCTCACTCATGGGAAACCGATTATCCGGGCGGTTTCCAACAACTCTCACTAGAATGACCACACTTCTAGAATTGTGAGCCACATCTCCATTTTTTTAGTTATATATTACAAAAAACACTAAAAATTAGAATTAATAAGATGATGGAACTTAACTTAAATATGATGGTGAAATGCTTCAACTTTTTTTTTTTGTAGGAACATAGAAGCAAATCGTTTTTCAGGACCCATACCCAAAGAGATTGCGAACTTGAAGAATTTGGACAAGCTGTACTAAATTTTATATATATATCCGACAAGGGAAATTAATAGATCAAAATTGGGAATTTTCATAAATACATATTCACGTAAAACTTTGTATTTCCAGTGATCTATCTTCAAATGATTTCACTGGACATCTGCCTGCTGCACTTGCAAAACTTACCAACTTGACTAATTTGTGAGTGTAAATGTTGTAAATTTGGATGATAATCCATAAAGAGAGGTGATATGTAGAGCTTGTTTTCTGTTGTGCATTTTGACTATTTTGCCCCATACATTACTTTAACCTTTTACCTGGCAGAGCGGTTAAAAACCACTCAAAGCTAATATTTTTGAGTGGTATAATCAGTATATCACATCATATCTATAAAGTGTAAACCATTTTTCTAACTTCAATGAGTATGTTACATTTTTAGGAGGATATGTGACAACAATTTCACTGGAAAGATACCGAACTTCATTAGCCAGTGGACACAAATTTGGAGATTGTAAGTATTAAAATATATTATTATTAGGGTATACTAATAAATCCTAATAATAACAATAGTGATAGTGATAGAGTAGTAGTAATAGAGTAATAGTACTAGTAAGAACCATGTCACTTGACAGGGAAATTACACACAAAGGTAATGTATTTTTGGCGGATTTCTGTTCTAACCATTGAACTTCCCTGAATTTTTCTTTTCAAGATAACCAAAATTCCATAGTTTCTGTTAAGGTAACTGGTAATCCAATCTGCTTGACAGCTGATATGTCGTCAGTAACTTTGTCCGTGTTGACTTTTTTTATGTGACGTTATGGTAGGGATGAGCATGGTACAAATGCGTACCGTTTTTCTTCGGGAAAATTGATACCGTACCGAATATATACCAGTACGGTACCGGCATTTACCAGTTTTTTACCCGTAAATATTGGTACCGGTAGAAAATAAAGAAAATGAGTACCGGTACCGAATATACCTGGTACCAAATGCTCATCCCCGCATGTGGAAACCATATAACTCACCATATTACCTAAAATGTTTGGTTTTTCTCATATATTGCAATGTTTGGTTTAATATTTATGCAGTTGGAAATTTCCATCACTCGCTAATGGCGTATTTATCTCATATTTTGCAATGTATGGTTTAATATTTATGATGCAGGCATATACAAGGTTGTTCTTTTGAGGGTCCCCTTCCTTTGAGCATCTCTGCCTTAACTCAACTGAAGGATCTGTAAGCTTTTTTCCACTTAGTTTTTTTCTTTTTTGGTATTTGATCTAATGAGGTGGTCTAATAAGGTGGCCGAATGTACAATGTGATTAAAGTTCATTTTTCACTATATATTTGTGATACAGGAGAATCAGTGACTTGATCGGTGGAGCTTCTACTTTCCCGTCACTAGAGAAAATGCCACACCTGAGTATACTGTGAGTTTCTTATGGCTTTGTATGGCAATTCCCTCTTCTTAGTAATTAGTACTCAAGTTATTACCACCATATCTTGAGTTATGCAGGGTACTTCGGAATTGTTTGATCCGTGGGACGATTCCCAACTACTTTAGGGATGTGGTAAATCTGAATACTATGTAAGTAAACCACAAGATGTTCCTTGCTTCTCATATGGATTATCATTAAGTTCTTATTGTAAATAATAAATTGGTTTTGAGAATTTTCTACTTTCGGAAACTAGAACATAAAAGTTGGATGCCACTAGCAAGCATGATACAACACTTTTATTATGATAATCCTTAGATGAAATTTTACAAGGGGGTGTTTGGATCTGCATTTTGAAACTAAAACAACAACAACCTTACATAGCTATTCTCATCTATAGCTATAAAGCTATTAGTAGGGTCTTGGGAGGGCCTTACCTCCATCCTAGGGGATAGAATTAGAGAGGCTGTTTCCTGTGAGAATAAAGATATAAGAGTCATAACAGTATACATATGCACGCATCTATGCAATAAAAAGCAGAAAAACATTCTTAAAATCACACCCAAAAAAAGAACTACAAAAGCTAAAGCTCCTAAGACAAGAAAGCCCCCTACAAATCCTTAACCTTAATTCTACGTCTCCACAAACTTATATCCTCGACCATGTTGGTTTTGGCCTGCCTCTACTCCTCATCCCCTCCACATTGAGAGTTTTTATTGATCTAACCGTAGTTGTCACTTGTCTCCTCCTTACATGCCCAAACAATCTCAACATCCCTTCCCTTATCTTATCTGAAAAACTAGTCACTCTCAATCTTGTCCACACATCCACCTTAACATCCTCATCTTTGCTACCTCTAGCTTACGCGCTTGTGTCTTCTTGATGGCCCAACAATCTGTACTATATAACATAGCAGGTTTAGCTGCAACCCTATAAATTTCCCCTTTAATTTAGCTGGCAATCTCTTGTCGCACAATACCCCAGAAGCTGCTCTCCACCTACACCATCCAACCTGAACGCGATGGGCTACGCCACTATCTATCTCCCTATCATTTTGTACAAACAATCATAGGTACTTGAATTTAGTTACCTCCGGAACCACTTGTCTCTCATTGGTGATCTAAGCGTCCTAGTCATCGCCTGCACAACTAAGATCACAGTAAAGACAATCTTAGCACGACTAATCCTTAAACCCTTACCCTCTAAAGTTGCACACCACTCCTCTAACCTTGTATTCAAGCTTTGTTTACTCTTTGACACTAACACAATATCATCCGTAAAAAGCAAGCACCACGGAACTGTCTCCGAATCAACTTTGACAACTCATCTAGGACAACCACATAAAGAAACGGACTCAACGCAGACCCTTGATGGAGTCCAACCTCCACATAGAAGAAATTAGTATTCCTTATAGGTGCACGCAGACTAGTTTTAGTCCTAACATATATATATCCCTAATTATGTCTATATATTTCCCATAACCCTAGGTACCCCTCTACACTCCAGACTATCCCAAATCAGTCTGCGTGTTACACTGTCATATGTCTTTTTAAGGTCAATGAACACCATATGAAGTTCCCACTTCTTATCCATATACTTTTCCATTAATCTTCTTAGAATGTGTTTTGCTTCTGTAGTTGACCGCCTCATATTGAAAGTAAATTGGTTTACCAAAACCTGAGTTTCTCTTCTTAGTCTATTCTCAATTACCCTCTCCCATATTTTTATAATATGACCTAGTAGCTTAATCCCTCTGTAATTCCCACAATGTTGAGCGTTCCCTTTGTTCTTATATAAGGGAACTATGACACTGCTCCTCCATTGATCTGGCATGCTTTTAGAATCCAGATTTGAAACTAATTATTTAATTATTACAACTTAAATATGCAATAATAATTTTTTAATTGTTTGGAAAACCTATTTAACTTCTGCTATGATATCAGTATAATACCAAGTACCAACTGCAATAAATTTGATTATCTAAAAGAAAAACAACTACTTATTTATCACTTCAAACTAGTTTAAAAGTTTGATTTCCATTTACACATCATTTCTACTTTTTTTTTTGAAAGGAAAATTTCATTAACGAGACGCCCGATGAGTCCTCAAAACAAGGACCAACGAGCCACCCAAAAAAGATACATCAATCCAAGGGGTACAAATACCAACTAGACCATTCTATATCTTTCCATCTAGACCTATTACAAACCCAGAGGAAAGTCGTATATTTAATGGTCTCCACAATCTCGATCGGCTTCCGATACTTGCTATTAAAAATACGATTGTTACGCTCGATCCAAATAGCCCACAAGGTCGTGTAAATAATACCTCTTAAGATACCTCTAGCCTTCTTATTCAGCGACTGGTTCTCCGGCATTTGTAAAACATCCGAAACATCAAACAGAATATTAGGGGCTAATCGACACCATACTTCAATCCTATTCCACACTTCATTCGAATACGAACAACCTGTGAAAAGATGACAAGCTTTTTCGGTACCAACCTGGCAGAAAGTGCAGCCTGAATGAAGTAGATTAACACCCCGTTTTATGAGATCAGTGTTAGTTGGGAGTCGGTTGAGAGCAGCTCGCCAAACCATGATCCTGCATTTGATCGGTACCCACACCTTCCACTTAAACTTCGGAATCTGTACAACATCGTATGAACTAAGCAGCAGGCTTTTGGCCGATTTCACGCTGAAAACGCCGTCCCCGTCAGGCTTCCAAATCCAATTATCTGGACCTCCCTTCCAATCGATGTCATGAATATCATTAAGAAGCTGAAACAGCTCAGTCACTTCGGCTTCGGAGCTGGGGATCGAGTTCCATTCCCACTGTAAAGTTTTGATATTATTAACCATCTTGATTCGCTCCGCCACTTTAACCCATTTATTTTTTTCAATCCTGAACAGGTTTGGGTAGACGAGTCTAAGTGGTTCATCACTTAACCAAGCATCACCCCAAAACGCTAAAGTCTTACCGTCCCCGAGTTTACCACTAAAGAAGGAGTTGAGCACCGACCCGTTTGACAGTTTCAGCTCTCCCAGTTTCAGCTCTACTTATTTTTACAAAATGTCCTTTTCGGTCATTTTAATAGTTAAATTTGGAAATAATAACAATCAGACATTTGATTATCAATTACTACGTCATACAACAAAGAACATCCACACGTTATTTTCTAGAACCCTTTTTATTACTATGATTTCTGATTGTTCATTATCACTCTATAAATTCTGAAACCACAAGTCCACAACCCAACATCCCCTAAAGACTACTTACACTAAAAACCTATATACTATAAAGTAGCTGCGATGCGCCAATGATGGCCAGTCCAACTGGTCCGAGGTGGGAAGGTGTCCCCATGTTGCGGGGTTCCTGCCCGGTACGGGGTTGTGTGTGTAGACTGATGTCTTCGGAACCAGTCGCTCTAGCCGTCCAAAAAAGAAACTATAAACTAGCTGCACTATTCTTTATCAAACATACTGTTTTCTAATTATTCCACTTGTGACGCATTTGATATATTTGGTAGGTATTTTTTAAATTTTACAACATCTTGGAACTTATTTTCTTTTATTTGTTTTGTAGAGACCTCAGTTTCAACAATTTGACTGGCGAGATACCATCTTCCTTTTCCAAGCTAGAAAATGCAGACTACATGTATGCGAATCATCTTCCACAATATTTCCTTGTCTTCTAATTTATATCTGTGATCAATTCTCTATGGATGACCAACATTTGATAGTTATTTAACAAAAAATAATCTTACTGGACCTTTGCCTGGATGGGTCTTCTCAAGCACCAAGAACGTGTAAGGATGTATTTCCCCTTTACTTATCATTTCATTACATTACATGATTTACGTCAACAAGTGATATAAAACGGCTTTCATAAATTTTAGGTGATTATATATGCAGAATGAAAAAATGGGATCAATATACCCATGTTCACCAAAGGGCTTGTAGCCTAGAGGTATTGGCATGGTACTAAGGTGTTCCTCTCCATGTGGTTGAGGGTTAAAGTCCCATGGTGGACATAGGTGTAGGTTCAGGAGTAGGATTAAAAAGTTTGTTAGTTAGCATTTCAAAAAATAAATAATAACCATATTCATATGAGATATAACTTGGTGTTAACTGCCTATAATTATACTAGGAAACAGATAAACTAAATACTTGAACAATAAAACCTTGATAATAATAATAGTAAAATAAACCTTTAGTGGTGGGTTGTGTTTATAAGTATATATATGGCTTTACAGGGATGTTTCTTATAATCATTTTACCTGGGATGCTAGTTCTGGTCCAAAAACGTGTGAACAAGAGACATCGTAAGTTGTTTTTTATGTAGGCTTGTGGAGTTGTAGATGTGGGTATGGTTTTTTATATTTGTCGTTTATGCTTAATGTAAACAATTTTTTCACTATGTGACTCAGAAATATGGTGGAGAGCTATTCTTCGTCAATAAATAAACAGTAAGACACATGACACTAACTTTATTCAAGGTCACAACATTTACAGTGGGGGTAGGGAATGCATTTTAGTTTGGCCCTTAAGGGGCCTAGGCACGGCCCTAAAGTAGTTGCTAAAGCTCATCGCTTGTAAAAGCTTAGTGATTTGGGCCCGGTACCCCATGTCAATAATTTTGTATATATAACTTATTTAATTATAAAAAAAATATATTCTAAAATATAATTAATTATAAAATATATTCTAAAATATAATTAAAATATGTTTTGTTTTTTGAAAATAGGTATTTTAAATCCTAAAACAAACCTTTTAACATGAACAATAATCATATCTATATTTTATCACCTCAAAATCAAATTAGTTATATTACGCATTATATACAAATGTCAGAACCGATATGGAACTTTTGGGCGTAACTGGGATCCATTGAATGTTGTTGTGAAATTTCAAAAGTTGTTTTTCATTGAATAGAAGATATTACAAGATACAATTTATAGACAAGATATTTTCAGTTAGGTACCTAAAGAATACTGAAAATACAACATAGAAATAATTACATACAAGAACCATATATTATCTAACATCCCCCTGCAAGCTGAACGGTGGTGGACCAATGCGAAGCATACTTCGAAAAATATTGAACTGTTGACTGGGAAGACTTTTTGTAAAGATGTCAGCCACCTAAATCTTGGTTGGAACAAATTTAGTAGCCAGTTTACCGGCAATCACTAATTCACGTAGAAAATGATAATCAAGATCTATGTGTTTGGCTCATTTATGAGCAACCGGATTTTGAGTGAGAAAGAGTGCACTTTGGTTGTCACACAGAATAGTTGGTCTTTCCGGAGGAAGGGCATGCAGTTCTTGTAGGAGATGAGTTATCCAAACTATTTCAGCAGCAGTGTTAGCCATAGCTCGATATTCAGATTCACAACTGGACCTGGCAACGGTTGGTTGTTTCTTAGCACTCCAAGAAATTAGATTTCCTCCTAAGAATATAGAAAAACCATAAGTGGAAAGACGAGTCTCTAAGCAACGTGCCCAATCAGCATCAGAATAACCAAGCAGAGATGTCGAGGTTGGACGACTGTAGTGTAACCCAAAAGCAATAGAACCCTTGAGATAGCGTAATATCCTTTTAACCTCTTGAAAATGATCCGTAGTTGGAGCATGTAAAAACTGACTGACTTGATTTACAGCATAAGCAATATCAGGTCTTGTGATCGTTAAATATTGGAGAGCACCTACAATAGATCGATAAAATGTAGCATCTGGATACGGAGTACCTGTGGACACAAATGAAACATTTGTTCTCAAAGGTGTTGGAGCAGGTTTAGCATCCAACATCTTTGCTCGCGTAAGAATATCCAAAGTGTATTTAGATTGGTTTAAGAAAATACCATTTGAAGTGTAGGTAACCTCCAATCCCAGAAAGTAGTTGAGTTTCCCAAGATCTTTGATGGAAAATTCTTTATTAAGACATGAGATGAAGGATGTGAGAGTGGATTGATGATTTCCCATGAGAATGAGATCATCGACATACACAAGAAGATACATTATGCATGAGCCATGTTTGTAAATAAATAAAGATGGATCGGCTCGACTACATGAGAAACCATTGTTAAGAAGAAACAAGCTTAGACGATGAAACCAGGCCCTGGGAGCTTGTTTTAAGCCATAAATGGCCTTGTTTAATTTGCAAACATGGGATGGAAATTGAGGATTAATAAACCCCTTTGGTTGTTCCATGAAAACATTTTCAGAGAGATGGCCATGCAAAAAAGCATTATTGACGTCTAATTGATGAAGATGCCAATTATGTATAACACTCAGAGCGAGAACAGTACGAACAGTGGTGGCTTTGACAACAGGACTAAAGGTATGAGAGTAGTCAAGTCCTGGCACTTGACTAAAGCCTTGAGCAACAAGACGAGCTTTGTAACGCTCAATAGATCCATCGGAGCGAAGTTTAGTTCGAAAGCATTATTGATGTCTAATTGATGAAGATGCCAATTATGTATAACACTCAGAGCGAGAACAGTACCAACAGTGGTGGCTTTGACAACAGGACTAAAGGTATGATAGTAGTCAAGTCCTGGCATTTGAAGCCTCCAATATATGTAATTGGTGGAGTTAAGTTTAATAGCAATCATGGGAGCCAACCCCGACATGAGAGGATTATTAGAGGATGATGATGCAGCCATGGAGAAAAGATCGATGGGAATAGAACAGAGAAAGAAGAAGGAAAAGCAGAGGGCAGAAAGAAAATGAAAAGAGGAAGGAGAGAGGACAAAGGGATATGATGGGCTGGAAGAGAAACTCAACAAATTGGCTGGGTATCGGCTGATACCATGTGAAATTTCAAAAGTTGTTTATCATTGAATAGAAGATATTACAAGATACAATTTATAGACAAGATATTTTCAGTTAGGTACCTAAAGAATACTGAAAATACAACATAGAAATAATTACATACAAGAACCATATATTATCTAACAGTTGTGTAAGCATTAAGACTACACACTGACTAAGTACTAAATATTTTATTTGTTATGTAGAAAGAATATTCATCCATGTCTAAGGAAAGATTTCCCATGTACTAAATCAGATGCGCAGAGTAAGTAAAGTTTATACATTGTTACATACAATTACACATTAACCAAATCTTATATATTAGTAAAAATGTCATCATTTGCATCAGAAATCAATTCTTTGCACATCAACTGCGGGGGAGAAGAAGTAACTATAAACAACACTATATACGAATCTGATATAGAGAAAAAAGGTGCCTCACCATATTACAATGCTGGAAATTGGGCGTTTAGCAGCACAGGAAACTTCTTAGATGATGACCATGATTCTGACATTTATATTCTTTCCAACACATCTAGTCTCCATAATATATCCACATTTGACACCGAATTATATAAAACAGCGCGCACCACCGCTATTTCTCTCACTTATTATGGACTGTGTCTTAAGAACGGACACTACACTGTCAGGCTCCACTTTGCGGAAATTCTTTTTACCCAGGACAAGTCATTTAACAGCCTCGGGAAGCGTGTATTCAATGTTTATGTGCAGGTAATGCAACTTTTGAATATTATGATCTGATAAACATAAGAATGCAACCAACTTGTGTCTGGTTGTGTTAAGGATAACCGAGTTATGTTAAGCCAGTAAAAAACCCATTAAAAGTTTGCTTTTGCCAAGTGTCATTATCTTGTTAGAAGGATATATCACTTCTAATTTGAATACCTTAGATTGCCAGGTCAAGTTTTTGACTGGTAATGGGACCTAATTACCTTAGATTGAAATCTTGGAAGTTGGTTACCTTAAAAAAATAATTTTAAAACATTGAATGTTTTTCCTGCTAATAAATGAAAGAATCCGTCACAGATTCAAAATACACAAACTCACGAATTATATGAACAGGAAATTATAACTACCTTATAAGTTATAACCCATGTTTGACCTGTTAATTCTAGACTATAGTTTATAGATATAGATATAAATACTTAGGATAATCTTTTGATGCCATAATTACTTTCAACAATAAAGAGGTGGTTACCTAAATAGAAATTGAGCCAATGTTGGTTATCTTTTTATACATTTAGTCCGAAAATAATGGATGCAATTATAAAAGGAATATTAACATCTTGATAACTTTTGTTGTAGGGGGAGTTAAAACTAAAGAATTTTAATATAGCAAAAGAGGCTGGAGGTACTGGCAGGGCAGTTGTAAAGAGTTATATCGTTATTGTGAAGAACAACACACTCAAGATTCAACTTTACTGGGCTGGAAAAGGCACTACTGGAATTCCAGTGAGAGGAAGTTATGGTCCGATTATATCAGCTATATCAGTTGATCCGATAGTAACATCCTAATTATAGATTTTTAACTTCGAGAATATTTTATTTATTAAAATAATGATACTTTCTCATCCATTATCCATTATGTGTGGTATGAGTTCAATTTAACTATTGTGAAAGTTGACTTCCATTGTCAAAATCGGAGCTGAAACTGTAGGGGAGATCCAAATCTCTGGAGAATCTCCGCAGGTATATACAAGTAAAGTTGTTATCTTCGGATGAAGAAACATAATCCTGTTTAATGTGTGTGTTTGGTACGTGTTTTTGGCGAGATTAAGGTCAGATTAATTTCTAAATTCATTGGTAAAGTTTAGTTGTAGCATTTTTCTGGAAATGAGAACCATTTGGTGACCCCTTGCTCTCTTCTTTTCAATTTTAGAAACTTCTAAATGGAGTCTTTTAACCAGACACTTGATTTCTAGGAATTTATGATGTTTAAGCATTCACAACCTAGAAACATCATATTTATTAAGTTTGAATTTGAATTTATAGCCTAATCATGAAATTAGTTATATGTGTACTTACAACATAATTAATTTTGACCAAGAGTACGTAAAATATTATATATTGTGTTATGATCACTACTAATTAAGGAAAATTGATTATAATCACAATTAGAACTGAATGTGTCAAAGTCTAAGGTTCAATTGCAAAACTTGTAGTTCTTAACAAACAAGATGTAAAACCCGTGTAAAAACACGGGTAGTTTTTAGAAATTTTACATACACATTTTATTAAACACGGGTAGTTTTAGAAGTTTTAATATATATGCTACTAAATAATATTAAAGTAATCCATAGGTACCGTTCCTCGTAGTTGCGCAAATTCATATTCAAAATCACATCTAAAATCCCACAATTAACAATAAGAAACATGAATTGAATACCTATATTAAATGAAGATGCTGATACATAAGAGGCGCGCACAAAAGAGGCGCGTCAAATTCATTTCATTTCATGATGCGTCAAAAAACACAGGATAAATTAGCTTACAGAAACACACACACACACACAAATAAAAAGCTTACCACACACAGGAGTTGACGTTGGAGATGAACTGATGGAGGGGAGGAATGAGCAGAGGCGTCTCCGAGATTTCATGTACCCTGTTCGAGCTTGAAAAAATATGCCCTTCGGTAATGTTTTATTATTGTTTAAAAAATAATAATCAAATTAGTATTTGGCTCAATAAATCTAATGCCAATTGGGCTAAATTCATATCGGATTTTTTTTAAATCGCGTGACCCTCGAAATCGCGCTAAAAAACGTAAACCTAGAGCAACAAACTTCCGGTAAAAATCGATTTTATCAATTAAACGAATTGGATGAATTGAGAAATCAAGCATACCCCAACTCCGAAATTTATAAGGAACGCATGAAAAACATACACAATAAAATAAGCAAACCTAAAGAATTTCAGGAGGGGGATCAAGTACCCTTGTTTAACTCGAGACTTCGGTTATTTTCGGGAAAACTTAAGTGAAGGTGGTCGGTACCTTTTTCCATTACCCAAATCTTTCCACATGGAGCCGTAGAAATTAAGCCTCCAAACGTTGAACATTTCAAGGTAAATGGACAAAGACTTAAGCTTTACAGAGGTTTCATTGAGGATGAGGAAGTTGAAGTAACTCTTCAAGAGGTAGATACGTGATCGGAAAACGATCAAACATTAATAGTAAATTTGCATGTTTTTCTTCCTAATCATCTTGTAGGGGCAATTGGAAAGCATCATCCTTGAAGATTTGACAAGAAACAGGTAAGTTAAAAAAGGGAACCCTCGCAAAAACGGTCACACACACATGCACAATAAAAATTATGTTACTGGCACTCTGACCCTGGGCCTCGCCCACTTGGCACGCCCCTGTGTCCAAATGCCCAGTATCATAAAAATTTAATAACCCGGAACGGGGCCGTGCTGAACCAACATGGGGCCGTAGCCGACCTGCAGACAGGGTATAAAAGGCCTGTCTTCACTTTTTCAACACAAACCACGACCCGTTTCTCTAGAGACACCAGTTCCTGACCTTTTGTCGTCGATTTTCAACTATCATCCGACCCAATCCGATTACAAGGTATGATTCTAACATCATAGTTAGTTAGTTAGTTTAGCGATTTGCATGTAGTATAACATCTAAAATTCGGGGTTAATCTAGGGTTCTTGAACTAGACCCGTGCCAATCTTGAATTTTTGTTTAGATCTTGTTAGTAGTAGTTAGCTTTAGTGTTTTGAGAAGTAAATCACTGAACATTGTTGGAAAAATCGGGTTGTTCAAGCAATTATTCCTAAAACCATTGTTCTTGACCGAAAAAATCTAAAATCGAAAGGGTAAACAAGTGTTTTATGCAAAACTGACACTTAGGGTTTGACTTTCGGGGTAAACCGCACCTGATGGACCAAAAATTTTGAATTTTTTGAAGCCGGCTCGAAAATCTTAATTTTTGAGTTAACAGACAATTTAACACGGGGCCGTGCCCATTGGACACGGGGCCATGGGCAATCCAGACCCCAGACACGGCCATGTCTGAATGACACGGGGCCGTGTCCAGACCATCTGATTTCAAATTTTCGCATAATTTTAAACATACCAACTGTCTTACTAGCTCTTTCTTGTAGAAATGGCGCCACACAAGTTCCTAAGGTTCAATTCTTCTGAGCTTGAATACCAAAATCGGTTGGAGGTGTTGCAAGCTAGGCATGAAGAGCCTCCGAGACAAGTTTGCTATGAGACGCTTGACACTGTGGGACAATGGGAAAGATATGATGCTTGTCACTAGTCCTCTCCGCATCTTCTTAGAGACTCGACTCCGGTTAATCCATGAGTATAACATGGAGTTCTTGAGCAAACTAACTTTCAACAAGAATGAGTCGGATCACTTTGATTCTGATGTAGTGCAATTCAGGTGTGGGGGTGAGTGGTACAGTATATCAGTAGCCCAATTCAGTGTCAACATTGGGCTTTACACCGTGGAAGATACTGCTGAACCCAAATTCACGGAAGCTATCCGTAAACTACCAGACAACCTGAGGCAGGCTACATAAGCGTGGATCGGAGACGACCCCTATAACCCGAGCTCCACAAAGAGCACCAAGATTAGGGACCCACTTATCCACTACATCCACCGAGTCCTTAGCGGTTCTTTGTGCCAGCGGAAAGATAGCGGTGGGGTGGTGACCCTTCGCGAGCTCACTTGCCTTTATTGCCTCGTGAACCACCAACCCATCGACGTCACCCACATGCTTCTGAGAAACATGGCTACCAACACCACCGTAGACACTCGCACACCCATCTTTTATCTTTTACGAAGGGTTGATCGCCAAACTCTTCAAGAACTACATTAGGCGAACTTCGACTACATTCCACAAGGGTGTAAGTGTGACGCAGGCGGATCTTGCTTTGTGCCGAAGTTTGAACCTCATTATCGATTGCAACAATAGATTGATGCGCTCTAAGGATGCACGCGGCCAGGCAGAAAAACGCCATGAAAAAACTCAGTTGAAAACGCCATAAAACACTCAGTTCAGAAAAACGCCATGAAAATAACTAGTTAATACGCCATCAAAACACCTAGTTCAGAAAAACGCCATGAAAATACCTAGTCTAAAACGCCATAAAACACACAGTTCAGAAAAACGCCATAAAACCCAGTTAATTTTTTTTCGAAAAGTATATCAATAGTATACTCGTTGGAAAGATAAAAAACAGTTTTATGGTGTAATTTTTTTTGAAAAATAATCACGTATAAAAAAGTTATTGTCGTTTAAATATGATGGGGGAAAATGGCATGTGATTGGCATGTGCACCTTTGTTTGGATCTTCCTATTTTACCCCTCCTGGAAAGTTCCAAGGCCCCTATTATTTACAAAAATGCCACTGCATTAATCTCAGCCACAAACCACTAAGATCTTGTGGCTGAGAATTGTTCTCACCGTTCTCACACTTTGAGGCGTTCTCTTCTGATCCTGTTCCTATATATATATATATATATGGTAGGGTTCATCAGTGAACAATGATGTATTTGTGAACAAAATGAACTTATCCTGATCATTGATATTGTAGATCTAGACTTTTTCTTTAGTGGCAAGATTGTAATTATCTTTTTTAACTTACATGTATTTTAATAGACACAGGGGTATAATTGTATTTTTCTCTCTTAATTTAATTGAATGATTTTTCTCTCTTCTGATTTCTCTTTCCAGTTAAAAGAATATTTAATTACATTCTCTATATTTTTTTCTCTCACAAATTACCTAACTTAATATTTGATAATTTAAAAAGAAAATACAAAAATTATCAAATACTGTTCCATCTAGAACACGATTAAAAATATTTAATTACATTCTCTATACATATATGTATTAGATCAATGTTTGATGAAAAGATGCATAGTGGAAACAATATGTAATAATACACAGGTGTATAAGTCTGGTATATACCGACCTGTATACACTATGTACTAGAATAATACACAGGTGTATATGTTTGGTATATACTAACATGTATACACATACACATACACATATGTACTTGAATAATACACAGGTGTATAAATCTGGTTTATACCGACCTATGGGAACAAAAGGTAATAATACACAAGTGTATAAGTCTTGTATATACAATACTGACCTGTAGACACATATGTTAAAAACCATAATTTAATGAGGTTTAATATTTAAGTTTAAAAACAACATAATAGTTTATTTAAAAAAACATTAGCCCTTCAATCTCTTATAACTAAAATAATAAGAAATAATTAAAAATAAGAGAGAGAGAGAGTTAAGAGATGAGAAAATTTAGGGATTTTAATTAAAAATACTTGCTTAATGTCAATTTTATCCTTTTAATCTAAAAAATGATCAAGTGCCAAGATTAGTTCACACAATTCACTCTCAAGAAGTTTTTCACAAATGAACCTAATCCTATATATATATACGGTGGGGTAAAGTCTAAATTTCCTAAAAAGTATAAAAAGTCATAAAACACTACAATTTCAACCATAAAACACACCTAAACCCACAAATAACATAGTGAAGATTTCTAAAACACCATATTCAAACCCTAATAGTCCATAAAACTTCAAACAAACCATCTTAGAAGTATGTGAAGATTACACACACACACACACTAGCAGGAAACATGTGCGATCCTGCGACGCCGATAATTTACAACGCGATACGCGTTTAATTGGCCGGTATCGGTGTTGTTCTCGTTAAACATATATGATTTTTACGAATTCTTGCAACTGGTTATCAATTTTTCAAAAATGGTATGGATAATTACTTTATATTTCACTTTAAAGATTTTAAGAACGTAGTTAATGAAGTATTTATATGCTGTATTACCCTGTATACTAAAAAAAGTCGGTGGAGAAAGCATCTCCCGACTTTGGTCCTTTATCTTTCCGTTTAACACGTTTGGTCTCTCATTTGCTGTTTACATTTAAACCCTTGATGTTTGGTGGGTTTGTTACCTGTTATTACTCCATCCTTTGACCTAAATGTCTTTGCCTTTAGTACAAGACACGTTTTCACTTTTGACTATACATGTTTGTTTTGGTCCTATAAATTTCAAAAATGATGTATATACACCCTCAACTCTGTCGGTTTGGCTGCTATGTTATCTTGTACATTATACAATGATATGTTCTATCTCCGTCCTATACATGTGAATGTTGGCATTTTGCCACATTTTACTGGCTAGGGTTTTTAAATCCTTTTGTCGTAGCATTCATGCTTTCTTTTCATGGGTTGTCTTCTTTTCAGGCGATTGTTCTCTGGTTGAAGGTAAGGCCTGTTTAACATGAAAAACATGGCAGGTATGGAAACTATACCTAAAAATGACTTACAAAATGAATTCATATAAAGGGGATATGATGCTTTGCCGGTGGGAGTCACGCCTTTCAAACCACACTTCTCACAAGAAATGAAATTCTTTTTTCATACACTTTTGGTTTGCTTGTCTGCCAAGACCACCTCTTTTAATGAAAACCCCTAAAAACTCAGTATTTGGGATATGCTATAATAACAAACACATATTACAAGCTATCCCAAACATTGTTTATAGATATGGTGGCAAACATAAAAGCAATCAAAAGACAAACTGGCAACTCTCCTTTTATATCCAAGGCTAATAAGTTTTTACCTACAAAAGATTTTAAAACAATAAAATTTTGAATAGGGTGAAGCCCCTGAAATGAATAGCCTTTCAAATGAAACATTTACACGTATGATGGCCTCAAAAGGTTAAGAAAAATGCCTCTGAAGAAAATTTTTTACAAAACCAAGCGACATATGTTACAACATCTGTTGCTGAGCCCACTGCTCCTAATGCCCACAATGATCAACCCACCACCGTGGTACTCACATCAGAAATTTCCACACAAACCATCTCCATTCCTATCCCCAAATCCAAAAGAAAACCCAAAAATAAGGTATCTCTGGAGGTTGTGATTCCAGAGATCCTTGCTGTAACACAAAAGCAGAAAACATATGTTGTTACTTCCTCACAACAGATGCAAACATCCCCACCCAGCCAAACTCCTCATTTATCTTCACAAAAGGATAGTGTTGTAAGCATAGGGGAACCAAGTCAAGAGGGAGATGATTCACTTGAGCATTTATTCTCAAGCCTCTCTCCCAGGGCTAATTCTCTTTTTACTCCACCACCTACAAAAAAAAAGATCCCCCAACATTCCAATCATTGCTTGATGCAATTGACAAACTGACTTGTGCATACCTAGTTCCTCTCAACAACATATCATTGAGAGTATGGCACAACAAATGAGTAAGGCAAGTTCAAAAGTCATTGTTAGCCCACAAGCACATGAGGCTACACCTTTTGTGTCCCAAGAGACACTTGCAGGTTTTTCAAGTGAGGCAACCACTACAATTGTAGAGACAACAACTCATAATTGGACAGTGGTTACATAACTAAGATCCCCTTGAAGGCAACAACTGTTGAATCAATAATAGTTCATTCAATAACAGTTGGAAGTCCCTAGTATTAAGAAAAGGGGGCACTTGGTTCAAAACCAAGCACAACCACCTCTAGTGGGAATTCAGATGATCCTATTAATTTAGGTGATGGGTTGAGATACAAGGATTTGACGGAGAGAATATCCAAGTTAGAGTCTTCTGCTAATGAGATTAAAGATATGTTGAAGACCTTGGTACAAAACTCAAGAGCTCCACTAACCAACGCAGAAATAACAAAAGAAATGTGGGTACATGCACAAATGCACCTTCATCTTCAAAAGCAATTTGCAAAGACAACAAACAACATGCAAATGGAGTTGATAAGAAATATGATAGATATTAGGCACAAAGATACTTAAACAGAGATTACGACCATCAAAGACCATATTCTTCAAACCACTAGTACAACTCCCATTCTCCCAAATACATAGATGATGCCAAAAGGGGATGGCAATATCGTGAGAAAGTTCCCTCCTCTTGTAAAGAAAGCCCCAAAAAGACCTATATTTCTAAGAAAAAAGTGAGTTTATAAACTCTTTGGATAAAAAAAGAAAAAAAAATAGTCAAATAGAGAATTTAATATATATCGGATTGGCTCAGGATATACTAGGAATTTTATTTGGCTAGGAAGGCTAGGAAGTAATCTTGACCATCTATTAAGTAATCAATGGCTAAGATTAAATGGATGAAATTGAACAAAAAAAAGGTGCGTGAGTTAGTTTGAGGGTATTCTAGTCAATCCAAGTCAATAGTTTTTCTCTCCTCCAATTCCCCATCGTTTTTAAAACGTTAATAACTTTTTCATACAATAATATTTTTTTTATAAAAATTGCACCATAAAAGTAGCGAGCGTTTTTTATCTTTAAAACGAGTACACTATTGCTATACTTTTGAAAAAAAAAATCGAAACCCAGATGCGTAAAACGCAATGCATAGAAAAACACACTCTAACCCAGGTTCTAAAACACAATTGAGTTTCATATGGTCGTGTTTATGTTTTAACATGGTCATGCCTCTATTCTAACGTGATCATGTTTATGTTTTAGCATGATCATGTTCTTTGCACTCAAATTCTACTAAAACGCAATGGGTTTCACATGGTCATATTACTCTTTTAACATGGCCATGCCTTTGTTTTAACATGGTCATGTTTCTGTTTTAACATGGCTATGCCTTCATTTTAACATGGTCATGCCTCTATTCCAACATGACCATGCTTATGTTTTAGCATGATCTATGTTATTTCACCCATGTTCTAAAACGCAATGGGTTTTAACATAGTCATGTTTATGTTTTAACATGGTCATGTCTTTATTCCAACATGATCATGCTTCCAGTTTAACATGATCATGTTCTTTGATGTTCTTTTACACTCCGGTTCTAAAATGCAATGACACCCAAAATCATATTTTGCACTGTAGGTTCTAAAAAGCAATGGAGTTTTAACATGGTCATGCTTTTATTACAACATGACCATGCTTCTATTTTAGCATGATCATGTTCTATGCACTCTAGGTTGTAAAACGCAATGACACCCAAAATCAATATTTTGCACATGAGGTTCTAAAAAGCAATGGAATTTTAACATGGCCATGTTTATGTTTTAACATGGTCATGTTTATGTTTTAACATGGTCATGCTTTTGTTCCAACATGACCATGCTTCTATTTTAGCATGATCATGTTCTTTGCTTGTAAAACGCAATGACACCCAAAATCAATATTTTGCACAGAAGGTTCTAAAAAGCAATGGAGTTTTAACATGACCATGTTTATGTTTTAACATGGTCATGCTTTTGTTCCAACATGACCATGCTTCTATTTTAGCATGATCATGTTCTTTACACTTCAGGTTGTCAATGAAACCCAAAATCAATATTTTGCATTGTATGTTCTAAAAAGCAATGGAGTTTTAACATAGATTCTAAAAAGCAAGGTAGTTTTAACATGGGTATGCCTTAGTTCCAACATGATCATGCCTCTGTCTTAGCATGACCATGTTTTTTTGCACTGCAGGTTCTAAAACGCAATGGGTTTTAACGTGGTCATGCCTTTGTTCCAACATGATCATGCTTCTATTTTAGCCATGGTTGTAAAAATCCCGACTAGGAACTGATTAATCACCGATTAATCTCGATTAATTACAATTAATCTCGATTAATCGCTAGTCCCCACCCCACCGGCCGACTAGCGACTAACGATTTCTACAACCATGATTTTAGCATGCTCATGCCTCTGCTTTAACATTCAGAATAACAAAAATGAAAAGAACTCTAGCTAAAACATAATGAGGTGAAAAACACAATTGAGGTTTAATAACCTAAAACACAATGAAAGTAAAAAATAACACAACTTACAACCGATTAGCGAAGGTGGACGGAGAAAGAACTCCGACACACCACGGGAAACTTGTTGCGGTGGCGGTGGGCGGTGGAGCGGTGGCGATGGATGGTGGAATGGTGGTTTTAGATCTGAAAAAACGGAAGGTGGTGGTGGTTTCAGATCTAGTTTCCGGCAAGATGGTGACGATCGTAGGTTGTGACATTGTAGTTTATGGTTTTGAAAATGATGGATTTGAGTATACGAGGAAGAGAAATGAATTGCAGATGATAAGTTTTTTTTAAGATGATGAGTTTTGACTAAAATGTCCCTCTTGTTTTTTCTACTTTATGACATGCCTCTTATTGCTTTCTATCATTCCTACCCAAACTAAACTTTCTAGATTTTTTCCGGGTTTACCAAAGTCAAATTTGGATTAAAAAAAAGAAATGAGTCAAATAGTGAATTTAATATATCGTGTTTACCAAAGTCAAACAAACCCATATGTGATGATAAGGTTCAAAACCCTAAACCCTAGAGCTGGTAATGGAGATGGAGGGGGACGATCAATTGTATTTCAAGAATGAATGGAGTTTAATCACCACATGAGCTGCTTCATGCTTCCAAACCAACCCTAATCTCTATCTCCACCGCCATAATTGATTTCTCCATCAACAGCTATAAGATGAACAATTGGAGGTGCTCTCTTCAACCATCCAACAAACGGCATCATGAAGACGCTGTTATTCTTCTTCTCAATTTCCTTAATTTTGTACTCACAGTTTTCATTCACACAATCAGCAAACCTCGATCCGCAAGAAGGTACGTGTTCGTTTTCTATTTTCACTGATTAATTGGTTTGATGAATAGTGATTGTTGGTTGTGTGAATTGATACAGTGAAGGCTTTGAAAGAAATTGGGGAAAAGTTAGGGCTAGTGGGGAAGAAGAAATGGGATTTTGGCAAGGATCCCTGCAGTGCTGAAGGGGGTTGGGAAGAATATATTTTCTGCAATTGCTCTTTTGAAAGTAATAACACTTGCCATGTTATTGAAATGTACGTATTCCTGATCTCATTTGCTGATCTCATTTTGGTAGTTTGCAAGCGAAATGTGAATTGGGGAAAATGAAGTCATGTTCTTAAGATTTTAAGGAAATCTGTTGAATCGACATTTAGGATATTGGCCTATGGGTAGCGGTTTAACTAAAAACTAAAAGGTGTAAATCTAACTGCTATGGCACTGCCCTCGTACGCAGCGGGGCTTTCATTAACTTAAAGAAATGATGGCACCCACTAAGTTCAACCTTAGAATATAACAAGAATTGGTTATTCTAGAAGTCTTTTGTATTCATCACTCTTAGGCTGGATGGCATAATTGTTAATGACGAATAGCGACAAATAGCAATAAGGTACCTATATGCTACATAACGAATAGCGATAATTCCGATAAATAGCGATACAGTAAATTTTTTGTATATGTATATTATATCAAAATACCCTGGTATATATATATTACATGTATATATAATAAAAACCTAAAATACAGCTATTTTATAGCTATATTTAATCACTATTTATATTTAAAAAAATAACTGAAATCCCGCTATTTATAGCCACATACACTGTAGCGACCTTCGATCTATATGCTACACTATTCACGATAGCGACCATGGCGACCACTATTGATAACTATGCTGGATGGTGTAGTTTAATATAACGCCCCGCCACATATGCAATGGGCTTTTTAACTAACCCACTCTTTAACTAGCCCGGGGCGGTTTAACTAAAAATTTGAAAACTAAAAAGAAACTTGATTGGCTGGTTTTGGTGGCCCCCACCTTTGCAATGGTTAATGCCCATGAAGGGCATGGCGAACCCTTGTTTAGCGCCCCCTTAGCTATCCCAGGGCAGTGTTTGGGGCGTTAACAAGGTGATGTGGCTAGGA
The DNA here is from genome assembly GCA_030545235.1 of Helianthus tuberosus. NCBI lineage: Eukaryota > Viridiplantae > Streptophyta > Magnoliopsida > Asterales > Asteraceae > Helianthus > Helianthus tuberosus. Next base: position 187,525,321 of record CM060447.1, read on the forward strand.
GCGTTAAACCACACCATCCAACCTTACGCTACTTTTCAGAGAGCAATCACAAAATGATCATGATTCATGCTTCTTAGTTTTAGTATTTATATTTTATATTTAGATGTTTTGTCTCTCTAACAATGGTAAATCTTGGATTGAAAAGTCTAAAAATTTTAATCTTGGTCAGAAGTTGACCTATCAATTTTTTAATATCATATTCAAAAACTTAGAAAAGTGTGATGTCAAAAGCAATGTTCTTTGTTATGTTATTGACATTCGTTTACCGTCGGTATGATATCAATAAATCATTCTCAAAATCAAAATTTCTGCTACCATGTTTTACTTGTAACTCCCTTTTTTTCCTGTTAAAACGAAACTGCGTCAAAGTTAATGTAAAATTAGTTACACAGCTTGACAAAGATGGTCTTTCTTTTCTGCTTGATCTTCTTTTATTACTGCAATACATCATTTGACTATGAGTTATACTTTCTGTTTCAAATATTCTGCACGGATCTCTCTCTCTCTCTCTCTCTCTTTTTTTTTTTTCTAAAACAAAATGTTTTTATTCAGCTCCAGATTTTGGTGAAACCATTAAAATTTGAATTTTTTTTTTCTTTTACAATTCAGACTTGTATCATCCCAGAATATCTCGACTTCCCTTCCAACGGAGTTTACCAAGCTACCGTACCTTCAATTATTGTAAGAAAAATCTTTTAGCTTGATACGACATTAATCGATGCATTTTTTTTCTATATTTATGTTCGGTGTTTTGTTAATGCAGGGATCTTAGTCTTAATTATCTCAGGGGAACTATACCAAATGAATGGGCTACTATGCGTTTGAGCAACTTGTAGGGACCTATATCTCGACAATCAACTTTGGCGTTTTTTCGCCTGCAAAATAACTATTTTATTGGATAATTAATCATAATTCTTTTTTGTTTCTAATAACATGCATCTTAACTTCTCATTATGTATATATGTAGCTCTCTCATGGGAAACCGGTTATCCGGGGGGTTTCCAACAGCTCTTACCAAAATGGTCACCCTTCTATATTTGTGAGCCACATCGCCATTTCTTTAGTCGTTAGATTATAAAAGAAAATAATAAATTAGAATTATAAAGATGATGTGGCGTTACTTAAATTTGATAGTGAATTGCTTCAGTTCTTTACTTCTTCTGTTATATTTTATTTTATTTTATTTGTAGGAGCATAGAAGGAAATCGTTTTTCAGGACCCATACCCAAAGAGATTGCAAACTTGAAGAATTTGGACAAGCTGTACTAATTTTTTTTACCCTAACATATATATTTATACCTTAACAATCCAACAAGAGAGATTAATAGATCAAAATTGAGAATTTTCATAAATATATATATTCATGTAAAACTTTGTATTCCCAGTGATCTATCTTCAAATGATTTCACTGGACATCTGCCTGCTGCACTTGCGAAACTTACCAACTTGACTATTTTGTGAGTGTAAATGTTGTAAATTTGGATACGAGAGGTGATATGTAGACCATATTTTCTGTGTATGTTTTACTATTTTGCCCTAATATTACTTCAGCTTTTTTTACCTCTCGTATTGTGCAAGTACGAAGGGGTCAAAAGTCACTCAAAACCAATATTTTTAAGTGGTGAAGTTTTACCATTTTTGTAACTTATGTGAGCTCGTTTCATTTTTAGGAGGATATGTGACAACAATTTCACTGGAAAAATACCGAACTTCATTAGCCAGTTGACACTAATTGAGATATTGTAAGAACCTTGTCATTTGTCAGTGAAATTACATAGAAAGGTAATGCATTTTTGCCGTAGTTCTGTTTTAACAAGAATCTTGATTTATGATAACCAAAATTCCAAAGTTTGATCTGCTTAACTTTAATCCAAATGATGACATGAAAGCTGATATGTTGGTGACTTTGACCATGTTGACTTTTTTGACATCACATTGTTAACTTACCAGATTACCTTCAATGAACTATTTTTAAAGTTCAGTGGTTTTTGTAGGCGGAAACAAAGTGGGTTACTTGAAATGGAAATATGTGTATACTAGTATAACATTACCTTTTTATGCAATTTCCATCACTCGCTAGGGATGTTCTAATCTGAAATAATTTAACATTTGGTTTATGATGCAGACATATACAAGGTTCTTCTTTTGAGGGGCCCATTCCTTCTAGCATCTTTGCCTTAACACAACTGAGGGATCTGTATGCCTTTTTCCACTCGTTTTTTTTTATTTTATTTTATATATATTTTTTTGCTCTAATGAGGTGTAATACAGGAGAATCAGTGACTTGAAATATACAATGTGATTAAAATTCATTTTCACTATTTTTATTGTGTAACACAGGAGAATCAGTGACTTGAAAGGTGGCGGTTCTACTTTCCCATCACTAGAGAACATGCTAAAGCTAAGTATACTGTGAGTTATTTTTTTGGCTTTAATGGCGATTTTCTCTTTTTAGTACTTAGTACTCAAGTGAACATGCTTATCACAACCATGGTTGCAAAAGTCGCTAGGCGGAGTTGCGAGTACTCGGACATGTTAAATTATAAAAAAATCAGTTTTCGGGAAATTATATATATGTCAAATCTCATAAGTTTACTAATATATATAACAATATACAACGTGAATATCAATATAAATAAAAAAATACATGTAATATCCATATAAATAAAAAAATACATGTCAAGTGTTTCAAAAATTGGTATTCATTCCTTGAAAAATGGTATTCATTTTTTAATATGATACACATAGGAATTATGTTTTATTTATTTTTTTAAATCAAACTTGGCCCCAGTTGACCACCTAGTCATCCAATTCTGGCTGAGGTTACCGCGTTTGTAGCGATTACTCGGCCTCTGAAACCTTGTTTTACGACATTGATCACAACCATCTGGAATTGCGCAGGGTACTTCGGAATTGTTTGATACATGGGAAGATTCCTAACTACTTTAAGGATATGATATATCTTAATACCATGTAAGTAATCTGTAATTATCATTAACTTACCTTTTGTAAATATAAATTGGTTTTGAGAATTTTCTACTTTCAGAAACTAGAACATAAAAAGCTGGATGACACAAGCAACAATGATATAGCAATTTCATAATGATAATCCTTGGATAAAATTTATCAAGAGGGTGTTTGGGTCTGCATTTTGAAACTAATTATTTGATTATTGCAACTTAAATATGCAATAGTTAAATTTTTTTTAATGTTTGGATAACAGATTCAGCTTCTGCTTTCCGAAATCAGTTTAATACCAGCTGCAATAATTTTGATTATCTAAAAGAAAAAAAATATTACTTATTTACCAATTCTTTAAATCTATAGCTTGAAACTCTGATTTCCATTTCCACTTATTTTCACAAAATGGTTCTTTTTGAACATTTTAATGTTTAATTTAGAAATAGTTAGAATCGTCAAACAATCAAACATTTATCATCCATTACAACGTCATACAACAAAGAACATCCATGCAATATTTTCATCAACCTGTTTTGTTACAATGGATCGGATTGTTCGTTATCACTTTATAACTTCCAAAACACACAACCCAACATCCCCTAAAGGAGACATACACTAAAAGTATATATAATCTATAAACTAATTGTATTACAATTTATCAAATTTACTGTTATCTAATAATTCCATTTGGTATGGGATATATCTGGTTATTGGTATTAATTAAATTTGCATCATCTTGGAACCTATTTTCTTTTCTTTTTTTTTTTTTTTTTTTTTTTTTTGCAGAGACCTCAGTTTCAACAATCTGACTGGCGAGATACCATCTTCCTTTTCCCATCTAGAAAATGCGGACTACATGTATGTGAATTATCTTCCACAATATTTTCTTGTCTTCTAATTAGTAACCATTATCAATTCTCTATGGGTGTACATTATTTTAATAGTTATTTGACAAAAAATAATCTTACTGGAGCTATCCCTGGATGGGTCTTATCAAGCACCAAGAATGTGTAAGGATATCTTTCCCCTATAATCATTTTGTTACATGATTTACATCATCTTTATATGTATATGTGCCTTTACAGGGATGTTTCTTATAATCATTTTACCTGGGATGCTAGTTCTGGTCCAAGAAAATGTGATCAAGGGACAATGTAAATTGTATTTTTTTTTCATCGTTGTAGATTTGGGTTTGGTTTTGGTTTTATATGTGGTTTATGCCTAATGTAAACAATATTTTCCTCTACTTGACTCAGAAACGTGGTGGAGAGCTATTCTTCGCCAACAAATGAACCGTAAGACACATGACCCTAACTCTTTATTTGAGGTCACACCAATAACCTTGGGCCTAATGGGGTGTAGGCCCGGTCTTAAAGTAGTTGCTAAATCCCATCACATGAAAAAAACTGAGTTATTTGGGCCTGGATTCCCATTTTACAAATTTTTCATGTATGTATTTATTTAGTTACAATTTTTTTCTATCTAAAGTATAATTTCAAACACATGTTAAATTTAGGCAAGGTGTTTTAAATCCTAAAATAAAAACCTTATAACATGAAGAATAAACATACATTTTTTCAGTTAGTTTTATCAAGCATAATATACAAATGTGAGGATTGATGTTCATCCATTTAGTATTGCATTTAAACTACACAGTGACAGTAAGTAATCTTATTTTGTATTTGTTATGTAGAAAGAATATTCATCCATGTCTATGGAAAGATTTCCCATGTACTAAATCAAATGCACAGAGTAAGTAAAGTTTATACATCATTACATACAATTACACATTAACCTAATCTTATATATTAGTAAAAATGTCATCATTTGCATCAGAAATCAATTCTTTGCACATCAACTGCGGGGGAGAAGAAGTAAATATAAACAACACTATATACGAATCTGATATAGAGAGAAACGGTGCCTCGTCATATTACAATGATGGAAATTGGGCGTTTAGCAGCACAGGAAACTTCTTTAATGATGACCTTGATTCTAATGTCTATATTCTTTCCAACACGTCTAATCTCCATAATATATCCTCTCATGAAACCGAGTTGTATTTAAGAGCACGCACGGCTGCTATTTCTCTTACTTATTATGGATTGTGTCTTATGAACGGGAAGTACAGAGTCAGGCTCCACTTTGCAGAGATTGTTTTCACTCAAGATAAGTCGTTTAACAGCCTTGGGAAGCGTGTGTTCAATGTTTACGTGCAGGGGGAGTTGAAACTAAAAGACTTCAATATAGTGAAAGAGGCTGGAGGTACTGGCAGGGCAGTTGTAAAGAGTTATCTAGTGAATGTTAAGAACAACACCCTCAAGATACAACTTTACTGGGCTGGAAAAGGCACTACTGGAATTCCGATTAGCGGAAGTTATGGTCCGATTATATCAGCTATATCAGTTGACCCGATCGTAATCTAGATATACAATCTTGAGAATATTCTATTTATTAAAATAATGATAGATTCTAATTATACGTAATGTGGTATGAGTTCAGTTATATTATTGTGAAAATTAAACTAGAATGTAAAATAAGGAGCTAAAACTCAGCAAATTCTCATCTCTCATGCCAAAAGTCTAGATTATTGGACATGGGTGATTGGAGTTGCTCTTTAGGGAAATTTCAAATGTCAGGAGATATATATGAGGAAGTAATGTTGGTTGTAGCATTTTTAGTGGACTGGAAATTGATACTCAAACGGACGTAAAATTATTGCCAACTTCTACAATATCATTAGATCAAGAAAACCTTTCAAAATCTTGATTACAAATCCCTACCCGATATGCAGTATATAACTAACCTAACGCGTTAGATATAATTAGGATTGTTCACATAATTATTCTAAAAACATTCAAACCTAACTCGTTTAGGATGCTAGATAATTATTTAATCAATTAACTAGGACATGATAATTACAACTAATATTAAATCATATTCACATAATAATTTATAATTATCCACTCCTTAAAAACCCTCCTTGAGCCTTGCATGTCAAGTCAGTTTTATTGTTCGAAATTCCCAACAATCACCCGTGGAATTTCGACCTCGTATTTGGCAAACCTTCTATTCCAAAATCGTTTTCTTTGCCTTGATTCTCTTGAAACTCCACTTGATTTCGATCTCTCGATTCATCTTGCGCCCTCTCATTTTGTTTTCTGTTTAGAGACTTTTTGATGGATATTGCTATATTAACACAAGAAACATCATATCTAATGATTATAAATTCGTTTCAGTTTGATTTTGAATATATAGCCTGATCTAAGAAAAGCTATGTCTGTTTTTGAAATTTTAATCAAATTGAAAGATTTAGGCGATCATGACTTATGATCATAACTGGTTAGTGATAATAAATTATAATCAACATCAGAACCGCTTTGAATCAAAATCAATGGTTCAATTGCAATACTTGTAGTTTTTGACAAATATGATGACTTTGGCTAAAATTGACCTAAGTGGTGATTCATGAATTTATTAGTTAAACTGACAAACAAGATTGTTTTGCAGGGTCAACCATATTTCCTTAAATATATTTGGACTTAAAAATGATAAAGAAAAGAGAACTAATCTAATTCAATTCATTTAATTCTGAAACAAATGAGTTATTGGAGTAGAAATTAAGCTAAGGCTAGACGGTATGGGGAACGTCCCCCTCCGTCTTGGACCGGCGCCGAAGGCAACACCGTGCCGCCCCCCTCGTCCCCGTCTTGACCGGCGAGTAGAAGACGTTGGAGACGGTCCAGAAAAAGACAAAAAATGGTGGGGTTCGAGGCTTTTGTAACCATTTGAATAAAAAAAATTTAAAAATTCAAAAAAAATTATAGGACCTGCCATTATTGAGGAGATTGGAGCTTTTGCTTGCAGGCGGTAGGTGTTGGGCCTTTGGGGCTATACCTTTTGTTTTACTAGGTTGAATATTAGGCTGGATTGGGCCTTTTATATTAGTTTTAGTTTTGTGTAATATTTGTATTATATATTATGTATTGGTTTTTAATATTTATGATTTTATTCTTACGTCTTATTTAATAAATGTTAAAAAGTAGATAAATTTTAAAAAAATGTGGGGTAGGATCATCCTCCCATTTCCACTAAAATTGTGGGATGGACCATCCTCCCAAGGATGGTGATGTGACGGATCATCCTCCCTTGGAGGATCATCCCCATACCATGTAGCCTAATATAGCGCAAATCCACTTTTTTTTTTTTTTGGCCTAAACATGACCAAGTAGATGCCTATAGCTCATAATAGGACTACTACAATTAAACTAATCACATTATTGGCGGATCTGGTTGTAGGGTTAATTGCAGGGCCGTTCCTTGGGATTCAAGTGCTGTCCACGAGCCGAAAAAGAGCCATATAAAGTATTTTGTTAAATGACGATTAACGTTATAGGAATTGGTTGATTTGTGAAGCTCTCCTAGCATTATTGATAGTAAATTGGTTAATCACCTCTTCGCAATTTATACTCACTAAGATTTCGTTCTAGATAGCTAGCATCATCAATCTATCTTTCTTGGGACATTGTGGATCTTAAATAAGATTTCAATAACTTCAATTTCGAAAAACTATTGGAGGTCTTTCACAATCAATCTTTCTTCGTTCTCGACACATATGCCACGTGACTGGATAGTCAATGCTATTTTATATGCAATCCTTGCATTTGGGAAATAATCGAAGTCTTTCAAATGCTTCAAAAACATTTTAGGGCTCAACAAAACACACAATTCTAACAATTAACAAAAAACAATCAATCAATTAGGGCTCAACATTCAACAAAATATCCACGTCCAACAATTTACAATTATCAATTAGGTCTAAATTGTATGAATCAAGGAAGTGGAACAAATAAAATAAAATAAAATAAAATAAAATAAAATAAAATAAAATAAAATATATCGTGAGTGGTTGTGGTTGTGGTTGTGGTTGTGGTTGTGGTTGTCGACTGATGTAAGTGGTGGTGGTTGATGGAGTGATGGTCTTTGGTCAGTGGTGGTCGCCGCCAGTGAGCTAGGGCTGGGGTAGTGACATCATGTGGTGGTCGATGTTTTATATTTGTCGCTTATTGTAAAAATAAAGTTTTCTCACTACTTGTCTCAGAAACGTGGTGGAGAGTTATTCTTCGTCAACAAACAACCAGTAAGGCACATGACCCTAGACCCTAAATTCATTAAGATCACCAATCAATAATCACATTGAGTATTAGGAAAGCATAAAACCTGGGCCCGTTTAGGCCCAGACCTGGCTTCAAAGTAGATGGTAAAGCATGGTCATTTGCTTGGAAATTTGAGGGTTTTGGGCCAGGTTCCCCACTGGTTCTAATGTTACTAATTTTCCTCACGGGAAGGTTAAAGTACAATATTCGTTAACGTATGATGGTACGATATGAAATTACGCGTGTTATAAAACTCAACCCTAATCACACGTGAACAAAACCATAATCACACATGAGCAAAACCATAGATCACGCATGAACAAAAATCATAACCATGCGTGATTATGGTTTCTCTTCATGCGTGAGTATGGTTTTTTGTTCATGCGTGATTAGAGTTTTGAGTTTTATAACATACGTAATTTCATCTTAGAGAGAGAGAGAGAAGTGGGGGAGAGAGACTAAAGGTATTTAATTTCGACTAAAGGTATATACTTTCTTAATATCTTTAGTTGACATGACCTTTTTAATATCCTTATATGGATCAGTTTTCGTTAATATTTGATAAGAAGATACAACTTGTTGGGTGCATCTGGCAAATTAGGCCACCCTCCAAACACGTGAAAGAGTCAACAAGTATATTATTATAAATCACATCTAGAGAAAAGGAAGCCAAACTCACAACATGTTTATATAAGAACATTTCATTAGATTCTTATTGGAAAGTTGTATATTCTATGATGAAGGAAACACAAATGTTGTTAAAATAAAAATCACGCATAGATTATCCTCAGCAAATATTCTTATTTATTATTTTTGGAATAACAACTGGTCATTTCTTACATTTGTTCTCACATCCTTGTTTATCGTTGTCGCAAAAATAGATCTTATTAAGACAACAACAGTATTTAAAGATAAATCCATAGAGAGTGCATTGCTTAACACATTGTTTTGGTATCATATCATTAAGATTTTCCCTACCTATAAACGGTTGGAGATTACACTGATGACTTGCGAGGAACGCACCAAGTAGTATACATATTACCATGAAATATGATTCTTCAAGCCTAACCATTGTGCTCCTTTGGTTTGAGACAGGGGCGGACCTAAGTTATGCCCAAGGTGGGCGGGCGCACCCCTTGAAAAAAAAAAATTTAGTGTATATTTTAGGCAAAAAACCTGACCGCACCCCTTGAAAATATGCTTGAGCCACTCATCCGCACCCCCAGCAAATAATTCTTGGGTCCGCCTTGAGATTCAAAATAGGAAGATGAATTGAAGAGGGTTTGACAAATTACAATCCACATACATCATATATTTATATGCATATTTTGATAGCAAGGTGTCATAAAGTGTATTAACGTGTGTGAATTACTATGTGTATTTGCTTCATTTTTCTATCACATTCTTCATTACTATAAAGTCTATTAACGTGTGTGTATTAATTAAGTACATGCTCATAATTACTATTTGTATTTGCTTCATTTTCTCACATTCTTCATTACTGTTGTAGCACCAGACCGGCTTGAGAATTCGTGTACCCAAAAGGTCTAAAACTAATGTCAACGGGATTAATAACTAATCTAAACCTTAAAAATAGTTTTGTAAGAGGGCTTATGTTGGTGTTTGTATGTGTGTACTCTATTAAAAAAAATATTTTACATATACATATATATCGGGTTTTTTTCATAAAAAATGTGGCTCTCAAAATATCGGACCCTGGCCGGTGATCCTTCTTGCCCACGCCCAGCCAGGGTCGGCCATGTGTTGCACGATATAGCATTTAAATCAAGTTAGAGAATTTTTCCACTTAGTACATGCTCATAATTACAATGTGTATTTGCTTCATTTCTCTCACATTCTTCATTACTGTTGTAGCATGATATAGCATCTGAATCAAGTTAGATAATTTTTCTTATACGAGGTTTACTTTCGTCAATCTTGGGATTCAAAACGTAGATGTTGTATTTAATATTAATGTAGCCTTATTCCATTGGCTATCTTTTTTATCACATGAATTATTTAGATAGGTATGGTTAAAATAAAAATTGTGAGAACCGTAAAAACGATGATGTGAGAACCGTAAGAACAATGCCAGAAAGAAAAAAAAATTAAAATTGTTTTCCAAAAAATCTTTAAAAAAATCAATTTTCAGCAAAAAATCGCATGTGTAAATTTACATCAGCATAAAATAAAACTACATGTGTGTAACCGGCCCCAAATGCTGGATCACACATTTTTTCTAAGAAAAAAAAATGTTATTCTTTACTTTTAATCGCACATTTTAAGAGTTTTATTTTTATGGAATTTGATAAAAACCAAAGAGATGATATAAACTCAATTCTCATTATTCAACATTACAATATATAGATGAACATAACTATAAACTCTAAAGCCCATAAGTAATGGGTTGGGCCTAAATGTCTGGTTTATAACACTCCCCCTCAGACATTTAGAATTATACACAGTTTAACAACGTACTTCAGGATGATGTTAAATAGGTACTTCAGCACCTGAATAAATAAACTGATACTACTGGATCAGCTATGCTGCCTCATTAAAAACCTTACTAAGAAAACCCAGAGGGACAAAACTTAATTAAGGGAAAAAGAGTACAGCGTGTATAATTCTCCCCCTGAATTCAACAAACATCTTTCAATCTACGAAGACCGATCTTGTGTGATAGCTGCTCGAAACTGCTTCTAGGTAAAGATTTCGTGAACAGATCAGCTAGATTTTCACTTGACTTAATCTGGCGAACATCAATTTCCCCTTCTTTTTGCAAGTCATATGTTGAGAAAAATTTTGGTGAGATGTGGTTTGTTCGATCACCCTTGATATAACCTTCTCTGATCTGAGCTATGCAAGCAGCATTGTCTTCATAAATAATTGTCGGCTCCTTCTTGATCTGTTCTAATCCGCATGCTTCTTGTATGTGATTAATCATTGATCTCAACCACACGCATTCTCGACCAGCATCATATAGTGCTATCAATTCGGCATGGTTTGATGATGTTGCTGTAAGTGTTTGCTTAGTTGACTTCCAAGAAATTGCTGTGCCACCGTATGTGAATACGTAACCTGTATGAGATTTTGCTTTGTGAGGATCTGATAGATATCCGGCATCAGCATACCCAACAAGCTGGGACTTTTGATCTCTCTGATAGAAAAGACCTAAGTCTTGTGTCCCGCAAATATACCGGAATATATGTTTTACGCCATTCCAGTGTCTACGTGTTGGATACGAACTGTATCTCGCTAGTACATGTACTGCAAATGCAATGTCAGGTCTTGTGTTATTTGCGAGATACATAAGGGCACCGATCGCGCTTAAGTATGGTACTTCTGGACCAAGTACTTCTTCGCCTTCATCTTGAGGGCGATAAGGATCCTTGTGTGGATCTAGCGGTCGGACAACCATAGGTACGCTAAACGGATGTGCTTTATCCACATTGAAACGTACTAACATCTTCTGGATGTAGTTTGATTGATGGACAAATGTGCCATTGCACAGATACTCAAATTGTAGTCCGATGCACAACTTTGTCATACCAATATCTTTCATTTCAAATTCCTTCTTTAACAACTGAGCAACTTTCTCTATCTCTTCAGGAGATCCGATGATGTTGATATCATCAACATAGACTGCTATTATAGTGAAATTTGAGAGTGATCTTTTTATAAAGACACATGGATTAATTACATCAGACTTGTATCCTTCTTTTTTGAGATATTCACTAAGTCGATTGTACCATATACGATCAGATTGCTTGAGACCATATAAAGATCTCTGGAGCTTTATAGAACACATATCTCGAGGTGTTGATTTTAATGCTTCAGGCAATTTTAATCCTTTAAGGATTTTCATGTAGATGTCATTTTCAAGTGTCCCGTATAAGTATGCGGTGACGACATCCATTAGTCTCATATGAAGTCCTTCAGAGATTGTGAGGCCGATTAGAAACCTAAGGGTTATCGCATCCACTACAGGGGAATACGTTTCCTCATAATCAACTCCTGGGATTTGGGAAAACCCTTGTGCTACAAGTCGAGCCTTATATTGTACAATCTCATTCTTTTCATTTCTCTTTATTGCAAACACCCATTTATAACCTACTGGTTTGACGTCTATGGGCGTTCGGACTACAGGTCCGAAAACATGTCGCTTTTCGAGCGAATTTAATTCGGCATTTATGGCTTCTTGCCATCTTGGCCAATCATTTCTGTGCATGCACTCTTCTAAAGTTTTAGGTACGTAATCATTTTCATTGATTACATCCGTTGCTATAGTATATGCGAATATATCATCAACACGTGTTTTATTCCGGTTCCACATTGTACTATCTTGTACATAATTAATAGAGATCTCATTTTCGTTCGGTACCGGTGTTTCTTCTGAAACTTCATTTTCCTCTGGATTCATAGTTGTCTCTTCTGGGACATTTACCTCTACCGGGGGTTCACTTATAATCTTTTGGGAGTTTTCACCAACTGCGTTACTTTGCTCTTTTTGTTTCCGTGGGTTTTTGTCTTTGGAACCGATTGGTCTCCCACGCTTTCGTTGTATAGTAATCACTTCTGGGATTACTTCAATTCGAGCAGGTGCATTTGATGCTGGTACATGTGACTTTGTCACTCTATTCGTGTCTGTGAATGCATCTGGTAATTCATTCGCTATTCTTTGCAAATGTATGATCTTTTGGACTTCATATTCACATTGACCACTTCGGGGGTCGAGATTTGATAGCGATGATGCATTCCATGTTATTTCTTGTGTTACCAGTCTTTCTTTGTCCTTATCTCCCCCTAAGACTGGGAACATCATTTCATCAAAATGACAGTCAGCATACCGTGCTGTAAACATGTCTCCTGTCATTGGTTCTAAGTATCTAATAATGGATGGGGAGTTAAAACCAATATAGATACCCAGTCTTCTTTGGGGTCCCATTGTAGTACGTTGTGGTGGCGACATTAGTACATATACCGCACAACCAAAAATTCTAAGGTGGGACAAACTTGGTTCTCGTCCGGAGACCAGTTGCAATGGGGAGTATGCGTGATTAGCACTTGGTCTCAATCTAATCAGTGCAGCGGCATGCAAAATAGCATGTCCCCATGCAGAAGATGGTAATTTACATCTCATTAAAAGTGGTCTAGCGATTATTTGTAATCGTTTAATCAGAGATTCAGCTAAACCGTTTTGTGTGTGAACATTAGGTACTGAATGTTCAACATTGATCCCAATTGATATATAATAGTCATTAAAAGCTTGAGATGTGAACTCTCCCGCATTATCCATCCGAATGTTTTTAATTTGATTATCGGGGAAATTGGCTCTCAATTGTATGATTTGAGCTAAAAGTCGGGCAAATGCTACATTTCGAGTAGCTAAAAGGCTCACATGTGACCACCTTGAGGATGCGTCTATTAAGATCAAGAAATAGCGGAATGGTCCACACGGAGGATGAATAGGCCCACAAATATCCCCTTGGATTCTTTCTAAAAATGATGGGGTTTCATGTACCAATTTAGTTTGTGAGGGCCGAGTTATAAGTTTGCCCAGAGAGCATGCTGCACATGATAAGTCTTGTGGTAGCAAAACTTTCAAGTTTTTGAGAGGGTGCCCGGTTGCACTTTTGATTATTCGTCTCATCATTATGCTACCAGGGTGACCTAGACGGTCATGCCATATATTGAATGTGTCTTTATCTAACAGCTTTTGGTTACTCACCATGTATAATTCGATAGGATTGATATTAGTACAATATAATCCAGAGGATAATGCTTCTAATTGTTAAACAATTGTTTCTTGGCCATTTTTGTTTGAAGTAATTTGAAGATATTCAATATTATTTTCAGATATTGTTTTTAGGTGGTAACCATTTTTTCGAATATCTTTAAAGCTAAGTAAATTTCTTCTGGATTTACTAGAATATAATGCATTATCAATAGTTAATTTGGTACCCGAAGATAATGTTATGTGTGCTCTGCCGGAGCCTTCGATAAGGTTACTGACACCAGATATAGTACTAATCGGTGTCTCTGCCGGAGACAACTCAGAAAAAAAAATTCATATATTTGAGAATAGTGTTAGTACTACCGCTATCTACCAGACATTCATCACCAATAATAGCTCTACTGGAGCTAGCATGCATATTTCTTCAGGAAATAAATAAAAAAATAAGTAAAAATTAATGCAAAGGAGTAAAAATAAAACATTGCAAGAGTTTCAAACCAAACCAAATACCAAGGTCACAATGTGAAAAGTAAAACATAAAAGGTACGTTAAATATGTTTAAACATCACGAACATTTTCAATGAAATCACATGCATCCAAATGAACGTCTGATATCGTGGCTGAAGGTGCATTCTTAATCAGATTAGTTTCAGCATTCTTTCCTTTTTCTTTCATCATGCGTTGATATGCCTCAACGAGGTGTTTAGGGGTGTGACATGTGCGGGACCAATGATTTGACATCCCACATTTATAACAAATGTTGCTTTGGTTCCCGCTACTTTTCCCTTTCGAAGGTCGCCCCGTATTATGTCGACTCAATTCACCACCGCTATGTTTAGTGTTCTGGGACTCCCGACGCCATGTATATCCCCGTCCTCGACCACGACCACGACCTCTGCTGGGGCCGCGGCCTCTACCTCTACCTCGTCCGCTTTGATAATTGGCTACATTCGCTTCAGGGAATGGGCTTGCACCGGCAGGTCGCGATTGATGTTTTTGTAGTAGGAGCTTGTTGTTTTGCTCCGCGACAAGAAGACATGATATCAATTCAGAATATTTAGTAAATTTACGTTCCCGGTATTGCTGCGACAGGAGCATGTTTGAGGCATGGAACGTTGAGAAGGTTTTTTTAAGCATGTCTTCATCGGTAATTTTCTCACCACATAATTTAAGTTCAGAGGTAATGCGGAACAAGGCAGAATTATACTCACTGATGGTCTTAAAATCCTGTAGTCGTAAATGAAGCCATTCATAACGGGCTTTGGGGAGTAAGACCAACTTCTGGTGGTCAAAACGTTCTTTGATATTTGTCCATAATTCAAGGGGGTCCTCAACAGTTAAATATTCACACTTTAGATCTTCGTGAAGATGATGGCGGAGGAATATCATAGCTTTCGCTTTATCTTGAGGTGAAGTTTGATTACCATCAATAATTGTCTCCCCCAAATTATTTGCCGTCAAATGAATTTTAGCATCAAGAGTCCATGGGAGGTAGTTGTTACCCGAGATGTCAAGTGCGGTGAATTCAAGTTTTGTTAAGTTTTTCATTTTATCTACAAATGAAAGAAACATGCATTTAATAACGAGCATGTGTATATAATGGATACCATAGAAGAACTTCGGGTTCTTTATGATTAGAACTTCAGGCTCTATACAAACAATTTTCATATAATATGTTGATACAATATTATTAATATATTAATATAATATTAATATTCATATAACAGTTTACATAATTCAAAGTAACATACTAACAACTTTGTATATGAATATAATATAATATCATTCTCAATCATAATAGCATATTAATATTATCTTACAAAAAAAAAAAAAAAAATAGTCAATTTGTGGGTTACAGCTATACAAAATTATTAATATATTAATATTAAGTATTCTCATTTTCCCTCTTTCATCATCCGAAACTAGGGTTCCTATAATAATCTTGAATTCCAACCCGTTTTGTTTTTCTCGCAAATTCGCAATCCTTTTTTTATTTTATTTTCAGACACCCTTTTTGTTCTTCAATTGTTCTTTGTTCTTTCAATTAGAAATTATGAGAGGATGGTTTACGAATTAGGTCATGTAAGCGACTGATTCAAGAACAATAATAACAACATTGGTGTCGGTGATCCTTGTAAAGAAGGAGGCTTTGTGGGTAATTTGCACACGAAACGACGACGTTGTGGTGGTAAAAAAAAATGTTAATGAGTTTATCGCAACATGTAAGTTTCTTGTTTCTAGTTCCTGTTTTCAGAAATTTTAAGGTTTGGAGTAGTAATATCATTGGAATGGAAAGCATCAAATCTTCACAACAACGTCGAAGAAAGGTCACGGTGGTTTCGCCTGAAAACAAGTTCCCGATGTCGCTAGGTCTTCCGGTGGCGGCGACGGTTAAGAAAAAGGGAAAACCGGTGACGGTTATGCCGGCGGTTATTGTTCGTCAACGCAATTTTTTACTCTGACGACTGAGAGGACGGCGCTTTGCTCCGACGGTTGAGACGGCGACGACTGAGAGGGCGGCGTTTTGCTCCGACGGTTGAGACGGCGTCGGCGGTTCGCTCCAAAAGAGAACCAATGGTTTTTGGGAGCGAACCGCCGACGCCGTAATCTTCATTTATATACATATATGTACAATCATTTAAACACATTTGTACATATATGCACATTATCAAATATATATTTATAGTACTTTTTTTTTCAATTTTAAACACGTATATATACATATGTATAGTTAGATATTGACAATATACATATATATACATATATAGAGTGGTGATCCTACGGAAAGTGTGTTTTTCCTAGAAAGTCTAGGAAGCGATCTGGGCCATCAAATGGGTGTGTTTAATGGTTGAGATCATCTTGGTGGCATTTTGGTAATATGTGTTTCTTAAAAATAGGATTATTTAATTAATCAGGGGTAGATATGTCATTTAGCTTGTTTTAAATATGGAAATAATTGTCATTCCATAACCACCCCACATTTCTTGTGATTTCTCTCTCTCTCTCTCCCTCTTCCTTCTATCCTTCATGAAGAAACACATCAAGAAAACACATCGTATTAATCTGCTTGCTAATCTGCTTGCTGTTAAAACACAGTGTCAAGAAATCCTCCAGCATTACCAGCATGGATGTTAAAACACAACGTATGAATCTGCTTGCTGTTAAAACACAATATCAAGAAATCCTCCAGCATTACCAGCTTGCTAATCTGCTTGCTGTTAAAACACAGCGTCAAGAAATCCTCCAGCATTACCAGCATAGATGGTAAAACACAGCGTATGAATCTGCTTGCTGTTAAAACACAACGTATGAATCTGCTTGAATGCTAAAACACAACTGTATGAATCTGCTTGCTGTTAAAACACAACTGTATGAATCTGAATGCTAAAACACAACTGTATGAATCTGCTTGCTATTAAAACACAACTGTATGAATCTGAATGCTAAAACACAACTGTATGAATCTGCTTGCTGTTAAAACACAACTGTATGAATCTGAATGCTAAAACACAACTGTATGAATCTGCTTGCTGTTAAAACACAACTGTATGAATCTGAATGCTAAAACACAACTGTATGAATCTGCTTGCTGTTAAAACACAACTCTATGAATCTGAATGCTAAAACACAACTGTATGAATCTGTTTGCTGTTAAAACACATCACCAAGAACAAGCTGATGGTTTTGCAGTTAAATGTTAATAACCATCTCCACAATCAACAAGTGTGTTTGAAGCCATGATTTTTCTCTCTGAAAAATTTATTGAATACGAATACTGCTGGTGAAGAAGAAAACGATAGAAAGAATTGTATATACATATGATTTGAATGAGATTTGGATTCGAAACACAACCAAAATTCCGAAAATCATGGACATAACCAGTTACCTTCGAGGAGTTAATGAAATATAAATTCCAAAAATAAAATTAAAATGTAAATTACATAATTGCCCTTCTAGTTAAAATAACTCAATGCCACATGTCCAATTCTCATTGCTTCCTAGACTTCTAGAAAAAATACACTTTCTACCCAACTCCTACTCTACATATATATAGGGTAAGGTTCATTTGAGAACCACCCTTATTTCGAGAACCGCGAGAACCAATGTGAATACAAAAAAATATCTAAAAAAATCCAAAAACCCCGCAATTTTTTTTAAATATTTTGGCAATAAAAATCTCTATATTTTGTTGCAAAAAAAAAAAAAAAACGTTTTTTTTTTCGAGTAACAGTAATGGATGCACATGTGCATATGTATCATTTTTTTGGACAAATTCCATAATATATTACCACTAGTAGAAAAATACACATTCATTTACACTACCATATGTAATACACTACTTTTTACATTACCAATATTAGAAATGCACATGTGCATCTATATGTATCAACATGAAATAAGGTGTTTTGGTATAAAAAGTTTGTGATTTTAAATGATGAAATATGCCCATATACATGTGTTTTGGTTAGTTATATCTAGTGGTTGATGGTTTGATTATATTTGTCACTTTATGATGTAATATGTTGTATGGATGGTATAAAGGGTGTTGATGTACATATAATAAAGTGAAAAATTGGTAATAATATTGTATTATGTATGGTAAAAAGTAATGGTATTGTATTACGGATGGTAGGAGGTAATGGTAGTGTAGTATGGATGGTATGATAGATGAAAGGGAATGTGTATTCAAAGTGGTGTACTAAAACACGTTATAACATGTTCATACATATATAGATGCACACGTGTATTTCTAGTGTTATTAATGTTATAACAAGTTTATACATATAGATGCACATGTGCATTTCTATTATTGTTAATGTAAAAAGTAGTGTATTATGAATGTTAGTGTAAATGAAAGTGCAATTGTCTGATATTTGTAATGAATTACGGAATTTGTCAAAGAAACGACACAAATGCACATGTGCATGGATAACTGTTACTCGATTTTTTTTGAATTTTTTTATTATTGACGAAATATAGCGATTTTTCCTAAAAAAATAGTAAAAAATTTTTTTTGGGTGTTTTTTAGATGTTTTTAGGTATTTTTTGGTTGTGTTCACATTGCTTCTCGCGGTTCTTGCAATAAAGGGTGATTCCTAATGGATCATTCTCCTATCTATATATATATATATATATAGAGGAAGGTTAACGTACATTACGGCTTAACATACATCATGTACGACAGGTAATTACGCACGTTCATTTTAAAATCACGCACGTTATAATTCAAAAATCCAAAATCATGCATGTTGAAACACAATAATCACGCATATTGAAATCATTAATCACGCATGTTATAGAACAAATCATGCACGTTTTTGTACGTGAAGTATGTTAAGCCGTATTTTACGATATACTTTTTCTATATATATATATATATATAGGATTCGGTTCAAGGAGGAACCACAACCAGTTGCGAAAACCATGAGAACTCCTCCCATCCAATAGAATTTTTAATACATCACCTATAATCAATTAAATTCAAAAGGGTATTTTAGTCTTTTTCTCTCAATGTCACATCTCCTCTCTCTTATCTTTAAAACAGATCACATCATCACTATCTATCTCCTTTCATCTTTTTTATTCTTTTTATATTTAAAATTGTGAAAAAATATATTAGTTTTTAAATTTATTCACCAAAAGTATTATTTAATTTAAAAAATACAAAAATATCAAAAATAATATCTATTTTTTTGCTCTATTTTCCCTAGTTATGACATAACGTTCTTTATAAAATGCAAGCTATATTTGTGTTATATGTTTATTAGATAATACAAAAATATCAAGAATAATATCTATTTCTTTTTACTCTATTTTTCCCATAATTCTAACCTAATATTCTTTAGAGTAAACTGCCATTTTGGTCCCTGAAGTTTGATCTTTTTTGCCACTTTAGTGTAAAACTCAAAACTTTTGAATCTGGATCCCTGTGGTTTCAGTTTTATTGCCATTTTCATCCAAAATTAAAATCAACTTAAATTTGTCAAATAAAATCCTGGCTTTTTGTTCTTTTCCTCAAGGGCAAAATGGTCATTATAAATTTTATTATAACACATTAAAATAAACTTTAAAAAATGTGGCACCCACCATATACCAACCCACCCACCCACCTACACCTTTTTCTCCCTTATTCTCTGATCTCAAACACATACCATCATTCACCCTCCGATCCCTGCACCATCCACCATCATTCACCCTCAGATCGATAGAACACCGCCACCACCCGACAACCTCATGTCAACCTTGTCCTGCGTCGGCACCATCAATCGAACACACCACAACCCGACCACCTTCACCCCTGTCCTGTGCCGTCAACACCCGTCCATCTCCTATACCTGCCACCGCTGTTTTGAATCATCAGAACTCAAAAAGTGGTGGTGGCTATGAAGGTTAATTTTTTAAAGTGGTGTGTGTTATCGAATTTAGATTTGTTGTCACGAGCCATTAGAACACCGCCTGTGAAAACATCGATTTCGAACACCGCCATCAGAACACCCCGATCGAACACCACAACAATTTGTTTGTCATGTGTAGTTTGAATTTAGTTTGAAGCTCTGATGGCGATTTGAATATAGTTTTGTAAAATATGATTGTGATTTGAATTTTAATTTTTGAAAGTCTACTGTGAAAGTTTGTAAATTTTAATGTTTACTTAGTTATTGTTTGGAAATGATAATAATGGTCGGAGTAATGTTGCATTGCCAGAAATTTTTGGCTGGAGAAGAAATAGGGTAGGAGATGTACGGTGGCCGGAGATTTTGGTCTGGCTGGAGAAAAAGGTGGGTGGGGGTGTTTTTTGATTAAAAAAGTGGGGTCCACTTTATTTCTTAAATGATTAATTACTTTTTAATCCTGGAAGCACAATCAAGCAAGTTATTTAATTTTAGAGTAAAGTCCTATTTGAGTCCCTGTGGTTTGTGCAGTTTAACCATTTGAATTCAAAAACCAAAACTGTCTTGATTTGAGTTCCTGTGGTCTCTAATTTTAACCATTTGAGTCCCTGTAGTCTCTAATTTTAACCATTTGAATCCAAAAACCAAATGTTTCTGATTTGGATGTTGTTTACTTTTGGATTCAAATGGTTAAAATTAGAAACCATAGGGACTCAAATCAAGACAGTTTTGGTTTTTGGATTCAAATGGTTAAACTGCACAAACCACAAGGACTCAAATAGGACTTTACTCTTAATTTTATTAAAACTTATGATGACCATTTTGCCCATGAGGAAAGGGACAAAAAAACAATAGTTTATTTGACAAATTGTAAAATTTTCAGAACTCCTAATAAACAATAATTCTATATATTACACTTGGTACACATTCATCATTTATAATTACATTTGTTAAGAGTGGTTTACATATACGTAATAAACAAATTACTTTTATGTGTAATCTTAAAATTAAATGTAAAAAATGATAAGACTACTCTTAACTTGTATCTAATCCTAAAAATACATATAAAAATGAAAAAGTACCATAAATATAGAAATATATAAATAAAAAGATTGTTTATTAGGAGTTCCGAAAGTTACGCAATTATTTAGAGTTACCTACATATATAATTGAAGATTACGCATCTCTAATTACCTATCGCAATTGCAACCTACTATACTTTTTGAATCAATACATATCTCTCTATTTATATATATGTATATATGTCATCAATAATTATATATGACATATTACATATGACATATCTCTAATTACCTATCCCCATGGTGTATCACTCTACTGAGTAAACGCTGCGCATGAGTCTTGCGCTCCTTTTACAAACACAAATATAAACAAAAACTCACGCACACGTTATGCGGCCATACATTACAAGACATTAAACAAAAGACGTAGGTATTAGACATTATGCTCCAAAGCACACGTTATGCGGCCATACACCCAAACTTAAACGGTCAAACTAACGTCCACTTGATAGAAGGGTGTATATTGTTACATTTTGTAAGCACAAGGCTGCGTTTTGTGAAAATTTTGAATCTGGCAAGCAAATTGTAAACGCCCCCAAATCACAAGGAAGTAAATCGCATTTAACTCTTTTAGAAATTAAGATAATTATGGCATTCATATGTCTAGACACGTCATGATTGATTTATATTCGATGAGTAAATTACAAAAATCGTCATTTATGTTGACATTGGATTGCAAAGTGTGTCATTTGTCATCAAAAAGTACAAAAACGTACTCAATGTTTGCAAACACGTGACAACTGGTACGAAACCGGTAATTTCCTTACTATTTTAATAATTATTTATTTCCTGCATTTGTGTGTTTAAACATCAACATTATATGCTTACATGTTATACATATGAATTTGTGCATGTTTTATACTTCATTTATCGCATTATGCAATACATTAAGCGTTGCTTCGAAACGATTAGTAAACTCACCGGTTAGACAAGCTGTGTCAGCACAGCTTCACCATGCAGTTAAACGGCTGATTTAGGACTTAGATGTGGGTTCAACATCAAAAATACATTAAAACCCAAGTGTGTGAACAAGGGTTAACATAAACTCTTTCCGGAAGCTGAAATAAGCACTAAAAACTGTCCGAAACACACTTTAAACACAGAATTCTACAGAATTCAGCAAAAATCAGAATGTAAACATCAAAATAACATGCATAATTAATGTTTAAGTTTCCAGAATAACTTGTAAAGTGTCGGGGATGAAAACTGCCACAAAAAGGTACTACATACCTTGTAAAATTCACTATTTAGCACTTTAATGAACCGACAACCGAACGATTAACCGGACACTACCCAAAACACCAGAAAATAGACTAGAAACATAGTTTTTATGTTTTAAAGCTAGTTATGGTGATAGAACACCCTAAAAATCATAAAAACACTTAAACACACTTAACTTCACATTAAACCTTCTAACTTACCTTTAACCCCTAAACTTCCAAATTTTTACACTTTACCCCCCATCCTAACCGGCCCCAAAGAGGCCCCACAACCTTTCTCCATTGACCAACACATTGGTTAGTCAAAGATGTCAAAAACATGAAGACCTTTGGTTAAACTTATGTTGGCGGATATAAGAACATGTTGGAGGGTTAAGAACCTTATCATTTTCAAACACCACACTTCATCTTCCTCTATCTTCCTCTCCCTCCCACTCTCAGCCATAAACACACACCCACACATTCATCTTTTTCTTCATCATTCAAGTAAATCTAAGGGTATACAAAGGTGCATGAGGATGAACTAAGAAGGTATCAAGCAAAGGAATTTGAAGGACCTTCACTAGGAGCTTTTAACCACCATTTCTTCTTCATTCTTCTTCTTCTTCTTGAGTTCTTGCCATATCCCTAGCCACAAAAGCTAGTGGTAAGCTTCATAAACCTTCTTTTACTTCATGTTCATGCTATGTACAAGTTACATAATCTAAGAAACCAAACTTTAGATGATGAAGATATGTAAATCTAAAATAATCATGGTGAAAACAAGTTGTTGTGAAGTTGTTTGATGTATTATGTGAAGTTGTTGATGTTGATCTTGTGTTTTTAGTTAGATCCATCATGTGTAAGCTTGTTAGAAGCTGAGATCTAATAAGTTTAAGCATAGATCTTGAAAGATCCATGATGAAACTTGAAGATGAACTTGAAAGATCTTTGAAGTAAGTATGAAAATGGTTTTAGAATATGTGTATGATTTGTTTTGTGAAATAAAGTTTCTTCTAGGTTTACAAAGAAGCATGAAATCAAGTAGATCTAAGTGTTTTAAGCATGGATCTAAAAGACTACATATTTTTAAGAAATATTCAAGTTCATCCTAGGGTTTAACATGAAGATTTTAGTGATTTTGCTTGTTAATATATTGAATCTTGGATTTTGATGATTTAAAGAAAATAAACACATGTTTTGAAAACATGGGAAACCTCCATATTTAGGGGACACTATATCAAAATTTTGATAAAATTTTAACATTTAGAAAAATATAAGTTTTAATGAAACTTTTTCCAAAAAATTCATCTAAAAATATTTACCAAAGTTTCCTAATTTTTATACAAAATTACAAGTCAAGAAAATAAGGTTTTCTTCAAGGACAAAATCAATTATAAGTACGTATATTTTTAGGAAAAATACATATATTTAGTGGTCAGAAAACTTATGTGCTAAGTGTATATTATGTGTAATATATGTATTAGTGTATATTAGGAACATGAAAATACACTAAATACTCCAAAGGAATATATAAACACCAAAATAAACAAAAAGATACACAAGGAAATATTTATGAGTATATATATATGTATGTATGTATAGGGGAAGGTTCAAATGAAAACCACTAGTTATTGTGAAAACTCGAAAACTAATTAAAAAAGCCAAAAAAACATACCAATTTTTTTTTTTTTGCATACTAATTTTCGCCATTTTTTATATATAAAAAAATTTCAATTTTTTTTTGTAGTGCACATGTGTAATATGTGTACTACAATTTTGTTTTTTTTTTTTTTGAAAAAAAGTTTTTTTTGAAAAAAAAGTTTTTTTTTATATATAAAAACCTTCGACTTTTATAAAAAAATTGAAAAAAATAATTTTTTAGTGTGTTTTTTAGGCTTTTTTAGTTAGTTTTCGAGTTTTCACAATAAAAGTGGTTTTCATTTGAACCATCCCCTATATGTATATATATATATATGTATATATATATGTGTGTATATAATCCCCCACAAATGTGTATTTGGACAAGATACAAAATATATATTAATCTAAATATATTCCTCATAAATACATAGACTTGGACAAATATTTGGACATTATTGGACATATATATATTTGGACAAATATGTAAAAATTACTACCAATTAATGGAAGTTATACAAAACCGGATAAACGACTAAGATTATATATATATATATATATATATATTATGAATAAACCTTAAAAATATATTATTTTTAAGAAATATAATTTCGGAAAGTATTAAAAATCAAAGAATTGATTTTTGACAAATAATGTAAAATACACAAGTATTTACACCCACATACAAGTATACTTTCCTAAGTATACATATAAAAAATAATATTGAAAATATTATTTAACAAATTACTAATATTTATTTTTGGAAAATAATGTAAGAATCATATATTGGATGAGTTAAATATATATATTATTTTTAACATATATCGTTTTCAAATACTATATACATAAATATATAATTTTGGGAATAAAATATATATATTCACAAGTGAACAATACGATTTAGACAAACAATATTGCGACGAACGGGCAAGACCTGACCATCATGGGCACGACCCACAACCCTTAACCTATCCCCATTACAACCCTTAGTCACTTTAAAAACATCCTATTCCATACCCTTAACCTAGCCCAATTACAACTCTTCCAAGACCTTTTGACTTGTGCTTAGTACTCGTGTTAGGTGGTGGAGAATGATTGAGTTGGAAGCGTATGCGGGTACGTGTTCTAATCGGTTTTGAGTGATTACTTAAAAAGTGCTAATTCATTATCTAATTAGCCAAATTTTAAATCGAGTGGAAAGAACATTGTGAGGGAGGTGCATGGTTTATTAGTTTCAAGGGCGGGTTAATCTTAGGTAACCATTTTATATGTGATCATTCACTTTACCGTTAAATATTTCATAAATTGTAAAAAGTTTGAACCGGGTATGACATTAGACCTTAACCTTAGTCTCAGGAATGGGACGTGTGTTTCTCGTTCGACCCACGTGAAAGTGAAAAACAGATTTGCTTGAGGGCAAGCAAAAGGCAAGTGTGGGGATGTGATACGTGGTTGAAAACCGGTGTTCATAATTGTTTAAATCAATGTTTTTACGTGGTTTTTAGTTTCGTTTATCCTACTTTTGATTGGAGTTGTGTTTTGCAGGTCTAACAGAGTTTAAGAAGCTATTTAGGAGCTTTACGAACCACCGGGACATGATACGGATAAACCGAACTCAAGAAATGCGAAAAAACAGAAAATGAAGAATACATGCACCATCGTCGACGCCCAAGGAGGCCGTCGACGATGCCCCGTAGATGTTACCGTCAGCCAGAAACCCTGTAAACAGCTGAATAAGACGTCGGCCGAAACCAGAGCCAGAGAGGACGTCGCCGACGCCTCACTAGGCCGTCGGCAATGGCTCACCGTTTGTCGCGTCGGGATTTTTCGTTTCTTGTTGGTTGGGACGATTTAAAGCACTAATTTTGACCCATATTTCGGGAGTTACACATTTTTTGAAGGTTTGAATCATCTTTGGAGCCGTTATTTATAACCGTTCCATCTCCTAATCAACTATTCATCCATGAGTCATCCATTCGATTCCATCAATCGTCATCATCCTCATAACCCTAATTTATCCATTTATCCATCATTCTTTCAAACCTTCATCACTACAAACCCTAACCACCATATCCATCACATTCAAGCTTCAAGATGCTCAAGTTCAAGCTTTCATCCGTTATTGATCGTGTTCCGTTCACCATGAGCGGCTAATTCGCGGAGGTTTCACCCCGGTGTAGACATTTGTAAGGATTTATAGGGTTTGCTACTTATTTAAACATTTGGTTTGTGACTAATTGAATTGCATTTAAATCATTAGATAATTGTCATATGTTTGTATTGTATTTGCGAATTATCGATTGAGTTATGAAAATTGACTTTGTGAAATGAATATGCGTAATGTATGCCTTGTCTTTTGATAGGATTTACTTGTCTAAGATAACGAAGTGCATTGTGGTCCGTTATCTATAATGTTGATAGCAATTGGCACCTAAACCTTGTGATTCTAAAACCATTAATGAACTAATTTGATTAAACCAAGTTAAAATGTATAGTAACCCTAGGTCTTGCAATTGTTAAACCGGGTGTGAACCTTGTTTCCAATTCATTGTTTTACAATCGTTAATTAAGTTTTCATACAATAGCTCAAGTTTAGTAATCAATTAATCAAAACAAACTTGTCGGTCTCTTTCGACATCCTTTTCAAACAAACAAATCAATAACCTTTATAGCGAGCTTCATAATTGTGACAAACATTTAAAATCAATTGAATCCACACACAAACCACAAACTCTTCGTGGTTCGACCCCTTACTACCACTAACTATTTGTTTGAGGTAATTTGGGTATTATAAATATTATCTTTGACTGGAGTGCGACACATCTGATCAAACGCCTAATCATATTGTGTTATGTTTTGGAAGAAACATGGCTCCTAGGAGAATGGTGAACACCCGGGAATCAGACCAACCGCCACCCCCGCCGATACCAAGGACTGCTGAAGAGTTGAAATCTCTTCTTGAAGAAAGAATTTTTGAAGCCATCGCCTAGTACGAGGCGAACCGTGCTGAGCACAGTGGCGGCACAGGAGGTTCTGGCAGGCATGGCCACATAGATTCATCTGGAGGAAACCCCAACCAAGGTAACATTGGGTTGATTTGTTATGACTTAATGAAACTTATGAACAGATCACTGTTTCATGGTTTACTCATTCATGAATCGTTTGCATGAATTCCAGGATGCACCTACAAGCAGTTTCTAGACTGCAAGCCACTCAACTATAATGACACCAGAGGTGCAGTGGCTTTCATGTGATGGACGAAAAAGACTGATTCCACGATCCAAATAAGCAAGTGTACCGCGGATCAACAAGTTACTTTTGTTACCGAGCTGTTTGTTGATGAAGCCCTGACTTGGTGGAACTTACAAATTCAGACTTTGGGTGATGACGCGACATATGGAATGTCGTGGGACAACTTGAAGGAGAGAATGAGGGAAAAGTATTGTTCGCGAGCCGAACTTCAGAAGCTGGAAACTGAGTTCTGGAATTTGTCCATGGTTGATGTAACACCCCATGTTTTCGGGAAGTCAAAGTCAAAGTCAAGGTCAAAGTCAACGACCGATATCGCGCAACTTGACTTGTAGTAGATTTCTTTTATTGTAGCTATTATGTGGAGTAAGTGTCTATAAACGCAAAAAAAAAAAACGACGTATGTTAATCGCTATTCAATCGACCTACGACTGTGAACTATAGGAAGTAACAATGCGATAAAGTTAACTAAACAATAATCGAGCTATGCTAATCAAATCGATACCGAATCGCAACCCGATCTCTACTTATTGGTTATTGTTATATGTGTGTGTGTGCCTTATGTGTTACTTGTGCATGTTTATTTATGTTGTGTAGTGGTAAACAATCGAAATGCACTCAAACTCGAAATGCAATCGAACCCAATCGACATCGAACTCAAATCACGATCGAACTATGATAATTAGTAAAGAAAGGATAGCGCGAGATATGAGTGGTTGGGACTGAAAGTAATTTGACTAGGAAACCCTATTGTGTCGAACCGCTCACAACCGAAATCGAATCAGTAAAAATCGTCGTGTCAAACACTTGAACCAAGTGCCATTCCGCCGGATAGCCAGTTGGCCCTAAGTCAGGTGTCACCCGACCGAGATGACATCCGACCAGATAGTCATCCGGGCGGTGTGCCATCCGACCGAACCACCCTTTCCTCTTTTGGAATCCTATAAATACCCATGTCACTCTCAAACCTTTCTACTTTTGGAAACCTCTGTCCGAACAGCACGCTCAACTCACCTTTTCTCCGATTTCTCTCAATCCCGGTAAGATCTCGTCCTAAACCTTGTACTTTCTTGATGTACACGCACTCCTACACCTTCCTATCTTTTAGATCTTAACTTTTAACCATGAAATCACTAGATTTCGGGTGTTCTAGGATGACGTCATCATGTGTTCTTAAAGAACTTCATGTTATGACCTCAATCCACCAAGAACAACCTAGATCCAACCGATTTCCACGCAAATACACAAAGATCTTGCAAAGATCTTAACATAACATGGTGAAAAAGGATTGAAAGATGGTTTCTAACTTTCTTGCAACTCTTTTACACTCAATGCACTCAAAACCGATAGAATCGGACCTTGTTCTAGTCTCTGACTCACTCTTAGTGTTGTACTAGTCCAAGATCCGGATTCTACTCACGAGACCACCGATTTCGGGTTAAACAGGAACAACCGTCTTGAGCCGATAACAGGCCGAACTAGGGTGATTCCTGGTCAGTTGGGTCACGCGGGACAAAATGGAGTTCTATTGGCTAACACGTTGTCAAAACATCTCGATACAACTACAAACAAACAAAACGACCAAGTGTAAGACGGCCGGAACAATCGGGATGGAATGCTGTCCGAACGAATAACACCTTGGGTCCCACACCTCATCAACTCTAACTGAAGTTTGAGTATCGAACGAGTGGCCATCCGATCAGATTATCACCCGACCGGATTACTCTTCGGATCATGAGATACTAAGACTTTAAAGACTTAAACAATTTCCAACATGTTCATTAACAGGGTTGCCACCCGGTCGAATGGACATCCGACCGAGTGACACTTCTGTTATGAATTGTTCCCACAAAGTAACCTCATCACTAAGGTCACCGTCCGACCGGACTACCGTCCGACCAGATGATAATCCGAACGGGTTGTTATCCGTACGATTAACCGTCCGATCGACCGACTTGGAGGATAGAGATACTTCGATGTTTTCAAAATGCTACAACAAAAACTTCAAAAGTCAAGCCATCATACACAAACACATTCATCTCATAGGAAGAAACAATCCACTCGAATAGTCATCCGATTGGACTACTGTCCAACCAGATGACCATCCGGGCGGATTGTTATCCGCACGGATTGCTGTCCGATCGGATTACCATCCGACCGAACTACCGTCCGATCGACCAGCTGTCCGACTCTCCAACACTTGCTTTTCGTTTTACGCGTCACTTATCGTTATGCTATCAATCCATTCAGGCTAACTTTACTCGCCAAGCGCTCCCTTCAATCCATCAACCGCTGTGAGTATACTCGATCCCTTTTTGCTTTAAGCACTTTTGGGTGTTACATACGTTACAACTATTCAAATCACATCAAACACACTACTCAATACTATTTGAACGCTAACCGTTAATGCATGATATACGTGGCTTATGAATGCTTGTTTGTTATGTTTACACATGGAATGCTGTCTACCTGCCTTAGCAATGATAGTACTATAGTTTGGACTCAGCACCCGTTCACACGGGGGTTGTTAAGGACAATTACTTGCATGGATTACGGTGGTAATCATGTATTGCGAACTGCCTCGGGCAGTCAACCCGCAGTCATTGGTATCGATGGATCTATGTCGATAACTAACGTGCTTCATTTTACTATGTGTACGTGCTGGTTATGCATAAACGAATTCGAACTCTATATGCTATTATCAAACTTGTATGCTCACCTTTACATTATATGTATTGACTTTATTTTAACGTATGTGACAGGTGCTTAGGATGCATACATGGTAGGAAGTTGAAGCTAGAATAAAGCTTTAGAGCCCAACAAATAGTTGTCTGTAGTGGTCAAACTAAGCGTCTCCAGAAGCAGATAAACAATTGCTGATTATTTAAACCTGAGTTGTCAGAACAGAATATTTGCCTGGATTCTTGTCTGTAATAATTATTTTACTGTTTAAGATACGGTATGGGACGTATTATTTAAATTGAGTAGTATTGATAAATGTTATGGAAATTTCTGGACAATCTGTTTCGCTCATGCCATGCCCCGATGTTTCCGCCATCGGTTGGGGTGTGACAGATTGGTATCAGAGCCATAACTATAGGGAATTAGGCAAGACACGACCTAGTCCGGGTCGATATCTTAGATACCTAGTCTATAGTTAGGAACCAACTGACCGATTTGGATACATCCAATAGGGATTAAGTACGAGCTTATTTCTCACTATTCTCGCTTATGCTACACTATCACTGCACTCGAATTTTCAATAATGAATAGGCAATAAAGTCAAGATTAGGTGTGAAAACCGCAAACTCTCGACTAAAGTTGCTTAAATAACCCGCATTTTATCTACAAACAAGGAGAATTATGCCAAATCAGGAGTGAAATCCATATTTTGATGAATAATCTCTTCTATTTTATCAAAACAGGGACAAAGTTGTAAGCTAGGGGTGAAACCCTAACCTTGACAACTTGTTCCGCCTATTTTACAAACTCTCACCAAAGTCTCGATGGACTCCAACGACCTGAAGTCATAATATGACTAACGGGAAGTGTGCCAACCGCCCAAGAATCGAGGCGAAGGCATAGTCCTGAAGGTTAAAATGTGCACAACGGATCCGTGTGAATAGTCGAATCACTTTGGTTAGTCAAAGTCTACTAGCCGTAGACAATCTACTTCTCGATTTTTATGTGTTTCGATTCTGAGCCCGCAACTGCTGACTCTGATAACTCGTTGATTTTATGTGTTTTATGTGCATTTACCTGTTTATGTGCTTAAATTTTGAAGGGGTTTATTCAATTTATGCCTCACTTCGATCGACACACACGACTCGCACTACATTTCTATCTCAATACACTAGCAAATCGCTATGTTATGATATACGCTTATACTACACTACTTGATGTGCCAAACACGATCGCTATATTCGAACGCTCACGAACTTGGAATGATAGGTTTCTGTATTCTGACTGCATCTTGTGACTAAATGTATATGTGCTTCTATGCTTATGTGTTCTACGTGCTTATGTGCTTATGTGTTTTGTGAATCAGTGACTATGTGACTACGTGTTTACATATTGTAAGATATGCTATGTTCCTGAGCTTTAGTAAGTATTAGACGTGTGAGACGAGATTCGCTTTTGATGTGTAAGAGACCTATGGTGATGTCTGTTGCAGACAATGTCAACTGGACCATCATCAGGATCCCGTCACACACCACTTTCTCGTCGAGAACTAAGAGACAAACGTCTGGCTGCTATCATCGCTAAGCAAGTAGCAAAGGCCGTGAGTGATGTCTACGAAAACGTCAGCAAATTGTCTGAGGAGTCGAGAACCGAGGCTCCTAAATCTACCACCAAGACCTTCAATTTCAAGCAATTCAAGTCTTGTGGGCCAAAGGAATTCACTGGTGAGGAAGGCCCTACCGCACTATTCCAATGGTTTGATTCCATTGAGGTCACTCTACGACAGAGCGGTTACCCCGATGACCTCCGTACTCTGAATGCTACCGGCGTCTTCCAGTCCCGCGCATTAGACTGGTGGACGGTCAAGAGAAACAAGCGGGGAAATGATGCAGCCTACGGTCTGTCGTGGGACGAACTCAAGGAGGTCATGCTGGAAGAATTCTGCCCTCCTCATGAACGTCAAAAGCTAGAAGATGAATTTTGGCACATACATCAACATGAAGGTGACAATGCTGCGCTCACTGCTCGCTTCAAACAGCTCAGCATCATTTGTCCCGATCAAGTCAAGACTCCGGAGATCACAATCAAGAAGTACATCCGAGCTTTGCCCGACTGCGTTGCAGATTTCGTGCAAGCGGCTAAGACTAAGACGATTGAAGAAACTTACCTACTGGCCGCCGAAATCAACGACAAAAGGGTCAAGGCTGGTGTCTGGGATAAAACTTCAAAACACCTGCATCAAGCTACCACCACCGCGCCAACTGATGAAACCACCACCTCAACAAGCAACAGGAGGAAGAACAAGAGGAAGAACAGCTCCAGCAACAAGAACTGTGCGATCACTGCTGCACCGATTCAAGCTGTACCAGCCCAACAGCGTCAAGTAGCGGCGCCTGTGGCTAATGCACCTCCTGCAAAGCGTGCATACACTGGGCCACACCCGCTCTGCCCTACTTGTACCTACCATCACCCGACTGCCATTGCTTGCCGTTTTTGTGCTCATTGCAATATGTACGACCATTTTACTACCAACTGCCGTGTTCGACAAGCTCCTGTTCATCAAGCTCTACTCACCGCCCCTCAGGGTCAACAAGCTCCTCCGGCACCCGCGGTCAAAGCCAGAGCCTACTTCGCATGTGGCGATCCTAATCATTTCACCAACATGTGCCCGGAAAGGGTTGTGAAACAAGATCCTCAGCAGCAGCAACCTCAACAACAGCAGCAACAACAACAGCAACAACAGCAGCAGCAACAACAAGCAGCACGCGCACGAACTTTCAATATCAACGTGCGTCAAGCCCAAGCCGACAACAACGTGGTCAATGGTACGTTCCTTGTGAATGGTATTTATGCTTCCTGTTTGTTTGATACTGGAGCTGATAATTGCTTTGTGTTGTTCGAATTCGAGAAACTCCTTAGTCGTAAGCGCTCTCATCTCTCCTCGACGTTCGATGTTGAAGTCGCTACCGGAAGAACCGTCGCCGTTAATTCTGTTCTTCGTGATTGTACTCTTGAGCTCAACAATCACCTCTTCCCAATCGACCTTATTCCGATGCAACTCGGAAGTTTTGACGTCATAGTAGGCATGGACTTTCTTCGTGAAAACCATGCTGAAGTTGTGTGCTTCGACAAGATGATCCGATTCTCGCTCACGAATGGTGATTTATTGTGTGTTTACGGTGATACTACCTCGAAAGGTCTCAAGCTCATGTCATGTGTCCAAGCTAGCAAGTATCTCTGCAAGGAATACAGGGCTTTCTTGGCTAACATTGTAGTAGCGGAGAAGGAAAAGAAAGAAAAGAAGGAAGTGAAGGACGTTCCTGTGGTTCGAGAATTTCCTAATGTTTTTCCAGAGGATCTTCTTGGACTACCGCCAAGTCGTGATATCGACTTTCGTATCGTCCTTATTCCTGGAGCCAACCCTATCGCCAAAGCTCCCTATCGACTCGCGCCATCCGAAATGCACGAACTTTCAAACCAACTTCAGGAATTATTGGAGAAAGGCTTCATTCGCCCGAGCACCTCTCCTTGGGGCGCACCAGTCCTTTTCGTCAAAAAGAAGGATGGGTCGTTCAGGATGTGTATCGACTATCGGGAGTTGAATAAGTTAACTATCAATAACCGCTATCCCCTAATTCGAATCGACGATTTATTTGACCAACTACAAGGTGCTACGTGTTTCTCGAAGATAGATCTACGCTCAGGATATCACCAGCTACGTATTCAAGAGGAGGACATACCCAAAACAGCGTTTCGCACTCGATATGGCCACTACGAATTCGTTG
This sequence comes from Helianthus tuberosus, assembly GCA_030545235.1. Classification (NCBI taxonomy): domain Eukaryota; kingdom Viridiplantae; phylum Streptophyta; class Magnoliopsida; order Asterales; family Asteraceae; genus Helianthus; species Helianthus tuberosus. The sequence continues at coordinate 187,559,202 of CM060447.1, forward strand.
TTATGCCTTTTGGTCTAACCAACGCACCCGCGGTTTTCATGGATCTGATGAATCGCGTGTGTAAACCATATCTCGACCGTTTCGTCATCGTATTCATCGATGACGTCTTGATCTATTCCAAATCGAAAACTGAACACGCCTAACATCTTCGTTTGGTTCTCGAGCTACTCCAGGGGAATCAACTCTATGCCAAGTTCTCCAAGTGTGAATTCTGGTTGGAGGAAGTTCAGTTTCTGGGTCACATTGTTAATAGTCAAGGTATTCATGTCGATCCTGCGAAGATTGTAGCTGTCAAGAGTTGGATTATGCCTAAGAACCCGTCTGAAGTCCGTTCTTTTCTCGGGCTAGCGGGCTATTATCGACGATTTATCGAAGGATTCTCAAAGATCGCTGTGCCGCTTACCGCTCTCACGCACAAAGACAAGCCTTTTGTTTGGAGAACCGAACAAGAGTCTGCCTTTCGAACCCTCAAGCATAAGCTATGCAATGCTCCTGTTCTCACATTACCCGACGGAAACAATGATTTCATTGTCTATTGTGATGCTTCCAACCTTGGTCTTGGTTGTGTCCTCATGCAACGGGACAAGGTTATAGCTTACGCATCTCGTCAGCTCAAAATCCACGAGAAGAACTATACAACCCACGATCTCGAGCTAGGCGCAGTTGTTTTTGCGTTAAAGATTTGGCGACACTACCTTTATGGTACTAAGTGTACGATCTTCACCGATCATAGGAGCCTGCAACATATCTTTAATCAGAAGGAACTTAATATTCGTCAACGCCGATGGGTAGAACTTCTCAACGATTACGACTGTGAGATTCGTTATCACCCAGGCAAAGCAAATGTGGTTGCCGATGCACTTAGCAGACGAAGTTATCTGCTTAGCACTCGTAATGTTCAAGCCCAATACGATCTCGAATCCCTCATCCGCGAAGCTCAGCACGCGTGTTTCAACGAACGCACTCTGAAGAAAGAAAGAATCTACCACGATGGAGCTCAGCTTGTGAGCAAATCAAATGGAATATTCCACTTTCTGGACCGAATTTGGATTCCCAAGCGGACCGATTTGCAGCAGATTCTAATGGACGAAGCCTAGAAATCTCCGTATTCTATTCATCCCGGTGCCGACAAAATGTACCAGGATCTTCGCTATAAGTATTGGTGGCCGGGCATGAAAAGGGATATTGCGCTCTATGTTGGAAAATGCCTAACCTGTGCAAGGGTCAAGGCTGAATATCAAAGACCCTCTGGCTTACTCGAACAACCACCGATCCCTATGTGGAAGTGGGAGAGCATAGCTATGGACTTTATAACAAAGCTACCACACACGTCATTAGGTCACGACAGCATTTGGGTTGTGGTTGACCGATTGACTAAATCAGCTCATTTTTTGCCAATACGGGAAGACTACATGGTAGAACGATTAGCCCGAATCTACATCGAAGAGATCATTTGTAATCATGGGACGCCTCGCGACATCATCTCTGACCGTGATGCTCGGTTTACCTCGCGACTGTGGGAAACGTTTCAAACGGCACTCGGTACATCGCTAAATCTAAGTACCGCTTTCCACCCCCAAACCGACGGTCAGACTGAAAGAACGATTCGTACTCTTGAAGACATGCTCCGTTCATGTGTCATAGACTTCGGTGGTAATTGGGATAAATACCTGCCGTTAGTCGAATTCTCATATAACAACAGCTATCATTCTAGCATCCAGATGGCACCATTCGAGGCTTTATACGGAAGAAGATGTCGATCGCCTATTGTGTAGCACGAGATTGGTCATTCGCAATTAACCGGTCCTGAGCTATTACAAGAAATGACAGACAAAATTTTCCAAATTCGAGACAACCTGGTTAAAGCTCGGAATCGACAGAAAAGTTATGCCGATAAACGACACAAGCCCCTTGAATTTAACATTGACGACTACGTACTCCTAAAGGTATCACCTTGGAAGGGTGTGGTCCGATTCGGTAAGAAAGGGAAGCTCGCGCCTCGATATGTTAGACCTTTTAAGATTCTGGAAAGGATCGGAAAAGTCGCCTACAGACTCGAACTACTGGAGGAACTTAGTAACGTCCACCCGACTTTCCATGTGTCAAACCTCCGAAAGTGCCTAGCTGACCACGACTTACATGTTTCACTCAATGACCTGCAAGTGAACGAAACATTACACTTCGTGGAGAAGCCGGTCGAAATCATGGATCGCTAAACCAAGCAGCTCAGACGCTCTCGCATTCCTATTGTGAAAGTCCGATGGGAAGGCAAACGAGGCGCAGAGTTCACTTGGGAACTCGAAAGCGACATGAAGGCGAAGTACCCGCAATTGTTTAAAGAGAAAGTCTAGAAAGAGAAAGTTCTCAAACGTGATTCACGGTGTTGTGCAACTAATTTTGGGACGAAATTCCCTAAACAAGGGGAGGCTGTAGCACCCCGTGTTTTCGGGAAGTCAAAGTCAAGGTCAAAGTCAATGACCGATTTCGCGCAACTTGACTTGTAGTAGATTTCTTTTATTGTAGCTATTATGTGGAGTAAGTGTCTATAAATGCAAAAAAAAAAAAAAAAAAAAAAAAAAAAAAAAAATCGACGTATGTTAATCGCTATTCAATCGACCTACGACTGTGAACTATAGGAAGTAACAATGCGATAAAGTTAACTAAACAATAATCGAGCTATGCTAATCAAATCGACACCGAATAGCAACCCGATCTCTACTTATTGGTTATTGTTATATGTGTGTGTGCCTTATGTGTTACTTGTGCATGTTTATTTATGTTGTGTAGTGGTAAACAATCGAAATGCACTCAAACTTGAAATGCAATCAAACTCAATCGACATCGAACTCAAATCACGAACGAACTATGATAATTAGTAAAGAAAGGATAGCGCGAGATATGAGTGGTTGGGACTGAAAGTAATTTGACTAGGAAACCCTATTGTGTCGAACCGCTCACAACCGAAATCGAATAAGTAAAAATCATCGCGTCAAACACTCGAACCAAGTGCCATCCGGCCGGATAGCCACTTGGCCCTAAGTCAGGTGTCACCCGACCGGATAGTCATCCGGGCGGTGTGCCATCCGACCGAACCACCCTTTCCTCTTTTGGAATCCTATAAATACCCATGTCACTCTCAAACCTTTCTACTTTTGGAAACCTCTGTCCGAACAGCACGCTCAACTCACCTTTTCTCTGATTTCTCTCAATCCCGGTAAGATCTCGTCCTAAACCTTGTACTTTCTTGATGTACACACACTCCTACACCTTCCTATCTTTTAGATCTTAACTTTTAACCATGAAATCACTAGATTTCGGGTGTTCTAGGATGACGTCATCATGTGTTCTTAAAGAACTTCATGTTTTGACCTCAATCCACCAAGAACAACCTAGATCCAACCGATTTCCACGCAAATACACAAAGATCTTGCAAAGATCTTAACATAACATGGTGAAAAAGGATTGAAAGATGGTTTCTAACTTTCTTTCAACTCTTTTACACTTAATGCACTCAAAACCGATAGAATCGGACCTTGTTCTAGTCTCCGATTCACTCTTAGTGTTGTACTAGTCCAAGATCCGGATTATACTCACGAGACCACCGATTTCGGGTTAAACAGGAACAACCGTCTTGTGCCGATAACCGACCGAACTAGGGAGATTCCTGGTCGGTTGGGTCACGCAGGACAAAATGGAGTTCTATTGGCTAACACGTTGTCAAAACGTCTCGATAAAACTACAAACAAACAAAACGACCAAGTGTAAGACGGCTGGAATAACCGGGACAGAATGCTGTCCGACCGGACTGCTGTCCGAACGGATAGGGTACCCGAACGGATTGCTATCCGAACGAATAACACCTTGGGTCCCACACCTCATCAACTCTATCTGAAGTTTGAGTATCGAACGAATGGCCATCCAATCTGATTATCACCCGACCGGATTACTCTTCGGATCATGAGATACTAAGACTTTAAAGACTTAAACAATTTCTAACATGTTCATTAACAGGGTTGCCACCCGGTCGAATGGACATCCGACCGAGTGACTCTTCTGTTATGAATTGTTCCCACAAAGTAACCTCATCACTAAGGTTGCCGTCCGACCGGATGACAATCCGAACTGGTTGTTATCTGTACGATTGACCGTCCGATCGACCGACTTGGAGGATAGAGATACTTCGATGTTTTCAAAATGCTACAACAAAAACTTCAAAAGTCAAGCCATCATACACAAACACATTCATCTCATAGGAAGAAACAATCCACTCGAATAGTCATCCGATTTGACTACCGTCCGACCGGAGGACCATTCGGGCGGATTGTTATCCGCACGGATTGCTGTCCGATCGGATTACCATCCGACCGAACTACCATCCGATCGACCAGCTGTCCGACTCTCCAACACTTGCTTTTCGTTTTACGCGTCACTTATCGTTATGCTATCAATCCATTCAGGCTAACTTTACTCGCCAAGCGCTCCCTTCAATCCATCAACCGCTGTGAGTATACTCGATCCCTTTTTGCTTTAAGCACTTTTGGGTGTTACATACGTTACAACTATTCAAATCACATCAAACACACTACTCAATACTATTTAAACGCTAACCGTTAATGCATGATATACGTGGCCTATGAATGCTTGTTTGTTATGTTTACACATGGAATGCTGTCTACCTGCCTTAGCAACGATAGTACTATAGTTTGGACTCATCACCCGTTCACACGGGGGTTGTTAAGGACAATTACTTGCATGGATTACGGTGGTAATCATGTATTGCGAACTGCCTCGGGCAGTCAACCCACAGTCATTGGTATCGATGGATCTATGTCGATAACTAACGTGCTTCATTTTATTATGTGTACGTGCTGGTTATGCGTAAACGAATTCGAACTCTATATGCTATTATCAAACTTGTATGCTCACCTTTACATTATATGTATTGACTTTATTTTAACGTATGTGACAGGTGCTTAGGATGCACACATGGTAGGAAGTTGAAGCTAGAATAAAGCTTTAGAGCCCAACAAATAGTTGTCTGTAGTGGTCAAACTAAGGGTCACTAGAAGCAGATAAACAATTGCTGATTATTTAAATCTGAGTTGTCAGAACAGAATATTTGCCTGGATTCTTGTCTGTAATAATTATTTTACTGTTTAAGATACGGTATGGGACGTATTATTTAAATTGAATAGTATTGATAAATGTTATGGAAATTTCTGGACAATCTATTTCGCTCAGTGCCATGCCCAGATGTTTCCGCCATCGGTTGGGGTGTGACAGTTGATGCGGACATCGTAGGATATACTCAAAGGTTTCATGATCTCTCACGAGTAATCCTCTACCTCGTAACTCCTAAATTTAAGCGCATTGAGCGCTACATCTAGGGATTGGCTACGGAGATTTGTAGCATGGTGACATCGGCTAACCCTATGACTATTACTCAGGCTGTAACTCTGGCTGTCAGCCTCACTGAAGATGTCAAGAAGTTGTCATTGAAAGTCACTTAGAAAGTTGAAACGCATGCTGAATCGTCTGGTGATAAGAAGAGAAAACACTCGAATCCGAATCAAGCAACCCGCAACAACAACAACAAAAACTCCAACAACAACACAATAACAAAAAACATGGCACCAACCCACCTAAGGTGGCGAAAACATTTGCAGCTGCGAATGACACCGTAACTAGAGGGTACCAGGGCACTCTGCCCAAATGCAACAACTGCAAGTTTCATCATGTGGAAGCTTGTCGCCTTCCAAGGTACGATAAATGTGGAAAATTGGGTCATCACACCGAAGACTGTTGGGGAAGAGGAAATGGAGGCGGTAATAGAAATGGAAATGGGAACAGAAATGGTAATGGTGCTGGAATTGGGAACGGAAATGGTAATGGCAACGGTACTGGTAATCGGAATGGAAATGGAAATGGGTGAAACCAAGGATGTTTTGGTTGTGGTAGTAAGAAACACTTCAAGAAAGACTTCCCGAAGGAGAACAACGCCCAGGGTCGAGCATTTGTCATAGGAGCAAGGAACGCCCGCAAAGACCCTAATATGGTCACCATACGTTTCTCGTTAACAATCACTTTGCATCCATACTATTTGACACTGGTGCTGATTTTAGTTTCATGCCTGTGGAATTTAAACATATGCATGGATTTGAGTCTAGTAGTTTAGACATTCCTTATTTCATAGAATTAGCTGATGGTAAACTTGTCGAATCGGGGGAAGTTATTAAAGGGTGTACATTGGAACTTGGAGAACAGAGATTTAACATTGAAATTTTACCTGTCCAGTTGGGTAACTTCGATGTTGTAGTTGGCATGGATTGGCTATCCAAGAATAGAGCCGAAGTTGTTTGCCATGAGAAGATCATTCGCATCCCTCTTGCGAATGATGAAACGCTCATAGTGCACGGCAAGAAGTGCGACACGCCCCTCTGAATCATCAACTACATGAAGTCCCAGAAATGCTTGCGAAAAGGATGTGTTGCCTTTTTAGCGCATGTGGTAGACAAGAAAGCCGAGGAACCAAAACTTGAAGACATTATAATGGTGATGGATTTCCCTGAAGTCTTCCCCGAATACTTGCCGGGATTACCTCCGCAGAGACAAGTCGAATTCCATACTGACTTGGTTCCGGGAGCCGCGCCTGTGGCCAAGGCACCTTATCGACTTGTGCCATCCGAGATGCAAGAACTATCCACGAAACTCTAGGAGTTGTTGGATAAGGGATTCATAAGGCCAAGCTTATCGCCTTGGGGAGCTCCAGTGTTGTTCGTGAAGAAAAAGGATGGAACGTTTCGGATGTGTATTGATTATAGAGATTGAATAAACTCATAGTCATGAATCGGTATCCACTACCGAGGATTAACGATTTATTCGACCAATTACAAGGATCAAGCTATTACTCCAAGATAGACCTCCATTCTGGCTATCATCAGTTGAGGATTCAGGAGGAAAGCCTACCAAAGACAGCGTTCAGGACTGGCTATGGGCACTACGAGTTTCTCGTTATGCCATTTGGATTGACAAACGCACTAGCAGTTTTTATGGATTTAATGAATCGCGTATGCAAGCCATATCTCGATAAATTTTTTATAGTATTTATCAAGGATATTCTAATATATTCGCGAACGAAGGAGGAGCATGAGCAACATCTGAGAACCATTCTGGAACTACTGAAGAAAGAGAAGCTTTACGCGAAGTTCTCAAAATGCGAATTCTGGATTCGCGAAGTACAGTTCCTTGGTCATGTTTTGAATGAGAATGGTATTCATGTAGACCAGTCAAAGATAGAAGCAATCAAGAACTGGGAAGCCCCCAAAACTCCGACCGAAGTACGGCAGTTTCTGGGATTAGCAGGCTACTACCGAAGATTTATCGAAAATTTCTCCAAGATTGCTCAACCGCTAACTTCCCTTACGCAGAAGGACAAGAAATTTGACTAGGGTGAAAGATAAGAGGAAGCATTCCAACTTCTCAAAGATAAGCTATGTGATGCACCGATCTTATCGCTGCCTGGAGGTACCGATGATTTTGTGGTATACTACGAATGCTTCGCGTCAAGGTTTGGGTTGCGTACTTATGCAACGACAAAAGGTCATCGCATATACAACACGACAGTTAAAGGTTCATGAGAAGAGTTATACCACCCACAACCTAGAATTAGGCGCGGTGGTATTCGCTTTGAAGATTTGGCGGCATTAATATTATGGTACTCGGTATACTATCTTCATGGATCACAAAAGCCTACAACATATATTTAATCAGAAGGATTTAAATATGCGTCAACGACGGTGGGTTGAGTTGTTGAACGATTATGATTGTGAGATTAAGTACCACCCAGGGAAGGCGAACGTGGTAGCAGACGCCTTGAGTCGAAATGAATGGGTTAAAACATTAAGGGTTCGAGCTTTGGAAATGACGATTCGGACGAATCTTACTATGCGTATTCATGACACCCAACAAGAAGCACTCAAGGAAGAGAACATTAAAGCTGAATTTCTCCAGGGTATGGAGAAACAGTTGGTGCCAAATAGAGAGGGAACCTTATACTTCATGGGACGCATTTGGATTCCGCTCTTTGGCGGTATTCGGGAGATTATCTTTGATGAAGCTCACAAATCAAGATACTTATAACACCCCGAAAACGGGCTTGGTAATCAAACCCCGTTAATACTAAAAGACGGGTAAAGTACCGTTAGTGGTAAAAGTAACCCAGTAAATATTAGGATTTAAACAAATAATCCTAATATTAATAAAAAAGCGAATAAGAACTTTCAAGAGAAAATTTAGTTATGAAAGGCCCGAGTTAACGGGACTTAAAATATAACGGGTTATAATTTCCCGAACCTATTAAGTTAACTAGGGATGATTAACCTAGTTACTAGTATGTGGCTAAGTGATAAATGGTAAGTTGTAGCTTCAATTGATCAAAATAAAACATGAGGGACTAATACTTGCCAAATGGGAAACTTGTTTTAATTAAAACAAGTAATAACACACAATACACACACTAAGAGTGTGTGTGGAGATCGACCAGGGGAAGCTCCCCATGGAGCCAAACCCTAACCTTCAACAAATCCATCAAATTGAAGGATCAAATGAAGCCCAAATTCACAACCGAGCGTGAATTAACGATCACCCGAACAATAGGATCGTAAGGTATGTAAAATCTTGATGTTTGGTGAAGTTGTAAGAATTTGATAATCATCCTAATGGTGAATTAGGCATGGATTAGAGAAGCTATGGCTAGATTAGTGATGTATACTTGCTTAGGAACGAAACCCTAAGTGAAAATCATACATAACATGCTATGATTTTAAGGATTTGATGAATTAACACACTTAGATAAATGGGTTTTAATGTTATGATGAAATTGATGATATAACTATGCTTAGAATCAACATGCATGATAACGAATGGAAGGTGTTTGATTAAACCATGAATTTGGGTACAAGATCATACTTCTCACGAAATGGGTTTTTGTATGATATAAAAGAATTGATGATAAGATCGTGATAAAGATGTTTGAAATCATGATATCTACTAGTTGATATGTAGAATTTGATTTTATTAGGTGTTCGGACGGATGCTAGTGATATGATAAAACGGGTTTTCACTTATAAATGAGAAACCTTAGTTCTTGTGAAAATAAATAAATAAGTTAGATTTAATAATCACTTGAACTAGTTGAGATATTGGAAATATAGTGAACCGGGTAAAAGATTTGTTAGACGGTGGCTTAAAAGAACGCCTACCGGGTGATTAGAGAAAATGCCTAAACTAGTTGATAAACTCGAATATGCATTTAGTATACTAATGGGCATTTGACTTTTAAAAAGTCAAACTGACCTACAATGTGATGAATGATAATTAGATATAGAAATGCGTAAGGTGGAATAATCGTATTAAGTCATGATTAAACTAACCACCTTGTGAATGATGAATAATAGTTGGCGCTTAACAAGCTAGGTGAAGCTTGGGGAGAAAGCGGGTCAAACGAATCAAGAAGGAAAAAAAAGTGTAGCTTGGATACAAGGTAAGTAAAACTTACACCCTTTTTGTAGAACACGTGTTTGTTTTATAAACTATGAATGCGAATAATGTAATATCCGAAATAAGGGTTCCGACACGATTAACACAAGTCGGAACGAGTATAAATGATAAAAACCATGGTTTATGGTAAATGGGGCGAATGGGTGAATTTGGAAATTCAAAATCATGCTTTTATTCTAAATTTTGTAAATGTTTGGTCTTATAGTCCAAAGGGGTCAAATGGTGATGATAATACCATTTGATAATATTGACTAATGAGGTTGTCAAGTCGTATGTTATCAGGAGTGAATAGCAAATTGGATAATTGCGACGCCATAGAATATTGGTTAATTAACGCGAGGTATAAAACGGGTCTATATGTTGACTCGAGCCAGGTACGTATATATAAATTCATGGTTAAAAATGCAATGTTGGTCAAATACCTTAGCAAAGGGACCTTTGTCGTAAAAGGAGGAATTAAGTTGACGAAAATGCCCTTGATAGGTAAATCGGGCAAACGACCCTTAGAGGTCGTTTAGATACTAGTTTTATCATTATGTAACTCATAGACATATGTAAGAGTTGTATGCATAAACCTTGGGGGTCAAATGCCTATGAACGGGTCAATCACGTAAAATGACTATCCTTAAGGTAAAATGATAATCTGAGGGGTAAAATTTGGATTACATAGATAGCCACATTAAACCCATCACAAATATAGTTGTGATGGAAGATCATTTGATAAATAATATGGAAATGAGAAGCTAGAAATAAATGAGTAGGAATTATGCATAAAAGTGCTTAAATGCCCTTAACGGGTCAATTAGACATCTAAGTAAGAAAACGGGTTTAAGAATGTATATAAACCCGTGATTTGAATCTAATATGATAAGCAATATGGAAATGATGAGAAATTAGAATCAAACAACATGTTTGTTTGATAAAATCGCGAACATGTCAAAAGTTGGTAGAAAGAGTAAAAAGCCGAAGACTTAAAAGTCTTAAATTTTGTTAATCCGGATATTGGATTTTAACTCCATATGATGAAGGATCAAATTACAATCATGTAGGAAGAAACGGTAGGTCAAACGGATTGAAAGATACGAAAGTTTTCGTATCAAAAACGGCAAAAAGGAAGGTGCTGGTACAGGGGCCACCGTAACTTACGGTGCCCACCGTAAGTTACGGTGGGGGTTGAAATCATTACGCCAGTTCTCTACTGATTTACGGTGGGGACATATTAAATCAGGGGCCACCGTAACTTACGGTGACCACCGTAAGTTACGGTGGAGGCTGGATTTGAATCTTTGTTTCTAGGATCAAGGGATTAATATTGGGATTTCCTGATTTTTCTTTAATTCGATGTTTCAACCCGTATTTATGTGATTATCAAAACTAACTTTTAAGTTGGTTTTGAACACAGGTGAATGTCGAGAGCCCCGGATAAAGATCAAGCGTCGAGCAAGAACCGAACACGCGTTAAATGAAGCTTCCACAAGTTGTTTCGTCGTTATTCTAAAACGGCGAATTAAACCACTTTATGTGGTATCACTTTAATTTGTAAAAGTTTTTAATAATCCCGTATTTCCAATGTATATAATCATTAATTACATGATTGTTTTCGTAAAATATACGTTAAACCTTGATTTATAAGAACGGGTGTTACAATACTCGATCCATCCAGGATCGGACAAGATGTATCAAGACTTGAAAGAGTATTATTGGCGGCCGAATCTTAAGAACGTCGTTGCTGCTTACCTCGGAAAATGCCTAACTTGCGCAAAGGTTAAGGCGGAGTATCAAAAGCCATCAGGTCTGTTGCAACAACCAGAGATACCCGTTTCGAAGTGGGAACAAATATCGATGGATTTTATGACGAAATTACCCAGAACTCCTAGAGGACACGATAGGATATGGGTGATAGTCGATCGATTGACAAAGTCTGCGCACTTCCTACTGATATGGGAAAAGGATAACACTGGAAAGCTTGCCGAATTGTATCTCAAGGAAATTGTGGCACGTCTTGGATTGCCTATTTCGATAATTTCAGATAGAGACGGACACTTTGTATCAAGGATTTGCCAATCTTTTCAAGAGGCCTTTGGATCTCAACTAGATCTAAGCACAGCCTTCCAGCTGCAAACCGCGGCCAGTGCGAACGAACCATACAAACCCTTGAAGACATGCTTCGTGCGTGTGTAATGAATTTTGGTGGCAGCTGGGATACTCACCTACCTTTGGTCAAGTTTTCCTATAATAACAGCTATCATACGAGCATAAAGGCCACACCGTTCGAAGCTCTATATGGTCGATAGTGTCACTCACCACTGTGTTTGGTAGAAGCTGGAGACAGACAACTGATTGGTCCCGAACTGGTTCAGGAAACGACTGACAAAATCTTTCAGATATGAGATCATATTAAGGCGGCTCGTGATCACCAGAAGAGCTACGCTGATCGAAGACAGAAACCTTTAGTCTTTGAGGTGGGAGACAAAGTGTTGTTGAAAGTCTCACATTGGAAAGGTGTAGCAAGGTTCGGGAAGTCTGGAAAGTTGAATCCACGGTATATTGGACTGTTCAAGATTTTGGAAAAGATTGGTAACGTAGCGTACAAACTAAAGTTACCGGAGAAATGGCGTACACGATACGTTCCATGTTTCAAACCTCAAGAAGAGTCCAACCCAGGAAACCGTTATCATCCCTACGGATGAAGTTCACATTGATGACAAGCTCCGATTCACAGAAGAACCTACTGAGGTGATGGACTGGAATGTCCAGAAAACAAGGAGAAGTCGTATAAAACTGGTCAAAGTATGTTGGAACTCTCGAAACGGGCCCAAGTATACTTGGAAACAGGAGGATCAATTTAAATCCAAGTACCCCTACTTGTTCGAGGAAGCTCCTACGAGAGATAACTCAGCTTGAATTTTGGGACGAAATTCTTTTAACAGGGGGGGGGGGGTTGTGACACCTGTGTCATTGCGATCATCAAACAAATACCAAATTAATGAAATATTGTGTTTCATACTTGGGATTTGTAAAAATATGTGTATCGTTTGCACATATCAATTCTTGTTCGATTTCGGGCTTTAAATCGCTTTCTGGAAGGTTATACGCGAACTGATGCGTAAATATAACCAGTTTAATGCAACGAACATTATGGAACTTGATCATAAGTTAAATATGCCCTAAATATCCTTTACATAGCTTAGAAATAGGCTTTTAGGTGTTTGGTACGCAAAAATAAACTTTCTTGATCAATAGGGACTAAAAGCGTCAAAAAGTGCATAAGTTTGCATTTTCACGCTTATCTTACGTTCTGAATACACCCGGACATCAAAAAATTTATGTAATCATTAAAATATTTTATCTTAGTGATTGGCATGATAAAATTCCATTCGTCGCGTAATTTGGATCGTTTTTCACGTCCGTTCGTGTTTCGTCGTAATTAACCGAACAACACAACCGTACGACCAAACGAACCAACATCCGAGATATTTTTGAGCATATTTTAAGTTCCCTATACTTTAACTTCATTTTAGAGCCTTGAAATGGGGTTAACGAGGCTTAAATGCGTCAAAAATGCATCGGAAACCAAGTTTTAGGCCTGCAGGGACTAAAATTGTAATTCTGCCAAACTTCTTAGGCTTGGGGCATAAGCCTAGGCTATTCTTATGCGGCCCGCGTAAAACTGCACAGATCAGAAAACTTGTTTTTCAATTCAGCAGCTGGTTTCATGGGTTTTGCACATGGTTTCTTCATCCAATGTGCTTGTTTTGGACACCCATTGTATTACAAAACAATGGGCACACATGGATGGTTGATATTGAAACTTGGGAATCGAGGAACGATCTTAACGGTGGACCGAAATCTATAAATACCCACTTCCATTCACTTGTTTCCTCACACATTTGATCTGATTTCTCTAGGTTGGAGCCTAAGAACCTTCATACCTGAGAAATCTTGGATCAAATCTCCATCGCTCGGACCTCTTGTAAGCTTCTTTCATTCTTTTATGCGTTTCAAACAGTGTTTGAATATCTGCTTTAACCAGTCAATGGTCAACACGAAGTTCGTTTGAACTTCGTAACATGAGCGTAATCAAGATGGTTATAGTCTCTTGTGACTATACCTACTGATTACCACATTATTTAGGCGTAGTGACGAGTCATAGTTTCGGTCAAAATACGCGTTTATGCGTATTTTGCAACCAAACTATTGTTTGGGTTTCAAGACCCTTTGTCTTGATATCCAAATTGTTTTCAAACTTCGTTAAACATGTTTTAACATGTTTAACTCGTCACTTTTAGATTAGTGCTTATATAGGGTCGTAAGATAAGCGGTCTAAACAACCGCTTAGACTTTCAAACGTCGAACATTAGGATCCGACCAAGCATATATTGTGACCATAGTTGTATAGGGAATAACCTTCCGAGGTTATACCTTATGGTCACTTCGTTTAGTTAGTTGTATGATGGTAGTTTATATGCCTTAGGTAAATGACCAAAATGCCCATTTCATGCATAATTGGTATTTAAGCATATGTAACTTAAACTTTTGTCACTTAACTGATTTTGCAACATATTTAAACATTTTAGGCATATAATACTTGTCATAGGACTAGTTAGGCGTTCCAAACGCGTTTTACGCGTACAACGCGTTAAAATAACGTAAGCTACCTAAACGGGTCGTAATGGGTCGTAAGCACTTAGGATAGGTTTCGATTTAGTATGAAGGCTTTGTTAAACCATATCATATGAGTTCCAACACTCATTAGGTTTACAAAACCTCATCCTATCCGATCTTCCGATTTAGGTCCGGTTTATTTACATAGTTACCTATATTAGGTGCTGTTTGATTTCTGTGATCCCTCTAGCATTGCTTGGTAGTTATTCAAGACTTCTAAGCATCCTCAAGTGAGTACATAGTCCCCTCTTTTACTGCTTTCAAATGTTTTGGGGTGAAACACATGTGCCTACTTGTTACTTTCGTGCTTTTCATGCTTTTATATCATATACTTGCTATGTTCATTAGTACACATATAGTACATGATTTCATTATGTTTTGCTATGTATGTTCATTTAGCATGCTAGCACATTGATTTTCATAATTACTTCTGTTGCATATGTTCGCTCAGCATATGGACACATTGTTTTACATTTTGAACTGTTGGAACCGTTTGTAACTGTTTGATTTATGTGAACCATTTGTAACTGTCTGATTTATGTGAACCGTTTGTAACTGTTTGATTTATGTGAACCGTTTGTAACTGTTTGATTTATGTGAACCGTTTGTAACTGTTGATTAATGTGAACCGTTTGAAGCTGTTTGAACCGTTGGGTTAGGGAAGTGATTATGTAACGTGGCGGGTGTAATGTGTTAAAAGCATGGTGGATACGCCGCTGGTACTTCCTATATATAAGTTCTTTTAACACCTTATATATCGTTGCGTTATCTAGATCACTTGGGCAAATGTTATCAAAACGAAGTTATATTACAAGGTT
Organism: Helianthus tuberosus; assembly: GCA_030545235.1. Taxonomy (NCBI): domain Eukaryota; kingdom Viridiplantae; phylum Streptophyta; class Magnoliopsida; order Asterales; family Asteraceae; genus Helianthus; species Helianthus tuberosus. The sequence continues at coordinate 187,574,243 of CM060447.1, forward strand.
TTTCTAACAATATATACTATTCGAGTTTTATTACAAAAACGATTTTCAATCTGGGTCTACATAACCAAATGTCTTGGAGTAAAGATTCATGGCTTCGAGGTTTTATAAATTATAACAAATCTGTTTTAACTTGGGTATTTCAATTCATAATATAACCATTTTACAAAAAAAAAAGTTTTCTAATATCGAATAACAAAGTTGTTTTGAGTTATTTCAAAAGGTAAAACGAGCCATGAACCTGACACTCACACAAATCCTATGTACTCGCCGGCATTTTTATGCTGACGTATTTTCACATGTGTTTCAGGTACCATAGTTGATGATGTTTGATGATGATATTGATGCATGCTCACATAGGAATGGACGAGACCTTAGTGACTTAATAACAATGAAAGTCTATTTGTTCATGTTTTGTTTCTAATTTCAATGCAATGTAATACATTTAATTCAATAAAACGAAACTATTTAATCAATGGTTGTGAAACAATGATTCTGTTACAACACTCCCCGACGTTTCCGCCACGTTTTGTTGTTTTACATGGTCGGGGTGTGACAGAAAAGTTGGTATCAGATCCCTTGGTTATAGGGAATTAGGTTATTAGCAATGCTTTGACCTAGACTATAACCTTCCTAGGACCCTAACGCGAGTTTACTTGCGTTTAGTCATAAAACAATACCGTCGCCTATCTTTAGGTGACAACCATAACAAGAACACAAATTTCGAATCCGCTTTGAAAACTAATCATCTGTTCTAGGATGATTTATTATAAGGTTTTGAACCTTCAAAGTTTTCAAAAATCTCGTCAAAGTTTGGGTCTTATTAATGTGAACAGGTGCAATCTGGAAGGGTGGGTGCCTGTATCCTGAGTGTTATGTCTAAGGCTAGAGTGTTCGTACAAATCCACATAATCGGACCAGTCACTCTTACCTGGGAACTCCTTGGGGTGAGTGTCCACTTATAGGCTAAAGCATGTCTTCGCGATACATTATGAGGACCTATTTCTTTTGATTCAGCTTTTGTGTGTCGTTTGTTTGCTTCGTGATTCAAACAAATGACCATCACCCTGCTTTTGGTCGGTAATTGTAACATCCTATTCTTACCCAATGCCGTTTCATTTGATTTCTCTCATGCTTCCTCTTTTAGAATGCCTCCATGACGCGACAATCAGGTACCTAATGAAGTACTGGCAGCTATCATTACGCAGCAAATGGCTGCTACAATCCCAAACATCATTGCTCAATGTAACCAAGCCCTTAATAACAACAATAATGCTCCATGCAACTTCAAGACATTCAACTCTGCCCAGCCATCAAAATTTTCTGGGTCTCAAGGAGCGACTGCACTTCTGCAATGGTTCGAGAGTCTAGAGAGCACCTTCAGACATGTTCAATGTCCAAACGAGCGAAAGGTAGAGTTCGTATCTAGTGTTTTTGAGAAACGAGCTTTAACATGGTGGAATGGTGTGATGAGGGACAGGGGTGCCGATGTGGCACTGGCTCAGACATGGGAAGAGCTTCGAGCTCTAATGATGAGGGAATTCTGTCCTCGTCATGAGATTAGGGCATTGGAAAGGGAATTTGACGATCTTAAGCAAGATAGCGGTGAGCATCGAGCCTACACGGACCGTTATGAGGAGTTGAGTCTGTTATGCCTGAACATGGTTACGCCCTTGGATAAGGCAATCAAAAAGGTGATAAGAAACCAATCGAGGAATCGAAACCAAAGGATGAACAGACTGGATCCCCCAAGAAGTCAAAGAAGCAAAAGGCTTCTCAGAACTTCGCCATGGTCACTCACAATGATCAAGCTGCCCCCAACCAACCAGCTCAACCCCCTGCTAGGAAGCCATACAACGGAACTGCACCCTTGTGCAACCAATGTACCCTTCATCATCATGCTAGTGTGAAGTGCCACAAGTGCCAAACTTGTGGACTTATAGGAAATACAGCAAGGGTTTGTCCAACTGCAGCTGCACCAAATCAAGCTGGCAACAATCTTGCCGACTAGAAGACGATGTGGTTTAGAAATAATCGAGCCTTATGTATTATTTTCTTTTGTTGTCAAGGTTGATGAAACAGTTGTTGTTGTTTATAAATAAATCCTTTGTTTACATTGCAATATACAAATGTGGTGGCATGTATAAACAACATATCCCCTACAATACCGACAATCAAGGAACCGTATTCCTTGAAGAACAGACTACCCCCAAAATTCTTCCATTTTATGATCTCTTGCGTTTTCCACGAAAATCATAAGTACCTGTTTTCTCCAAGGAAACGAAGTACAAGGCGCAAGTTACAACTCTGGATGAATACCCAAAGTACCACTATAAATCCTTAGTAGGGTACCTAAGGGTATTTCTGTAAGTCCTAAATTGTTGTCTACCTTAATTCGAATATTACGTTTCCTTGTAAACGAAATCGAATCAAAATTTTGGAAGATCATGCTATCTTTTCAGATAGATTCTTGTGGACGTTGAAGTCCATCGACTGGGTTCCTGGTATACCTTGAATACCCATGTTCAATCGAAAATAAGTTAATAACAATTAATATCAAATTGATAACAAAATTAATAACCAAGAAAACAATTATGTGCTTATGTGTTTATGTGTTGACCTAATCAAAGTTATCTCGACCTTGTTCAAATTCTATCCCCTTCACATTATAAAACAAACTGTGATTTCTATGCAAGGAATTACATAATTATGGATGCATACATAATTATGGAATTTAGTGCACAGAAACCATAACAAGTTTTGTCATGTGTCTTGAGTTAACTCTATTCATTTTCCATTTCTGAAGAATACTTGTTGAAAATGACTCCGTCTGTTCATTTTCGTTTCTGAAGAATGTCCGTTGAGGAAAATGAATATCCTTTTGTTTATTCCTTCATTTTCCATTTCTGAAGAATACCTGTTGAAAATGACTCCGTCTGTTCATTTTCGTTTATGAAGAATGTCCGTTGAGGAGAATGAATATCCTTTTGTTTATTCCTTCATTTTCCATTTCTGAAGAATACCTGTTGAAAATGGCTCCGTCTGTTCATTTTCGTTTCTGAAGAATGTCCATTGAGGAAAATGAATATCCTTTTGTTTATTCCTTCATTTTCCATTTCTGAAGAATACCTGTTGAAAATGACTCCGTCTGTTCATTTTCGTTTCTGAAGAATGTCCCTTGAGGAAAATGAATATCCTCTTGTTTATTCCTTCATTTTACATTTCTGAAGAATACCTGTTGAAAATGACTCCGTCTGTTCATTTTCGTTTCTGAAGAATGTCCGTTCAGGAAAATGAATATCCTTTTGTTTATTCCTTCATTTTCCATTTCTGAAGAATACCTGTTGAAAATGACTCCGTCTGTTCATTTTCGTTTCTGAAAAATGTCTGTTGAGGGAAATGACAGGATTATGCCTTGCATATCTTTGATGGGTTATTCTACGTAAATAGATAAACACCCTAGATTCCATGCAAGACAATTATTTAACACGGCGTCACAGACGGACTCCTACGAATAAATTTCGGGACGAAATTTCCTAAAGTAGGGGAGATTGTGACACCTGTGTCACTGCGACCATCAAACAAATACCAAATTAATGAAATATTGTGTTTCATACTTGGGATTTGTACAAATATGTGTATCGTTTGCACATATCAATTCTTGTTCGATTTCGGGCTTTAAATCGCTTTCTAGAAGGTTATACGCGAACTGATGCGTAAATATAACCAGTTTAATACAACGAACATTACGGAACTTGATCATAAGTTAAATATGCCCTAAATATCCTTTACATAGCTTAGAAATAGGCTTTGAGGTGTTTGGTGCGCAAAAATAAACTTTCTTGATCAATAGGGACTAAAAGCGTCAAAAAGTGCATAAGTTTGCATTTTTGCGCATATCTTACGTTCTGAACACATCCGGACATCCAAAAATTTATGTAATCATTAAAATATTTAATTTTAGTCATTGGCATGATAAAATTCCATTTGTCGCGTAATTTGGATCGTTTTTCGCGTCCGTTCGTGTTTCATCGTAATTAACCGAACAACGCAACCGTACGACCAAACGAACCGACATCCGAGATATTTTTGAGCATATTTTAAGTTCCCTATACTTTAACTTCATTTTAGAGCCTTGAAATGGGGTTAACGGGGCTTAAACGTGTAAAAAATGCATCGAAAACCAAGTTTTAGGCCTGCAGGGACTAAAATTGTAATTCTGCCAAACTTCTTAGGCCTGGGGCGTAAGCCTAAACCTATTCTTAAGCGGCCCGTGTAAAACTGCCCAGATCAGAAAACTTGTTTTTCAATTCAGCAGCTGGTTTCATGGGTTTTGCACATGGTTTCTTCATCCAATGTGCTTGTTTTGGACACCCATTGTATTACAAAACAATGGGCACACATGGATGGTTGAGATTGAAGCTCGGGAATCGAGGAACGATCTTAACGGTGGACCGAAATCTATAAATACCCACTTCCATTCACTTGTTTCCTCACACATTTGATCTGATTTCTCTAAGTTGGAGCCTAAGAACCTTCTTACCTGAGAAATCTTGGATCAAATCTCCATCGCTCGGACCTCTTGTAAGCTTCTTTCGTTCTTTTATGCGTTTTAAAGCACGAAAGTTAAACAGTGTTTGACTTTCTACTTTGACCAGTCAATGGTCAACACGAAGTTCGTTTGAACTTCGTAACGTGAGCGTAATCACGATGGTTATAGTCTATTGTGACTATACCTGCTGATTACCACGTTATTTAGGCATAGTGACGAGTCATAGTTTCGGTCAAAATACGCGTTTATGCGTATTTTGCAACCAAACTATTTTTTGGGTATCAAGACCCTTTGTCTTGATATCAAACTTGTTTTCAAACTTCGTTAAACATGTTTTAACATGTTTAACTCGTCACTTTTAGATTAGTGCTTATATAGGGTCGTAAGATAAGCGGTCTAAACAACCGCTTAGACTTTCGAACCCGACCCGTTTGGTCGATCATTAAGATCCGACCAAGCATATATTGTGACCATAGTTGTATAGGGAATAACCTTCCGAGGTTATACCTTATGGTCACTTCGTTTAGTTAGTTGTATGATAGGTAGTTTATATGCCTTAGGTAAATGACCAAAATGCCCTTTTCATGCATAATTGGTATTTAAGCATATGTAACTTAAACTTTTGTCACTTAACTGATTTTAAAACATATTTAAACATGTTTAGGCATATAATACTTGTCATAGGACTAGTTAGGCGTTCCAAACGCGTTTTACGCGTACGACGCGTTAAAATAGCGTACGCTACCTAAACGGGTCGTAATGGGTCGTAAGCACTTAGGATAGGTTTCGATTTAGTATGAAGGCTTTGTTAAACCATATCATATGAGGTCCAACACTCATTAGGTTTACAAAACCTCATCCTATCCGATCTTCCGATTTAGGTCCGGTTTATTTACATAGTTACCTATATTAGGTGCCGTTTGATTTCCGTGATCCCTCTAGCATTGCTTGGTAGTTATTCAAGACTTCGAAGCATCCTCAAGTGAGTACATAGTCCCCTCTTTTACTGCTTTCAAATGTTTTGGGGTGAAACACATGTGCCTACTTATTACTTTCGTGCTTTTCATGCTTTTATATCATATACTTGCTATGTTCATTAGTACACATATAGTACATGATTTCATTATGTTTTGCTATGTATGTTCATTTAGCATGCTAGCACATTGATTTTCATAATTACTTCTGTTGCATATGTTCACTCAGCATATGGACACATTGTTTTACATTTTGACCTGTTGGAACCGTTTGTAACTGTTTAATTTATGTGAACCATTTGTAACTGTCTGATTTATGTGAACCGTTTGTAACTGTTTGATTTATGTGAACCGTTTGTAACTGTTTGATTTATGTGAACCGTTTGTAACTGTGTGATTTATGTGAACCGTTTGTAACTATTGATTAATGTGAACTGTTTGAAGCTGTTTGAACCGTTGGGTTAGGGAAGTCATTAGGTAACGGGGCGGGTGTAATGTGTTAAAAGCATGGTGGATACGCCGCTGGTACTTCCTATATATAAGTGCTTTTAACACCTTATATATCGTTGCGTTATCTAGATCACTTGGGCAAATGTTATCAAAACAAAGTTATATTACAAGGTTTTTCTAACAATATATACTATTCGAGTTTTATTACAAAAACGATTTTCAATCTGGGTCTACAAAAAAAAATGTTTTGGAGTTAAGATTCATGGCATCGAGGTTTTATAAATTATAACAAATTTGTTTTAACTTGGTTATTTCAATTCACAATATAACCATTTTACAAAAACTAAGTTTTCTAATATCGAATAACAAAGTTGTTTTGAGTTATTTCAAAAGGTAAAACGAGCCATGAACCTGACACTCACACAAATCCTATGTACTCGCCGGCATTTTTATGCTGACGTATTTTCACATGTGTTTCAGGTACCATTGTTGATGATGTTTGATGATGATATTGATGCATGCTAACATAGGAATGGACGAGGCCTTAGTGACTTAATAACAATGAAATTCTATTTGTTCATGTTTTATTTCTAATTTCAATGCAATGTAATACATTTAATTCAATAAAACGAAACTATTTAATCCATGGTTGTGAAACAATGATTCTGTTACAACACTCCCCGACGTTTCCACCACGTTTTGTTATTTTACGTGGTCGGGGTGTGACAAGGGGGGGGGGGGACTGTGATAACTGGCACAAAACCGGTAATTTCCTAACTATTTTAATAATTATTTATTTCCTGCATTTATGTGTTTAAATGACAACATTATATGCTTACATGTTATACATATGAATTAATGCATGTTTCATACTTCATTTATCGCATTGTGCAATACATTAAGGGTTGCGTCGAAACGATTAGTAAACTCACCGGTTAGACAAGCTGTGTCAACACAGCTTCAGCATGCAGTTAAACGATAGATTTAGGACTTAGATGTGGGTTCAACTTCAAAATTACATTAAAACCGAAGTGTGTGAACAAGGGTTAACATAAACACTTTCCGAAAGCTGAAATAAGCACTAAAAACCGTCCGAAACGCACTTTAAACGCAGAATTCTGCAGAATTCAGCAAAAAATCAGCATTTAAACATCAAAATAACATTTAGAATTAATGTTTAAGTGTCCAGAATAACTTGTAAAGTGTCGGGAATGAAAACTGTCTACCCAAAACACCAAAAATAGACTAGAAATATAGTTTTTATGTTTTAAAGCTAGTTATGGTGAGAGAACACCTTAAAAATCATAAAAAACACTTAAACACACTTAACTTCACATTAAACCTTCTAACTTACCTTTAACCCCTAAACTTCCAAATTTTTACACTTTACCCCCCCCATCCTAACCGGCCCTAAAGATGCCCCACAACCTTTCTCCATGACCAACACATTGGTTAGTTAAAGATGCCAAAAACATGAAGACCTTTGGTTAAACTTATGTTCTTGGATATAAGAACATGTTGGAGGGTTAAGAACCTTATCATTTTCAAACACCACACTTCATCTTCTTCTCTCTTCCTCTCCCTCCCACTCTCGGCCATAAACACACGCCCATACATTCATCTTTTTCTTCATCATTCAAGTAAATCTAAGGGTATACAAAGGTGCATGAGGATGATCTAAGAAGGTATCAAGCAAAGGAAGTTGAAGAACCTTCACTAGGAGCTTTTAACCACCATTTCTTCTTCACTCTTCTTCTTCTTAAGTTCTTGCCACATCCCTAGCCACAAGAGCTAGTGGTAAGCTCCATAAACCTTCTTTTACTTCATGTTTATGCTATGTACAAGTTACAGAATCTAAGAAACCAAACTTTAAAAGATGAAGATATGTAAATCTAACATAATCAAGGTGAAAACAAGTTGTATGAAGTTGTTTGATGTATTATGTGAAGTTGTTGATGTTGATCTTGTGTTTTTAGTTAGGTCCATCATATGTAAGCTTGTTAGAAGCTTAGATCTAACAAGTTTAAGCATGGATCTTGAAAGATCCACGATGAAACTTGAAGATGAACTTGAAAGATCTTTAAAGTGAGTATGAAAATGGTTTTAGAATATGTTTTTCATGAACTTGAAACCATTAAATCATGTGGATGATTTGTTTTGTGAAATAAAGTTTCTTCAGAGTTTACTAAAGTTTACAAAGAAGCATGAAATCAAGTAGCTCTAAGTGTTTTAAGCATGGATCTAAAAGACTACATATTTTTAAGAAATATTCAAGTTCATCCTAGGGTTTAACAGGATGATTTTAGTGATTTTGCTTGTTATTATGTTGAATCTTGGATTTTGATGATTTAAAGAAAATAAACACATGTTTTAAGAACATGGGAAACCTCCATTTTTAGAGGAAACTATGTATAAAATTTTGACACTTAGAAAAATATAAGTTTTAATGAAACTTTTTCCTAAAAATTCATCCAAAAATATATACCAAGGTTTCCTAATTTTTATTCAAAATTACAAGTCAAGAAAATAAGGTTTTCTTCAAGGATAAAATCAATTATAAGTATGTATATTTTTAGAAAATATATATATATATATATATATATATATATATATATATATTTAGTGGTCACAAAATTTATGTGCTAAATGTATATTACGTGTAATATATGTATTTGTGTATACCAGGAACAAAAAAATAAAATAAATACTCCAAAGGAGTGTAAATACAAAATACACATAAAGATACACAAGTAAATATTTATGAATATATATATATATATACACAAAATCCCCCACAAATGGGTATTTGGACAAGATACAAAATATATATTAATCTAAATATATTACTCACAAATACATGGACTCGGACAAAATATTTGGACATTATTGGACATATATATATATATATATTTGGACAAATATATAAAAATTACTCGCATTTAATGGAATTTATATAAAACCGGATAAACGACAAATATTATATATATATATATATATATATATAGTATAAACAAACCTTAAAAATATATATTATTTTTAAGAAATATAATTTCAGAAAGTATTAAAAATCAAAAAATTGATTTTTGGCAAACAATGTAAAATACACTAGTATTTACACCTACATACAAGTATACTTTCCTAAGTGTACTTATATAAAAATAATATGGAAAATATTATTTAACAAATTACTTATATTTATTTTTGGAAAATAATGTAAGTATCATATAATATATAAGTTAAAAATATATATTATTTTTTACATATATCGTTTTCAAATACTACATACACAAATATATCTTTTGGGGAATAAAATATATATATTCACAAGTGAACAATATGATTTAGACAAACAATGTTGCGACGAACGGGCAAGACCCGACCATCATGGGGACGGCCCACACATATGACGAACTTACACGACTAAAACAAACTAAATACATGACCCAAGAGGGTAACTTATACTTAGTAAGTTACAAGTTTAGATGATTAACGTATGTGGAACGTTTATAGGTTACGACAATCATAAGACAAACACCGGTGGAGTTTCGACCCTGAAGACGCAAATCTGTGAGTTCATGTCCCCACTTTTAAATATTTTCTTGTTTTCTAAACCTTGGGGAAAATACATGTACAATGGTATGTTATAACAAAACTAAGGAATGATGCATATATCATGTTACGAATAGGGTGAGACTTAAGCACACCACTAATCAACTATATACCTAGATCGCGGAACAAAGGTTAGATCTAATGGGTTTCTGGCAGCCATACTCTTGGCCACTTTTTACCAAGAGTGCTTTTGTGTCTTGAGTCATAAATCGACGGAAAAATGCCTATGGTTTGGATGCTTCCTATGTCGTTACACATGTTAATGGCCTTGCAAACCATTAGCGATCTCGATTTCCTTACATTTACATAATACATTTTTCAAGAACATTATACAATGACATACCATGATTCTTACAACTATTACTCATATGTTTTACACAAACTGCATGATTTCACACCAATTTTTGTTGAAGATTTTCAAAACTTACATGTATTTTGGGAAACTAAGTGGATGCAGGGGGCCTCTTTTGCTCAAGAAAGTAGTTTATGCTTCAAGATGTCATGTGTCTGTACTCCATTACCACCTTTTGATGGATTTGTTTGCTATATCCCGCCTCCTTGCGGTGACATAGGGAACAAAACCTTGATCTTTGATTGAAATGATGTTGTAAACTTTTCAAACAATTATCTTTTGTTAAGATGTAAACTCTAAACTTAATTTGTATTTTGAATGTTTAAAGTTGAATGGCAAAATTTAAAGTTGTTTTTATATCATGTACTATGTTTACTTATCATATGCAATGAGAACCTTTCATGATCACACCTCGTGCTTCTGCCTTTGAAAGGGGTGTGACAAAACCCTTGCACTTTATGTCATTTAGTCCTAACTCAATTAATTTTCATGGTTAAATTTGACCAAGTGGACCGACACGAGGGTATTTTGGTTATTTTACCCTAACAATAAAATATAAAATAAGAAAAACCCATCTTTTACCTTAAGTCTCTCTCTCTCTTTATACAAACTCTCTCTCTCTCTCTCTCTCTTTATACAATTTGAGCCACCACCGCCATAACAGCGTTCACCACAGATCCACCGACCACTGTAGCAGCAACTCACCATAGCACCGTTCACCACCGCTATAGCTCTGCGGTCATTCAACAAATAGCTTCCTTCATTCAACAAAAGCCGACGTTCGTTCCACAGAAGCCAACATTCGTTCCACAGAAGCCGTCGCCATTCGTTCCAGGTAACCGAATCACCCGATCTTCGTTCTAGGGTTAAGGTTCTTATGAATTAAAGTGGTGGTTGTCGGATTTGGTGTGGGGTGGGGTGTCTGTCACACCCCTTTCTAAGGCGGAAGCACGAGGTGTGATCATGAAAGGTTCTCATTGCATACGAATGGTAAACATACTACATGCTCGTAAAATAACTCCAAATGCCATTGACAAAACATAAGTTAAGTGTTTACAACACAAATACCATATTTTCTGACAAGTTTACAACTTTATTTAAAGATGAACATCAAGGATTAGTCATTATATCACCACTTGAGGTGGGATATAACCACCAAATCCCGCAAAAGAGGCATTGGAGTCTTGACATAACATAACTTAAACAACATCCTGGAGCAAGAGTAGGACCGCGCGCACATCCACTTTAGTTACCTGAAATAAATGTGAGTTTTTAGAAAATCGTCAACATAATGTTGGTGTGAATTCATGCAGTTTTGTATTGAACATTTGTATACTTGTATGAAAACATGGTATGTAATTTGTATGAAACAAGTATTTCTGTAAATGTAAGGAAATCGAGATCGCTAATGGTTTGCAAGGCCATTAACATGTGACACGATATAGGAAGCATCCAAACTATAGGCATTTTTAACTGTCAAATCCACGACTGTCGATTTACGACTAGAGACACAAAAGCACTGCTTGGTACTAGTATCACCAAGAGTGTGGCTGCCTGAAACCCATTAGATCTAACCTTTTGTTCCGCGATCTTGGTATGTAACTGATTAATGGTGCTTATGGTACCCTATTCGTGACATGATCTAAAGTATCATTCCTTAGTTTTTTATTCCACATACCATAACACATGTATTTTCCCCAAGTTTAAAAAGCATATAAAAGTTTAAAAGTGGGGACATGAACTCACAACTTTGCGTTTCCTGCGTCGTAAACTTCACCGGGTTTGCTTATATAGCGTCGTGACCTATACGTGTTTTATTAACGTTAGTCACTAGACTTGTATCACACAAGTACAAGTCACCATCTTTTATGTATGTGTTCTTCGTTGTTAAAAATAATTTATATTTTTAACTATGTATCTTACTTATATTATTTTTCCAATAAATATAAGTATCTTGTATTTTTCACCCGAGTTATGTTTTTTTGTCCAAAAATACATTTTAAGTTCATAACTTGTCCAAGTTATATAATCTATTAAGAAATATATTTTCATAAATATATTTTCTTGTATTTGTCTATGCATGTTGTATGTGTATTTTTGTATTTTTTATTCCTTAGGAGTATTTAGTGTATTTTCAAGTCCTAATACACTATTACATACAATACATATTACATACACTTAGCACAGAATTTGGTGACCAATAAATATATATATATATTTTCCTCAAAAATATACATACTTAATATCACTTTTTATCTTGAAGAAATCATCATATCTAAATCTTGAAATTTACACAAAAATTAGGGAAACCTTGGTAAATATTTTTAGGTGAATTTTTAGGGAATAAGTTTCACCAAAACTTATATTTTTTCTAAGTGTCAAAATTTTATAGAAATTTTGACATAGTTTCCCCTAAAAGTGGAGGTTTCCCATGTTTTCAAAACATGTGTTTATTTTCTTCTCAATCATCAAAACCAATTAACAACAATCAACAACTCATTCAACACTTACCGAGTGCCAAAATCAAGTAAATTACACTACATCATGAACTTGAAGTTTTTGTAAAAACTTGTAGTAACTTACCATGTTATTTAGTAGGTTTAGTTATCCTTAAAAACATATTTATTTGTTTCTAAATCACATTCTTGTAAGATTTAGTTGTTTACAACTTGTAAGATGATTTTTCTAAAAATATTTCTTTTGTATTTTTCTTGTTACAATCATGTTCCTAGTCTTGATTTAACACTAAAAATGTGATTAGTTTACTTAGAAACCATGACTTCGTAAATCTTATAAATAAACTTGGTTTCTTGAGAAAATTATTTTTGTAATCATCTATTTACAAGATTTGTATTTTGTTTAAATCATCTTTACATACGAAAACCAATTTCATCATTCAAGTTCATGAAGACATAAAGCATGATGATCTTGGTCTTTCACAAGATCACCACCTTAACTTACTAGATCATGTGTTTAATCACAATCTTGTAGGTTTCTTATGATGTCTAACATCACTAACACAAACCATCAATCATCAAGAAGCAAATCAACACAATCAACATGTATTCTTATGTTATTTAAGCTTATGTTAAAGATTCATGATCATGTTCTTTAGGGTTCTTCAAGATTAACAATGTTCATCATCTTTTAACCATCAAAATATGAAGTAAAAACAAGTTACAAGGAGCTTACTACTAGCACAAGGGCTAGGGATGAACACAAGAGGTTGAAGATGACAAATGGGTTGGATAAAAGCAAATGGGGGAGGTCCTTCAAGATCCACAAGCTCCAAACTTCCTTAGACACCTTCTAGCACCTTGTGATAGCTTGGGATTGGATAATCAAAGTTGAATGAAGGTGGTGGTGTGGATGGTGGTTTCGGCCGAGAATGGCAATAGGGAGAGGAGAAAGGTGATGAGTGTTTAGTGTGGGTGATGAATGAGCACTTATCCTTCTTATAACCATCCAATCCTTTTAACCATTGTGTTTCACAAGTACACAACACAATCTTAATCATATCTAAGTGAATCAAAGGGAGATTATGCAAGATCAAAAAGGATCTTGGTGGGGTCACCCTTGTGACCGTCCACTTACATGGGGGGGGGGGGGGGTAAAGTGTAAGTTTCAATTACTAATTACATAATCAAGTTAGGTTTCAAGTGTCTTGATTAGGGATTTAATGTGTTAATATGTTATAAGAGGTGTTATGGTGTTCAGGGATTATAACTAGGTCAGAAACATTAAAAAAATGCTTCTAGTATAATTTTGGTGTTTCGGGTAGTGTCCGGTTGTTCGGTTAAATACCGGTTCGTTAAAGTGTCAAACTATTCCGTTTAGTGATCTTTAAGTTCCCTTTTGTGACACTTTTAATTCCTGACACTTAGGAAAGCATTCAGGACCATTTACTCATATTTTTACATGATACTAACTCGTTACAATGCTGAATTTTGCTGAAATATGCTGAAATATGTAAAATCCAGTATTTAAAGTGTGTTTCGGGTGCTTTTTAATGCATATTTTAGCTTTCGGAAAGTCTGTATGTCAACCCTTGTATCCATACTTGGGTTTTAATGTATTTTAGACGTTGGACCTACTCCTTGGTCCTAATTCCATTATCTGACTGCTTTCTCCAGAGTTGCTGACACAGTGTGTCTTACCGGTGAGTTTACTAGTCTTTCTGACGCAACGCTAACAATTATGCATAAAACAATATTTGAAGTATAAAACGTGCATGAATTCACAAGTATAGCATGAAATCAGATAATGTTGACATTTAAGCACATAATTGCAGATATTAAATAATAATAAAATTGTATGGAAGTTACCGGTTTTGTGCCAGTTGTCACAGTGTCAGGTTTGGAGTGGTGGTTGTCGGATTTGGTGTGGGGTTGTCGGATTTGGTGGGTGATTGTTGGATTTAGAATGGTGGTGCTAGGGCGATGGTTTATGGCAGTGGTGGTTTATGGTAGTGGTGGTAGGCACATAAGTTCTAGATTTGGCGCGGTGGTTGGGATTTGGTAGTGGTGGTGCTAGGGTAGTGATTTATTGGCGGCTGCTGGTGGGAGTGGTGGTAGCGGTGGCTAAGGGTGGTGGTGGACAGTGCTTCAGGTGAGAGTGGTGGTGCCAGACGATATTTAAGAGAAGGTTAGGTGAAAAACTAAATTACCCTTGTGTTACCTAATTAACCAAAACAATTAACTGAATTAGGGTTAAAGGGCGTAACATGCAAGGGTTTGCAAACATCGAGTACGTTTTTGTGATTTTTGAAAATAAAGAACACACTTTGCAATCTAGTGTCAACATAAAGAACGATTTTTGTAATTTAATCATATTAGATTTGAAGGTTGATGTGAATGAGAAGTAAGGCAAAAAGTGGGTGGGGATTTCTAGGTTGTTTTAAAGTTGTTACAGTTCTCTTTCAAACATGTGTACTATAATAATAATCAGTACACGATTTGCTTTCGTAACATCATAAAATGTATTAGAAGAAATTGAGAAAAAAATAATAACATATGTACAATAGTTTTAGTAAATATATAAATGTCTATTAGAGATCATACCAACACGACCTCAAAAAATATTAAAGTAACTAGTGTGAATCACACGCATGTTGCGACATGGTGATTTTAAATAAAATATATATTTTAACTTAGATAAAAATACACGTTAAAACAATAGAAAAATGTATTTCATTTTAATATGTTCAGAAGAGAAATAAACAAAAAGAAATTAGTAAAGTATCAGCACGTTGCAGCGAATTCGTTTTGAATAAAACTTTTATTGAAGCAAATACAGCGCAATAATAAACGAATGTATTTCAATTTATAATAGTTCAAAAGTTAAATGATAATGGAAAAACCAATTAATTCACGGAATAAAACAAGAACAAATAAATCTAAAGATAAGCTTATTGAAAAAAAAGAAAAATAAACTAGAAGTAAAATTTACGAAAGGAAAAAACCTTAGAAAGAATAAAAATGGCAAAATAGTGAAAATAAGGGTGGGGGAGGTTGTGTGTAGAGCGGTCCAAAAAGTGTGATTCAGAACTCACTCGATTTGAAACTAAGCCGAACAAAGCGAGCTTTGCTTGACTCGGTTTTTAACGAGCCGGATTGGCTCAGTTTTGCTCACTTAATAGCTTGGCACGATTTGGCTAACATTATTGTAGCTTTAATATGTTAAATCTTTAAATACATATAATATATTATAATGAATGGTTACTATTTGTGACTATTTAGGTGTGTAGTTGGATATCCATGGCATATTCGGGGGTTGATTCGGATGTTAATGAACTTAAATTGTATTTAGTTGAAAGAGTTAATCGTCAAAATCGTCCCTAAGGTTTGGGCACGTTTGCCATTTTCGTCCAAAATGACCTTTTTGTACCATTTTGGCCCCCACGTTTGGCATTTTTTGACATTGTCATCCAAATGACTAACTTAGTTAAAAAAATACCATTTAATGAGGGGTATGTTTGAAATTTTACATTTATAAGTAGGGGTATTTTGGTCTTTTGGCTTTATCATTTTATATATTATATAAAAATGTATACTGATTATTTATTTCCATTTATATATTATATTCAAACCAAAAGAATCTAATCATCATGCTTTGTATAAACTAGGTTTAAAGAAGTTCGCCGTGTTGCGGCGAATTTCTTTTGTTATTTAGTCTGTGTTTACATGTGTTTTGAAATCACTACTGTGTTTACATGTGTTTTGAAATCACTACGAGCGTGTTGCGAACGGAACTACTGACAAGAATAAAAAGAAAATGTAGAAAAAAAAACAGTAAAAGATAACAGAAAGAAAATCAACCAAAGAAGTTGTGTGGTAATGATGTTGTTCGTCTGAAACCCGTGGTCAGAGATGAGCAAATTGTTCTGGGTACTGGTACCAAATTTACTGAACCGAAAGATCTTAAGTACCAATTCGGTACCGACTTTTGGCATTCCTGATACCGGTTCACTACCATTTTTTACATTCATATACCGGTACCCTATCCCTACCCCTAAAACTAAAAAAAGAAAAAAAATTAAAAGTTGAAGAAAATCAACAAAAAAAAAAGTTGTACGATACCGTTGTTCGTACGGTAACCGTGATCAGGGATGAGCAAATGGTACCGGGTAGCAGCGCTGAATTTCCCGAACCAAAAGATTTCCAATATCAATTCGAGTCCAACTTTTGACGTTTTCTTTATTAGTGCCGGATTTTACCTTCATGTACTGATACCGAACAGGACCGTCCCGGCATTTTCGATATCAATACTGGTTCGATACCGGTTGACACCAAGCTTATCCCAACCCCTGATATGAAAAAAAGGGTTAAAGTTAAAAAGTAAAGAAAAAAACTATTATTATAATATTAAAATAGTAAAAGTATTAAAAAACTATATATTATTATAATATTAAAATCACTATTCATTTCATTTCCTTTAATAATATATAGTAATGTTCATCATCGCAGACAGTACTTCTCCACCCAACTTATCTCCGACAACTACCACCGCCATCAACCACCACCCCCGCCACTACCTGCCACCACTTCCATCAACCTCATCAGCCACCACCCCCATCACCTCCACCTCCACCTCCACCAACCACCTGGCATCACCGGATTCCTCTCTACCACTACCCAAAGTTGTTGATGAGTGCATTCAACTCTCTAAACTCCGACGACTCTGCGGGGGTCATCATACTGTCCGGGTTGGGCCAGTTGTTCTGTTCGGGTGTGGATCTGACTTCTGGTACAGATGTGTTCAAGGGAGACGTGACGGAGGTAGAAACAGACCCAATTTCTCAAATGGAGCGGTGTTACGTTTGCTTCAGTTTCATTCATCATCATGCTGATTTTGTTTTAGAAACCTTAGAATTCGTTTTAATTGAGTCGAGTAGGGCTTAATACGTTTTGGATTTGTTCAAGAATTGAGTCAAATCAAGGAGATGTCAATAGTTTTTTTACGAGAAATTGAAGAAAAATTGAAGTGTTGTTATTTTGTTGAACGAATTTTGATAGAATTGGGTGGGGTTTCAGATCCAACAATCGTGGTTATGGCTGGTGGGGTGGTGGTGGTGGTGGAGGTGCAGGTGGGCGACTAGGGATGAAGAAGAATGTTTTTTTATTAAAATGAAATCATAAAGCCAAAAGACCAAAATACCCCTACTTATAAATGTAAAATTTCAAACATACCCATCATTAAATGGTGTTTTTTAACTAAGTTAGTCATTTGGAAGAAAATGACAAAAAATGACAAAAAATAGCAAACGTGGGGGGCAAAATGGTACAAAAAGGTCATTTTGGATGAAAATGGCAAACGTGCCCAAATCTCAGGGACGATTTTGGCAATTAACTCTAGTTGAAATTTGAAACTTATGTTATATTTGCTTAGAGATTGATTTTGGCTTGTTAAACTTATTTTGGATATTTTCTTTTAAGCTATTGATTGCTATTTTAGACTAATGACTTTTGAAAGCTATGTAGCCTAGTCAAGTCGAGCTCAGCTAGTTCGGTTAAAAACTAAACCAAGCTCGATCATAGATTTTCAGCTCAGCTGGCTCAGTTTTTAATCGTCCTTGAGTCTGAGCTTACCCTTGACTCGATGTTGCTCGGTTCATGAACAACCATATGTAGGAAGGACTAGAACTCGCGTTAGACTGGTGGACAAGGAGCACACCTACTACCAGCCTAACCCTGCCACTTGTTTCTTTCGGTCTACTCTACTCTACTGATTATATGTGTGTGTGTATGTGTGTATATATAGGGGTTGGTTAACGCACAATATTCCTTAACGTACGATGTGTACGAGATGAAATTACGCACGTTATAAACTCAAAAATCTTAATCATGCATGTTATATTTTCAAAGTGTACGCAGCGAACGTTAAGCAAAATTGTACAATACACTTTCACTATATATATATATATATATATATATATATATATATTTTCTTTTAAGGTTCATTTGAGAACCACTCTTATTGCGAGAACCGCGAGAACCAACGTGAACACAAAAAAATACCTAAAAAAATCCAAAAAACCCACAATTTTTTTTTAAATATTTTTTCTAATAAAAATCGCTATATTTTGTTACAAAAAAACGCTTTTTTTTTCGAGTTACAGTTATGGATGCACATGTGCATATGTATCATTTCTTGGACAAATTCCATAATATATTACCAGTAGTAGAAAAATGCACTTTCATTTACACTACCATATGTAATACACTACTTTTTACATTACCAATATTAGAAATGCACATGTGCATCTATATGTATCAACATGAAATAAGGTTCTTTGGTAGAAAAAGTTTGTGATTTTAAATGATGAAGTAGACCCATATACATGATTTTTGGTTAGTTATATCTAGTGGTTGATGATTTGATTATATTTGTCACTTTATGATATAATATGTTGTTTGGATGGTATAAAGAGTGTTGATGTACATATAATAAAGTGAAATATTGGTAATAATATTGTATTATGGATGGTAAAAAGCAATGGTATTGTATTACGGATGGTAGGAGGTAATGGTAGTGTAATATGGATGGTATGGTAGATGAAAGGGAATGTGTATTCAAAGTGATGTACTAAAACACGTTATAACATGTTCATATATATAGATGCACATGTGCATTTCTATTATTGTTATTGTAAAAATAGTGTATTATGAATGGTAGTGTAAATGAAAGTGCAATTGTCTGATATTTGTAATGAATTATGGAATTTGTCAAAGAAACGATACAAATGCACATTTACATGGATAACTGTTACGCGATTTTTTTTTATTTTGTACGAAATATAGCGATTTTTCGAAAAAAACAAAAATTTTTTTGGGTGTTTTTTAGATTTTTTTAGGTATTTTTTGTTGTGTTCACATTGGTTCTCGCAATAAAGGGTGGTTCCTAACGAATCCTTCTCCTA
The DNA here is from genome assembly GCA_030545235.1 of Helianthus tuberosus. Lineage (NCBI taxonomy): Eukaryota > Viridiplantae > Streptophyta > Magnoliopsida > Asterales > Asteraceae > Helianthus > Helianthus tuberosus. The sequence continues at coordinate 187,593,595 of CM060447.1, forward strand.
TATATATATATATAGGGCAAGGTTTCGTTAGAAACCACCTTCATTGCGAGAACCACGAGAATCAACGTGAACACAACCAAAACTACTTAAAAACACACAATTGTTTTTTTATTTTTTTGGTTAAAATCGCAGCTTTTTATTTATAATATTTTTTGTTAAAGTCGCGATTTAACTAAAAAGATACTTTTTTAGCATTTAGTTGTGGGGTTTAACTTTAGGGTTTGGTTTTTAGCATTAAGCTTGGGTGGTTTTTTTTTTTTTTTTTTTTTTTTTTTTTTTTTTTTTTTTTGGGGGGGGGGGGGGGTAGGTTTTTGAGTTGTGGTGGAGTGGGTTTATTTTGTTGTGTTCACATTGATTCTCGTGGTTCTCGCAATAAGGCTGGTTCTCGCATGAACCCTAAGATATATATGTGTGTGTGTCTAGGTTTTATGTGTGTGTTACGGTAGAAATTATGATGTTTTATAACATTTTACACTTTTCATGAAATTTGGAATTTATAGCCAAATCCCACCATATATATATATATATATATATATATATATATATATATATATATATATATAGTGGGGATCCTGTGAAAAGTGTGTTTTTCCTAGAAAGTGTAAGAAGCGATTTGGGCCATTAGATGAGTGTGTTTAATGGTTGAGATCATTTTGGTAATATACGTGTCTTTAAAATAAGCTAATTTAATTGATTGGGGGTAAATGTGTCATTAAGTTGTTTTAAACTAGGGAATAACTACCAATCATAAAACCACCTCCAAAAATGTCGCAATTTTTTTTCTCTCTCTCTCTAATCCCTAACATTTGAAAACACCAAATCATACAAAAAAATACCGATAAATCAGATCTATATGTGTTCACAGTAGTGCGTTTTAGCGATAAAACACAATGTGACGAACTAGTGACTGACTACTAAAACACAACATCAAGAAGGCCAATTGATAAAACACAACGTGAACCAGTAACTGATAAAACACAACATCAAGAATGCCAAAGTCATATCCACTAGTAACTGATAAAACACGATATCAAGAATGCCAAAATCACGTCAACCAGTAACTCATAAAACTGCAGGACCCGTCTCTATTAATCAATATTATAATATTAAACACGCATTTTATATGAAAATGCAAGCTTACAAAAAAACTTTTCCAAGTTAAACTTCTTACATATTTTAAAAAACATTCCAAAATATAATTTCAAGTGTTTACAATAACCACTTTTTAGACTAGAACAAAATAAGATCGTTGCGGAAGCTTCGAGACATGTGTTCGGTTCTCCTTTCTTGCTTGATCCTCATCCGGAGTTCCATAAGACATTCCTAAAATCAAAACCAACATAAAAGTTAGTTTTGACAGTTTCACAACAAGTTATAAACATATTTCCATCCAATTCATTTATCCATTATTCAAAATTCTTGTTTTCTTTGAATTCGTAATTTAATCCTCCATCATATGGAGTTAAAGTTAACATCTGAATTCATAAAATAATGGGCTTCGAGCCCTTGACTTTAAAATTCATTTTTTTAAAGACTTTTGACCCATTCAAGTTTTTAAACCTCAAAACTTGTTTCTAATTGACCATTAAGCATACATCAACATGTTTATCTCAAAATCTTTAGTTCGGGTCTGTAATCTTTTATGAATTATGCGGCTAGTACTCATTCTTATGCGCATAATTCTTTTGACCCGTTTCGAAGATTTAAATCTTTTAAGTTTAAATCTTTCCCCTTCGTTATGCACAGTCCACTTGATATTTACCTCTAACTTACATGATTGTAAAACATGTTCCTAAACGGCTCATAAGGATCGTTTACCCGGTTCAGTGTTCATGGGTATTTTGGTTAACTTCAGTCCCTCATTATACGACGAAGGGTTTTCACTAATATTTGACCATCTTATTACTTCTAGCTATAATTCAAAATATGCGTACCTGGCTCGGGTCACAATATTGACCCGTTTAAATATCTTTTGCTTTTAAATTTTCTAGATAAAAACATTACAAACCGTATGTCCTTTCCTGAAATCACAACACTTAACAAGCGGTCATCAATTAGTATTATTGTCAAATGGTATTAACTTACCATTCGACCCGTTTAGCCGAAAGTGACCATTTATCAACATAAGAAGATATTTTTAATTACCATCCCGCCCCTTAAACCTATTCCGGTTTACACCGTGAGTTCTTATTACTTAAATGGCATTACTTGAATTATTTGACCCGTTAAGATTTACACCAAATGGTTATCTTTTCAAACCTTTTATCTATCCGTCAACTTATGTACGGATTTTTTTATTCAATCACTTTTACCCATTACGGTTTACCCTATAATGTGATGTTCAAAATTCCATATTGGTTAGTCTTCACCCGACTAGTCTACCGTTTTTACCCCTTTTTACCATAGTTTATGGTTTCTTACCATATTTCCTTATTCCGGCTTACATTGTATCATGCCGGAATATAGTATTTTCAAATACTTGTTATAATTCAAAAATCAATACTCACAAGTAAATGTATCATAATACCAAGGGGGTGTAAGCTTAACTTACATTGAATTCCGATTATACTTTTCCACGCGTATTAGTTCCGTTTGACCCGCTTCTACCAAAGCTTCCACCTAGCTTTTCGAGCGTCAATCTACCTTTTATCATTCACAAGGTAATTAGATTAGTCATTATTATCAAGACTATCTCACCTTACGGACTTTATATCAAAATCACCAAATTGATTTCATTATTGGTCAGTTTGACTTTTAAAAGTCAAATGGCCTATAACACGAGCAATTACAGAATCAAGTTCAACAATTCATTTAAGCAATTTGTCAAATATCCGATAGGCATTATTCTTACACTACCGTTTTAACTAGTTTTCTCATCAAATTCATTATACTTCTAATTTCTTTAACTAGTTCAAACGATTATCGTGACTAGTTTCTTTATTCATTTTTGCAAGAACCAAGGGTTCCCTTTTATAACGAGACCCATTTCATCATACTATTTAGCATTCATCCGAATACCTATTATAATCAAGTTTCATAACTAGTTATTTAGCCAAGCTTTAACATTAATTCGGCAAGTTCATATCACTGAAAATGGGCTGTTTTTGGTGACTTGTTTAACCTGTTTACAAGTCTTCAATAAATTATGATTTTTTTATGTGGCGTACCTCTCGGAGGGTTAGGCCTTGTGTTAAAATTTCAAAAAACATATGTTTCTTGAGTCTAAAATGTAATTCCAGGAAATATCTTTAAAACCCCACTGGAATCGCATTTTTTCGATGAAAATTGAGCGTTTTATGAATTTTTCCGTATCAAAGGTTCAAGCTGCGTTTTCTGGCAGTATTTGTAGCCCATTACGAATGTCATAACTCAATTTAGGGATTTAGTTATGATCTCAAATTTTTACTGTAGATAGTTTTAAGCGATTAAAAGAATCGCCAATTGGAATTTCGTCAATCGGATAAACGAGGAATTTTTAATAAATTTTTCCGTAAGCTGCAGTCAGAAGTGACGAATCTGATTGCAGCTTAGTAAATGTAGTAAATGAATTTTTACGAACTTTTGGTAAAGACTGTTTGAATTCAGCTTTCAATTTAAGCATGTTCTTGACATCATAACACTAATTTTTAGCAATCAAAACCCTAAAAACATCTCATACATGAATTTAGCATCAACAAAATCTGAATTTACTTGAGCTTGGCATGATTTCAATATATTCTTGTCTAGGGTTTACTCCTAGATATGTTTTCATTACTAATTTCATCTAAACATCAATCATGCAAGTTCAGATTTCGACTTCACAAATCATCAAGAATTCAAGAAGTTACCAAAATACGAAATTCAACATACCTTGTGATCCCCTCACTTGAGTGATCACTAGATTGATCTTGGTTTTCGATTTGAACTTGAATTGCCTTCTTAATTTGATCAATTTTGTGAGTTAGGGTTGAACTTTTGAGAGCCCTTTCTTGGCTCTGTGGATCGCACGCCCAGAACACACACTTAGGTGTGTGTTTTGGTTTTGGTTTTTAATTTAATTAAAACCTTTTTCACTTTTGCCAAGTTTAGCCTTTCTACAATTCAATTATTTTTATAAAGGGTGTTTTAACCTTGTTTTCTTATTAATTCGAGGCCTATGATTAACTAGGTTACTTATTCCTAGTTACTTTATCTTGACCATAACTGACTTTTAATTTACAATATAAATTTTATATTTTGGGGTGTTACAAGTCTACCCCCTTAAAGAGGTTTCGTCCCCGAAACCTTCTTTAATTAGTTCTTTGGTTTTGACCAAACAAACTCAGTTTCGTTTTCAGTGCGTTCTATCTTTTAGTCAAAAGTCACCATTCGCATCTACGCGTGTGTCTTTCACGTGTAAGTCCTTACGGACTGTAACTTGTATCTTGTATTTCTTCTTTTGTCGCCTATTTGACCGAGTTGTCATTTGATCACCCGGTCATTGAGTCTGTCAGCATGTTTACTCCATGCTAATCCTATATTGACAAACGCTTTACATAAGTCACATCATTATTTTAACTATAACTTGTTTTATCGCCTAAACTGATTGGTCTCCATTTTACCTCATACCTCGTTATTCGGGTATACTATATTGGCGTCATCAGCCCTTTGCGTGTTTATAATTTCATATCTAGTAACTTATATTACAACGTGGTTGTATTCTGTATCACTTTTGTGTCCGTGATCACATCACGTCATGTTTAGGTTTATGTCAGCTTTTTATTTTCAAAATTATCACTTTTCGAATATATAGTCTTGCACCTATCAGTGTCAAGACTTATATCTTTCATGCTTACTATTTATACGTCTATCAGAATTCATTTTTGTAAAAACGTCATTTCTTACCAAAACCGAAGTTTTAGTTTAGCATCTTCTCTTTAACTTTTGTCAATTATCCATACCGGGATATTGACAGTGCAAAATTTATTCTTTTACAGTCTTTATTTTATGCGAGGATTCTCAATTGATTCCCTCGCCTTGTCTAATTAACCCGTAGGATTTACCACTTAGCCTTATGGGCTATTTTATTAGACTTTTCGCCTCTTTAAGGTGAGGTCCTTATAATCTATTTATTTCTAGGCATGACTCGTGGGTCGTTTTAGTCTCAAAGACCTTTCCATTGTTTATAACCCCAAAGGTTATGTTGATCCCGTAGTTCATTCTTTACTCGTTTCGTTCTTAAAATACATATTTGGTGTCAAGGCATCCTGTTTTTTTTTGTTTGAAGAGTCATTTGGTTTCAAACTTAAGATCTGTTAACCTTGACTGTAGTTCGTGGCTATAATCGTTTTATTTCGGATCATTCTCCCGACTCTATGACTTCTCACGTCATTTATACGTCGGTTTGTCTTATGCTCATTGTTATTTGGTTTGCATATATTTTTATTTGGTTATGTCCCATTACCGGGCTCATTATTCTTTTGCTTTTAACGCTACCTTTATTTGGCTAGCGCTTATTTGTGCCATCCGGCATTATATTGTATTCAACCTGTTTGACTTGTTAATGTGAAATCCATCACTTATAAACGATCAACTTTATTCTTTATTCAACCCGTTCAACCTTAAATGGTTGAACATGTTTATTCAAAATTTCTATTTACGAAATTTTATAGTCATAACTCATAATCCAAATCTTTTGATTTTCAGCGTGCGTTCACGTCTCTTGGTTTACACATGTGCTTAAATTCTTACCCATCAACCGGGTGTTTTACCGAAGTCGTTATTATAGCAACCCTCCCGGTATGCATTAAGACCTCGCTTCACTTTTATATTCTGACTTTGTTCTCAAATTTGACGTTTTGCAACAACGGTCCGTTTAGAGACATATTTGCATTTTTCGGGTTCGAGTGTAAGTACACCCCCTTCCAATGCGTATCTTAATCATTTTACATGTTTGCATTCTCCGGGATCGAGTGTAAGTACACCCCCTCCCAATACATATCTTAATCATTTTACATGCTTGCATTCTCCGGGTTCGAGTGTAAGTACACCCCCTCCCAATACTTATCTAAATCATTTTACATCAATCTTTGTCCCTTCACTCGGGCTCATTATCCTAATGTAATTCGCTTCCGTCACCCGGCTGTGCGTTTACATTATTATCAAATATTTTGCTCATTTGATTCGTTTGGGTACTTTTTAATTTGTCCCACTCACCCCCGTCCTTACTACATCGGATGTAAGCATGTCCATCATAAAAAGTTCATGGTACCACGTGCTCACCACTTACTTGGCCAGAGTAAGCGATCAGTACCTGGTATACATGACCTTTTTATAATTTTCACATTACACCCCATGTAAGTAATGCCTCTATTTGTTTCTCTTGGAAACCATATCCCGAATAGATTTTCTATTCGGGTTTTTCCAAGTTTTTAATCTACATATGCAACTTTCAATTTCTACATATTTGTTGCATATTACTATTTGTGTAATTAAATTTAAAATGTGCACCTGGTAATGCTTGCCCTAACGGGCTTCTCTTGCCATTAGCCCTATTCGCGAGCGCCACGCGATTTAGGTCCTTGATGAGCATACTCTTTGGACTGTTCCTCTATCAAATCCGCGATTTGTTAAACTCTCGCTATCTTCATATGCGAGTGTCCTTCAACTAAAACATTTACAATAGTTAGTAATTTCGACATTAATGGGTGCCCGTATTATAATACAAGGCTTTTCTACTATTCGCATCAACACGTGTAATTTCGTTGACTATATCTACTCCATATCTTTTTTATTGGTATAACGTGTATTACACGATAACCATATGTGTTGTTCTCAACACTTTAATCATACTAAACCATTGATATACATGTACTTACCGGATTTGCGATCAAGCCACGAACCGAACACACTTTATTCTTTAACCATGAGCTCTGATTACTAACTTGTAAGACCCGTCTCTATTAATCAGTATTATAATATTAAACGCGCATTTTATATGAAAATGCAAGCTTACAAAAAAACTTTTCCAAGTTAAACTTCTTACATATTTTAAAAAACATTCCAAAATATAATTTCAAGTGTTTACAATATCCACTTTTTAGACTAGAACAAAATAAGATCGTTGCGGAAGCTTCGAGACATGTGTTCGGTTCTCCTTTCTTGCTTGATCCTCATCCGGAGTTCCATAAGACATTCTTAAAATCAAAACCAACATAAAAGTTAGTTTTGACAGTTTCACAACAAGTTATAAACATATTTCCATCCAATTCATTTATCCATTATTCAAAATTCTTGTTTTCTTCGAATTCGTAATTGAATCCTCCATCATATGGAGTTAAAGTTAACATCTGAATTCATAAAACAATGGGCTTCGAGCCCTTGACTTTAAAATTCATTTTTTTAAAGACTTTTGACCCGTTCAAGTTTTTAAACCTCAAAACTTGTTTCTAATTGACCATTAAGCATACATCAACATGTTTATCTCAAAATCTTTAGTTCGGGTCTGTAATCTTTTATGAATTACGCGGCTAGTACTCATTCTTATGCGCATAATTCTTTTGACCCGTTTCGAAGATTTAAACCTTTTAAGTTTAAATCTTTCCCCTTCGTTATGCACAGTCCACTTGATATTTACCTATAACTTACATGATTGTAAAACACGTTCTTAAATGGCTCATAAGGATCGTTTACCCGGTTCAGTGTTCATGGGTATTTTGGTCAACTTCAGTCCCTCATTATACGACGAAGGGTTTTCACTAATATTTGACCATCTTATTACTTCTAGCTATAATTCAAAATATGCGTACCTGGCTCGGGTCAACATATTGACCCGTTTAAATATCTTTTTCTTTTAAATTTTCTAGATAAAAGCATTACAAACCGTATGTCCTTTCCTGAAATCACAACACTTAACAAGCGGTCATCAATTAGTATTATTGTCAAATGGTATTAACTTACCATTTGACCCGTTTATCCGAAAGTGACCATTTATCAACATAAGATGATATTTTTAAATACCATCCCGCCCCTTAAACCTATTCCGGTTTACACCGTGAGTTCTTATTACTTAAATGGCATTACTTGAATTATTTGACCCGTTAAGATTTACACCAAATGGTTATCTTTTCAAACCTTTTATCTATCCGTCAACTTATGTACGGATTTTTTTATTCAATCACTTTTATCCATTACGGTTCACCCTATAATGTGATGTTCAAAATTCCATATTGGTTAGTCTTCACCCGACTAGTCTACTGTTTTTACCCCTTTTTACCATAGTTTATGGTTTCTTACCATATTTCCTTATTCCGGCTTACATTGTATCATGCCGGAATATAGTATTTTCAAATACTTGTCATAATTCAAAAATCAATACTCACAAGTAAATGTATCATAATACCAAGGGGGTGTAAGCTTAACTTACCTTGAATTCCGATTATTCTTTTCCACGCGTATTAGTTCCGTTTGACCCGCTTCTACCCAAGCTTCCACCTAGGTTTTCGAGCGTCAATCTACCTTTTATCATTCGCAAGGTGATTAGATTAGTCATTATTATCAAGACTATCTCACCTTACGGACTTTATATCAAAATCACCAAATTGATTTCATTATTGGTCAGTTTGACTTTTAAAAGTCAAATGGCCTATAACACGAGCAATTAAACATTCAAGTTCAACAATTCATTTAAGCAATTTGTCAAATATCCAATAGGCATTATTCTTAAACTACCGTTTTAACTAGTTTTCTTATCAAATTCATTATACTTCTAATTTCTTTAACTAGTTCAAACGATTATCGTGACTAGTTTCTTTATTCATTTTTGCAAGAACCAATGGTTCCCTTTTATAACGAGACCCGTTTCATCATACTATTTAGCATTCATCCGAATACCTATTATAATCAAGTTTCATAACTAGTTGTTTAGCCAAGCTTTAACATTAATTAGGCAAGTTCATATCACTGAAAATGGGCTGTTTTTGGTGACTTGTTTAACCTGTTTACAAGTCTTCAAAAATTATGATTTATTTATGGGGCGTACCTCTCGGAGGATTAGGCCTTGTGTTAAAATTTCAAGATCTAAATCTTTACCAAAAATTCGTAAAAATTCATTTACTAAGCTGCAATCAGATTCGTCACTTCTGACTGCAGCTTACGGAAAAATTCATTAAAAATTCCTCGTTTATCCGATTGACGAAATTCCAATTGGGGATTCTTTTAATCGCTTAAAACTATCTATAGTAAAAATTTTAGATCATAACTAAATCCCTAAATTGAGTTATGGCATTCGTAATGGGCTGCAAATTCTGCCAGAAAACGCAGCTTGAACCTTTGATACGGAAAAATTCATAAAACGCTCAATTTTCGTCGAAAAAATGCGATTCTAGTGGGGTTTTAAAGATATTTTCCGGAATTACATTTTAGACTCAAGAAACATATGTTTTTATCACGTTTTTTTTCAGGTTACAGCCAATTAAAATCGGCTGTAAATTCTGATCAGGAGCTGTTTGAATTCAGCTTTCAATTTAAGCATGTTCTTGACATCATAACACTAATTTTTAGCAATCAAAACCCTAAAAACTTCTCATACATGAATTTAGCATCAACAAAATCAGAATTTACTTGAGCTAGGCATGATTTCAATATATTATTGTCTAGGGTTCACTCCTAGACATGTTTTCATTAGTAATTTCATCGAAACATCAATCATGCAAGTTCAGATTTCGATTTCACAAATCATCAAGAATTCAAGAAGTAACCAAAATACGAAATTCAACATACCTTGTGATCCCCTCACTTGAGTGATCACTTGATTGATCTGGGTTTTCGATTTGAACTTGATTTGCCTTCTTAATTTGATCAATTTTTGTTGGACTCTGTATGCCCAAGACACATATTAAATTGATGTGGCTAGTACGTTATGATCCATGTCGAGTCATACCCAATAACAAGCTAGACAAACACTTACAATATTTATTTATGATATGATCAAATAAATAAATATCAACACTTAGAATATTTAGAAATTGGTTTTCTAAATAATTGCACTTGACAAACTAATAAATTATATGGATAATTTATTTTGAGAGAATATTTTATTTTGTTATTTAATGGGTTAAATAACATCATAAAAATAGCATAAGTCTTATAACATATGATTTCATATTTTATAAAAGTTATAATATATATATATGCAAGACTTATATTTTATATAAAAGAAATTGTATATTTTTTTATATATAAAAGCTTGGCCGCCCCCCCCCCCCCCATGGGGTCTTCCCTAAATATTCTTGTCCAATGAGGTTCCATGCATGTTGTCATAAGTTAGAGGCATTTTGATTGGATGGTCTTCCCTAAGTTCCTTGGCCAATCATATTGCATGCAAATGCATGTGTTAGTTGATCTCCTATTGGGCAATGTGGGTGGCAAATCTCTCATGTCTTATTTATTCATTTTGATGAATATTTGAAGAGAAGAACTTGAAGAAAATGGCTGAAAATGGCTGCATATTTTCGGCCTCAACATGATCATCCAAGAGTTGATTTTTATTTGAAAAATCAAGTGTAAGACTCTAAATAAATCGGGTCATGTATGGTTGATCTAGTGGAGAGTTTCAAGTTCATATATCAAGTGCAAGAACTCCAAAACCTCCTCTCATATTTTCGGCCATATGATGGTTTTCAAGAGGGTTTCAATAGTGAGTTCATAAGTGTAGAAATCCTAGCTAAAACTAGAGTGTTTGTTGGAAGGCTTGGGGTATACAAGCTTGAGGTCTTCTACACTTGAAGGCAACCGTTCAAGAAGCATCACCTTCTTCATATCCATTACTCCTTGTACTTCAAGAAGGTAGTTTTCTAAACATCCTATGGTTGTGTTTGATAGTATACATCTCATATATAGATCCGGGTTTTGGGATTTTGCATATAAATGGTTTTATATCTTATAAAAGTAACATGTTTTAAACTTATTTTCCGCTGCGTTTTTATTTCATATGGATGAAATTGCTTTGATAAACATGTTAAAATCCCATCAATGGCATCTAGAGTCGCTTATATGAGTGCATGCTTCAATAGACTTAAAATTTTCGGGTTTCGGGTTTGGTGAAAACCCTATGGCCGAAATTTTAAGTATGGTTATCCCTTTGTTTTTCAAGATTATATTCTTACATGCATAAATGAATCTTGAAAAATTATTTCATATGGATGATTTGTATGTTTGGACAAAACTAACCTTTTCGGTTTTTTGGACATAGCCGAAAATGGTTATTAAAAGGGAACCATTTTTTTATGCTTCTTGAAATTAATATATATATATATATATATATATATTTGGATATATATTTTGGTGAATATAACCTAGCCATGACCTTGTGTGAATATGTTTGTGTTTGTGATTTTAGTTGTAATAATTATTATTTTGTCTTCCATTTGTAAAGTTATGTAATTTATTTATTTTCATTTGGTATGTAAAATAAATAGATTAGGTGCATTTTATTTTACTAGAAAAATGTAATAGGATATATTTTGTAAAAGAAGATGCACACAAAAATGCGGTTTTGGTTTTGCCAATTTCGGGCAAAAAGGACTTCATAGTTCTAAACGGGATTTTAGCCCGATAACCAAAACACATTTTTTGAAGTCCAAAGGAGTTTGGAGCTGAATTAAAGTACCTTTTGGAAGCTCAAAGAAAGTGGAGTAATCACAACACAAGAAGGATACTTGAAGCATTTGGATGCGGGATCAAGTGGGAGTTCAACGACACATTATTTGTGTCAATATTCACCCTTTAGGAAGGACCTTTTGGCACACTTGTTTCGGCTAACAAGTGTGGTCAAAATAGTTGGCTATGGTTATGCACCTAATGATATATGTGTTGTGCTTGTGTGGTTGCTTATTTATATTGTTTTGATGATATTTGGATATGCATGCTTAACAAACTAATAATCAACAACAAGCGTAAAATTGGTTAATAAAAGGTTATTAAAAATTAATGATTTTATAATAAAATGGGTTTTATTAAAAAGAACCTTGAAAATTGATTTTCACTAAAGTACCAAGGATTTGAATGCATGCAAATATATGGTACATAAAGTTTTCTAAACTAGAATTTTGAAAACTCAAAATCCCTTTTATAAAACAAGTCAAACACCATCCTTTTATACAACACTCGAATCACTTGGGAACTCTTATTGTGGGATAAAGGTCACCTAACCACATTTGAGGGAACTTGTATATTCGAGATGGGTTTACCATGTTTGTGGGATAAAGGTCACCTAACCACTTATGTGTATAAACTCACACGTGTGTGTAAGTTGGACGACTTGATTTGGAAACCATGAACTTAGGGTCACCGAAGCATGGGGAACAAAGGTGTTGATGGGATTAAACATGCCAACTAAACATAAAGATGTTTAACCGATCCCATATGGCTAGAAGTTGCAAAGAGTTGCAATTGTCAAACGTTGACTACCTTGTTAATTTAAATAGAGGGATAAAGGTCACCTAACCAATATTTAAATGTAACGTTGGATTCTAGATTTTAATTATTAATTGTCTTTAAGACACAAAAGGGTATTAATGATTAAAATATAATAATATCGAAAATACTAAAATTGAACCTTGTTAAATTTTGTAGATGGCCGCTAGCAATATTACCCAAACCGTCCGTAACCTATCACTAGTTGAACGATCCTAATCCCAATGAACATCTTATGGAAGATAAGGATGCCTATAACGATTGGAATAAGTATATCGAGGATACTACGCAAGCCTCTTGCCTCATGTTAGGAATTATGATTCCCAAGATTCAAAAGGTTTTGAACATCATGAGCATACGACATGATTACCAAATTGAAGGAAATGTTCCTAAGGGTAGAACACTTCGAAACAGTTCGAGCGCTTCATGCATGTCGAATGGAGGAAACCCAATCGGACTCATCTTATGTCTTTAAGATGAAAAGCCATATTGATCACCTCGAAAGGCTCGATATGGATAAAAGGATTTTATCCATTCTAACGATCAATGAGGGTGGCAACAAGAAAGGGCATCACCCCGACACCAAAGCAAATGTTGCGAATGGAAACGGGTAATTCAAAGGGAAATGATTAGAAAGACTAAAGCGAAACCACCGAAACCAAAAGAGAAGAAAGAAAAGGTTGCCATAAACGATCCATGCTTTGAGTGTGGTGAGATAGGGCATTTAAATAGGAATTGTCCAATCTATCTCAAAGAGTTGAAAAACAAGAGGGATGTTAGGCAAACCTCAGGTACAATCTTAATGATACATATTGACCTTAATGTTATTTCTTCTAACACATGGGTATTAGATACCGGATGTGGAACTCATGTTTGCAATTCGTTGCAAAAGGTTCGAAAGAAATAAACATTACAAGAAAGGAGACTATGTTTTGAAACTTCCAAATGGTTTGGAAATTGTTTTAAAATGTTTTGAATGCTCCTAGTTTGACTAGGAACATTATTTAAGTTTCCCTTTTGAGACAATATGTTTTGATTTAAAGTTTGTAAACAATGACATTTATATTTCGATGAATGACATGTTTTACTTTAAAACTATGCCTTCAAATGGTAGTTATGAATTGGTTCATAATAATACATCATTTGATAGTTCAATGTACCAAGCAATCACCAATGGATTTGAGTGAGACTTATCTTTGGCATTATCGCCTTGGTCATATAAATAGATGTCGCATGTAAACACTTCGAAAGAATGATCTTTTGGAAACAAATGAAATTGGTTCATTTGATACATGTGAATCTTGTTTACAAGGTAAAATGACTAAGAAACCCTTTAGTGGGAAAGGGCAATAGATTTCTTAGGTATCATACATTCGAATGTATGTGATCCTTTTAAGCCAATGACTAGGTATGGTGAAAGATACTTCATTACTTTAACCGACAACTATAGTAGTTATGGTTATGTGTACTTGACACAAAGAAGAAGTTTTGAAACGTTCAGAATCTTCAAAAAGTGAAGTACAAAATCAACTCTTTTAAAGTTCTTCGTTTTGATAGAGGAGAAATCGAACTCTATTAGATATGGTTCGATCTATGATGGCTAGAAGCACATTACCTCTATCATTTTGGGGTTATGCTTTGCTCTCCGCAGTCCGTATACTAAATATGGCCCCAACCAAGAAAGTGGAAAAGACACCTTTTGAAATATGGCATGGAAACCCTCCATCATTATCATTCTTAAGGGTTTGGGGTTGTGAAGCTTATGTTAAGCAATACACTCCAAATAAATTGGAAGTCCGATCTACTAAGTGTATCTTTGTAGGATATCCTAAAGATGATATAGGATACTATTTCTACGATCCAACCGAGCAAAAGGTATTTGTTGCTCGAAAGGGTAAGTTCTTAGAGGCTAAATTCCTTACGGGAGGAACTAGTAGTAGAACAGTGGAACTTGAGGAGGATCAAGAACCACAAGATGATACACGTTTGGTTGATACTAGCACTCAACAAGAGGTTGTTGAAAACGATCAAGAGGTTGATCAGAACACACAAAATGTTCGCAGATCTGGTAGAATTAGTAATCCACCTGAAAGATATGGATTTTTCATGGATGGATGCTACGTGGTAGATTCAGATGAACCAACCACATACCATGATGCAATGTCAAAATCCGATTGTGACAAATGGCTTGAAGCCATGAACATAGAGATGCAATCCATGTATGACAACCAAGTTTGGGAATTGGTTGTACCACCACTCAACTCCAAAGTAGTTGGAAGTAAGTGGGTTTTCAAGAAGAAAACGGATATGCATGGTAACTTGGATACTTACAAAGCAAGACTTGTAGCAAAAGGTTTCACTCAAACTCAAGGGATTGATTATGATGAGACCTTCTCGCCTGTGGCAATGCTAAAGTCAATCAGGATATTATTTGCCATAGCTGCATATTATGACTATGAGATCTGGCAATTGGATGTCAAAACGGCTTTTCTTAATGGATATCTTGATGAAGATGTCTATATGGTTCAGCCAGAAGGTTTTGTCGATCCAAAGCATCCTGACAAAGTGTGCATGTTGAAGAAATCAATCTATGGATTGAAACAAGCATCTAGAAGTTGGAATCACCGTTTTGATGAAGAAATTAAGAATTTTGGATTCATCAAGAACGGTGATGAAGCTTGTGTGTATGAGAAAGCTAGTGGGAGCATCATCACTTTCTTAGTACTGTATGTCGATGACATTCTACTATTTGGGAATGACATTCCATCCATGGAAGGTGTAAAAGCTTGGCTTGGAAGTTGTTTTTCCATTAAGGATCTTGGTGAAGTCGCCTACATTTTGGGAGTAAAGATCTACAGGGATAGATCAAGGCGCTTGATAGGTTTAAACTAAAGTGCATACATTGACAAAGTCTTGAAAGGGTTCAAGATAAAGAACTCAATGAAAGGTTTGGTACCTATTCAAGAGAGGACAATATTGAGTGCATCTCAATGTCCAAGCTCAAAGGATGAGCAAGAAAGAATGAAAGGAATCCCATATACGTCAGCTATAGGATTCATTATGTATGTAATGATATGTACTAGACTGGACAAGTTATGCGCTTTAAGCATGACGAGAAGATACCAGTAAAATCCAAATAACGGTCATTGGATGACTATTAGAAAGTATATTGAAATACCTTAGAAGGACTAAGGATATATTTCTAATATATGGATCTGGTGAAAAGAACTCGTTGTAAAGGGTTACAAGGATGCGAGTTTAGGAATTCGTTGTAAATGGTTACATGGATACGAGTTTCCAAGACTAATCGAGATGGTTCTCGATCACAATCAGGGTAGCATTGTCCACTACAGAATCAGAATACATCGCCGCTTCATTGATCGAGATAATTCATATGGATCTGCCACTTGAATTATTACCAATCTAGGGGTAGTCCCTACCATTCAGGACCCTAGTGATCTTTGTGATAACGATGGTGTGATTGCTTAAATCACGGAACCTCGTGTACATCAAAAGACTAGGCACATTGAGCGGAGTTTCAACTACATAAGGGATGAAGTTGAAAAAAAGAGAAAGATATGTATTCGCAAAGTTCACACTGATCAAAATATTGCGGATCCACTCACGAAGCTCCTTGAATGGGCAAAGCATGAAAGGGTCATACTTGTGCCTTAGGACTTCGATATTCTAGTGATTGGATTTGATCTATTTTGTATTTGGATATTGAAACAAATTGTTAATTTAACTCTTTTATGGTATTTTGAGTTATGTTTCATATTAGCATGTTTAAATCCGTGAATAAGTTACTTATTCTAAATGTCCGTAGTCGATCATAATTGTGGGAACAAATATGAATGTAAGACTATTATGAATTTGGATTGGTGGATATTCATTAGATATGAATATAGAGCAAAGTGTTGCTACCAAGGTTCATAGATATTTGTGGGATACAAATATTGGACTGACTCGCTCTCAAATATTACTGCATGGAATCATTTGTGATTGATCATAAGTAAATTTGAGTAAAGGAGAATATCATAGTATCCTCAGACCTGAGATACATATTGGGTCTTGATATTCACCAAATATTATACCTTGACTTTTTCTTCGCTGTCAATAATATGACAGTACATAAGGCTAAGCTCAGGTGTGGTACAAGGTGATTGTGAGAGACGTATGTAGTCAAGATGGGATTTGTTCCTCTTATTCGTTGAGAGTAAGATGTCTAAGGCCTGCTAAAGTTAAATCAACAGAGAGTGATCACTCTGTGTCTCTGGATTTGACATGACATCTGTAACGAAAGGATAAATGATAGATTCACCTAAATCATGTTCAAGTAAGGGACTTGAAGGGGATGATGTTATTGAACGGCACATATAGTCATACGTATTAGGGGTAGTAAACCGTAGTTAGGCGTTATTTACTACTTGCATCAATCTTCTATGTATCTTGTGCAAGTGGGAGATTGTTGGACTCTGTATGCCCAAGACACATATTAAATTGATGTGGCTAGTACGTTATGATCCAAGTCGAGTCATACCCAATAACAAGCTAGACAAACACTTACAATATTTATTTATGATATGATCAAATAAATAAATATCAACACTTAGAATATTTAGAAATTGGTTTTCTAAATAATTGCACTTGACAAACTAATAAATTATATGGATAATTTATTTTGAGAGAATATTTTATTTTGTTATTTAATGGGTTAAATAACATCATAAAAATAGCATAAGTCTTATAACATATGATGTTATATTTTATAAAAGTTATAAAATATATATATGCAAGACTTATATTTTATATAAAAGAAATTGTATTTTTTTTTATATATAAAAGCTTGGCCGCCACCCCCCCCCATGGGGTCTTCCCTAAATATTCTTGTCCAATGAGGTTCCATGCATGTTGTCATAAGTTAGAGGCATTTTGATTGGATGGTCTTCCCTAAGTTCCTTGGCCAATCATATTGCATGCAAATGCATGTGTTAGTTGATCTCCTATTGGGCAATGTGGGTGGCAAATCTCTCATGTCTTATTTATTCATTTTGATGAATATTTGAAGAGAAGAACTTGAAGAAAATGGCTGAAAATGGCTGCATATTTTCGGCCTCAACATGATCATCCAAGAGTTGATTTTTATTTGAAAAATCAAGTGTAAGACTCTAAATAAATCGGGTCATGTATGGTTGATCTAGTGGAGAGTTTCAAGTTCATATATCAAGTGCAAGAACTCCAAAACCTCCTCTCATATTTTCGGCCATATGATGGTTTTCAAGAGGGTTTCAATAGTGAGTTCATAAGTGTAGAAATCCTAGCTAAAACTAGAGTGTTTGTTGGAAGGCTTGGGGTATACAAGCTTGAGGTCTTCTACACTTGAAGGCAACCGTTCAAGAAGCATCACCTTCTTCATATCCATTACTCCTTGTACTTCAAGAAGGTAGTTTTCTAAACATCCTATGGTTGTGTTTGATAGTATACATCTCATATATGGATCCGGGTTTTGGGATTTTGCATATAAATGGTTTTATATCTTATAAAAGTAACATGTTTTAAACTTATTTTCCGCTGCGTTTTTATTTCATATGGATGAAATTGCTTTGATAAACATGTTAAAATCCCATCAATTTTGTGAGTTAGGGTTGAACTTTTGAGAGCCCTTTCTTGGCTCTGTGGATCGCACGCCCAGAACACACACTTAGGTGTGTGTTTTGTGTTTGGTTTTTAATTTAATTAAAACCTTTTTCACTTTTGCCAAGTTTAGCCCTTCTACAATGCAATTATTTTTATAAAGGGTGTTTTAACCTTGTTTTCTTATTAATTCGAGGCCTATGATTAACTAGGTTACTTATTCCTAGTTACTTTATCTTGACCATAACCGACTTTTAATTTACAATATAAATTTTATATTTTGGGGTGTTACAAGTCTACCCCCCCTTAAAGAGGTTTCGTCCCCGAAACCTTCTTTAAGTAGTTCTTTGCTTTTGACCAAACAAACTCAGTTTCATTTTCAATGCATTCTTTCTTTTAGTCAAAAGTCATCATTCACATCTACGCGTGTGTCTTTCACGTGTAAGTCCTTACGGACTGTAACTTGTATCTTGTATTTCTTCTTTTGTCACCTATTTGACCGAGTTGTCATTTTGTTCACCCGGTCATTGAGTCTGTCAGCATGTTTACTCCATGCTAATCCTATATTGACAAACGCTTTACATAAGTCACATCATTATTTTAACTATAACTTGTTTTATCGCCTAAACTAATTGGTCTCCATTTTACCTCATACCTCGTTATTCGGGTATACTATATTGCCTTCATCGGCCCTTTGCGTGTTTATAATTTCATATCTAGTAACTTATATTACAATGTGGTTGTATTCTGTATCACTTTTGTGTCCGTGATCACATCACGTCATGTTTAGGTTTATGTCAGCTTTTTATTTTCAAAATTATCACTTTTCGAATATATCGTCTTGCACCTATCATTGTCAAGACTTATATCTTTCATGCTTACTATTTATACGTCTATCAGAATTCATTTTTGTAAAAACGTCATTTCTTACCAAAACCGAAGTTTTAGTTTAGCATCTTCTCTTTAACTTTTGTCAATTATCCATACCGGGATATTGACAGTGCAAAATTTATTCTTTTACAGTCTTTATTTTATGCGAGGATTCTCAATTGATTCCCTCGCCTTGTCTAATTAACCCGT
Source organism: Helianthus tuberosus (assembly GCA_030545235.1). NCBI lineage: Eukaryota > Viridiplantae > Streptophyta > Magnoliopsida > Asterales > Asteraceae > Helianthus > Helianthus tuberosus. The sequence goes on from CM060447.1 coordinate 187,612,741, forward strand.
AGGTTTTACCACTTAGCCTTATGGGCTATTTTATTAGACTTTTCGCCTCTTTAAGGTGAGGTCCTTATAATCTATTTATTTCTAGTCATGACTCGTGGGTCGTTTTAGTCTCAAAGACCTTTCCATTGTTTATAACCCCAAAGGTTATGTTGATCCCGTAGTTCATTCTTTACTCGTTTCGTTCTTAAAATACATATTTGGTGTCAAGGCATCCTGTTTTTTTTTTGTTTGAAGAGTCATTTGGTTTCAAACTTAAGATCTGTTAACCTTGACTGTAGTTCGTGGCTATAATCGTTTTATTTCGGATCATTATCCCAACTCTATGACTTCTCACGTCATTTATACATCGGTTTGTCTTATGCTCATTGTTATTTGGTTTGCATATATTCTTATTTGGTTATGTCCCATTACCGGGCTCATTATTCTTTTGCTTTTAGCGCTACCTTTATTTGGCTAGCGCTTATTTGTGCCATCCAGCATTATATTGTATTCAACCTGTTTGACTTGTTAATGTGAAATCCATCACTTATAAACGATCAACTTTATTCTTTATTCAACCCGTTCAACCTCAAATGGTTGAACATGCTTATTCAAAATTTCTATTTACGAAATTTTATAGTCATAACTCATAATCTAAATCTTTTGATTTTCAGCCTGCGTTCACGTCTCTTGGTTTACACAAGTGCTTAAATTCCTACCCATCAACCGGGTGTTTTACCGAAGTCATTATTATAGCAACCCTCCCGGTATGTATTAAGACCTCGCTTCACTTTTATATTCTGACTTTGTTCTCAAATTTGACGTTTTGCAACAACGGTCCGTATAGAGACATATTTGCATTTTCCGGGTTCGAGTGTAAGTACACCCCCTTCCAATGCGTATCTTAATCATTTTACATGTTTGCATTCTCCGGGTTCGAGTGTAAGTACACCCCCTCCCAATACATATCTTAATCATTTTACATGCTTGCATTCTCCGGGTTTGAGTGTAAGTACACCCCATCCCAATACTTATCTAAATCATTTTACATCAATCTTTGTCCCTTCACTCGGGCTCATTATCCTAATGTAATACGCTTCCGTCACCCGGCTGTGCGTTTACATTATTGTCAAATATTTTACTCATTTGATTTGTTTGGGTACTTTTTAATTTGTCCCACTCACCCCCGTCCTTACTACATCGGATGTAAGCATGTCCATCATAAAAAGTTCATGGTAACACGTGCTCACCACTTACTTGGCCAGAGTAAGCAATCAGTACCTGGTATACATGACCTTTTTATAATTTTCACATTACACCCCATGTAAGTAATGCCTCTATTTGTTTCTCTTGGAAACCATATCCCGAATAGATTTTCTATTCGGGTTTTTCCAAGTTTTTAATCTACATATGCAACTTTCAATTTCTACATATTTGTTGCATATTACTATTTGTGCAATTAAATTTAAAATGTGCACCTGGTAATGCTTGCCATAACGGGCTTCTCTTGCCATTAGCCCTCTTCGTGACCGCCACGCGATTTAGGTCCTTGATGAGCATACTCTTTGGACTATTCCTCTATCAAATCCGCGATTTGTTAAACTCTCACTATCTTCATATGCGAGTGCCCTTCAACTAAAACATTTACAACAGTTAGTAATTTCGACATTAATGGGTGCCCATATTATAATACAAGGCTTTTCTACTATGCGCATCAACGCGTGTAATTTCGTTGACTATATCTACACCATATCATTTTTATTGGTATAACGTGTATTACACGATAACCATATGTGTTGTTCTCAACACTTTAATCATACTAAACCATTGATATACATGTACTTACCGGATTTACGATCAAGCCTCGAACCGAAAACACTTTATTCTTTAACCATGAGCTCTGATTACCAACTTGTAAGACCCGTCTCTATTAATCAATATTATAATATTAAACACGCATTTTATATGAAAATGCAAGCTTACAAAAAAACTTTTCCAAGTTAAACTTCTTACATTTAAAAAAAAAACATTCCAAAATATAATTTCAAGTGTTTACAGTATCCACTTTTTAGACTAGAACAAAATAAGATCGTTGCGGAAGCTTCGAGACATGTGTTCGGTTCTCCTTTCTTGCTTGATCCTCATCCGGAGTTCCATAAGACATTCCTAAAATCAAAACCAACATAAAAGTTAGTTTTAACAGTTTCACAACAAGTTATAAACATATTTCCATCCAATTCATTTATCCATTATTCAAAATTCTTGTTTTCTTCGAATTCGTAATTTAATCCTCCATCATATGGAGTTAAAGTTAACATCTGAATTCATAAAATAATGGGCTTCGAGCCCTTGACTTTAAAATTCATTTTTTTAAAGACTTTTGACCCGTTCAAGTTTTTAAACCTCAAAACTTGTTTCTAATTGACCATTAAGCATACATCAACAAGTTTATCTCAAAATCTTTAGTTCGGGTCCGTAATCTTTTATGAATTACGCGGCTAGTACTCATTCTTATGTGCATAATTCTTTTGACCCGTTTCGAAGATTTAAACCTTTTAAGTTTAAATCTTTCCCCTTCGTTATGCACAGTCCACTTGATATTTACCTATAACTTACATGATTGTAAAACACGTTCTTAAACGGCTCATAAGGATCGTTTACCCGGTTCAGTGTTCATGGGTATTTTGGTTAACTTCAGTCCCTCATTATACGACGAAGGGTTTTCACTAATATTTGACCATCTTATTACTTCTAGCTATAATTCAAAATATGCGTACCTGGCTCGGGTCAACATATTGACCCGTTTAAATATCTTTTGCTTTTAAATTTTCTAGATAAAAGCATTACAAACCGTATGTCCTTTCCTGAAATCACAACACTTAACAAGCGGTCATCAATTAGTATTATTGTCAAATGGTATTAACTTACCATTTGACCCATTTAGCCGAAAGTGACCATTTATCAACATAAGATGATATTTTTAAATACCGTCCCGCCCCTTAAACCTATTACGGTTTACACCGTGAGTTCTTATTACTTAAATGACATTACTTGAATTATTTGACCCGTTAAGATTTACACCAAATGGTTATCTTTTCAAACCTTTTATCTATCCGTCAACTTATGTACGGATTTTTTTATTCAATCACTTTTACCCATTATGGTTCACCCTATAATGTGATGTTCAAAATTCCATATTGGTTAGTCTTCACCCGACTAGTCTACCGTTTTTACCCCTTTTTACCATAGTTTATGGTTTCTAACCATATTTCCTTATTCCGGCTTACATTGTATCATGCCGAAATATAGTATTTTCAAATACTTGTTATAATTCAAAAATCAATACTCACAAGTAAATGTATCATAATACCAAGGGGGCGTAAGCTTAACTTACCTTGAATTCCGATTATGCTTTTCCACGCGTATTAGTTCCGTTTGACCCGCTTCTACCCAAGCTTCCACCTAGCTTTTCGAGCGTCAATCTACCTTTTATCATTCGCAAGGTGATTAGATTAGTCATTATTATCAAGACTATCTCAACTTACGGACTTTATATCAAAATCACCAAATTGATTTCATTATTGGTCAGTTTGACTTTTAAAAGTCAAACGACCTATAACACGAGCAATTACACAATCAAGTTCAACAATTCATTTAAGCAATTTGTCAAATATCCTATAGGCATTATTCTTACACTACCGTTTTAACTAGTTTTCTCATCAAATTCATTATACTTCTAATTTCTTTAACTAGTTCAAACGATTATCGTGACTAGTTTCTTTATTCATTTTTGCAAGAACCAAGGGTTCCCTTTTATAACGAGACCCGTTTCATCATACTATTTAGCATTCATCCGAATACCTATTATAATCAAGTTTCATAACTAGTTGTTTAGCGAAGCTTTAACATTAATTAGGCTAGTTCATATCACTGAAAATGGGCTGTTTTTGGTGACTTGTTTAACCTGTTTACAAGTCTTCAAAAATTATGATTTTTTATGTGGCGTACCTCTCGGAGGGTTAGGCCTTGTGTTAAAATTTCAAGATCTACCTCTTTACAAAAAATTCGTAAATATTCATTTACTAAGTTGCAATCAGATTCGTCACTTCTGACTGCAGCTTACGGAAAAATTTATTAAAAATTCCTCGTTTATCTGATTGACGAAATTCCAATTGGCGATTCTTTTAATCTCTTAAAACTATCTACAGTAAAAATTTTAGATCATAACTAAATCCCTAAATTGAGTTATGGCATTCGTAATGGGCTGCAAATTCTGCCAGAAAACGCAGCTTGAACCTTTGATACGGAAAAATTCATAAAACGCTCAATTTTCGTCGAAAAAATGCGATTCCAGTGGGGTTTTAAAGATATTTCCTGGAATTACATTTTAGACTCAAGAAACATATGTTTTTGTCACGTTTTTTTCAGGTTAGAGCCAATACAAGTCGGCTGTAAATTATGATCAGGAGCTGTTTGAATTCAGCTTTCAATTTAAGCATGTTCTTGACATCATAACACTAAGTTTTAGAAATCAAAACCCTAAAAACATCTCATACATGAATTTAGCATCAACAAAATCAGAATTTACTTGAGCTAGGCATGATTTCAATATATTATTGTCTAGGGTTTACTCCTAGACATGTTTTCATTACTAATTTCATCTAAACATCAATCATGCAAGTTCAGATTTTGATTTCACAAATCATCAAGAATTCAAGAAGTAACCAAAATACGAAATTCAACATACCTTGTGATCCCCTCACTTGAGTGATCACTAGATTGATCTTGGTTTTCGATTTGAACTTGAATTGCCTTCTTAATTTGATCAATTTTGTGAGTTAGGGTTGAACTTTTGAGAGCCCTTTCTTGGCTCTGTGGATCGCACGCCCAGAACACACACTTAGGTGTGTGTTTTGGTGTTTGGTTTTTAATTTAATTAAAACCTTTTTCACTTTTGCCAAGTTTAGCCCTTCTACAATTCAATTATTTTTATAAAGGGTGTTTTAACCTTGTTTTCTTATTAATTCGAGGCCTATGATTAACTAGGTTACTTATTCCTAGTTACTTTATCTTGACCATAACCGACTTTTAATTTACAATATAAATTTTATATTTTGGGGTGTTACAAAAACACATTGGGATGAAATAGAAGATAAAATACAAAAGAACATGCCATTCATGAATTATAACTGGTATAACACATTGTGATGAAACCGGAAATTGATAAAACACAACATCAACTATAACAACCCTCCTAAAATTTTTCGACACCCTAAAAATAATTAAAGTATCCCTATATGCCCTAAAATACACCCCGTATACGAAAACAGGACCCGAATATCTTTATTTTTATTTAAAATTAATTACAATCAAAATTTTTATTACTGTGGCGGGCCGCGTAAGACCCCCCATCGGTCTACGCGGGGTGCGAGCGCCCATCAACGAGGCGCAGCCCTGGGCTGCCACGTGGCAGCCACACGTCGAACCTACACTGGTGACTGGGCCAGGCTAGGGCCTAACTAGCCTACTACGTGGGCCGCGTAGCCCTTGGCTACCACCTTCTTGGGGCGCGACGAGACCCAAATCAAGCACTATAAATAGAGGCCACCAGCTTTCACTTCCGATCGTTTAATCTCTTTCTCTCTCACGAATTTCTATGTAGTCAAAGTGCTTTTCGGGCATAATATCCCCTAATTAACGAAGTTCTGCCTCGTTGTAAGTATCATAACCCCTGGTTACGTATTAGATACGCTGCCCGATTGATCCAGGGTTCCGTACCGGTTGTCGTGGTTCTGCACGACGTAGTCGTTGGAATGCCGTCTCGGGGAGGGTATTACTAACGTAAATATTGGGTTATTATACTAACGCGTGTGCATTTTTGTAAATTATAGATAATCACCAGGAAACCCTAAAGGAAAACCTAAGACAGCAATGTGATTAATCTCCTTTTTACAAATTGTTTTTACAAAACCTCACCTAAATTAAATTATATCAAACAATGATTGAGTATTTGTATTCTACAATTATCGTCGGTATGTTGGGGTTTTGTATACAAAATTTGTTACTACCTTGCGAGGAGTAACATGACCACAAGTCGGGTTGACAGTATCGTGGGTGGTAATTAAGTAGATGGAAACAAATGTAATTGCGCGACCGCCCTCAATACTGTACAATGGTTTTTACTTAACTTGATTAAACTAGGATTCACTCACCAGTATTTCCCACTGACAAAATGTTTTTAAACGCGTTTTAGGTAACAAAATGTGAATGCCAAATAGAAGCCAGCTGGACAGCACTGAAGGCTTGAAAAAGTGGCTATAAAGTTACCTAAAAGAAAGAGATGTTTTATTTAATTAAAATAGGGTTTATCCCTATGAAAATGTGTGTACTTGAAACTTGGGTTTTTCCCATGTGTTTAATATATTAAAAGCGTGGTATTTTACTCTGATAAAATATCTCCTAACTACGGTCCTGATGCACTTTCCGCTGCCAAAATGATAAAACACGGATACCACCGAAACTGGCCGCGGCCGCCCGTTCCCGGGTGATTAGGGGACGGGGGTTGCGACAGAAGGTGGTATCAGAGCTATGACACTAATTCAGCCACAGAAGTGTTCTGCTAACACCAAGATATTATTTAAAATGTTAGGAAATTTTCTAGGGAACTACGTGCATATCTGCATATTATTGTTGTGTGTTATTTGACTATTTATTAGTTTGCAGTATGAGCGACCAAGGACCTTCCGACGCCTACCGTCAGTTGGCTAGCTCACCTAGGAGCGAAGACACCTCTTCACAGGCTGCCCTCTCAGGTTATTCAGCTGACAATGAAGATGGGATATTCGTGTTTAAGGCTCAGTCTGAAGAGCCATTCCCTCCTAAAAAGAGAGGATGGTTCAGTAGAGGAGCGCATGAACGTAGGAAAAGAATGAAAAAAGTTACAACAACAGCGAGCCCTAGCAGCCGCTAAAAGAGAGACAGATGCCCACACATAGGATATGCTCAATAGAAGTTTAGCCAATTTCCATATCCTAGCAACTACAGCTGCCGACCCTAACCTGGAGCAACTGATAGCACCTCAACCATTACCACTGTTTCCCCCCACAGCCAATGGAAATAGAAAACAATCCAGAAAAGATACCTAGGATACCAGCACCCAATCCCTTAGACCCAGACTACGACCCTTGGTTAGACGAACTTAGGGATTACCAGCAGCGCTACCCAATACTAGAATATGAACCCATGCCGAATCTAGCAACCTACCCGGGTTTGGACCCTCTAGATCCCTACTATGATAACGATGAATACATTAGGGAAATTTTAGAGAATCCACACCCATACCAGGAACCCATGCCCTAGTTCCCAAACCCAGTCCCAGCACCTGCACCCCCAATGAGTGCAGAAAATGTGCAAGAGCTCCGAACGTTCGGAGAAGAGATTTTAGAGAGTAGTGAGAGAATGAGGCAGGTCGGAGAGCGACTCGTCTGGAAGTACGACGAGCGCAATATGGAGTTCTGGATGAACCCATATCCATGATGGTGGTAGTAGTAATAATAACAAATAATATATATATATATATATATATATATATATATATATATATATATATATATATAATATGTGTGTATGTTTGAAAAAAAAATTAGGACAATAGTTATGGATGCATAATGGTATTGTAATTTTAAATTTCAGTATCAGTTTGTATTAGATGCATATTATATATAAAAAAGAGTAAGTCGTAATGTTCGACGTTTTTGATCAACATGCGTGTTGTGTGATTGATTGTATTAAATATTATGTTGTGATATTAATAATTGATAAATGTTTAAAATTCAGATGGACAATGAAGTGAACCAGGAAAACCAGAATGATAATAACCAGAACGACAATAACCCGACTAATGATAATCCGAACAACAATAACAATGGAAACCCAGTGATAACAGTGCCATCCAACACATAGTGGCACAAGGGATAATAGATGCAATGCCACATATTATCAAAACAGTGAGAGAAGCGGATAATAAAAGTAACCATAGCAGTAAACGACCCACTGAACCAGAACACAACGTAAATAATGGACCCTTACTTCAAGTGCCCATTCCCAAAAGAAGAAGAACCATACCTTATGGTTGTTCTTATAAAGAATTATGGTCTTGTAAACCAATGGAATTCTCGGGCAATGAAGGGGCCGTTGCAGCTCTACGCTGGATAGAAAAGACTGAGGCTGTCTTAAAAATAAGCAAGTGTGTAGAAGAGGATAAGATAATGTTTGCTTCCAACCTGTTTAAGAACTCGGCCTTAGAATGGTGGAACACTATCCTCCAGTCTAGGGGAAGTGACAGGGTTTACAATATGGAATGGGAGGAATTTAAGAACATGGTGGAAAGGAAAGTCTACCCTCCCAATGAAAAAGAACAGATAGCAAATAAATTCTTAAACATTAGAGTGACTAGAGTGGATAGTAAAGGTTACACTACGTTATTCTTTGAATATGCCAGAATAGTGCTAACCCTTACATCACCTGAACCAGTATTAATCTCCCGTTACATCTAGGGATTAATCAGTGAGATTAGGCATGTAGTCAAGGCAGCTAGTGTCACACCCTAAAAACATCGCAGCAGAATATTAAACGTAGAGGAGACGGAAGTTGGTGCCCATTTATATCTTGTCGAGCGATGCATCTTATTGTTGGACATGTTGGTTTATTTTAAACATAAGTTATTAAACGTTACATTTTAAGTCACGACACAACTACATAGTTAAGATGTCTTTGATCCTCGCGGATCTTATTACAAGAGTCCCAGAAAGTTTAAAAGTTGTCCAACATTTTTAGACAAACCACATGCATCATTCAAACACAAGATACGCCATGATTTCCCGAAGCTGATTTCATGTACCTGTAGAACACGTTAAAATCAAGTGTCAACACAAAGGAAGGTGAGTTCACTTATTCGTTTACTAACAAATTTTATTCCAAGGAAAACTTTCTGATTAGGTGTTTATTTGAAAACATCCATGTAATTTTAGAAAGTCCATTTTACTCCTTTGATAAAATCCATGGGCCTTCCATCGGGTCATTACTCCGACAATAATAATACTGCCCAGGTTTTGTATATTAAATTATAGCGTCAATTTTCAAACTCGTATGTTAGCTAGACGATACGAACTATATATTAACCATGCAGGGATAATCTCTAAGTGTGAATTTTGGCTACGAGAAGTCCAATTCCTTGGACACGTGGTTAGTGAGCGTGGTATCCAGGTGGATCCCGCTAAAGTGGAAGCTGTTATGAATTGGCAGGAGCCAAAGACACCTACGGAGATTCGTAGCTTCCTGGGATTGGCAGGTTATTACAGGCGTTTTATTGAAAATTTTTCAAGGATTGCTGCACCCCTAACTTCCTTGACCAAGAAGAAAGTAAAGTTCGTTTGGGGCCCTAAGCAGCAAGAGTCCTTCGATGTTTTGAGACAAAAGTTGAGCAACGCTCCTGTGCTTACACTACCTGAAGGCGCTGAAGAATTTGTAGTTTATTGTGATGCATCACACACTGGCATGGGGTGCGTGCTTATGCAGAAAGGCAAGGTTATTGCCTATGCATCACGACAGTTAAAGGTGCACGAAAAGAATTACACCACCCATGACTTAGAATTGGGTGCCGTTGTGTTCGCACTAAAACTGTGGAGGCATTATCTTTATGGAATCAAGTTTGTGATCTTTTCGGATCACAAGAGCCTCCAGCATCTGTTTAACCAGAAAGAATTAAACATGAGGCAACGCCGTTGGATGGAGACTTTAAATGATTATGATTGTGAAATCAAATACCATCCCGGCAAAGCAAATGTAGTCGCTGACGCCTTGAGCAGAAAGGAAAGGGTTAAACCCATTCGAATCAACGCCAAGCGTATGGAGATAAAGAACAGTTTGATAGAAAGGGTGTTAGCTGCACAGAAGGAAGCTGTGTTGGAAGCTAACTATCCTAATGAAAAGTTAGGAGTAACTGAGGAGCAGTTAACTCTTAGCAAGGATGGAATTTTACGGTTAAATGGACGAATATGGGTTCCAATTTTTGGAGGACTTCGTGATGTCATCCTCCAAGAAGCCCATAGTTCCAAATACTCCGTTCATCCTGGAGCTGATAAGATGTACCAGGATTTAAAGGCAAATTATTGGTGGATAGGCTTGAAAAAGTCTGTAGCCGCCCATGTAGCAAAATGCTTGACATGTGCGCAAGTCAAAGCCGAGCATCAGAAACCGTCAGGTTTGCTACAACAGCCTGAACTTCCTACGTGGAAGTGGGAAATGGTAACTATGGATTTTATTACCAAGTTATCCAAGACAAGGAAAGGAAATGATACGATATGGGTTATAGTTGACCGACTGACTAAGTCAGCTCATTTCTTACCCATCAAGGAGACTTATAGCTCCGATATGTTAGCCCAGTTGTACGTTGATAAGATTGTAGCCTTACACGGCATACCTGTAGCTATTATCTCTGATAGAGATACTAGGTACACATCACATTTTTGGAAGAGCTTCCAGCAATCTTTGGGCACACGTTTGAACTTTAGTACGGCTTACCATCCTCAGACTGACGGTCAGAGTGAGCGTACTATTCAAACGTTGGAAGACATGCTACGTGCATATGCGATCGAATTGGAAGGTAGCTGGGATAAAAACCTACCATTGATCGAATTCTCCTACAACAATAGCTACCATACCAGCATAAAGGCTGCGCCTTTTGAGGCATTATACGGTAGAAAGTGTAGATCGCCAGTTTGTTGGGCGGAAGTTGGAGAAGTCCAGTTATCAGGACCAGAGATCGTATTCGAAACGACGGACAAGATTGTCCAGATTCGTAACAATCTCCAAGCTGCCCGGAATAGGCAGAAGAGTTACGCGGATCCAAGTCGTAAGGATTTTCACTTCGAAGTAGGTGAAAAAGTCCTACTTAAGGTGTCACCCTGGAAAGGAGTGATGCGATTTGGTAAGAAAGGCAAACTAAGCCCGAGATACATAGGACCTTTCGAGGTTATCGAACGTGTCGGGTCAGTTGCCTATAAGTTGAACTTACCAGAAGAGCTCAGTGGAATTCACAACGTGTTCCACATTTGCAATCTAAAGAAGTGTTCCGCTGACGAAACACATGTCATGCCACATACAGATGTGCAAATTGACGCGAGCTTAAAGTTTGTTGAAAAACCTTTGTCGATTGAAGATCGACAGGTAAGGAAGCTTCGAAGGAAGCATATACCTTTTGTAAAGGTCAAATGGGATGCCCGTAGAGGTCCAGATTTCACGTGGGAGGTTGAATCCACGATGAAAGAAAAGTACCCTTACTTGTTTCAGTAAATCTCGGGTCGAGATTTATTTAAGGGGGTGAGGATGTAACACCTCGAAAATTTCGGGTTCAATAATAAGACGACACGTGTCATGTCAGACAAAACGCGTTGTAAACCCGGATTTAATAAAGATGATTTGGCAGGATTTAAAGTGACGTCATGTTAAACTGTTACCTCTGAACGACCTTAATTATAAATCCCAAGACCCGATTAAATGTTGTACACATCTTTGATACCCTCAATTCAGAAATTGGGTACACAATAATTGATCTGGAAAAGCATGATTTGATCCCAAGAAGAAAAAGAATGATAAACCGTTGTTTTCGGGTCTTGTAAGTTCATTCAATTGCAACAAAGGTTCATGGTAGGGTAATATACAGGAGTAGACACTTATTAGAGGCCCCTCCATGTAAAAGAATGGCTAAAAATCGTGCAAGTGGGTTACATGATCGAAACACCAACAAACGAAAAGAAATCTGCCTCTGAGAAGAGGTAGCGCACCGCTACATGTGTAGCGTAACGGTGCGCTACCATGTCAAGTCAACCGGCCCATTATAGCGGGCTAGCGCACCGCTACATGGGTAGCGTAACGGTGCGCTGGCGGTGCCCAGCGACCAGAATAACCTGCTGTTGGCTGTTGTGCGCATTTGTGACCCATTTAGCCGGTTTCTCTTGCATGTGCATGGCCCCTAGACATCCCTAAACACTAGTTACAGATGTTAATCGATTGTGGGATGTCCTAGACTTGGTTGTCAAGCTTTTGTGGTGTCCATGAGCACTATATAAGGGACCATAGTTGCAACAATTGCTACACACATCATTCAAGTGCCATCTGAGCATTGGAGGAGCTTACAATCTGATTCAAGGCCTTCCTAATCATCCATTAATCATCTAGTAAGTTGCTTAACCCTTCTAAATTAATTCTAGCTTTATAATTAGCTTAAAAGTCAATATATCGTAAATTACGGTTGACTTCGTGATTAAGTAACGATAGCTCAGTCGTATGTCAAATTAGAAGTACCATTAGATAGGTAATTATATGGGTATTAAACCCTTATAAGGGCGCGTACCAATTCCAGACCTAACTAGGTCGTTTGTCGGGTCAAACGTTGACCAAAAAAGTCAACAGAAATACAAAATGCGATTTAATGCACAATTAATGATCCGAAAGGTGTGTAACCTGTTTTAACCTTAATATAACATGATAATAAGTATAAAAACTTGTCTACGCTTGCCCGACTCGACAAATTTCTGTTTAAACCCGGTTCGGAACCGAAAGGCGCAAAACCTTGACTTTTGCTTTGACTTCGGTTCTGACCCGTTTTAGTTTGATTCGAAGATGCCTTAGTGCTTCATTAGAGTAGGGTTGCATGTTAGTATAAGTCTCTGTACTTGTTTCGTTGATTATCCGATGCATGCACACGTTTCCGTTAATCGCTTAAATTGGACCGTAATGCCCTTATGACCATACAACGAGAATTTTGAAAATGTGGAAGTACAATAATCTTAGTTACTGATTATTAAACATGTACGTAAATTTTCACGTCAATCGGAGGTCTAGATTAGGAGATATGCGCATTAGCGTAAATAATAAGCTTTTTATTAATTAAACGGCGCGATTAGCGCATAGCCTATCTAAACCCGATTTTCAGTACCAAAACTTTTACCCACTGATGTTAAATAATATTTTGGGATTTTTGAAGATTTTTAATTATTTTTAAACTGATCTTAATCTAGGCTTATCGCATTGATTCGGTTAATACCGAATATGCCCTTTTAGGACATAAAACGAGTTTTACGAATCCGTTTGATACCAATCCAATTGCCACTGATTTAAAATAATAAATAGAGTGTTTTGAGCCTGTTTTGCTGATCAGAAAACTCAGAATGGTATTTTAAACCGTACGTCGCTTAAAACGGCTTCATACGCGTATTAAACGCATAATTTGGGTTTAAAACCATTTTGGGAAATGAGACTCTTCACCAACTGTTGTGGTCTGTTAAAATTAATAATTTTACTGATTAAATCAGACCCGTATCTCAGAAGTATTATAAATCTCTTTTATAACCCTTAGAAGGACCGAAATACCCCTACGGGGCGTATTTAGGGATTAAACTCGTTATGGGCATTATGGAAGATATCATAATGATATCACAACATATTAAAGCGTATTAACTTAGGAAACCTGTTCGCGACCCTTTCGGTTACCCGTTATGCATTATACGCGTTCGGTTCGGTTTATGTAACTAGTTTGCATAAACTAGCCGAAACGGGTCAAACGATATCATTTTTATCTCAAAATCCAGAATGTGAATAGTAAACCCATATTAAACAAGTCCTCAACTTGTCGGGTCTAAATCACATTCTATCCGGTCTTCGCTTAATCGTGCGTAAGAACCGTATCGTTAAAACTAACCGGTATAAGCTTAAGCTTAATTAAAGACCCGTTAGTATTCTAATAGGTTATATTAAACCTTCGTTCCAGATTAGGAGAACCAGTAAAAGCTATCTGCAGTTTATTCAATTAAGGATTTATACTTGCAAAGGTAAATACTTTTAACTTATTTTCCCCTATACGGGCTTGGGTTACGGTACATAGCGTACCGCTTGATCGAGCATCAAATCTTCCACGCTTAGTGGTTAATTGAATAATTTGATCGGCTCGTTTTAAACAGATGTGTTTACTTTACAGCCTTTGGGGGGTTAATGACCATGTCCCGGATATCCTCGGCATTATCTTACGAGATAGCCATGACCTGAGCACGGGGTGTAGGCGTACTCCCGTGTATAACTCACTTAAAGTGGTGTGTCTATTGATCTTTAACCCGGATACGTCCGGGCTACTGAACGCTTAAGTAACATGTAAATCGTTCACAAGATTATAATATTAAATAATTCTCCCAAGTTAATAAAAATGTTTATGCCATGTGCATCCAAACCAATTTTCAATCATTTTATAAAATGAGTCAGTTGAATGTATTTACCAGTGTAAACTAACGTATTTTCCCAAAAAGATTAAATGCAGGTACTAGGCGAAATAGGCTGGGATTCTCCTAAGCATCATTAGAAGTCTCGCAAGCTTTAGATGCCGAAGTCTGTTGAACATAAACAATGTTTTTAATTCGATCCTACAGTGGATAAACACCGGATGATTGTGACTTTGTTTACAATAAATAAATTCGGTTGTATCTTATTTTAAATTTGCTTCCGCTGTGCATTATTATATTGTGTTGTTTGACTATTACGTTGCCAACCACGTCACGATACTCCCCCACCGGGCCCACCGGTGACACGTGGAAATCGGGGTGTGACAGGTTGGTATCAGAGCCAACACTGAGTGAATTAAACACTAGTCTTTTGTGTTTAATCTCAGTTACACAATTGCACATATCTAAACCTTCGAGTCTAGACTTATAACATAGGACAAATTCCACCTTATTCGGTTTTTGTTTTGTCCTTTAAAACTTTATATTTTTGTTATTGTTATCTCATGATATACTGACAGGAACTTAAGATGCCTCCAAGATTTTTGCGTACCCGAGGACGCGGAAAGGGGCCGGTAGCCACCCCCAACGACCATGAAGCAGGGCCATCTAATACACGAGGTCCTATCCCCGCCGAGAGTGATGGTACTCAGCGAAACCAGAGAGGTCTCTTTCAACCGGCAAGACGGTCGGTTTCGAACAACTCAACGACTCCCGCTCAGAACTCCTACGGGCCACAATCAGAAAATGAGCATGGAGACTCACACCAGTCGTACTTACCACTACAGCGATCAATGTCGCACCGCACTTTTGGAGACCCCACTCCATTCTTTCAAGGCCAGTTTAACCCGGCGAATTATATACAAGAACCAGTGGGTTTTAACCCATTGGGACCGGAGGACCATTTTTCTGGAGGAAATGATATGGACGAGGAAGACGACCCCGTAGAACCCGCATCAGGAACTCCCAACCATCCTATCGAGGTCTCGGATAGTTCCATTTATCACGGACCACCCTATAATGGTCCAGATAGCTTCCAGGCTATCTTTACTCGGCACGAATGGTATTATACACCTCCTCACCATTCGTCGCCGCATGAGCAGCAGCAGCCTCACTATTCTTCGCCGCATGAGCAGCAGCAGCAGCATCATCAAGATTCCTCTGGGAATCACCAGTTTGTGGCAGTTACGCCACCGCCTCCACCGCCACCAGTTCAACCGGCGCCTCCGCAACCGCAAAGACGTATGAGAACCGGAGCCCGGATGACCACACGAAGAGAAGAGTTTCATTTCAGCTCTCCTCTACAATCAAGTGGCAGAAATTATCAGCCGGATCAAGAAGTTCCACAATGGGGTGGACCATCAAACCCCGTCGCGCAGCAACCGCCACCAATAGGTTTTGATAACCAGATACCGGCATACACGGGTCCTTCGATGTACAACCCGTTTGAGCCACCGACTCACGCTAACCTCGGTTACGCTGAAGCCGACCCGTATTTGGTAGCAGCTAATTACAACGCCCTTAACCAGGAGGGACCGTATGGAGGTCCTTGGGGAGTAGGCTACCCAGCACAGGGATACCAGATGCCTACACAACCCCCGTACTACCAACAACCCCCGCCGTCTCTGCAGATGTCGCCACCACTGCATCAGGAGATCCTACAAAGTATTAGGGAGGTGCGGCATGAGGCACGGGAAGACCGACGGCGTAACCAGGGGATGTTCAAGACCTTGACGAACTTAATCAAGGGAAAGAGCAAGAAGGATCAGTAAATCCTTTATGTGTGTATGTCTACTTTAAAAATTAAGTCCCCGCGAGGACATTTATGTGTGTATGTCTACTTTAAAAATTAAGTCCCTGCGAGGACATTTATGTGTGTATGTAGTCCCTGCGTGGACATTTATCTTTGTACCTAGTCCCTGCGAGGACATCTATTTAAGTAATCAGTCCCTGCGAGGACTTGTGTTTTAAATTTAACCCCTGCGCGGGTAAGTACTTGTTTGACCCCTACGTGGGAAATGGTTTGTGTGAAAAGACCCGTTTAGGGCAATATGTAACCTATGTATAATTAATGGAATGTTTGTTTTATAAATTTCATGTTTGCCATTATGTGCATATATAAATTATAAATGAAATAAATAAATTAAAATCATTCCCTTTAAATTAATCTGCCTATGAAATTTATTTAATTAAGGATCTTAAAGTGTGAAACCTAGCCACGTGTCAAATATAAGACCGAGCCAAAATGGTAAGACCTGTTTAAAAGATTCAATTCCCTGTTAACATCTTAAAACATGTTAACACTCCTGGCAGAAGTGATTCGTTAAAAATCACGTACGTCATTTTTATAAAGGAATTCTTTAGAAGATTCCTAACCCAGTTTAATGATCTCTAAATCCTGGGTACATCATCAATTAAGATGATCATATTTTACCATACGCGGTAATATAATGCCTACGGGCCCTGCTCATTTCCATATGAGCCAAAAGACAGTGGTGGCTATGGCTCCTTGTCTAATAAAGGTAATGAACTAGGTTCAAACCTTAAAAGTCTTGATTCTCTGAAGTCATAGCTTATAATTTAAATTGTCCATGTGACCAAGCCTTATGTGCTAATATATATTGTCATTGTTTATGTTTAGGATAAATTTTAATTAAAATCCTAAATAAATACGATTAATAAGTTAACCAAATATGGTCTCTGTTTACCATGGTTAACGAGTTACCCTAAGGGGTAATTCCATAATAAACTCCCAAATAAATTATTGTCCTTGTTTTCTGCAACAGTTCAATACAAATGGCTAACTCTAATGAAGTCAATAGCCATCCTGTGGAGCCGAATGAGAACGCCCAGATTACATTAACGGGTGCCGAGTTAAAAGCAATCATAGACGGCGCTATTACTCAAGCTTTGGATAGACAGTATGAAGAATACAGTAGTACCCGAAGTAGGACTCACTCTGTATCCCATTCAAAGCCAAGGACACATTCAGAGGCTCATAACAAGCCTCCTCCCAAAAAGGATGTGCCAAAGAAAAACGGTGATGATCGCCAGTCCACCAACCACCAAAGTAATCCATATCAGCAGTTGGTACTGCATCAGGGACACCGTAACAAGGGTTGCACATATAAGTACTTTGTGTATTGTAAACCCAGGGATTTTACGGGGGAGAAAGGAGCCGTAGACTGCATGACGTGGCTGGATGAAATGGACACGGTTGTGGACATCAGCGGATACGCTGAAGGTGATGTGGTTAAATTTGTCTCACAGTCCTTCAAGGGTGAGGCGTTAGCTTGGTGGAGATCTCTGATGGAGGCCTCCGGAAAGATCCCGTTGTATAGCATGACGTGGGATCAATTCATTGCCCTGATCAAAGAAAATTTCTGCCCTCAACATGAGGTGGAAAAGATAGAATATGACTTCCTATCACTGGTTATGAAGAACCTCGATTGTCAAGCTTATCTGACAAGCTTCAATACACTATCCCGGTTGGTACCTTATCTAGTAACCCCGGAGCCTAAAAGGATCGCTCGTTTTATTGGTGGGTTAGAACCAGAGATCAAGGCCAGTGTAAAAGCTTCTCGGCCAGTTACCTTCATGTCTGTAACTGACCTTTCCTTATCCCTCACACTGGATGCGGTCCGGCAGAGATCGCTGAGGAATAAGAATGCCGAGAAGAGGAAGCATGATGATGATGGTTCGCGTAGATCGAACAAGAAGCACCGTGGGAGCGGTGATCACAAAAAGGGATCGGAATCAAAGAAAGATGGGCACCGTTCTGGAGAGAAGCCCACATGCAAAACTTGCAAGAAACAGCACTTTGGAAAGTGCAGACTCGAATCAAACTCGAATAACGAGTCAAGGTCTTTTGCTTGTGGTTTGTGCAAGTCCAAGGAACACAAAACCTTGGATTGCAAGAAGATGAAAGATGCAACGTGCTACCGTTGCAATGAAAAGGGCCACATAAAGACTAACTGCCCTAAGTACAACAAGAAGCCTGAGGAGGCTAAGAAGACTAACGCCAGAGTCTTCAGGATGGATGCGAAAGAAGCTGTGCAGGATGATAACGTCATAACAGGTACTTTCCTTGTAAATGATGTCTTTGCAAGAGTACTTTTTGATTCAGGCGCAGATAAGTCTTTCGTAGATCATAAGTTTTGTAAATTATTGAATTTACCTGTCAAAACCCTAAAAGTGAACTATGAGGTAGAGTTAGCAGATGGTACCGTAGAAGCCGTCTCTACTGTGTTAGATGGATGTGTTATATCCATTAAGAACCATTCTTTTCCTCTGTCTCTACTTCCGTTTAAATTAGCCGGTTTTGACATAGTTCTGGGTATGGACTGGTTATCTCATAACCAGGCCCAAATCGTCTGTAACCAGAAACAGGTGGTAATAAAGACTCCGTCTGGTGAATCACTTACCATTCGGGGAGATACCCAGTATGGGCTGCCTGAGCAGGTGACTATGCTCAAGGCTTCCAAGTATTTGAAAAAGGGTTGTGTCATCTACATGGCACAGGTAATTATCGATGAGCCCAAACCGAAGTTAGAAGACATCCCTGTCATCTCTGAATACCCAGAAGTGTTTCCTGAAGATCTACCTGGTTTGCCACCAGATAGACAAGTTGAATTCAGGATCGACATCATCCCCGGAGCGGCACCAGTTGCTAGAGCACCATACAGATTGGCACCCACCGAAATGAAGGAGTTGCGGACGCAGCTAGATGAATTGCTAGCTAAGGGTTTCATTCGACCTAGTTCATCTCCTTGGGGAGCGCCAATCCTGTTTGTCAAAAAGAAGGATGGGTCGATGCGTCTGTGCATCGACTATCGCGAGCTTAATAAAGTCACGATCAAGAATAGATATCCATTGCCCAGGATCGACGATTTGTTCGATCAGCTTCAAGGGGCAAGTTACTTCTCAAAGATTGATCTGAGGGCAGGATACCATCAGTTGAAGGTTATGGATGAAGACGTTCACAAGACTGCATTCAGGACTCGCTACGGTCATTACGAGTTCCTAGTGATGCCTTTTGGGCTCACTAATGCACCAGCCGCGTTCATGGATCTCATGAATCGTGTCTGCAAGCCTTACTTAGATAAATTTGTTATCGTCTTCATTGATGACATCCTTATTTATTCTAAGAACCAAGCTGACCACGAGAAACACCTTCGTTGTATTCTCAAACTTCTACGTCAGGAGAAGCTCTACGCCAAATTCTCTAAGTGTGAATTTTGGCTACGAGAAGTCCAATTCCTTGGACACGTGGTTAGTGAGCGTGGTATCCAGGTGGATCCCGCTAAAGTGGAAGCTGTTATGAATTGGCAGGAGCCAAAGACACCTACGGAGATTCGTAGCTTCCTGGGATTGGCAGGTTATTACAGGCGTTTTATTGAAAATTTTTCAAGGATTGCTGCACCCCTAACTTCCTTGACCAAGAAGAAAGTAAAGTTCGTTTGGGGCCCTAAGCAGCAAGAGTCCTTCGATGTTTTGAGACAAAAGTTGAGCAACGCTCCTGTGCTTACACTACCTGAAGGCGCTGAAGAATTTGTAGTTTATTGTGATGCATCACACACTGGCATGGGGTGCGTGCTTATGCAGAAAGGCAAGGTTATTGCCTATGCATCACGACAGTTAAAGGTGCACGAAAAGAATTACACCACCCATGACTTAGAATTGGGTGCCGTTGTGTTCGCACTAAAACTGTGGAGGCATTATCTTTATGGAATCAAGTTTGTGATCTTTTCGGATCACAAGAGCCTCCAGCATCTGTTTAACCAGAAAGAATTAAACATGAGGCAACGCCGTTGGATGGAGACTTTAAATGATTATGATTGTGAAATCAAATACCATCCCGGCAAAGCAAATGTAGTCGCTGACGCCTTGAGCAGAAAGGAAAGGGTTAAACCCATTCGAATCAACGCCAAGCGTATGGAGATAAAGAACAGTTTGATAGAAAGGGTGTTAGCTGCACAGAAGGAAGCTGTGTTGGAAGCTAACTATCCTAATGAAAAGTTAGGAGTAACTGAGGAGCAGTTAACTCTTAGCAAGGATGGAATTTTACGGTTAAATGGACGAATATGGGTTCCAATTTTTGGAGGACTTCGTGATGTCATCCTCCAAGAAGCCCATAGTTCCAAATACTCCGTTCATCCTGGAGCTGATAAGATGTACCAGGATTTAAAGGCAAATTATTGGTGGATAGGCTTGAAAAAGTCTGTAGCCGCCCATGTAGCAAAATGCTTGACATGTGCGCAAGTCAAAGCCGAGCATCAGAAACCGTCAGGTTTGCTACAACAGCCTGAACTTCCTACGTGGAAGTGGGAAATGGTAACTATGGATTTTATTACCAAGTTATCCAAGACAAGGAAAGGAAATGATACGATATGGGTTATAGTTGACCGACTGACTAAGTCAGCTCATTTCTTACCCATCAAGGAGACTTATAGCTCCGATATGTTAGCCCAGTTGTACGTTGATAAGATTGTAGCCTTACACGGCATACCTGTAGCTATTATCTCTGATAGAGATACTAGGTACACATCACATTTTTGGAAGAGCTTCCAGCAATCTTTGGGCACACGTTTGAACTTTAGTACGGCTTACCATCCTCAGACTGACGGTCAGAGTGAGCGTACTATTCAAACGTTGGAAGACATGCTACGTGCATATGCGATCGAATTGGAAGGTAGCTGGGATAAAAACCTACCATTGATCGAATTCTCCTACAACAATAGCTACCATACCAGCATAAAGGCTGCGCCTTTTGAGGCATTATACGGTAGAAAGTGTAGATCGCCAGTTTGTTGGGCGGAAGTTGGAGAAGTCCAGTTATCAGGACCAGAGATCGTATTCGAAACGACGGACAAGATTGTCCAGATTCGTAACAATCTCCAAGCTGCCCGGAATAGGCAGAAGAGTTACGCGGATCCAAGTCGTAAGGATTTTCACTTCGAAGTAGGTGAAAAAGTCCTACTTAAGGTGTCACCCTGGAAAGGAGTGATGCGATTTGGTAAGAAAGGCAAACTAAGCCCGAGATACATAGGACCTTTCGAGGTTATCGAACGTGTCGGGTCAGTTGCCTATAAGTTGAACTTACCAGAAGAGCTCAGTGGAATTCACAACGTGTTCCACATTTGCAATCTAAAGAAGTGTTCCGCTGACGAAACACATGTCATGCCACATACAGATGTGCAAATTGACGCGAGCTTAAAGTTTGTTGAAAAACCTTTGTCGATTGAAGATCGACAGGTAAGGAAGCTTCGAAGGAAGCATATACCTTTTGTAAAGGTCAAATGGGATGCCCGTAGAGGTCCAGATTTCACGTGGGAGGTTGAATCCACGATGAAAGAAAAGTACCCTTACTTGTTTCAGTAAATCTCGGGTCGAGATTTATTTAAGGGGGTGAGGATGTAACACCTCGAAAATTTCGGGTTCAATAATAAGACGACACGTGTCATGTCAGACAAAACGCGTTGTAAACCCGGATTTAATAAAGATGATTTGGCAGGATTTAAAGTGACGTCATGTTAAACTGTTACCTCTGAACGACCTTAATTATAAATCCCAAGACCCGATTAAATGTTGTACACATCTTTGATACCCTCAATTCAGAAATTGGGTACACAATAATTGATCTGGAAAAGCATGATTTGATCCCAAGAAGAAAAAGAATGATAAACCGTTGTTTTCGGGTCTTGTAAGTTCATTCAATTGCAACAAAGGTTCATGGTAGGGTAATATACAGGAGTAGACACTTATTAGAGGCCCCTCCATGTAAAAGAATGGCTAAAAATCGTGCAAGTGGGTTACATGATCGAAACACCAACAAACGAAAAGAAATCTGCCTCTGAGAAGAGGTAGCGCACCGCTACATGTGTAGCGTAACGGTGCGCTACCATGTCAAGTCAACCGGCCCATTATAGCGGGCTAGCGCACCGCTACATGGGTAGCGTAACGGTGCGCTGGCGGTGCCCAGCGACCAGAATAACCTGCTGTTGGCTGTTGTGCGCATTTGTGACCCATTTAGCCGGTTTCTCTTGCATGTGCATGGCCCCTAGACATCCCTAAACACTAGTTACAGATGTTAATCGATTGTGGGATGTCCTAGACTTGGTTGTCAAGCTTTTGTGGTGTCCATGAGCACTATATAAGGGACCATAGTTGCAACAATTGCTACACACATCATTCAAGTGCCATCTGAGCATTGGAGGAGCTTACAATCTGATTCAAGGCCTTCCTAATCATCCATTAATCATCTAGTAAGTTGCTTAACCCTTCTAAATTAATTCTAGCTTTATAATTAGCTTAAAAGTCAATATATCGTAAATTACGGTTGACTTCGTGATTAAGTAACGATAGCTCAGTCGTATGTCAAATTAGAAGTACCATTAGATAGGTAATTATATGGGTATTAAACCCTTATAAGGGCGTGTACCAATTCCAGACCTAACTAGGTCGTTTGTCGGGTCAAACGTTGACCGAAAAAGTCAACAGAAATACAAAATGCGATTTAATGCACAATTAATGATCCGAAAGGTGTGTAACCTGTTTTAACCTTAATATAACATGATAATAAGTATAAAAACTTGTCTACGCTTGCCCGACTCGACAAATTTCTGTTTAAACCCGGTTCGGAACCGAAAGGCGCAAAACCTTGACTTTTGCTTTGACTTCGGTTCTGACCCGTTTTAGTTTGATTCGAAGATGCCTTAGTGCTTCATTAGAGTAGGGTTGCATGTTAGTATAAGTCTCTGTACTTGTTTCGTTGATTATCCGATGCATGCACACGTTTCCGTTAATCGCTTAAATTGGACCGTAATGCCCTTATGACCATACAACGAGAATTTTGAAAATGTGGAAGTACAATAATCTTAGTTACTGATTATTAAACATGTACGTAAATTTTCACGTCAATCGGAGGTCTAGATTAGGAGATATGCGCATTAGCGTAAATAATAAGCTTTTTATTAATTAAACGGCGCGATTAGCGCATAGCCTATCTAAACCCGATTTTCAGTACCAAAACTTTTACCCACTGATGTTAAATAATATTTTGGGATTTTTGAAGATTTTTAATTATTTTTAAACTGATCTTAATCTAGGCTTATCGCATTGATTCGGTTAATACCGAATATGCCCTTTTAGGACATAAAACGAGTTTTACGAATCCGTTTGATACCAATCCAATTGCCACTGATTTAAAATAATAAATAGAGTGTTTTGAGCCTGTTTTGCTGATCAGAAAACTCAGAATGGTATTTTAAACCGTACGTCGCTTAAAACGGCTTCATACGCGTATTAAACGCATAATTTGGGTTTAAAACCATTTTGGGAAATGAGACTCTTCACCAACTGTTGTGGTCTGTTAAAATTAATAATTTTACTGATTAAATCAGACCCGTATCTCAGAAGTATTATAAATCTCTTTTATAACCCTTAGAAGGACCGAAATACCCCTACGGGGCGTATTTAGGGATTAAACTCGTTATGGGCATTATGGAAGATATCATAATGATATCACAACATATTAAAGCGTATTAACTTAGGAAACCTGTTCGCGACCCTTTCGGTTACCCGTTATGCATTATACGCGTTCGGTTCGGTTTATGTAACTAGTTTGCATAAACTAGCCGAAACGGGTCAAACGATATCATTTTTATCTCAAAATCCAGAATGTGAATAGTAAACCCATATTAAACAAGTCCTCAACTTGTCGGGTCTAAATCACATTCTATCCGGTCTTCGCTTAATCGTGCGTAAGAACCGTATCGTTAAAACTAACCGGTATAAGCTTAAGCTTAATTAAAGACCCGTTAGTATTCTAATAGGTTATATTAAACCTTCGTTCCAGATTAGGAGAACCAGTAAAAGCTATCTGCAGTTTATTCAATTAAGGATTTATACTTGCAAAGGTAAATACTTTTAACTTATTTTCCCCTATACGGGCTTGGGTTACGGTACATAGCGTACCGCTTGATCGAGCATCAAATCTTCCACGCTTAGTGGTTAATTGAATAATTTGATCGGCTCGTTTTAAACAGATGTGTTTACTTTACAGCCTTTGGGGGGTTAATGACCATGTCCCGGATATCCTCGGCATTATCTTACGAGATAGCCACGACCTGAGCACGGGGTGTAGGCGTACTCCCGTGTATAACTCACTTAAAGTGGTGTGTCTATTGATCTTTAACCCGGATACGTCCGGGCTACTGAACGCTTAAGTAACATGTAAATCGTTCACAAGATTATAATATTAAATAATTCTCCCAAGTTAATAAAAATGTTTATGCCATGTGCATCCAAACCAATTTTCAATCATTTTATAAAATGAGTCAGTTGAATGTATTTACCAGTGTAAACTGACGTATTTTCCCAAAAAGATTAAATGCAGGTACTAGGAGAAATAGGCTGGGATTCTCCTAAGCATCATTAGAAGTCTCGCAAGCTTTAGATGCCGAAGTCTGTTGAACATAAACAATGTTTTTAATTCGATCCTACTGTGGATAAACACCGGATGATTGTGACTTTGTTTACAATAAATAAATTCGGTTGTATCTTATTTTAAATTTGCTTCCGCTGTGCATTATTATATTGTGTTGTTTGACTATTACGTTGCCAACCACGTCACGATACTCCCCCACCGGGCCCACCGGTGACACGTGGAAATCGGGGTGTGACAGTTATATATCATTAATCACTTCAAAATAACTTTATTTTAAGGTTTATAATCTGATCATAATTAATTTTTCCTAAACCATACTCAAATCATCTTTTTATAAACATATTTCATCATGTAAGATCTAGTTAGTGCATCTAATGCACTCACCACATATTTTAATCATTTTGTACGAACTTGAATGCACTTAGATCTTCATTTATTTCATGTTTCTCATATTCAAACATTCTAACATTTTTATGATCATCACACAATCATTACTTACAAATGCAAGACATATTCTTTCTTACATATTTAAATCTTTTAATCATCAAAACTTACATGCATGTGTACTTATACATATATACATACCCGACACATATACATACATGCATAAACCTCCAAAATTTTACTTTTTATCACATCCATTTCAAATCATTAAAACCTTTTTAAGAACATTCTTATGATCACACATGCATTTCACTTTACAAAATCTCATCAAGCAAGAATCTATCAATAGTCAAAACTCAACAAACATATACATATATAGATACATACGGCTACATATATACATACAAGTTCATCCATTTTATTTTTCTTTAAAAACCCATTTGTTTTAGTTTTCAAGTTAGTGTTTAAATCTAAGAACAAGAGAAACTCCCATAACCATCCATCATTATGAACCAAGAACAAGATGAAGTGTTATACCTCCAAGATTCCTAGTGGGTTTTGATGAAAATAATGATATGGAACTTGTTCTAGCTTGATCCTTCTTGAAAACACTTCTAAAACCCTTTTTAGATCTTCAAATGGACTTGGAACATGATTGCATGAACTTGAATCTTCAAGATTTCAAAAATTTGAAATGGTAGTGTGTGTATGTGTGTGTTTTCGGCCGAGATTCAAGAGAGAGAGAGAGAGAGAGAGAGAGAGAGAGAGACTGATTTGGTTTCTTGGGTTTGTAAGATTATGGAAGATATGTAAATGCCTAATCATTACTTCAAGTCTTCCAAGAACCACCAAGTGTAGGAGAGAGAAGAGGATTTACATCCTCTAGCCGCCACATGCCCCCATGTCTCACATACATATCATACATATATACATATACATATGTTATACAGACCACAAACTGGTATTTTATCTAGCGTTTTAATCCCGTTTTAGTGCGTTTTAAATTATTTTTATAATTCTATAAAAATAATCACCTAAAATTATTACTGAAATAATTACCAGTTGCCTTGACTGGCTACGTTGTCGGTATTTGGCAGTATGCGCGCTGTGCTGCGCGGTATACATTAAAAATCGCAAAAATAGGAATTTAAGCGTTTTTATTTATTTTTGTCATTATATAAGAATAAACTTATCAAATTATTGCTAAAATGATTTTCAGTTGTCTTGACAGGCCGTGTTGACAGTATTTTGTCGGTATACGTGTTGCATCGCGCGGTACGCGCTTAAATTCGAAAAATAGAGTTTCTCAGCGTTTTGATTTATTTTTCCTCATGGATATGATTAAAATGATTATTCTAATCATAATAGACTATATTTAGGATTTTAACATTGTCCGGGTGGTCACCGACGTTCGTTTCGCATTTTAACCGTTACGCGATAAGCTTTTATCTTACCGTTGCCCACATAATTTTATCAAAGTTTAAATTTACCAACACATTAAATTCTACATATAAACATCATAACCAGTCAAATATAGTCATGTTACCTACTCACAACACGTGTTAGCATTGTACGGTACGGCCCGAAAAGCCGGGTGTCACAGTCTCCCCCTGTTTAGGAAATTTCATCCCCGAAATTTTTACTCTACAGGTGTTGGATCATCCGGTGACCCTAAACAGTCATTCTGAGCAGTTCATCATCAAATACAAAGGCGGAATCAATGTAAAAGATATCAATACAGGTTGTTCCTTTCTAATCTTTCTTTATTACTGATTTCCTGAGCTTTTACAATCAATTCTGACAAAAATCCGGCAGCACCTCAGCTCTCACACACTTAATTCCATTACAAATGAACAATGCACAACCCTATATATAGACAATGCTATTTCGTTTGAGGATGTCACATACCTGTTCAAACGAAATTACATGTGGTGATTTCGTTTGAACATGTCCTGTAGGATCGTGTGTTGACCCGAACGAGTCGTTCAGAGAAGTTCTAATATGTTTCAGATGCGGAAATTAAGAAACGGACTTCAACACAGCTTGCAAATCACTTTAAACACCTTGTAGATTGATATAACACTGAATACAATCAGAATTCAAACCGGCAGCACTTCGGTATGAATTTTAGGAACTGTTACAAATGAATTCGCTTGAAGCCTATTTATAGACTAGGGTATTTCGCTTGAGAGTAACTGAGTCCAGTTCAAGCGAAAAAAAGTTAGTTGATTTCGCTTGAAACTGTCAAAGACACTTTCAAGCGGAATGGCTTCCTTCAAGCGAAATCACATTTAATAATCACTAAAACAACCTATTTTCTCGAACAACGTGCCCTGATCTAACATATCTAGTACAAGACTCGATACAAGACGAAGTCGACAGATGTATGCACTAACAGACTCCCCCTCAGATATTGACGAGTTTTAAAGTGTCGAGTCTTTACATCTTCAGTATTTATCAGTCTTTGGGCTTCCTTCCAGGATCTCCACCTGGCTCTTGCTTCAGATCAAAAACCTTCTTCAGCTAAACTCCCCCTCAAATGTTGATAATCTTCAGAATCTGAGACTAGCTCTCGAGCTTTCTAATTCTCTTGATCAGATCTCTTGATTCCTTAAGTTCATCAGCATCAGCAAATCCAAGATTGTGACCTGGCTCACTCTTTTCACAAATTCAGGATCGAAACCTGGCTCTCTGAACACTCAGAGTCCTTAAGTATCGAAACCTGGCTAAAACTGCACATTCTCTACCCAAAAGTAAATTTTCTGATGACCACTTGTAGAGCAAATCTTAGACTGATTTAACATTTAGTTTTTGATGAACCACTTGCAAGATCGATTTCATAAAACTTTTCCCATTTCAATATTGACTCCCCCTCTCAAAATGCTTAACCTTTTCAAACACCCTTTCCCAAACCTGTTCGTCATGTTTAGCACTTGGAATTTTGAAAATCAGCTTTTCAACATCAGTTGTCTAAAATCTTTTTGAGTTTTTCAAAGTTTATACTAAAACACACCGAAAATCTTTTTGGATTTTTAGAACAGAAATGAAATGTAGTAAAGAAATATTTACAAACAATATTTTTTGTGAGTTTGTGCAAGAGGATCATATCAGTTTTCGACAAGTCACCAGTACCGTTGAGCTTAGTTACACATTAAGTATTAAACAATTCACTTAGATTGCCGATATACTGATCCACTTAAATTTTCACACAAATTTCAAATAATTCAGGATATGAGTTAGGTGTTTTAAGACTTAAACTCATTCATGTGTCCCACCTCTTGAATATACTCCCGTATCCAGATCCCAATATTCAGTCTTACAGGTGAGTATACCACAGATGATATCTGTAAGGGGTTATAAATTATGAAGAATCATGAGAGCTCAGGTCAGAACTACCGTTCAGCAGAGAGATCATGACTCGACTTTTGGGTGTGTCCCATTTAGAGGATCTTTTTTACAACAGCATTGATTAGCAATTTTATTGTCTTATCATTTATGCTGAGGGCGGCGCTATTTTTCAAGCATGCGGAAAGTATTATTCGAGGACTAGGTCAGAACTTCCATTCAGCAGAAGTCCTGGAATAATACCTCAGATATCACTGAGCATAAAGACCTAGTATCTCAGAAAGAGGGACCTTTCAAACGAAATTTCAGGGGTTACCTATATATCCAAGTAGTGTTCCCCACTAAATAAGCAAGTTTGAATTTAAGTTTATATCCCGAAAAAGTTTACTAAATGTGTAAAAACCTATCGGCATATCATCAGTGAGACCGTTTAACGCTATTTAAACATTACATTTCTTTAGCATACTGTGACTGTCTACTGATGTACTATCATTTCCTCTTCTTTAACACCAAAACTCATTTTTGAATTTTATCATGTTTTTGTCTTTTTTCAAATTTTCTAATGTTTTTGAATTTTCTGAAAATTTCTACTCCCCCTAAAATGTAAACACATTAACGAAAATTTGAAAACAACTATACAATAAAATTGACAACCGATATCGAATCGCATCAAATCGCCATCCACTAGGCATAAACAATCAGAACTCCCCCTTACACAAAACTATTTTCTCATTATGATTTCAAAACACTTAAGTTTGTTTTAACCAAAATGATTTTTCCGGAAAATAAGTTTTGTTAATTTTACCATTTGTAAGTTAGGAGTTTGGTTCATCATATTGTCCATTGTTAACCACATGTATGAGAATTACATCAAGTTCAAATTAATGACCTTGAGTAATTACTTTGTCAAAACAAACCTTTGTACTAGTTGTAGAAATAAAACGTCTAAAAAATTCATTTTACCAACAAAGATGCTGATTCCTGCTTCACACTTACCAACCTGGAAGCTCCGGCAAGTCACACTTATCCTGTAAAAAATTTAACTATTATAAGATTCATTCACAAACTCAAATATCAAGAAAAATGCCGATTCCTGATCCACGATTACAAATTTGGGATCTCCGGCAAGTCCTGATTTTCAAGGAAACAAAATTTCCACCCAAGTCTTACCAACCTTGGGTGTTTTCAACTCTTGTTCAGTAGGGTTATAAGTTGCTTTCTTTGTCGCATAAAAATCTTTAACCCCTTTTACTTTCCCATCAATCATTTTTTCAAAGATTTTCTTCACATTTCCATTAAAAATCTTTTCAACATCAAATTCCTTTTTATCAGAAAAGAATTGATTTGAGATCTCAACCTTACCAACCTTTTGCTTAATTTTTTCAAACGTCAAAGATGGAATTTTAACATCATCTTCAACTTGTGGCTCCACTGATTTTGTGGAATCAGGTTCATCGCCGACTTTTACATCACCCTTCTTGACAACCCACATTTGGTTATCTTTTGCTTTCTTTTTGTAAAAATTTTTCTTTGAACTCTCACCAACTTCATAAATCGAATTTTCAAAAAAATTGAATCTTTCAGTTGGTGGTTCAACATCAACAACTTTTTCTTTCAGTTTTTCAGATACTCCCTATTTTGGTTTTGCCGTTTGAGAACAAACCGATGCAATATGACCAGCTTCATTACATTTGAAACAGATTCGAGTATCCTTCCTGTGAAAAACTCCAGTTCCTTTTCTCTTTTGTTTAGCAAGAAACTCCTGGTTTGATTGTTTCCAGAACGGTTTCTTCTGTTCTTCTTCTGCATTTCCACCTGAAACAAATTTTGTACTAGTTTTAGAAATTTTATCATTTTTATAATTTTTAGGTGGAATAAAACCTAAACCTTTCTTTTTGTAGCTACCATTATGGTTTGGTTTCTTTTGAAAACCAGAACCAGAATTGTAACTCTTTTTCTTGTTTAATCGTTGTTGAACTCTTGAAGTGTATTTTTTAGGTTTTTTCAGTAAGATTTAAATCTTTTATTTCAGAAGTATTAATTTCTGTCATTTTGAAAACCTTTTTAATCATTTCAGTTCTAACACTTCTTATTGGAAACTCTTTGTCAGAATATAATTTGTCAGAATCATTCAAAGTATATGCTACTTCGAATGTTTCATCATTCAAATTTGATTTTGATAACAAAAAATCTTTACTGTAAGCCCGATTAACCATCTATTTTGAACTGTTGACTAACGAACTTGACCCTCCAGACTCAGACTTTGACTCAGACTCCTCATCAGTATCCAACACCTGATCGACCACCTTTTTTATTAACTCAGACTCATGATCAGTGTCAGACGAGGTGAACGTGACGTCAATGTTTTCTGGTAATTCATCAGTTGATTCGGTTTTTAACTTTATATTGACTGCTTGTTCGACTTGCTCCTCATTTGGTTTTCTAGGAGAATAACCTTCCCAGATTGGAGGCGGACACTTGTTATAGCTAACACTCGGTTTCTTACCAGTATCCTTCTTCTTTGGCTTTTCATCATCTTTAAAGGCTTCAAAACCTGCAACAGTTGGATAAATTCGATCAATAAGATAATCAGAACTAGAATAACTCTGTAATAATCGTCTGATCCTCTCATTTTCAATTTTCTTGATCTCCAACTCTTGTTTCCACTTTGCACTTTCTTCGATGTAGAAGTTAATAGCTTTCTGTTTTGTCATCATCGTTGCATTCATCATTGTTAAAGCATTTTCTCTTTCAGAGTTTATCTTTTGAAGACCAGTTACTATTCTGTTCAAAACATCATAAGACTCCTTTACATAGTTGAGATTGAACAGTAATTGTTCTTTCATCTTCTCAAACTCAGCTAGCTTTTCTTCTTTTGCTGCACATTCCTTGCATGGTTCCAAACACTTTGAGCAAGGCTTGATAATTTCCACAATCTTTTCTACTTCAATTGTTTTCACCACCTCAACTACTTTTTCTGCTTAAGTTACCTTTTCTGTTTCAACAACCTCCTCAGCAACCTTTTTAGAATCATCCTTTTGAACAACCTCATCAGTCTTCATTTGCTTTGGATGTTTTGCTGCTCGTCTCTCTTTTAGTTTCTCCAAGCGATCTGCAAAATAAAAATGAAAACTTTCAGGAGAGAGATGAGATTTTGCAATATTAATATGTTTTTCTTCTTCATCATCACTACTATCATCAGTTGGTGATTTATCAAACTCTACTGATTTTTCAGAACTATCATCCGAAAAACCAGAATCAAATGGTGTTTGATAAAAAACAATTTCTTTTTCTGAACTATCATTTGAACTTTGTGAACTTTCATCTGATGAAACAGACTTTTCATCTTCATTCTTCACACAAACACCAATAGATTTCATCCACTCGGTGAACATGTCTGGTTCTTTCACAATCTTAGCAATGAAAGCTTTGAAATTTCCATTCTCATCCGTAATAATATATCCCAGCTAAAACCTTCAGGTAGCCTTTCATCATCTTGATTGATCAAGCATGCTTTGTTGTCAGATGAAATGAATTTTTCCCAGCTGAAACTTTCTTGATTTCCCAAACAAGCTCTCTTTGAAGAATCCTCTATCACTTTTCTACCATGAGCCACTTGCGGTTCTTGTTGTTGTTGTTGACCAACTTGTTGATATATAGCCCTTCGGTAGTAATCATCTTTACCAAACGGATTCTTTGGATCATTTGCCTCTCTATTCTAGCATTCCCTCTTGAAATGACCTTTCTCCCTGCATCGAAAACAAGTAACTTTAGATTTATCAAAACCCAAAGTTGAAACATGTGCATCAAGAAAGTCATTTCTTCCAGTAATCAGTTTGAACTTTTCGGCTCTCCTCAGGACACTAGCTAGACACCATTTAATGTCCATGAGCTCCATTTCTTCAGCGTCTATCTGATCGTAATCCTCTTTTGTTAGCATAGGATTCCCGATCCGTCCTGCAACCAAACCTTCATAGGATAGTAGCACGGAACCAAGTAATGCCATATGATCTTTTGCTACTTCTTCAGAAAAACTTTGACCATCAGGAAGATTTGGAGCAATATTGCATTGTATCACACAACCATTTCCAGTTTTTGAACTTTTGATGCTGAAAATTTGATGTTGTTTCTTTTGGATTAACACTTGGATATGAAGAGAATCCACTACTTTTGTTTGAACTTTGATCAGCTTTTTCAGATGAGTCTCCAGCACTAAAAGCAGTTTGAATCTTCGGACTTCTTTCAATTTCCGGAATACTTCCTTTGTAGTACATTTTCACGTCTAGTTGACTACTTGGATTGTTCATCCTAGCAATCTTCTGCTGTTCCAGATCTTGACTTTCTATCTTCTCAATGAACTGAGAAATTGTCAACCCATCATAAACACTAGTGTTCTTAAGAATCATCAAGTAAGTTCCCCACTCCTTTTGCGGTAAAGCATCAGCTAGTATGTCGACCCATTCTTCACGATCTTTGGTTATGCTTAGCATTGACATGGATCGCACTAAATGGCAATATCGTTCAATTAGCTTCTTTGTATCTTCCCCGGGCAAACTAGTGAATAGATCAAATTCTTTCTTAAGCAGTGCCTTTTTACTCTTAATCATATTCTCACTACCCCTCAAACTTGACTTTAAGAGCATCCCAGATTGACTTTGAGGTCTTATCATGTTGAAGCAAGATAAAGATGTCTTCTTTAATGGCTTGCTGAAGCAAACTTATCATCATTTTTTCAGCTCGGTACATTTCCCATTCTTGGTCATTAAATTCTGAGAT
This sequence comes from Helianthus tuberosus, assembly GCA_030545235.1. Lineage (NCBI taxonomy): Eukaryota > Viridiplantae > Streptophyta > Magnoliopsida > Asterales > Asteraceae > Helianthus > Helianthus tuberosus. The sequence continues at coordinate 187,645,999 of CM060447.1, forward strand.
TTGTTTTTCAGTTTGCAATTCAGTACGAGGTAGCACATATCTCTTCAGAATACACTCCCATGATCTAAGATGATTGGCTTGAACCCAGTTTTCAAAGCGATCTTTCCATCCGTAATATTCTTCAATGCTCATTAGCTTCGGGGGTTTTTGAGTAGTTCCGGTTTCATTTTCCAGATTCATGTTTTGAGAAATTGAAGCTGGAGCAGTCGGAGATGTTGCAAACGCGTTGTAAAATTCTTCACTCATGATTTGGAAACTTTTTCACAAAGCAGCACTTTCAAGCGAGATACCACTTTCAAGCGAAATATAACCTGTTCAAGCGAAAACAACCTTGCAAACAACTTCAAGTGAGATAAGTCCTTCAAGCGAAATCACCTGATTTCACTTGAATTTCAAGCGAAATATTAATTTGAAGTGAAATGACCTGTTTCGCTTGAGATGTTTCAAGCGGAATACGAATTTTCAAGCGAAACCCTCTATTTCAAGCGAAATGACTTAGTTCGCTTGAAATGAAAACAATTTTTCAAGCGAAAACAGATGGTATGTTCAAGCGGAACCAATTCGAAGGTCAATTTTACCCATTTTTAGTCCGAATTTTAATTTGAAACTCTCAAGGGTTTGTTAAAATGCACTTTTACACATTCTGTGAAAAAATTGTCTGATTTTAACCGTTAATTCTTGAAATTTCGAAAGAAAGCGTAGAAAAACAGAAATTTTCAAGCTGAATTGTACAGAACTCCTCCTCCTGAGCTCTGATACCAATTGTAGGATCATGTGTTGACCCGAACGAGTCGTTCAGAGAAGTTCTAATCTGTTTCAGATGCGGAAATTAAGAAACACACTTCAACACAGCTTGCAAATCACTTTAAACACCTTGTAGATTGATATAACACTGAATACAATCAGAATTCAAACCGGCAGCACTTCGGTATGAATTTCAGGAACTGTTACAAATGAATTCGCTTGAAGCCTATTTATAGACTAGGGTATTTTGCTTGAGAGTTACTGAGTCCAGTTCAAGTGAAAACAAGTTAGTTTATTTCGCTTGAAACTGTCAAAGACACTTTCAAGCGGAATGGCTTCCTTCAAGCGAAATCACATTTAATAATCACTAAAACAACCTATTTTCTTGAACAATGTGCCCTGATCTAACATATCTAGTACAACACTCGATACAAGACGAAGTCGACAGATGTATGCACTAACATGTCTAAACCTCCTTCAAACGAAATTACCTCCTAAACCACAATCAAACCCTAATTCAATCACTGTTGTGCACTCGTTTATCCTATCTAGACATAAGACTCGATTAAGACGAAGTTAACAGACACTAGATGCACCAACAGACTCCCCCTTAGATGTTGACGAAGTCTTCGGCGTCGAGTCTTTAGTCTTAGTCTCTATCCAAATTGTCTTGACATTGTAAAAGCTTCCTTCAATCTTCAATCTTCAAACTTTAATCTTCAATCTCCCCTTTGAGTGTTGATCCAGAATTCTGACTCCCCCTTTCGCAGACTCCCCCTCTCGATAAGCTAGGGCTCGAATTCTGATTCAAACTTTAACATTTTCTTTACCATGGGGATTCCTGTTACCTGCACAATCTCTACCTAAATATAAGATATATGATAATTACAGTTTCAATTCAAACTTACCATTCACCATCATTTGATGAATTTGTCAGAATTAGAAATCCACTTAAGTATTCAGGTCCAAGTTAATGACCCTGATTACTCAATTTGTCTACCAAGTCCAACTTAATGACCTTGGTTGATCTGAGACAATTCACACTGACATTTTGTTCAAACATTTTCTGAAAATTTACAAGTTTCAAATTAATGAACTTGCTTTAACTTTCCAACTTTTACACACTTATCATGTTAAGCTCACGACTCATCCTCCAGTCCAGAAACTTCCTGCATCTGCTTCAATTCAAATCTGAAGATCAGCTTTCCACTTTGGTTTGTCGGAAAATAAAGCAGAAATGTAAAATCTTTTTGGATTTTTAATAAAGTTTCTAAACTAGAAATGAAATACAGAACTAAAATGCAGTAAAAGTAAACTATTTACAAACATATTTTTGGTGAGCGTGTTAGGGAATCATATCAGCTATTCGACAAGTCACAAGTACCGTTAAGCTTTAATTACATACTCAGAATTAAACAATTCACTTAGATTGTCGATATACTGATCCACTTAAATTTTCACACACATTTCAATCTGTCCAGGATACGGATTAGATGTTTTAGGAACTTAAACTTATATGTGTGTCCCACCTCTTGAATCTACTCCCGTATCCAAATCCCAATATTCAGTCTTACAGGTGAGTATACCACAGATGATATCTGTAAGGGGTTAAATTGCGAAGAACCATGAGAGCTCAGGTCAGAACTTCCGTTCAGTAGAGAGATGACGGCTTCGACTTTGGTGTGTCCCCTTTAGAGGAACTTTTTTACAACAGCCATGATTAGCATTTTTCAATGTTTCATCATTTTTTAGCTGAGGGCGGCGCTATATTTCAAGCAATGCAGAAAGTATTATACGGGGACTAGGTCAGAACTTCCATTCAGTAGAAGTCCCGGGATAATACCCCAGATATCATTGAGTATAAAGACCTAGTATCTCAGAAAAAGGGATCTTTCAAACGAGATTTCCGGGGTTACCTATATATCCAAGTAGTGTTCCCCACGAAATAAGCAAGTAAAGATTTAGGTTTATATCCTGAACAAACCTACTAAATGTGCAAAAACCTATCGGCACATCATCAGCGAGACTGTTTAACCTTTTAAACTTTACATATCTTTAGCATACCGTAACTGTCAAGCCGATGTACTATCATTTTCCCTTTTTACACAAGCTCTTTTTCAATTTTCTATTGTTTTTGGATTTTGAAAATATCTCATGTTTTTGTATTTGTGAAATGTTTTACTATTTTTGTATTTTCTGAAAATATTTACCCTATACTCTCCCCCTAAATACCAAAACAAGTAAAAAATCGACAAACCATTGCAGATTGCTTCTCAACATCATCATCTACAATGTTTCCTTCATCAACGCCAAGAATCTCCTCCAACACCGATAAAAGCTTCATACCGTTTAATTTTAACAAGTATTGAAAACGAGTTTTATCAAACGCTTTGATATGTAAATCAGCTTTTTGTTCATCAGTGTGGATTTTCTCAATTCGTATCAACTTCTACTCGAAACAATCGCGAATGAAGTGATGACGAATTTCAATGTGTTTCGTTTTAGCGTGATGAACAGGATTTTTAGTAATATTTAGCGCTGCCTCATTATCAACAAAGATAGGGGTGTTTAGAAATTGCAAACCGTAGTCGCGCATCTGTTGCTGGATCCACAAGATCTGAGAGCAGGAACTGCTAGCAGATACGTACTCCACTTCACATGTGGATAAAGCCACAGAGGTTTGCTTTTTGCATTGCCAGGTGACCAATCGTGATCCAAAGAACTGGCATCCCGCTGTTGTTGATTTAGCATTGACTTTGCAGCATCCGAAATCGGAATCGGAATACCCTTCGAGCATGAATTCGCCATCTTTTGGATACCACAACCCCAGTGATGGAGTTCCTTTCAGGTAGCGTAATATCCTTTTCACAATCACCATATGCGAAGCTCTCGGGTTAGATTGAAATCTTGCTGCGAGGCAGGTTGGATACATAATATCGGGTCTTGAAGCTGTCAAATACATCAACGATCTGATCATGGAACGATACATCATTTCATCTACCTTCTCTCCGGTGAGATCAGGGTTTATCCCATGGTTCGTCACTAATGGGGTGGAGGCTGGGGTAGAACCTGACATCCCAAATTTCTCTAAGATATCATGAACGTACTTCGTTTGATGTATGAATATTCCCTTAGGCAGTTGATCAACCTGAAATCCCAAGAAGAATTTCATCTCACCCATTGATGACATTTTGAATTTCTGCTTCAAAACTTGTTCAAAATCTTTGCACAGATTTTCATTTGTAGACCCAAATATGATGTCGTCCACGTATATCTGAACTATCAGAAGATGTCCGTCGACTTCTTTGGTGAAGAGAGTGGCATCCACTTTTCCACGGATGAAGCTGTTGGCTAGCAGGTGTTGAGACAATGTCTCGTACCAAGCTCTCGGGGCCTGGTGTAAACCATACAGCGCTTTGTCTAGCAAATAGACCTTGTCTTTGTGGATTGGATCGGCAAAGCCCGGTGGCTGTCCGACATATACCTCCTCTTTTACCTTCCCATAGAGAAACGCCGATTTCACATCTAACTGATAAACTTTGAAAATTTTTCCAAGATGCAAATGCTAGGAAGATTCTGATCGCTTCTAGTCGAGCAACCGGAGCATACACTTTAGTGAAATCTATACCCTCCTGCTGACTGAATCCCTGGACTACGAGTCGAGCTTTGTTACGAACCACAACTCCTCTATCGTCTCTCTTGCACTTAAACACCCACTTGGTGTTTATCTTCCTCTGACCATCAGGCAAATCTACTAACTTCCACACTCCTAACTTCTCAAACTGACTCAACTCTTCTTGCATAGCATTGACCCAAGAATCTTCAGTTAGCGCCTTTTTATATGTACGCGGTTCAATCTGCGAAATAAAACAACTAAGTGAAAACTCAGTTTGTAAAGGTGCTACTGTAGAATAAAAACAAGTAAGGCCTTGGTCAATTTGACGTCTAGTGCGAACGCCTGATTGCGATTCTCCAATGATCAGCTCCTCTGGATGGTATGAAAGAGTTCTTGGTATCACTTCGCCTGAAACATCTACCTCGCCCTCCAGATTTGTAATATTTTGATTTGCACCTTGTTCACTGACTGGGTTTGTTTGACTTGAAATCTGAATTTGCTCCCCCTCAGAATCTGAATCACCATGGTTAAATAATGGCATGTTATCAGATTCTTGATTATCAGTGACTGCCGTCTGATTATCATGAGCAACTTCATTTTGTTGGATATCATCATGTTCTCCAGCATTGCTCGGACCTGCTTCATCGTCATTTGAAGTTTGTCGTGGTCGAATTGAATACTCAGCTGGGAACCTTTCCTGCGAAGACTCATACTCTCTCAGAATATCCAACTCGTCAAAGAAATCTTGTTCTTCTTCTTCTTCCATGTCAAACGAATCCCACAATTTGTCATAGTGAAAACGCCATGAATCGCCTGGATTCTGCAGTGGCATAGTGTAACCTTGACACTCAACATTGTGTGCTTCAATAATCCGCTTCAAGCTTGGAACAAAAACTCCTTTCAATGGACTTGTATAACCCATGAAAATTCCTTCGATGCTCTTTGGACCAAATTTACCAAAAGGCTCTAGAACTGTGCAGGGAGACCCAAACGGTTCTAAATACTTCAGATTCAGTTTGCGGTTATTGATCAGCTCGAAACACGTCTTATTGAATTTCTTGACAGTGAGAACCCGGTTAAGTGTATAGCATGCGACTGACACTGCTTCTGCCGAAAAATTAACCGGTAGCTTTGAATCAGCAAGCATCATCCTGGCCGTTTCAATTAGCGTCCTGTTCTTTCTTTCAGCTACTCCATTCTGCTGCGGAGTATAAGGAGCACTAAATTCATGCAAAATACCTTTTTCATCACAAAACACTTCCATTTTGCTACTTTTGAACTCTGTACCGTTGTCACTTCTTATTCTTCGAACACGAGTTTGGTACAAGTTTTCAAGCTTTTTGATCAACGTGATTAAACTCCCAAATGTTTGGTCTTTTGATTGCAAAAATGAAACCCATGAAAACCTCGAGAAATCATCTGTGAAAACTAGACAATAGAGATCCCCTGTAATACTTTTGACGTTTACTGGACCAAACAGATCCATGTGGAGTCTCTCTAAAGGTCTCGAGATTGAGTTTTCTTTCTTCCTGGGATGAGACTTCTTCTTTTGCTTTCCTTTGATGCAGCTAATGCACTCCCCCTCAAGATGAAAACCTTTCAAATGAACACCAGTAACTAAATCATTATGCACCAAGTGATTCATTTTTCTAAGATGTATATGACACATCTTCCGGTGCCACAATTACGTTTCCTTCTCAGTTGCTCTTGAAACAAAACAATGTGCCTGACCTGTTGTTGTAGTTGCTACACTCATGTCTAATATGTACAGATCATTCACTCTGGGCGCTCTCATGATAATCCATTCTTCATGGATAACAAATCCTGGTTTCAATATCAAACATTCTTTGTCTGTGAAGTGAGTGGTATACATCCTATCACAGATCTGAGATATGCTCAGAAGATTGTTTTCAAGCTCAACAATGTAGCTAACTCTTTCAAATGTGATGATTCCATTGGATAACGTTCCTTCTCCAACAATCCGACCTCCTTGATTTCCAGCGAAACCCACATAACCTCCATTAAAATTTCTAACATCATACAGCAGTGCTGTTTTCCCTGTCATGTGCCGAGAAGCTCCACTATCCATAATCCAACGTGAAATGGATCTTGGAAGCTCCTGCACATATCACAAACACTTAATGAGATTTTGATGCTACCCAAGCCTCTTTCGACTCGGGTAACTGGACTTTAAGGTGAGATTTTATAGTGTAAAGTGGCGGAAAATTTTTATCATTCATTTTTAAGTTCTCTGCCGACCCAACCTCAACCTCTTTATACAAGAAAAATTCGTCTTTTTGAGGTTGACCAGATGGTTGGTCTTTTTTCACAACAACCTTTTTCTCAGAAGTAACAGACTCCTGTTTGTCAAGCTTCTCATAGTAATCCACAGGTACATACATCTTCTCAGTTGAAGATGATATGTTTGTAGTCTCAGTAACCTTTGGTTTTGGAGAACTTGAATTCTTTTCAACCACTTTTAGCTTCCATGTTTGTTGAGATGATGCAACCCATTTGTAAAACTTGTCATTTTTAGTTACCAAATTCTTAACAGGTTCAGTTTTAATCTTGGTGTTGTCATTTTTCAAAACCTTTTTCTCAACAACCAATGGAGCTTTTCCCTTCACATCAACTTTCGTCTTTTGACTCTCAACAACTTCAGACTTAGGCTTAAAGTTGGTAAACTTTCGTGCAATATGTCCAACTTTGTTGCATCTGAAGCATGTACGAGTATCAGCTACTCGACTTGTGCCTTCAGTCTGAGGTTGTGAGGCCTTCTTTGCAAAAAATTCTTCATTTGACTTCGAAAAAATCTCAGATTCTTCGTCAGAAAATGAACCTGAACCATTTACAAACTCCTTTTTATTTGCAAACTTCTTGTTTTGAACATTTCTTCTTTGATAGTTCTTACCACCTTGATATCCACCCGACCATCTGTTTCGATAGTTGTTATAAAAACGCGGTGGAACAACAGGCTTCTTGTAGTAAGCTTTATCTTTTTCAAAATTCATTTGCCTTTTTGTCTGATTTAAACTTTTTACTTCAGACAGATCAATTTCAATCAATTTGAAAACATTTTTCAACTTGTTCACATTAACATTCTCCAGTGGAAACTCAGAATCCGAATACAACTTATCAGATCCAACCATTTTGTACATCACAAGACCCGGTTCATCACCTAAGTTGTTTTTGGATTTTGGTTTCGGAATGTAATTGTCCAGAAAACCCACTTCATCCTCAGCTGAATCACTATCCAAAACACTTTCAGCCATGCCTTTAACAATCTCAGTTTGAACACTATCATCAGATGATGATGAAGAAAATGTCACATCAATTGACTCTGGAAGTTTTATTTCATTTGTTTCATCTTCATCATTAACCAACCCGGACTTTTTCTTTGAATAATTGTTTAAAACTAGTGGTGGAACCTGATGAAACCCAACCCCAGTTCCATCCGAGTAAACCTCTTTGCCTGCTTTATTTTTCCCGATGGGTTTGGGAACAATGTGTTGTAAAACAAAGCTTGCGGAGTTGTAACTGGTTAATTTCAACTGGATACGTTCATTTTCAATTTTAGCTTCTTGGAATTGAAGCTTCAACTTAGCAATTTCATCCAGTTGCTGATTGATTAACTCCTCTTTCACTCTAAGAACACCTGTCAGTTGAAGATTTTCTTTGTCTGTCTTACCATTTCTTTCATCACAATCTTTAACCGTTCGTTTTAGCTTCTCAAAATTTTCTGAGATTTGACGATTTTCAAGAATCAATTTTTCATTTTCTTTCCTAATTCTTTCTACGTCAATTTTATCGTTTTCAATTTTCTCAGTTAATTCTTTTAATTTGTCATTTGAAGCTTTTAACAACTTATCACGGTTTAAGATCTGATCTTCAACACTTCTGACTCTACTAGTCAGATCTTCAACTTTCTTACCACTGAGGTAAGCATTTGTACTACAAACTTTGCACTCTTTCATGCAATTTTTGCAGTTGTTCTCAGATTTACCATTCTTACCTGACACATGTGTATCATTTGTACTGACCTTATCTTTGGACTCAGTTCCAGAACCAGAAACTACCTCTAGTTCTTTTGCAGCTAGAACTTTGTCAGCCATCTTCTTCAAATTTTCAGCGGTGAGTTCTTGTGACGTATCAATAACTCCGTCATCAATCTTCTTTGGCTCCGGTTCTTTTTCTGTCTCTTTTTCTTTCTCAACAGTTTCTCCTCCTCCCCACCATTCTCTCTGTCTGGCTTCTTCTTCATCAGCAATTTGTTTGGTGAGAACTTCAATATCAATGGTATCTGGATCCACAGCTATATTCCCATTAGGATCAAGATAACATTCTCTATCAGGATCCCATCTTTTTGCCTGTTTAGCTTCTTTGTATATACGATAGATTTTGCTTTTCATGAAATGAGCTGTTTCCCTCCTGTTCACATACTTCACTTTCTCAGATCTTTTATCTTTAAACGGAATAATCTTTGCTGCTGTAAAAGCATAACCAACTGCGTCTTCCTCAGGCAAAACATCACTCCAGTCATAACCTTCATCGTCATGAAAAACTGCAAGTGCCCTAGATTTCTCTTTGGGTACCTCTTCTATCTGCTTCATCCTGGGAGGTTCTGATTTATTCTGATGATAAATTGCCCTTTTGTAATAATCCTCTCGAAAAGGATTTGCAGTATCATCAGTGTAAGCATTTCTGCACTCACGTTTAATGTGACCTTTCTGTTTACACTTGAAACACGTCACTTTTGACTTGTCAAAGCCTAACTTGGTAGAAGGTCCACCAATAGACTGTCTTCCTGTAATTTCCATGAAACGCTGCGCTCTTCTCACTGCACTGGCCATACACCACCTTATATTGATCAACTCCATCTCCTCAGGATCGATTTGATCGTAGTCTTCCTTTGTTAGGTTGGTGTTTCCTATCTTTCCTGCAACGAGACTTTCATACGATTCTAACACAGAGGCTAAGAACACCATCTGTTGTTTAGCTGACTCTTCACTGAAATTCTGACCATTCTTCAGATCAACAGCAATATTACATTGGAACAAATTCTTTGTTGCAGATTGGCTTGGAGTTGTTGAAGATGATCCACTATGAAAACCACTATGAGGAGTTTCTTGATTCACAGTATTTGAACTCTCTGCAGAAAATGTTGTTCTTGGAGAACTAGTTTTTGGTAGATTTCCTCTGTAGTACAACTCCACATTCTGCTGATAAGATGTGTTATTGACTTTATTAGATTTCTTGATCTCCAACTCGTGACTCTCCAGTCTTTCAATAAGCAGATCCACTTTCATATCAGCAGGCTTTATCGTATTCTTCAGCATCAATGCAAAATACTGCCAGTCTTGCTCATTCGGAAGTGCGTCAAACAATTTGTCTACCAGCTCTTCTTGAGTGTAAATGATCTCATGTCTGGCAAGCTCCATCTTCAGATGTCCAAATCTTTCGATCATCTTGGAAACAGACTCGTTCTTCAAACAACCAAACAGATCAAACTCTTTTCGTAACAGTTTCCTTTTGTTCTTAACTATTTCAGCACTACCAATACATTTTATTTTTAATTTGTCCCAAAGATCTCTCGAATCTTTGTACTCGATCAGTGTGATAATGTCATCTCCAACAGATTGGTGAAGCAGAGAAATACATTTTTGTTCAGAAACATATCTTTCAATTTGATTATCTTCCAAGTTCTCATAATCATCTCTCCCCAAATCATACCCATTTTTCAAACTTCTCCAACTCTGATAAGCAAACACCTTAAGCCATTCTTCGAATCTTGTAGCCCACCTGTTGTAATCTTCAATCATAATCAACTTGGGCGGCTTATTGTATGTTCCGTATGCACTATCTACGCTCATAGCATCATTGAGAATTTTCTTTGCACTCGGTGCTGGTGGAGTTTCATTCGTGTTATTTGAAGTGTCATCTCCTGAACCACCAGTAAAAGCAAACACATCATAAAATGGATTCCTGAACTCATCCATCTTTCACGTACCTGAAATGATCAACCAACACTTAGAAAATTCTTGGTTTTGAAAAATGATAGATTCAAAAGAAATCTGTTCAAGCGGAATTGCTCAAACAGTATTGCTTCAAACGAAATTATGTCACTTAAATGAAATGTCTAATTTCGTTTGAGATATCAAACAATATAACCAGTTTCAAACGAAATATCTTATTTCGTTTGAGACCACACCACCTTCAAATGGAATAACAAAGATTGTAAAAGATTTCAAACGAAATCACAATTGTGTGTACTCTCAAACGAAATCAACCCAAACACTTCAAACGGGATACCTATACAAACGGAATTACCCATACATTTCAAACAAAATCAGGTTTTAAGTGTGTTTTCAAACGAGATTACCAAGTATTTTCAAACGAGATCAAGGTGATGTCAGCATTTTCGAACAATTTTCAAACGAAATTATGGTTTTGATCAAATTTTAAGCCGAATTTTAGTCCAAAACTTTCAAGGATTAGTTAACACTATGTTTCGCTTGATATGTGAGAGTTTTAGGCCATTTCAACCGTGAGAACTTGTTCAAATCAGAAAAGAAAGGGTAGAAGTGAGAAAATCCGATGAAATCAAGCTAAATTTGGTATGAACTCCTCGTCCTGAGCTCTGATACCACTTGTTGGATCGTCCGATGACCCTAAACAGTCATTCTGAGCAGTTCATCATCAAATACAAAGGCAGAATCAATGTAAAAGATGTCAATACAGCTTGTTCCTTTCTAATCTTTCTTTATTACTGATTTCCTGAGCTTTTACAATCAATTCTGACAAAAATCCGGCAGCACCTCAGCTCTCACACACTTAATTCTGTTACAAATGAATAATGCACAACCCTATATATAGACAATGCTATTTCGTTTGAGGATGTCACACACCTGTTCAAACGAAATTACATGTGGTGATTTCGTTTGAACATGTCCAAACCTCCTTCAAACGAAATTACCTCCTAAACCACAATCAAACCCTAATTCAATCACTGTTGTGCACTCGTTTATCCTATCTAGACATAAGACTCGATTAAGACGAAGTTAACAGACACTAGATGCACCAACAACAGGTTTTGTTTTCAAACTAAGAAGAATAAACCAAACGGATCTATTGAATATAGTCTCATAGTTTCTGCGATAAACTTGGATTCTTCCGAAGAATCCTTGTAGATCTATATTACACCCGTTCTCGATTCCTATACTCTCATCTCAATACTCTCCACCCCTTCCAGGGTCCAACATTCGAAACTGTACTCAAGGAGATTCAAATCAAGGTTCCACCAAGGCAGATGCATCTTATGGCGATAAGCTCAATCGAATGAATTCCTTGTCCAAAAGCTCTTAAAACTATTTCTATCATTTCCGACGGTGCTTAATCTGTATGAAGATTGTGCAATTGGGCGCAGCACCGTGAATCAGATCGATTATTGGTTCGATCCATCTCGCAGGGAAGATCCAGGTAAGTCTTTTTAGGAAGACTTCTAGATAGTTGCGTTTGATAGAAATCTCTCCGACGTTCCTACATTCGGTTTTCGCATCCATCACGTTCACTGCAAACGCTGGATAGCCCTTTCACAACAACTCTGCATCCTCACTACACTGACCACTCTCGACTATTAACACTCAACACTCGACTCTATCAATTCTCGCGAACAGCTTCCGCCTTTCCATTATCATCAGGACGAAAGATTCCAACTAGCTTCTTCGAGTGATAGTTCCCCCTTCTTCCTTGGAAAGTGAAATCATCCTTGCATTTTCGTCAAAGCTTCTCAGCTCCACTTATAAGAATCCAATCTCTAAAACTACAATCGCCTTACTAAATGCTATAACTACGAACGACCTCGTTAGTTTCTATCAATTTACCAACTATTAGTTCCGCCGGACATTTTATACTTGGCTTACTTATAGGTGAACACAACAATGGTTCATAGTTTCTCGAACGAAACTCAAGTCAGCTTTAGCATTATAAGTGTGAACATAGATTGGCTTTTGATTCGAAACATACCGGTAACAGTAGCAGGGCTCTCACTTGCCTTCCTGACACTTGTCCCAACGGAATTACTCTTAACGTCCTGTCCTTTCGAATTCGAGCATTCTATTTTGTAGTGTCCTTATCCACCGCACGTAAAGCATCCTTCAAGCACAGCTCCATCCAATGTACTCTTAGCGTAACACTGGGAAGTCACATGTCCGGTTCGGCTACATCTGGCGCACTTTTCTTGTCCATTGCCGTCCTTATCCTTTCCTGACTCTTGAGGGTTAGCTGCACTTGCTTTCTCCATTTTGCGTTTCTTCCTACTTCCAACTTCGGGAGTCTTCTTGGAGCTCTCGGGTTTGCGCTTCTTCGAATTTCCAATTTCACACATATCGAGGTCACGTCATTGCATAGAACACCAGTAAATGATCTTGGGCTACAACCCTGGATTGTTTTGTGCACGCTCCGATGCACTGTTCATATAGTTATTAGAAATCAGGAATACGTTCCAATGAGATCATGACAAATGAACAACCAAAACTTTCCGATCATTATTTTACTTGAAGGGTTTCCAATCTGTGTCCCACCAAGATCCTGCCCAGGATTATCACATTCACGTTTCTGACCGTCATTTTGGTTAGCATCACGCTGTTCCAAGGTAGTGTTAACGTGCTGGGTTATGATTCGTGTCAACTCCTCTAGGGTGGTAGGTAGCCAAGTATCCAGTTTTGCTTTTGGCGGCCCTTTCGTCGTTTCTATTATTTACAAAAATAATAAGCACATGAGACGATAACCAAAATAAAAATAATTCAATCATTAAATATTGGTGGACCAAACATTGAGCATGTATATTATCCACATATTAATGAGAACAATTTTTAAGCCAAAAGTTAATTATCTGATATTATCATAGAAATTAACAACTTGTTTTTCGGTACATGATATCTATCATTGGTATGTCTACATCGACACCCATAAAAAGTTTCCACAGAATTTCTACCTAATATCACAAAATATAATCGGCACGCAGGCCTCCAAAAAGAAAAGCATCAAAAAGAGTATCCAGACACAACAACCAAAAACAAACAACCACCAACAAACATGAACAACATCTAACACTTCATTCCTATGAAATCTAGCATCTTCCTAACCAATTCCTCCAAATCCACGATCCTCCAATGCATCTGATCCATCGCGCTGTCATCTAATTCCTTCAACTCATTGTACCAGTCGATTTGCCCCTCGAGGTCCTTCAGTTTACCCTTAGTCGTTTCCAGCACTTCACGCATGGCAGCGAACTGTCGGTCACAATGGCAACATCGATCCACCCAAACTCCTTTATGCTTCTTAGAAGCAGATGCAGTCTCAGCTTGTGACGTAGAAGCTACCTCTCCAGCGGGCCTAACTCACTTTCTGCGGCGATAATACACTAACAGAGGCGTAGAAGATGCGCGTGACTCAATGACAAGTAAAGGTGACTTTGACAAAACAGGTGGAGGGACCCCAGCAACAGGCTCAATCACAATAGCAGGTGGAGCAACAGTCAGCTCTAATGGTCGAGCTGTAACGATAGTGGCATCCACTGCTGGTGCAATACTAAAAGGTCCTCCAAATACAGGGACATCTCTGATCACGTCTTTGATAACTGGTAGTGTGCCAGATGATTGTCCTGTCTCATGGATCGAGAGAGGAGCGTCATCGTTATCATCAATCCACCCGTTGCTCGTGAAAGCATATCGGGGGTCAACCTGACTAGCGAAAAGAGGATCAACACGGAATGATGAAGCAAACTCAGCCATACCAACCATCTGTGGGGTCGTGATAGGTGTCTCTGGTAAAATAGATCTGGGTGAAGTCTCGAAATCTGGCTCGCTACTTGAGTCGTTGATCTCGATGACCTCGTGCTCGTGCGACATCTGTGACACATATATAACCATACAAGTAAGTGTGTGATCAACATAAATAGAAACACATAAGGCTCAAAATAAGCAGAAAATCACGTATGCACATAGAACACATAATGGTTTTCACCCATGATAAAATACTTTCTATGTTTATTTAAAATCTTGGCTTCGAGAATTTTGAACTTTATATTTCAAAATTCTCCGGTTGAAGTCTAGTGTTTTTCACGAAAACATCTAGTTCGCTAACAACCAATGGCTCTGATACCAACTTCTGTCACACCCCAAAAACGTCGCAGTGGAATATTAAACGTAGTGGAGACGGAAGTTGGTGCCCATTTATATCTTGTCGAGCGATGCATCTTATTGTTGGACATGTTGGTTTATTTTAAAAATAAGTTATTAAAAGTTACATTTTAAGTCAGGACACAACTACATAGTTAAGATGTCTTTGATCCTCGCGAATCTTATTACAAGAGTCCCAGAAAGTTTAAAAGTTGTCCAACATTTTTAAACAAACCACATGCATCATTCAAACACAAGATACGCCATGATTTCCCGAAGCCGATTTCATGTACCTGTAGAACACGTTAAAATCAAGTGTCAACACAAAGGAAGGTGAGTTCACTTATTCGTTTACTAACAAATTTTATTCCAAGGAAAACTTTCTGATTAGGTGTTTATTTGAAAACATCCATGTAATTTTAGAAAGTCCATTTTACTCCTTTGATAAAATCCTTGGGCCTTCCATCGGGTCATTACTCCGACAATAATAATACTGCCCAGGTTTTGTATATTAAATTATAACGTCAATTTTCAGACTCGTATGTTAGCTAGACGATACGAACTATATATTAACCATGTAGGGATAATCAAAACTAGACAATGAACAAAATATTAATTCGTCGTTTGACATTGACACGGGGCAACCGGTCGCGACGGGGTTGTCAACCCGATAGATCTACCAACAATTCCTCGCGTTCAATACTTAAACTGATTAAACGACATCATGGGCGCAGGGTTCTTTCTCGAAGAACAATATGATGTCTGCCTCACGTACAATATATATATCCTACTAATATGACAATTTAATACACGATGTGTACGAATCCCCTGAATCTCCATCATTCGAGACCCAGGCCGGCATCCGTACCCCAACTGTAAGATCCAGTATCACTTAAGAAAAACCGTACATCCAATATTTATTCATCAAAAACGTTTTACTTTGAAACGTATAAATTATCAAATTTCATATATTTTCAGCGAAAATATATATTTTATAGTAAAAGGTATGTTTTATTTCGAAAACATTATTAAACCCTTTTAACAACGTGTTCCACCCCCAAACTATATATACAAAACAGTAAAAATAGGGGTTTAGTGACACTCACCTTTGGGTGCGTATTTTAATACCGCAATCCCAAAAATTGATTACATATATATCCTAATATGGGAACAATTCTAAATCAATATACATTTATTCACAAAAATCCTAAGTTTCTCTGTTTCTTAGAATTATCACATAACTTTGAGATTTTCTCGAAAAGTTGTCATTTTTGATTATGTTGGCACGTTAATATATATATATACGAGTCCATATAAACATTTATATAAAATTTTGAGATTTGAACAATTTTTTTGGTGACCATTATTGTGTAAATTCATTAACTTTCCTGTTTATACGTGATATACTTATGATTTGCGCGTCATAATATTTATACACAAACGTTCATATAATTTAACACCGAAACACACGAAATCTTGTTAATTTATCTATTTTGTCATTTTCAAAGCAAATACACATGAAATATCCTATATATATCAAATTTCATGCTCGACAAACAAGTTAAAATTTTAAATGCGATTATTACCGTTTCTACCGCACAAAACGTACAAGTATACATGCATAGTCTAAATTTCCCCCTATCAAGTTAACACTTAACATATTATCACATTCACATGTTTAAATTACATAACACATCTTAACACATAAGATTCATCCAAAAATAACCCATACTACTGTTCATCGAAAAATGTGTATTTTAGTGATTCGGTAACGTTTTCGGGCGTCGAAAGTCACGTATGATCAACCAAAGACCAAGTAGACTTAAAATTAATTAAAATAATTTTTTTAAACTAAAAACATTAGTTTATTTACTGATTTAAATCAGTTTTATAAAAATCATCCGAAAAGTCGATTTTTGACCGTTTTAACGCATAGTTTTGCGTTAAACTTAACCGTAACTATCCCAACTCGAAACGACTTGATATTTTAACACAATACATGTTATTTACTAATTAAAATAGTGATTATATTCAGAGTAGTGCAGTTTTTGTTTAAGTCACATAACTCATGCGACTTCACGTATTTTACAACTTTTAATGCACCAAGTACAACATGCAAAGCTAGCAAACATTATGACAAAGTTATATATCACTAATCACTTCAAAATAACTTTATTTTATGGTTTATAATCTGATCATAATTAATTTTTGCTAAACCATACTCAAATCATCTTTTTATAAACATATTTCATCATGTAAGATCTAGTTAGTGCATCTAATGCACTCACAACATATTTTAATCATTTTGTATGAACTTGAATGCACTTAGATCTTCATTTATTTCATGTTTCTCATATTCAAACATTCTAACATTTTTATGATCATCACACAATCATTACTTACAAATGCAAGACATATTCTTTCTTACATATTTAAATCTTTTAATCATCAAAACTTACATGCATGTGTACATATACATATATACATACATGACACATATACATACATGCATAAACCTCCAAAATTTTACTTTTTATGACATCCATTTCAAATCATTAAAACCTTTTTAAGAACATTCTTTTGATCACACATGCATTTCACTTTACAAAATCTCATCAAGCAAGAATCTATCAATAGTCAAAACTCAACATACATATACATATATACATACCTACGGCTACATATATACATACAAGTTCATCCATTTAATTTTTCTTTAAAAACCCATTTGTTTTAGTTTTCAAGTTAGTGTTTAAATCTAAGAACAAGAGAAACTCCCATAACCATCCATCATTATGAACCAAGAACAAGATGAAGTGTTATACCTCCAAGATTCCGAGTGGGTTTTGATGAAAATGATGATATGGAACTTGTTCTAGCTTGATCCTTCTTGAAAACACTTCGAAAACCCTTTTTAGATCTTCAAATGGACTTGGGACATGATTGCATGAACTTGAATCTTCAAGATTTCAAAAATTTGAAATGGTAGTGTGTGTATGTGTGTGTTTTCAGCCGAGATTCAAGAGAGAGAAAGAGTGATTTGGTTTCTTGGGTTTGTAAGATTATGGAAGATATGTAAATGCCTAATCATTACTTCAAGTCTTCCAAGAACCACCAAGTGTAGGAGAGAGAAGAGGATTTACATCCTCTTTCCGCCACATGCCCCCATGTCTCACATACATATCATATATATACATATACATATGTTATATAGACCACAAACTGGTATTTTACTAGATACCGGGTATTTTATCTAGCGTTTTAATCCCGTTTTAGTGCGTTTTAAATAATTTTTATCATTCTATAAAAATAATAATAAAAAATTATTATTGAAATAATTACCAGTTGCCTCGACTGTCTACATTGTCGGTATTTGGCAGTATGCGCGCTGTGCTGCACGGTATACGTTAAAAATCGCAAAAATAGGAATTTAAGCGTTTTTTTTTTATTTTTTTCATTATATAAGAATAAACTTATCAAATTATTACTAAAATGATTTTCAGTTGTCTTGACAGGCCGTGTTGACAGTATTTTGTCGGTATACGCGCTGCATCGCGCGGTACGCGCTTAAATTCGAAAAATGGAGTTTCTCAGCGTTTTGATTTATTTTTCCTCACGGATATGATTAAAATGATTATTCTAATCATAACAGACTATATTTAGGATTTTAAAATTGTCCGGGTGGTCACCGACGTTCGTTTCGCATTTTAACCGTTACGCGATAAGCGTTTATCTTACCGTTGCCCACATAATTTTTATCAAAGTTTAATTTTACCAACACATTAAATTCTACATATAAACATCATAACCAGTCAAATATAGTCCTGTTACCTAGTCACAACACGTGTTACCATTGTACGGTACGGCCTGAAAAGCCGGGTGTCACAGCTAGACCTCAAACTATAGAAGAAGCTGTAGAACTAGCAAATACCTTGATGGATGAGTTAGTACGTACACGAGAAGAAGACCAGAGGAGAAACCTAGCTCAAAGGCTTACCCAAGAATTTCGTTATGGAAATTCCAACCGTGGGAAAAATGTAGGTTCTACCTCTGCACCCTACTGCAAGACCTGCAAGAAAAAGCATTCGGGAAAATGCTCCACTTACTGCAATTTCTGCAAGATACCAGGGCACAAGGCAGAAGATTGCAGAAGGAAATCTAATAATGGGATGAGCTTCAACTGTGGAGAAAAAGGTCATATCAAGCCAAATTGTCCGAAACTAGTTCCAGCCATGGGCAACAAGAACACTAAAAATGCTAGAGCATTTGTTCTGACTGCGGATGAAGTCAAGATGATTCTGGACGTGATAGCCGGTACGTTTTTAGTTAATGATGTTTTCGCTAAAGTATTATTTGACTCTGGTGCGAACCAAAGTTTTATTAATACTTCATTTTGCAAACTTCTCAATCAACCATTAACTAAACTCCCACAAGAATGTCTAGTAGAGACAACAAATAGGGAAACCGTTAGGATTTCTGAAATCTTACAGGGAGCAAGAATAGAATTTTTATATCAAAAATTTATTGCAAACCTTTATTCAATGAATCTGGCAGGATTTGATGTTGTATTAGGAATGGATTGGTTAATAGCCAATAAAGCCAGTATTTTATGTGATCAAAAGTCAATTCAAGTAAATTCATCAAGGGGTGAAAAGATCTCAATTAAAGGAGACAAGCCATCTAGATCCACAAAATTCATCTATGTGATGAAAATAGCAAGTTATATAAGAAAATGATCATTAGTGTATTTGATTCCTATAATCACTAACACTAACGGAAAAGAACTAAAAGATATTCCAGTAGTATCTCAGTTTTCAGATGTATTCCCAGAAGAATTACCAGGACTACCTCCAGACAGAGAAGTTGAATTCAGAATTCATCTACTACCAGGAACAACACCAATCGCCAAAGCACCTTACCGTTTGCCACCCGCAGAAATGCAGGAACTGAAGAAACAATTAGACGAATTGTTGGAGAAAGGATTCATACAGCCAAGTTCCTCGCCATGGGGAACACCAATCTTATTCGTTAAGAAGAAAGACGGATCTATACGTATGTGCATTGACTACCGCGAATTGAACAAGGTCACGATTAAAAATCGGTATCCATTACCAAGAATCGATGATTTGTTCGATCAATTGCAAGGAGCTCGATTTTTCTCAAAAATCGATTTACGGTCAGGATATCATCAATTAAAGGTACAGGAAGAGGACATTCCTAAGACCGCATCTAGAACAAGTTTGGCCATTATGAATTTACGGTCATGCCATTTGGTTTAACCAATGCTCCAGCCGCATTTATGGACATGATGAACCGAATATGTAAGCCATATTTGGATAAATTCATAATTGTCTTTATAGATGATATTCTCATTTACTCTAAGAGTAAAGAAGAACATGTAAAGCATTTACACGCACTTCTAAGTTTATTAAGAAAAGAAAAGCTTTATGCTAAGTTTTCAAAGTGCGAATTTTGGTTAGAACAGGTACAGTTTCTTGGACATCTAGTCAATCATGAAGGAATTCATATGGATCCCACCAAGATCGAGGCAATTACCAGATGGAAAATCCCTAAGTCACCAACCGAGGTTAGAAGTTTCTTAGGATTGGCCGGTTACTATAAAAGATTTATTCGAGATTTTTCCAGAATAGCCATTCCCTTAACTAAGCTAACCTGTAAATCTGTTAAGTTTGAATGGGGACCAAAACAAGAAGAAGCCTTTAGAATTCTTAAGCAAAGACTAACCAATGCACCCATACTAGCGTTACCAGAAGGAACTGAAGACTTTGTAGTCTATTGTGACGCTTCTAAGTTAGGTTATGGATGTGTGTTAATGCAACGTCAAAAGGTTATAGCCTATGCGTCTAGACAACTAAAGAATCATGAAGAGAATTACTCAACCCATGATTTGGAATTAGGAGCCATAATTTTTGCCCTTAAGATTTGGAGACATTACCTTTACGGTAGTAAGTTTACCATTTTGACCGACCATAAGAGTTTAGGGTATGTTTTGGGCGAAAAGAACTAAATATGAGGCAAAGACGCTGGATGGAGATACTTAGTGATTATGATTGTAATATCCAGTATCATCCAGGAAAAGCAAATGTGGTAGCTGATGCTTTAAGTCGAAAGTATCATGAAAAGCCAAAAAGAGTACGTTCTCTTAAATTAAATCTACAAGTAGATTTAAATGAGTAGATTAGAAAAGCACAAGAATCAGTAATCAAGGATGATACTGAAAATCTAAAAGGAATGATAAAGAAATTAGAACAAGGAACAGATGGAATTTGGAGATTCCATAAGAAAAGAATGTGGATACCCAAATTAGGAAACCTACGTCACCGTATATTGGAAGAAGCCCATAAGTCTAAGTATACAATGCATCCTGGAAGTGATAAAATGTATCAGGATTTAAGAAAAAAAATTTGGTGGATAGGAATGAAAAAGGATATAGCAGCTTATGTTTCTAAGTGTTTAACTTGTTCTCAAGTCAAAGCTGAACATCAGAAACCCTCAGGTTTATTACAGCAATTAGAAATGCCAGTTTGGAAATGGGAATTGATAACAATGGATTTTGTTACCAAATTACCCAAAACAAGGAAAGGTAATGATACAATCTGGGTGATTGTAGACAGGCTAACTAAGTCAGCTCATTTCCTACCAATGAAGGAAACTTTCAGTATGGAACAATTAGCTAAGTTATATATAAATGAAATAGTTTCATTTCATGGAATTCCTTTATCAGTTGTTTCTGACAGAGATAGCCGCTTTACCTCTCATTTTTGGACAAGTTTCCAAAAAGCAATGGGAACCAAGTTGAATCTAAGCACAGCGTATCATCCTCAAACGGACGGACAAAGTGAAAGGACAATTCAGACAATGGAAGACATGTTTAGAGCTTGTGTAATTGATTTCGGAGGCAATTGGGATGATCACTTACCATTAATAGAATTTTCTTATAATAACAGTTATCACACAAGTATCAATGATGAACCATTCGAAGCTCTTTATGGACGAAAGTGCCGAACCCCAGTCTGTTGGGCAGAAATTGGAGAAAAGCAACTATCTGGACCTGAGATAGTACAAGAAACCATCGACAAGATCATTCAAGTCAAGGAACGACTGAAAGCAGCACGTGATCGACAAAAGAGCTACGCAGATAACAGACGCAAGCCGTTAGAATTTCAAGTAGGAGACAAAGTATTATTGAAAGTTTCTCCTTGGAAAGGAGTGGTAAGATTCATCAAAAGGGGAAAACTAGGTCCCAAGTATGTTGGACCTTTTGAGATTATCAGAAGAATAGGACCGATAACCTACCAGCTACAACTGCCAGAGGAAATGGCAGGAATACATGATGTATTTCATGTATCTAATCTCAAGAAATGCTTAACTGATGAATCATTAGTAGTACCTCTTAAAGGATATAGAGGTAGATCAAAAGCTCAAGTTTGTGGAAAGGCCTCTACAGATTGAAGACAGGAAAGTCAAAAACCTCAAACACAAGAGATTAGTTCTGGTCAAAGAGAAATGGGACTCCAAAAGAGGACCAGAGTATACATGGGAGCTTGAATCAGAAATGCAAAGGAAATATCCAGACTTATTCCAGTAGATCTCGAGGACAAGCTCTAAAACAAGGAGGGGAGGATATAACAACCCTCCTAAAAATTTCCGACACCCGAAAAATAATTAAAGTATCCCTATATGCCCTAAAACACACCCCGTATACGAAAACAGGGCCCGAATATCTTTATTTTTATTTAAAATTAATTAAAATCAAAATTTTTATTGCTGTGGCGAGCCGCGTAAGACCTCCCATCGGTCTACGCGGGGCGCGAGCGCCCATCAACTAGGCACAACCCTGGGCTGCCACGTGGTAGCCACACGTCAAACCTACACTGGTGACTGGGCCAGGCTAGGGCCTACCCAGCCTACTACGCAGGCCGCGTAGCCCTTGGCTACCACCTACGTGGGGCGCGACGAGACCCAAATCAAGCCCTATAAATAGAGGCCATCAGCTTTCACTTCCAATCGTTCAATCTCTTTTTCTCTCACGAATTTCTATATAGTCAAAGTGCTTTTCGGGCATAATACCCCCCCCCCCCAATTAACGAAGTTCTGCCTCGTTGTAAGTATCATAACCCCTGGTTACGTATTAGATACGCTGCCCGATTGATCCAGGGTTCCGTAATGGCTGTCGTGGTTCTGCCCGACGTAGTCGTTGGAATGTCACCTTGGGGAGGGTATTACTAACGTAAATATTGGGTTATTATACTAACGCGTGTGCATTTGTGTAAATTATAGATAATCACCTGGAAACCCTAAAGGAAAACCTAAGACAGCAATGTGAGTAATCTCCATTTTACAAATTGTTTTTACAAAACCTCACCTAAATTAAATTATATTAAACAGTGATTGAGTATTTGTATTCTACAATTATCGTTGGTATGTTGGTGTTTTGTATACAAAGTTTGTTACTACCTTGCGAGGAGTAACATGATCACAAGTCCGGTTGACAGTACCGTGGGTGGTAATTAAGTAGATGGAAACAAATGTAATTGCACGACCGCCCTTAATACTGTACAATGATTTTTACTTAACTTGATTAAACTGGGATTCCCTCACCAGTATTTCCCATTGACAAAATGTTTTTAAACGCGTTTCAGGTAACAAAATGTGAAAGCCAAATAGAAGCCAGTTGGACAGCACTGAAGGCTTGAAAAAGTGGCTATAAAGTTACCTAAAAGAAAGAGATGTTTTATTTAAATAAAATAGGGTTTATCCCTATGAAAATGTGTGTACTTGAAACTTGGGTTTTTCCCATGTGTTTAATATATTAAAAGCGTGGTATTTTACGCTGATAAAATATTTCCTAACTACGGTCCTGATGCAATTTCCGCTGCCAAAATGATAAAACACGGATACCACCGAAACTGGCTGCGGCCGCCCGTTCCCGGGTGATTAGGGGACGGGGGTTGCGACATCAAGAATGCCAAAAATCATATCAACCAGTAACTGAAAAAAAACATTGTGATGAAACAGTAACTGAAACTATTAACTGCTAAAACACATTGTGATGCAACCAGTAACTGATAAAAACAACATCAAGAATGCCAAAATCACATCAACCAGTAAATGATAGAACACATTGTGATGAAACAGTAACTGAAACCAGTAACTGATAAAACATATTGTGATGAAACCAGTAACTGATAAAACACAACATCAAGAATGCCAAAAATCATATCAACCAGTAACTAATAAAACACATTGTGATGAAACAGTAACTGAAACCAGTAACTGCTAAAACACATTGTGATGAACCCAGTAACTGATAAAACACAATGTGAATAAAATTGTCAAGGATTTGAACTTCGTAATTTAAAGTAATTGCCCTTTTAAAAACGTAATGATTTGAAATTGTCAAAAAGATATATGTTTCCATAAATATCTACATAGTTAGTTTAGGATATATAATATTCCAAAGTTAAATTAATAATCAAATTACCATCATGCCGTTTTGAATAAAAAAACTAAAAGCCACATGTCACCTCCCTATTGCTTCCTATACTTTCTAGGAAACTTAGGCTTTCTACCCAACTCCTACTATACGTGGATAAAATAAAAAAAATTGAGAACTCCGGTGAAAATCCTATTTCCCGTGTCAGCTTTTCCACCATTTTTTCATAAACGTATATATACATGTAACAAACACGACTGAAAAAAAAAACTGAATAGCATTTATTCGTCATTTAAAATTATGTAAAAAAGCATTTACAACAACACATGACATGAGCATTTGGGGCTGGTCACACACATCTAACGTTATTTTTCGATGGTGTTAATTTATGTATGCGATTTTTTTCTCTCAAAACATTGTATTTTTCTAGGAAAAAAAATTGAATAAACTTTTTTCAGCATTGTTCTCATGGTCTCACAGCTCAAGCAAATTTCTTTTGTGTGTGTGTGTGTATATATATATATATATAGGAGAAGGATCCGTTAGAAACCACCCTTTATTGCGAGAACCGCAAGAACCAGTGCGAACACAAACAGTAATTCCTAAAAAAATCTAAAAAACACCGAAAATTTATTTTTTATTTTTTTACTATTTTTTTTTGGAAAAATCGCTAGATTTTGTTAATAAAAAAAATTCAAAAAATTCAAAAAAAAATTTTCGAGTAACACTTATCCATGCACATGTGCATATGTATCATTTCTTTGACAAATTCCGTAATTCATTACAAATATTAGTCAATTGCACTTTCATTTACACTACTACGTGTAATACACTAGTTTTTACGTTAACATTATTAGAAATGCACATGTGCATCTATATGTATCAGCATGAAATAAGATGTTTTGGTACACTACTTTGAATACAGTTTCTCTTTCATCTATCATTCCATCCATAATACACAAACATGCACATGTGCATATGTATCATTTCTTTGACAAATTTCGTAACTCATTACAAATATTAGACAATTACACTTTCATTTACACTACCATATGTAATACACTACTTTCTACATTACCAATATTAGAAATGCACATGTGCATTTATATGTATCAACATGAAATAAGGTGTTTTGGTACACTACTTTGAATACACTTTCCCTTTCATATACCATACCATCAATAATACACTACCATTACCTCCTACCATCCATAATACAATATCATTACCTCCTACCATCCATAATACAATACCATTACCAATATTTTCACTTTATTACATGTATATCAACACCATTTATACCATCCAATCATCATATTACATCATAAAGTAACAACTATAGCCAAACCATCAACCACTAGATATAACTAACCAAAAAACATGTATATGGGCCTACTTCTCCATTCAAAATCACAAACTTTTTGTACCAAAACAAGTTATATCATGGTTATACCTAATGATGCACATGTGCATTTTGAATATTGGTAATGTAAAAAGTAGTGTATTACAGATGATATTGTAAATTAAAGTGCAATTGTCTATTACTGATAACGTATTACGGAATTTGTTGAAGTAATGATACATATGCACATGTGCATGGATAACTGTTACTCGAAAAAAAAAGGTTTTTTTTTTTTTTTTTTTTTTTTTTGTAACTAAATATAGCGATTTTTGTTAAAAAATATTAAAAAAAAAAAATTTGAGTTCTTTTTTGATTTTTTTTAGATTTTATTTTGTGTTCACATTGGTTCTCGCGGTTCTCGCAACAAGGGTGGTTCTCGCATGAACCTTATATATATATATAGGGTCGGGATTTGGAGAAAACGGTAGAAAGTGTGAGAACGGTGAGAACGCTTATGGATCATCTGATTAAAACAATCTATGGACTAGATTGGCGTGGTGGCGTTTTCGTAAATAATATCAATTTTATTACGTGGACGCGCCTCATTAAGGGTAAAAGCGTCTTTACACCTCTATACCAAAACTCCATATTGATGAATAAAACGTCATTACGGGCCAAAACACATCGCTATATAAACAAAAACATCCCAGACATAAAAACACACCCCCCAGAACCTGAAACGCCATATTTTATACTATATACCATTCAACTTATAAACGCCAAAATCCCCAAAACATCAAAGACAACTACTCAAAAAAATGCCATATTTTCTACTATATACCATTCATCTTAGAAAACGCCAAAACACTCAAACATCAAAGATTCCAAAAAAATCGACGGTTCTTTCAGATACACTATTTCCTCAGTAAAACGCCAAAAATGCCAAATATCGTTTCTTGTATATTCAAATATTGTTCTACGCCAAAGTTTCGGATAATGCATTCTTCCCTGAGGTGGTGTGACTCAAATAACATTTTGCTGCATGAGATGGACAAATCATAAACAAAAAGATGCTGGGGTCAGACTTATGTCATTTTCTGTGTTTTGTTCTTGATGAATATTTAAATGGCATGAAAAGACGAATGACACTAATGAGTTGTTTGAATATACATATTAAAAAAAAAAAAAAAACTCAGGTCATTTTGTCTTTCCAAACGGCTACAAAAACACAAGCATGGCTAAGCCAAACCACCAGTGAACATGATTCAAAGAAGAAAGAGACTGATGACAGTGAAGATTTGGAAGATAAATTGTTTTTATTTTTATTTTTTTAATTTTCTTTTTCTATTGTTTGCTATGTATTTTTCAACTTAGAATTAAAAAAATACATTATATTAATAAAACGCCAAACAGTCATAATGCATATGAAACGCCATAAATGGAGTAAAAACGCCAAACACTCTCAAACTATAATGAAAGTAATTTGCAGAAGTATTAATTAATAAAAGCTAAAAATGAAAAAAAAAAACGCCAAAAACTACTTAAACCCATTCAAAAACGCCAAACTTGGGAGATGGAAAGTCTATGACCCTAAAAACTCATAAAAACCTAAATAAAAACAGTAAAAATACACAGTAACTGAAAAGACGACAGCTACTTTATTAATATCATTTATTATAAATAACATCCTGACGTGTGCGCGTATATGCATATTTTTATAATGAAATTACACACGATTTGGTTTTATATTTATAAAAGTGATTATTACTTTAACATCAAAACACACACGAAAGAGGCAAGTGTACCCCGTCATATATGTAGTAAAGTATCGGTAAGAACCAAGTATCGATCCAAGGAAATGGGCGGAGGAATAATACTAGACCTTTGTCACTAAACTACCGGTAAAAACATAAGTTGTTTGATTTTTAATAAACTAAAGTAAGCGTAAACAAATACATATAAAAACATAATAGACTTCAAATATGAAAATAGATAAATAGCCTTGCTTAATACACAACCAAAGCATGTCAACTAAGTCGGTTTTGGCACTAGAAGCATTTGATCAATTCTTCATTTTAAGACAATTAGTATCTCTTTCAGGAATCCTAACATGACAATCATTTGGAAAGTTAAAACGATAAACACACTTTAACCACCTAAAATTGTTCTTTAACGTGCAATTGATAAATGTCTATGAAAATCTCTTAAAAATAAGTTAGTCATCCGTTAGGAGTTTTCTAACCTCACTTAACCAAGGAAAGCGACACCGATAAACACAATGCAACCACCGAGACAAGCATAAACTAGATTAAATCACAACTGAGTTCATTTTACAAATCTTACACATAAATTCACCAAGAAAGCAATTTTGGCCTAAACTACTAACTAAGCTAACAAATCATGGCAAGAATTTATGACGACACCATTTAACCCGTTAAGGTCCTTATGTGACGGCAAGCTTTCTTGATTAACAATAATTACATTTTATTAAATCATTAACCATTTCTAGTATCATGATGCATACATTTTAACCAAGCTAAACTAGTTAACCAAGTTTAAAGTTTACTAATACAAGATTAATTAAGCTTCATTTTTCAACTATCTTAACTAACCAAATACCAATCATCCAACACAATTACTTATAATCAAGAAATCAATATCAATAACAAGGTTGCAAACTAATCATCAAAGATTAACATAGAAAATACTTCCAAGTGTCATTACATACAAAGATTAACATACTAATGGTTATAATCAAGCAAGGGATTGTTGTGTTTTTGCCCAAAGGCTACAATAATACATAAACATTAAATTAAATGCTTGAAAGATTAACAAAATTATGGAAAGATTAGAAAACCAAACCATAAACAAGCACTAGATTAAGAATCCGGATAGTAATCAAGCTAAACGGGACAATGTGGCTTGAATCCGGGTGAAAGCTAACGCCTCCGGAGCCTGAAAATCGCCTGAATCGCTCTCCAAAATTCCAGAGTTACGAGCAGAATGTTTCTGCAAGTTTTTATATAATTTCGATCTCGCACGGTCGTGCATCCTGTCGCACGACCGTTCACTTTATCAATTATTGGAGGTATGGTGCACCATACTGCATGACGTCATCGGATCTTGACCGGTCTTCGGTCTCGCACGGTCGTTCCTTAGACCGCACGATTGTGCATCTCCGGGATCTTGTTGCACGGACAACTGCACTGGTGGTGCATTGCCGGGGTTGTGCTGGACATCGGATCCGCACGGGAGTTCTTCCATTGGCACGACCGTTCCATTCCGAGAATGCTTGCACGCCGGGTCGCACTGTCGTTCATTGCCGGGATGGTCTTGTTATGTCGGATATGCACGGTCGTTCCTCAGACCGCACGACCGTTCCACTTGCCCAGGTCAGAATTTCCACAGAATGTTCGCAGCTTCGTCGTTTTGTCCGGAAAGTCCTCGTTTTCACTATCATCTTGTCTGGTATGCTGTTTTAGGCCTGTAAACAAAAGTATACATGATTAAGTATCCGAATGACGGTTTTACGGCCGAAAACGCATAAAATGGGGATAAAATGGGGGACTAAAATATGTATAAATTAGTAAATATCAAATCTCCCCACACTTGAACTTTGCTTGTCCTCAAGCAAACTAAACTAAAATGCGATAAAAACAAGAATCTAACAAGAACGAGTATTTACAAACTATTTATTGAAACAACAACAAATGGTTAGCCGGTTTTTCGAACGACAACATCAAATGAATCAAACCAAACAAGTATATGCAATTATATGGCGATAACCAAAAAGCCGTGACTTCACTTTCAATTGACTTAACATGCTAATCTTCACACAACTCACAATGTTCACACACACTCGGTTTTATTTGTGAAACATACATAAAATGTGTATGTGCAAACACTCAATGCCTCGTCAATGAAATGTGTAATATCATAAGCTTGTCATAAGATCTCGTCTCCACCAACTAACATGCGAAAAAGTGCAAATCAAGAGGACTTTACGGGGTTGTAATGTTAGGCTTGGGCGAAGGGTATGGAAATGGATATTTAAAGTGGCGAAATGGTTAAAACTCGGTTCTAGTGTTTGACTAGCGTAAAACAACATAACTATACATACTAATGCCTTCAAAAGGCGACTTTTTATCAACGAAATTTTAACATTTTAGCATTCAAAATTGCTCGATTTTTGTCGACTTCACCCTATTTTAGGGTGTTTTATTTTCTGTTTTTTTTTTAATCAAACAAAGAAGTACAATAACCAATAAACTATAACAAACGCTAGTTAAACGATTATTTTGACCGAGTTTCAACACTAAAAGGTTTAAAACATAAAAAGGCTAATTTTGGCTAAGTGGGCGATAATGTTGGGTAAACAAAGGTAAACAGGAAGGCTCGACATGGTTCATCCTAAAGGTAATGTAAGGTTTACGGGAAACACAACACAACGAACAAGGTTAACAACAAAGGGGTAATCTAAGTGCCTCTATCACTTCTACACAATTTCGCAAGTTCATGGTCTTAACAAGCATACTGGTGACAAGTTCTAAATTACACATGACATCCGACTCACTCTTAAATCCGAACTGAACAAATATATAACAATTTCAAGGCTCAAATATGCTCACGTAACGGAAGGAATGGGTAAAAGTGTGAAAACTATCATGCAAGTCTTTCTTTGTTTGTCACGCTTTCCGGTTTTCTTTTTCAAAATTTATTTTGCTTGTCGAGTTTTTATCAAGTCCGAAGTTTTCTAAAACACAACCAACCGGTTTATTTATAAAAATATATACAAAATACAGATATTTTTGAATCATCAATTTTTTTTTGGGACAAACAAAGTTAACAAAGTTAAACCCCTCCCCACACTTGAACTTCGCATTGTCCCCAATGCGAAACCTGAAATATAGAGATAAACTAGATAAAGGAGAATAATACTCCCCTCAAGATGATTGTGATGCAATGAGACTTCCAAGCTGTATCTGTGATGTGCTCCGGTCCAAGATTTGATAGCCAAAATCTGCATGTACGTCACAAGGTACAACAAAACAGAACAGAAATAAAATAAACACAAATAAACCATAATGTACATAAATAGAAGTACTAAAAATCCCAACACGAAATAAAGTAAACATACGAAAGTGCCAGAAAATAAAGAGTACATAACCGATGGTGTTTGACATAACAACCAAAATGAACACCCGAAATAAACAAAGTACGGAAATAATAAACCCACAAACGATCAACTCCACCGTCTCCTACTCGTCGTCACCAGCATCATCTCTTGTGTAGGACGGGCTTGCGCCTCCATAACCAGGTGGGTTCCATGGTGGGAACTGTGGAGGCTGCTGAAAGTAGTCGGGATAGGCATTATGCATCTCCCCGAACAGGTATGAGAACCCAGCACTCACCCCCTGGTACAAGCTGTCCTGGTTCGTCCTGATCTGATCCTGAGTAGCCCTAATCTGGTCCTGACTAGCCCTGATCTGGTCCTGGCTAGTCCTAATCTGGTCAATATAAATCCCATGCTGCTCCTTGTTAACCTGCATTTGTTGGAACTGCTGGTAAAACTCAGGGTAAGAGGGAATGCCCACGGGCCACTCCTGGTGGTGAATGTGGTGGTGTCTGTGGCACATGCTGCTCATGCTGCTCTTCATCATGCATCTCCTCATCCTCATCTTCCTCCTCCTCAGCCGGAGGCAACGGGTCCCAGACCTCGTTGTTTAAACCCTTTAATCTATCCCCGCGATCCGTTTCAGCAATCAATCCCATCGCCTTCAACGACCGAATATCAACATATAAACCATCGGTCACATGAGTGAGACTCTCAAGCACCTCATCAGTCATCAACCCTAAATTGTAGGCAATTTCGGTCACGTACTGACCACCATGAATCTGACTGTTGGATGTCCTCCCTGAGCAGTTCACAAAATATTCAGCCATCCTTGCAGCTAGGTTGATATATACTCCCTCAACCAGCGCATATAGAAATATCAGATCTGGTGTTGGACAGTTCCCCAGACTGTCCATTGTTGGTACACTTTATGTGGACGCGACTCGACTCGGTTCGATTTGGTTCGGGTCAACTCGGTTAGGTCCGGCTCAAGCCCGACGTCACGACATTCCTCCATCGTGCGCCCCAGAGTTCGACACGCGAAGCACGGAGCGCCGCAAGCCAAGTCCCGTTTACACATCACCATGACATCATCATTGTGATGTCATGGTGATGTCACAACCTTTGTCCTATGTTGAATTGGTGAAACATTTAGTCAACAGAAAGTAATCTGGGCCGATTCACTTCATTTGGGCCGAAGACTTGTTTGTGGGCTTTGTCTAAGATTTGGGCTTGCATTGGTTTGGTCTGGGCTTTTGACATCTGACGAAAACAACATATGTTTGACGAAATCATACATGTGACGAAATCACATGTGTTTTCGTTGGGTTTTCGTCTACTATGGGATTTCGTCAGTCATCTAGTATATAAGCCCAGACATAGAACAGAAACAATTAGAGAAGTCTGAATAGATTTCACTGAGCGAACACATTGTAACACACACACTGAGAGTTTACAGAGACCATTTGTAAACACCGCATTGTAACCGTTTTCTAGCATTAATACATTGAGTGTTAATCGTTGAATATTGTGTCTTACGTGTTCGTAACTTGGTTTAACTTACCCCTTTGGATTCCGCACTTTCGGGTTTGTCAGAAAACAGGAAATAGAGGTTACTCGATCCTCCGGGTGGACCTACAATTGGTATCAGAGCATTGGCTCGATTCCTTGTTAAAACCAAGTTGTTTTTCTTGTGTTTTTTAAAGATTTCTAAGTGTTTTTCTGAATTTTAAAGTTTGAAGTTCATATATTTCTGGAAAAACAGTTTGAGAATCGTGAAAAACCTTGTTGTTTTTCTTATTAGTTCATAAAAAACCTTGTTATAAATCTTGTATACATGTTAGTTTTGGGTTTTTATTGAACTTTATTTGCAAAAGTGTGTTTAAAAATTTCTGGTAAATTTGAATCTTCATCCAGTTCATCGAATCTTCAAATTGTTCTTGAATAAATATTGAGGTTGATCTTTATTTATTCGTTAGTATTGTGTTTGTTTTTTATTATTAAAATAATTATTTGACAATTGTGTACAAGTACAATGATGAAAGGTTGAAATAATCAAGCTTTGAAATAAGATAAAGTGGCCGAAAGTAAGGCTTGGTTTGACAATTGTGTATTGTGTCAGAAGTAGTAGATAAGGTGATAAGGTTTTATAAATATCTCATTTGTCTTCATTCACCTATATGTCCACGAAATCACTTGTGTGAAACCAACTTGTTGCTGGATGAAAACACTCTAGTCAACAAAATCACTTTTAGTCAACAATATCAGCTGGGTGAAAACACTAGTGGACGAAATCACTTGTATTAATCAGCATTCAGCCGAAAACACTTGCTGGAACTGCTGGTCGAAAACACTTGCTGGAACTGCTGGTCACTAGTGCTCAACGAAATCCCTTATCAGCCGAAAACCCCTTCTGGGCGGAAAACCTTTCTTGCTGAAATCACCTGGGCCGAAAACACTCCCTGGGCCCAAATCAGATCTTGGCCGAAATCCCTTCATCATCAGCGAAATCACCTCAAGTCTTAACTTCAGCCGAAATCACAAACCACCTTTTCAACGAAATCACTTATTGTGTTGTTGCCGAAAACACCTCACTTGTATTCATCAGCAACGAAATCACTTGCTATCCATTTCGACGAAATCACTTGCAAGTCAACGAAATCAGATTGTAAACTTATAAACGAAATCAACTTGTGTTGTTGCCGAAATCACTAAAACCCTTCTTGTTTTCATCAGATTTCAAGCAACGAAATCACCAACATCAGTCAACGAAATCACTAACATGTTACTCAATGAAAACATCTGATTTCGTCCTTCATACTTGGAATCTTTTTAACAGGAGATTTTTATTTATTTGTTAACTATTTGTTTAAGTGATTTAAGCAGGTGTTATCGTTCTAATATCAACTATGAGTTGTACAAATCCGTGGGATTGGAGTACGGATCCACAACCCGATCTAAAACAGATGTCGATGGCCGAATATATGAGGAGGACCATACCTCAACAACAACAGTCAATAAGTGCAAGTCAATGGGCTTTGGTGTCGAATCAAAATCAAAACATACAGAATCTTTTGATAGCGAGAGGAGAAGAATATGCAGCTACTAGAAAGACACGTCATGATCTGTTGAAGAAGAAATTCGAATCATTTCATTTCTTAGAGAATGAAACCCTAAATGATATAATTACTCGTTATTATCATTTGATGAGTGAAATGTATTATTTTGGTGTTCTTGCATCTCAACAGGAAATTGTAGCACGGTTTGTTGATGCTCTACCTCCAAAGTGGAGCCCATTCATTGAGCTTTTAAAGCATACGGGCGTTCTAGATGCTGTCAATGTTAATATCTATGAATTCATTCAGAAGTTGGAGCACAAGAACGAAGGGGAAATTCGGAAAGCTAAACGAATTCCTGCTCCTCAAAATACCGAAATGTATCTTGGAGGAGGTTTTAACCCGTTAGTTAGTTCCAGTTCAGCTCAGCAACCAAAGTTACAAACGGCGTTTGTATCAAATACAAACTCATCTCCGTTTCCACAGTTCAATCAAAATGCTTATCTTTCGCAATCTAAACCCCAACCCCAACCTCAACCTCAAGTTTCCACAACACAACCTCAATTCGATCCAAGTGTCGATTGTGGTCCGGCCATACAGTTGGGAAACGGTGATCAAACAAGAACTGCGTTTTATGCTAAAATTGTCAAGAATGTCAGCGATGGTGAATCTTCAGGAAAAGATGATAGTTCGGGATACAGTGGCAGTTCGGATGAAAAATCGGATTTGAATGAAAGAACTGATTCTAAAGCTGATAATTTGTCGAATGATGCTAACGAGAAATCGGACTTGATCAAGAAAGCTGATGCTACATCAGAAGAAATGGAGAAGATTCTCACTGAAGATGGATCTTTCTCTTCTCAGACTGCCTTTATGGCTAATGTCACAGCTTCTACAAGTCACGTAAAATCTGAAACTCCTAGCATATGTAGTGATTGTGCTGATATGAAACTTGAATGTGATACGATTCATAGTCACAATCAGAGTTTAGTTATTGAACTGTCAAAGTGCAAAGAGGCAAACATGGCCTTAGCTCGAAATGAAAAGGAGTTTAAAACAGTTATTGAAACCCAAAAGAAAAGTGTTTCCGAATTAACAAAAACTGTTTTCAACAAACAAATTGGTATTAATAACTACATTAATATTATTGAGGAAACCAAGAAAGAGCTAGCCGTGGCCAAGTGTGAATATGAAGCGATTAAGCTCAAATTGGAGAGTTATTCTAACTCCCGATATGTGCTCGATCACATCATTGACGTTCAGAAACTAAAGGGAAACATTAAAGGCGTTGGTTATAGGAAGTGTCCACCCCCTTTGAGACACGACTATACCAAGTCGCCCGATGAAGAGGATATGCCTCGGTATGAACCCAGTGTGCCTCTTGATTATGAGGAAGTTACTACTGGCCTAGGGTTCAAACCGGACAATTCATCGGAGGGCTCATCTGATCGGAAAGAAAAGTCATCATGTGCTTCAAATCAAAGTCCTCCAACCATTGAGTACTATGATTCGTCTGATGATGAACCAGATGTGAGTGATGAGGATAAATCTCTTGAGAAGAACAAAGGAGTAGAAGTGCCTTTTGAGAATCACATTCTGTGTGATCCTCCTACTCCTGTTGTGCAATCAACTGGTGCTAAACAAGAGATAGATCATATCACTGAGACAGTGTCTACCGTTAAAAGTGATAACGTGTTGTACACTTTGGTCGGTGATGGTAAAATTTATTCAAACCAAGATTTTCCCATTAAAAACGTCAATCAATCTTTGATTGACAAAGTGTTTGAAGATACTACAAGTAAGTTTTTGGAAAAAGGGATCCAGAGAGTTTCTGTAACTCAGTGTGATCCTATTCCAAAAGCTGAAGTTAGGAAACAATTTGGAAACCAAAAATTACCGACTAAACAACAACCTGTCGCTTTTAAGGGTAAACAACAACAACAACGAGCTCCAAAGCCTAAGGCCAAGGTTGAATCAAAAGGAGCTCGTTACAAGAAGAAAACAAAATACGTAAAGTTTGTGGCCTCCAAAGGTACTGATAAAGTGGAGACTTTTGAAAATAAGTCAAATACCGATTTTGTTCAAAAGGTCAACATTTTGAAACGCAATAATGATAACAATTACACTCAACACACAAATGGGTGTGAAGCTAGTACCTCTGGGTCTACAACTTCTACGTCAGGTCGTCGATCAGATTCTCCTAAGTTTGTTGAAAGGAGAATTTGTTTCAAATGTGGGAAGTTTGGGCACATCATTAAAGACTGCACAAACTCGCCCAAACCAAATTTTGTTGAAAGAGCCCCTTCTGAACACGGTCACTCACAACGTCGTCCTGTTTCACCCAAAAATGACAAACGTACGATTAAAGAACAAGAAACAAAACAACGACGTCAAAATGTGAAGGTGATCGAAAAGGCTTTAAAACCAGAAACTGTTAAAAGGAAACCAATTTTGTCACAACCGTTAAAACCGGAGATTTCTAAATCTATAAATAATACACAATCCGGTAAACAGAAACAAGTTTGGAAACCGAAAACAGGTGAGGATTCAGGGGGAGGCTTGCAATTTAAGGACCTTCAAGAAATTGAAATTACATTTCTTGATGCTCAGGGACAACCCAAGTCTATGAAGGCTTGGGTCCCCCTCTCCAACTAATCTCTGAGTGAGTGTGCAGGATGTTCCAGGAGGAACTATCGATAGTCATTGGATTGTTGATAGTGGAGTGTCCATGCACAAGATCGGCGAAAAAGGAATTGTTGCCTTTGCTGGAGAGAAAAAGAAAAGAAGACAGAATTGTCTGTCGAAAGAGATTGAAAGCTTCGACAAAATGAAAATCATTCCAAAGTTTGATTGTTCAAGGCTTTAATCGGGTCCCCAGGATAGATTCAATCAAAATGTACGCACCTGCAGCACGTCTAATGTTCAAAATCAACAAGATGAATGTGCGGTGTACATTTCTTCGCAGTGTGATTGAAGAAAATGTGTTTGTTGAACAAACCAACCGGGTGTGCGGATGCCTTGGCATGGATTGAAC
This sequence comes from Helianthus tuberosus, assembly GCA_030545235.1. Lineage (NCBI taxonomy): Eukaryota > Viridiplantae > Streptophyta > Magnoliopsida > Asterales > Asteraceae > Helianthus > Helianthus tuberosus. The sequence goes on from CM060447.1 coordinate 187,682,539, forward strand.
AACCGCACACTACTTCTCAAGAGAAAGATAAAGACCTTCGCTGGTGCAATGTGGAAGACCAGCCGGACCCAGAGGTCTATGATCTTGTTGCTGTCAAGAGACTTCTCAGTAGCTACAAACAATCGACTATGAAATCCACACCGGGTGGATATCCAGTTTGGGAGAACGCTCAGATTCCTTGCAATGCACGAAGCAGTTGCAGGATGCGGTTTTAAATTTCTAATCTCTCCTTTACTTGTCGATATTTAAGCTGCTTTATGAATTATTATCCTCTCGTACAGCACTCTTTGACCTGACACGTTGAACTCGAATATCACCTCACACGTGATTGTTTCACTATGAAACTCGTCAATGTTGTCATGGTCCGCACCGCTTACCGATGTGCCAACTGATTTTCCCAAAATTCGATAAATCATTTCTGATTAAAAATAATTTTGGTAAACGGCATTGAGGTAAAACATTAGTTAACCAACATCGGGAAATCCTTTTTGTAAATACCTTTGTGTTTTTAAAATTTATCTTAGTTTGTTGATTTTAGGGGGAGTAAATCCAAATTTGAAAATTCAAAAACAGTGAAAAATTTCAAAACGCAAAAACATAGAAACAAAAATGAGTTTCCTGGCGAGAAAAAGAGAAAATGATAGTACATCACTGGTCTGTTGAAACCTCTTCGAACTGAAATGCAAGATGAAAACAATAAGCAACTCTATATAAGATGTATCGGTAGGCTCACAATCATTTTAAAGTGTGCAGGGTGATATAAACCTTAATCGATGAAGACCAGGTGGGAACCACACATTGGCATATGGTCTTAGTACCGAAATTTCGTTTGAGAGATTGCCGAGGTTCTGAGATATTCGGTCTTTATGCTGTCTTATCATCTGGGTATCATGGTTGTTTCTTTTACCGAAAAATAACGGAGACGAAGTCTAGATCTTCCATGATACTATACATACGTGTACATATTGCATTCGACCTCAATAAGTGATCAACAATCACATGTCCAAACAAAATAAGTGATAATATATCACATTTATCCGGGAGTCAAGTTCGTCTCTCTGCTGTACGAAAGTACTGACCTGTTCACGGACTTGCTCCTGTGCCCTCATGCATATGAAAATCAAGTTCCTCATCAATAAGTGATTCTATCACATAGGGCTTGTTTTCAATCAAAATAAGTGAGTTTCTCACATTCTTTTATACGGTCAAACGGATGATAAGCGGTATACTCACCGGTAAGATGAACTCTCGTGCATACCTTGATACGGGAATGTGTCGTGATGTGGATGAACACCGGTCGGTAAGTATAAATCATACCTTAACGTATCCCCTCGCCATGATTACATCTGATAAGTTGAGCTTGTGTGGACAACAATACCGATAATTGTTACAAGACTGAATTCTGGTCTTGTAAACCAATAGAATTCTCGGGCAATGAATGAGCCATTGCAGCTCTACATTGGATAGAAAAGATTGAGGCAGTCTTAAAAATAAGCAAGTGTGCAGAGGAAGATAAAATCATGTTTGCTTCCAATCTTTTTAAGAATGTCGCTCTAGAATGGTGGAACACTATTCTCTAGTCTAAGGGGAGTGACAGAGTCTATAATATGGAATGGACTGAGTTTAAGAATATGGTTAAAAGAATATTCTGTCCTCCCAATGAAAAAGAACAAATAGCTAATAAGTTCTTAAACCTTAGAATGATTGTAGTTGACTGTAAGGGTTACACTACCATATTTTTTGAATATGCTAGAATAGTGCCAACCCTAGCCTCGCCAAAACCAGTATTAATCTCCCCAAATTAATCAGTGAGATTAGACATATAGTCGAGACAGCTAGACCACAAACCATAGAAGAAGCCGTAGAACTAGCCAATACCTTGACTGATGAACTAGTACGTACACAAGAAGAAAACCAGAGAAAAAACCTAATCCAGAAGCTTACCCAGGAATTTCACTACGGTAATTCCAACCGTGGGAAAAATATAGGTTCTACTTCTGCACCTTACTATAAGTCTTGCAAGAGGAAGCATTCGGGGAAATGTTCCACATACTGCAACTTCTGCAAAATACCTGGACACAAGGAAGAAGACTGCAGGAAGAAACCCATTAATGGAATATGCTTCAATTGTGGAGAAAAGGGGCATATCAAACTGAACTGTTCGAAACTAGCTCCAGCCATGAACAACAAAACTACTAAGAATGCTAGAGCATTTGTTCTGACTGCGGATGAAGCTAAGATGATTCCGGATGTGATTGCCGGTACGTTTTTAGTTAATGATGTTTTTTCTAAAGTATTATTTGACTTTGGTGCAAACCAAAGTTTTATTAATACTTCATTTTGCAAACTTCTCAATCAACCATTAACTAAACTTCAACAAGAATGTCTGGTAGAAACAGCTAATGGAGAATCCATTAAGATCACTGAAATCTTGCAGGAAGCAAGAATAGAAATTTTAAACCATAATTTTATTGCTAATCTTTACCCAATGAATCTGGCTAGATTTGATATTGTATTAGGAATGGATTGGTTAGTAGCCAATAAAGCCAGTATTCGTTGTGATCAAAAGTCAATACAAGTAAATTCACCAAAAGGTGAAAAGATCACAATTAAAGGAGACAAGCCATCTAGATCCACGAAATTCATCTATGTGATGAAAACAGCAAGCTATGCAAGAAAAGGATCACTAGTGTATATGATTTCCATAGTAATTAACACTAAAGGAAAAGAATTGAAAGATATTCCCGTAGTATCTCAATTCTCAGATGTTTTCCCAGAAGAACTACCTGGACTTCCGCCAGATAGGGAAGTTGAATTCAGAATTCACCTACTACCAGGGACAACATCAATTGCCAAGGCACCTTACCGTTTGGCACCAGCAGAGATGTAAGAACTATAGAAACAGTTGGATGAACTTATGGAGAAAGGATTCATACAGCCTAGTTCATCACCATAGGGAGCCCCAATCTTGTTTGTCAAGAAGAAAGATGGATTAATGCGTATGTGCATTGATTACCGAGAATTGAACAAAGTCACGATTAAAAATCAGCACCCATTACCGAGAATCGATGATCTGTTTGATCAATTGCAAGGAGCTCGATTCTTTTCTAAGATCGACTTATGCTCAGGATATCATCAATTCAAAGGACATGAAGAGGACATTCCTAAAACTGCCTTCAGAACAAGGTATGACCATTATGAATTTACAGTCATGCCATTTGGTTTAACCAATGCCCCAGCTGCATTTATGGACATGATGAACAGAATATGTAAACCATATCTGATTCATAATTGTCTTTATAGATGATATTCTCCTTTACTCTAAGAGTAAAGAGGAACATGCAGCGCATCTGCATGCACTCCTTACATTACTGAGAAAAGAAAAGCTTTATGCTACATTTTTGAAATGCGAATTTTGGTTAGAAGAAGTACAATTCCTTTGACATATAGTCAATCATGAAGGAATTCATGTAGATCCCACAAAAATCAAGGCGATCACTAAATGGAAAGTCCCTGAATCACCAACGGAGATGAGAAGTTTTCTAGGACTAGCAGGTTATTATAGACGGTTTATCCGAAATTTTTCTAGAATAGCCATTCCGTTAACAAAACTGACCTGTAAATCTGTTAATTTGAATGGGGACCAAAACAGGAAGAAGCCTTTAGAATCCTTAAGCAAAGATTAACCAACGTACCCATATTAGCATTACAGGAAGGAACTGAAGACTTTGTAGTCTTTTGTGACGCTTATAAATTAGGTTATGGATGTGTGTTAATGCAACGTCAAAAGGTTATAGTCTATGCCTCTAGACAACTTAAGAATCATGAAGAGAACTATACAACCCATGATCTAGTGTAAAGGCGTCTCTGAGAATTTACATACCCTGTTCGAGCTCGAAAAAATGTGCTCTTCCATAATGCTTTATTAGTATTTAAAAAAAATCAAATTAGTATTGGACTCAATAAACCTAATGCAAAGTGGGCTAATTTCTAAACCATAAAAAATATTTGTAAATCGGCCTATATTGGAATTGGTATGTGTTTGTTTACTATTTAAAAATTATAACAAATATATATATATATATATATATATATATATATATATATATATATATCAGATTTTTTTAAATCGCGTGCCCCTTGAAATCACGGGCCTTGTGCGGAGGTCCTCCCCGCACACCATCATAGCCGCCCATGATCTAGAGTTAGGAGCCATAATTTTTGCCCTTAAAATCTGGAGACATTACCTTTACGGTAGTAAGTTTATCAATTTCACCGATCACAAGAGTCTAAGATATGTTTTCGGGCAAAAGGAGTTAAATATGAGACAGAGACGCTGGATGGAAATTCTTAGTGATTATGATTGTAATATCGAGTATCATGCAGGAAAGGCTAATGTAGTAGCTGATGCTTTAAGTCGAAAGTATCACGAAAAGCCAAGACGAGTACGTTCTCTCAAATTAAATCCGCAGATAGATTTATATGAGCAAATTAGAGAAATACAGGAATCAGTAATCAAGGATGATACTGAAAAATTAAAAAGGAATGATTAAGGAATTAGAACAAGGAATAGATGGAATTTGGAGATTCCATAAGAAAAGAATCTGGATACCCAAACAAGGAAGCCTACGTCATCGAATATTAGAAGAAGGCCATAAGTCTAAGTATACGACACATCCTGGAAGTGATAAAATGTATCAAGACTTAAGAAATAATTTCTGGTGGATAGGAATGAAAAAGGATATAGCAGCCTATGTTGCCAAATGTCTAACCTGTTCACAAGTTAAAGCCGAATATCGGAAACCCTTAGGTTTATTGCAGCAACTAGAAATGCCCATATGGAAATGGCAATTGATAACAATGGACTTTTTTACCAAATTACCCAAGACATGAAAAGGTATGATACAATCTGGGGGATTGTAGATAGATTAACCAAGTCTGCTCATTTCTTACCAATGAAGGAAACTTTCAGTATGGAACAGTTAGCCAAGTTGTATGTAAATGAAATAGTTTCATTACATGGAATTCCTTTATCTATTGTTTCTGATAGAGATAGCCGTTTTACTTCTCATTTTTGGACAAGTTTCCAAGAAGCATTGGGAACCAAGCTAAATCTAAGCACCGCTTATCATCCTCAAACGGATGGACAAAGCATAAGGACAATTCAAACAATGGAGGATATGCTTAGAGCTTGTGTAATTGATTTCGGAGGAAATTGGGACGATCATTTACCATTAATAGAATTTTCCTACAATAACATCTATCATACTAGTATCAATGCTGCACCATTTGAAGCACTTTATGGACGAAAGTGCCGAACTCCAGTCTGTTGGGCAGAAATTAGAGAAAAACAACTGTCTAGACCAGAGATAGTACAAGAAACAACGGACAAGATTATTTAAGTTAAGGAAAGACTAAAAGCAGCACGCGATCGTCAAAAGAGTTATGCTGATAACAGACGAAAACCATTGGAGTTACAAGTAGGAGATAAGGTATTATTAAAAGTTTCTTCATGGAAAGGAATAGTTAGATTCATCAAGAGGGGAAAGTTAAGCCCCAGGTATGTTGGACCCTTTGAGATCATTAGAAAAATAGGACCAGTAGCTTATCAGCTACAATTGCCAGAGGAAGGGGCAGGAATACATGATGTATTTCATGTATGTAATCTCAAGAAGTGCTTTGCAGACGAATCATTAGTGGTACCTCTTAAGGACATGGAGGTAAATGAGAAACTTAAGTTTGTGGAGAAACCAATACAGATTGAAGACAAAAAGATCAAGAATCTCAAACAAAAGAGATTAGCTCTAGTCAAAGTAAAATGGGATTCCAAGAGAGGACCAGAGTACACTTGGGAGCTCGAGTCAGAAATGCAAAAGAAGTACCCATTCCTATTCCAGTGAATCTCGAGGATGAGATTTAAAACAAGGTGGGGAGGATGTAACAACACTCAAAAACACATTATAAGAAACCCTAGTTGAGACCCAAAATATGTACGACGCAAACCAAAATGAAAAATCAGGATTAGGGTTTAGGGGGGGTCATGGGGGGTACCCCTAAACCTTCCGCGACACGCGAAGGGTACCTACACGTGTCAAAACCAGACGTTGTCGACACCACAGGGCTAGAAACACAACAAGGCAGGTCTAGGCGAAATAGGTCTATCAGGCGACACGCGAAAGGATCCTTGGATCCTGTTGCGACACGCGGGAGAGTCCAATTTTGGGTATAAATAGCCTGGCCTGGGACTTGAATTTATGTACCATTTCGATCAGAAATCGAAATTTATGTCTCTCTATATCTCTATTTCTTTCAAATAAATACACCCCTAATTCGTGAAACTCTGCCTCGTTGTAAGTATTATAACCCCCGGTTACGTATTAGTTACTCTGCCCGATTGATCTAAAGCTCCGTAACGCATGTCAAGGCTCTGCCTGACTCCGTCGTTGGAGTTTTGTCTCGGGGGGAGGGTATAGCTAATGTAAATTGGGTTATTATACTAACGTGTGTGCATTGTTTAATTAATAGATTATAACCAGGAAATCACAAGGAAATACCTAAATTAGCAATGTGAGTAATTCCTTGTTTCACAAACTGTTTTTACAAAACCTCAAATGTTTAAATTATATTTCACAGTGGTTGAGTATTTGTAATTCTATAATTATCGTCGGTATGTTGGGGGTTTTGTATACAAAATTTGTTACTACACTGTGAGTAGTAACATTACCACCAGTCAGGATTGACAGTACCGTGGGTGGTAATTAAAGTAGATGTAAACAAATGTAATTGCTGGATTGCCCTCAATGCTGTAAAATGATAAAACTTTTCTTGATTAAACTGGGATTCACTCGCTAGTATTTCTTGCTGATAAATTGTTTTTAAACGCGTTTCAGGTAACAAAATGTGAATGCCAATTAGAAGCCAGCTGGAGAGCACTGAAGGCTTGGAAAAGTGGCTATAAAAGTTACCTAAATAAAGAAGTTTTATTTCAATAAATTAGGGTTTATCCCTACAAACATGTTTGTAATGGAAACTTGCGAATTTCCCATGTATTTATTATTATAAAAATATGGTGTTTTACTCTGATAAACTATTTCCTAACTACGGTCTTCATGTAATTTTCGCTGCCAAATTAATAAACACCGATACCACTGAAACTGGTTCGCGGCCACCCGTTCCCAAAGATAGGGGCTGGGGGTTGCGACATAGTCATATGGTTGTTCCAAGATACGGAGATCCTTTAGGATCCGGGATCCCTAATCTTATAAAAGGTTTTAACTAATCTTTAGTTATTCAATATTGACTAAATCTACACTGAATACTTCCAGAAACGCAAAAAAATAATTTGTACAAGTAGTGTTAACACCCGAGGATACTAATGAATCAGGATCTCATATCTGTAACACCCTAACCGTATCTGTAACACCCTAACGAACGGCGGAAACGTCTAGGCGATACACAAATTGTCCAAAAGCTCACGATCATACTAGTTGAAATTGAAGTATTTTTTAAATCAAAATTAAATATTTAAACATCAAAGGAATGGCAACTTGTTAACAAAATGAAACGTAAATTCAATTTAAATTAACTAAGTCCAAAGCCACTAAGTGTAGCAAGTCTTGGAAGTAGCCTCAAACATTTGTTACTTTAAACATGTGTAAAATCAAGTGTCAACTTTGAGAAGTTGGTGAGCAAGATAGGATATATGTACAGAGTTGGATTAATTTCAAAACTCTAAATAATTGCAGAACTTTCACAAATCTAACTAAAAAATATTTTTATTTATATATTTTTATATTCACAGTACTTTTATAATTTATTATATGTAATTTTACAATTACACATATGTAAACTAGTTGTTTACATATATGTAATTAGTTATTAGACATATATATGTAATTTGGATTACACATACGTAAACTACTCTTAAGATGTATGAAATCATAAAAATACATATAATAAATGATAAAAGTACCTTGAATATATATATATACACATACTATCTATACTATATATATATAACTAGTTGGTGCCCCGCCCGCGTTGCGGGGCGATGACCGAATAATGAGCGAGTGTTAGTCAGCTCATTGACACGAAAAACAATTAAATCGAGTCAACCAATTAAAACAAAACACTTTTAATGTTTTGATAAAAAACACTAAAACAATGGCAGTATTGTAATTTTTACCTGAGGGAAAGTTGTATTTTTTGACTGGGGTAAAATCGTAATTTGACAAAAGTTAAAGTAATGGCAGTACTGTAAATTTGAACCTGGGGCAAAATTGTAAATTTTCATAGGGGAAAATTTATAATTTTTAACTTGGGGTAACAACGTAATATAAATTTGAACTAAGGGCACAATCATAATTTTAAGCTTGAGGCAAAAACACAATTTTATTTTGAATCGAGGGAAAAATCGTAATTTTGAGCTGGGGGCAAAAACATAATTTTATTTAGAACTTGGGGAAAACGTAATTTTGAATTGAGGGCGAAATCACAATTTTTAAACGGGGAAAAATCACATTTTTTACCAGAGGGCAAAATCGTAATTTTTAAGTGGGGGCAAAAACAAAATTTTATTTTGAACTGGGGGCGAAAAGGTAATTCTGAGCTAAGGGCAAAACCACAATTTTATTTTGAATGGAGGGAAAAATCGTAATTTTGAGCTAGGGACAAAAGCGTAATTTTATTTTGAGCCGGGTGCAAAACCGTAATTTTAGAGAGGGACAAAAACATGATTTTAGAAAGGGTATAAAATAATAAACTGGTTGGTCCAATGGGAGAGTGCCAGGGGAAGTCGTAATTTTGAATTGAGGGCAAGATCATAATTTTGAGATGGGGACAAAAAGCGTAATTTTATTTTGAGATGGGGCAAAAACGTAATTTTATTTTAAGATAGGGGCAAAAACGTAAGTTTAAAATGAATATAAAACAAAAACCTTGTTGGTCCATTGGGGGAGTGCCACCTGGCACTATTCCCCCATTTGGTTTTTGTATATGTAGGGAATGCATATCCGAAAGGCAGAAATGGTCATTTGCCACTTTTTCAACATTTACAACCCTTTAAAGCATATTGTACAACCGTCTAAAGCACACCAACCTTTAAAGTTTATTGAACCTAATTTTTGGTGGCCAATTTTTGTTCAAAATTTGAATTCCCGCTCATTCCCACTTCCCCATACATCCTGTCTTTTCATCTCACAATCTCTTCCTTTCGATCTCTCCCCCTTTCAAAACCATCTCCAGCGCTCATTTTTCTGTAAACATGAACCCTAAAAGCACCAAATTTCTCCATGGCTATTCTTGCAAAACCCCTCGATCCTAAATTATTGAGCCACGATCTGAACAAAACCACCTTCAGATCTGAACAAAACCACCCACGAAAGGGTTTTCAACGGTGAACAAAATCCCTTCTACTCCATGGTTTCAGCCGTCATTGATGATACTCCAGGTTCTTCCCTTCTCCTGTTCCAGAGATGAGATGACGATGGTGGTGTCACGGAAGAGAATCGAAACCCTCTACCCCTGCTAGGGTTAGTAAGGTATGGTGTCAAGATCTTGTAAATTTATTTAAAAGTTTCAATTTTTAGTATGATAAGATGATCTGTCAGTGTGATTGTGATTATTCACGTATTTAGGGGAATTGGGGATTTGGGATCTGATTTTTTATTATTTTATCAGTTTTGATGATAATAGTTAACGTGGCTTAAAAATTAAATTTTAAACCTGGATGCCCAAGACATTAAAAACACTAACCGACCCGTAGGGAAATTACGTTGAAACAGAAGGCAAACAGGCAATAAGCTGCACTCTGCTAACCCATTTTGGATAGCAAAACAAAGTCTTTTAAAAACTACGATCATAGATCTTGGGGTCGTAACATTACTACGCATGACCCGTTTGACTCGACTTAGTAGCTCCACAGCCTCTGGTGCAAAGAAACGAAAAGTATCAATAGCAAATGGTATAAACACGTGTTTTGTTTATCAAATACTTGGTTAGAAACATGTTTATTACACGGGTTGAATAAAAAATACTGAATAGTTAGTAATGAAGATTTAGGAATTATAAAACCATATTTTCAAAATAAGATACGACTGAAATTAGGTATATAAAGAGAAGCAGAAAAAAAGAATCTTGGTCTCTTAGAATTTTGTTACTGATTTTTGTTTTGTACCATGCCCTTCATATAATGTCATCGTTATATTTGGTAGCAATTCGGGTTAAGGGCTCTAAATTGATAAACCAAAGATGTTTGATATATTTATTCGTTTCGAATAACCTAGCTGGTGGGTTGACACTTCATTAGGCCACCAATTGCCAATCTTCAATTTATAGTTTGCTTCTTTTTTTTTTTTTTTTTTTGTCATGGTGTTTTCTCCTTTCAAATTATGATATAATTATCTATACAATATTCTAATAGATAATAGAACAAAAAAAAAAACTTTTGTTAATTTTAAAATTTTTTTTTTTAATTTTTTCCATAAATAAAATATGGTAATTTTTTTATAAAAAATGTAAAAAAAAAAAATTGGTATGTTTTTTAGGCTTTTTTAGTTAGTTTTCTAGTTTTCTCATTTAGATGTAATTTTCTTATGATCCTCTCCCTATATACATACATACATATATATATATATATATATATTATAAACAAACCTTAAAAATATATTATTTTTAAGAAATATAATTCCGGAAAGTATTAAAAATCAAAGAATTGATTTTTGGCAAATAATGTAAAATACACAAGTATTTACACCTACATACCAGTATACTTTCCTAAGTATACTTATATAAAAATAATATTGAAAATATTATTTAACAAATTACTTATATTTATTTTTGGAAAATAATGTAAGTATCATATATTATATGAGTTAAAAAATATATATTATTTTTAACATATATGGTTTTCAAATACTACCTACAGAAATATATATTTTGGGGAATAAAATATATATATTCACAAGTGAACAATGTGATTTAGACAAACAATATTGTGACGAACGGGCAAGACCCGACCATCATGGGCACGACCCACACATATGACGAACTTACACGACTAAAACAAACTAAATACATGACCCAAGAGGGTAACTTGTTCTTAGTAAGTTACAAGTTTAGATGATTAACGTACGTAGAACGTTTATAGGTTACGACAAACACAAGACAAGCACCGGTGGAGTTTCGACCCTGAAGACGCAAATCTGTGAGTTCATGTCCCCACTTTTAAACATTTTCTTGTTTTCTAAACCTTGGGGAAAATACATGTACGATGGTATGTTAGAACAAAACTAAGGAATGAAGCATAGATCATGTTACGAATAGGGTGAGACTTGAGCACCATTAATCAACTATATACCTAGACCGCAGAACAAAGGTTAGATCTAATGGGTTTCAGGCAGCCACACTCGTGGCCACTTTTTACCAAGAGTGCTTTTGTGTCTTGAGTCATAAATCGACGGAAAAATGCCTATGGTTTGGATGCTTCCTATTTTTTACACATGTTAATGGCTTTGCAAACCATTAGTGATATCGATTTCCTTACATTTACAGAATACATTTTCAAGAAAATTATACAATGACATACCATGATTCTTACAACTATTACTCATATGTTTTACACAAACTGCATGAATTCACACAAACTTTTGTTGATGATTTCACAACTTACATGTATTTCAGGAAACTAAGTGGATGAACGCGGCCTCTTTTGCTCAAGAAAGTAGTTTATGTTTCAAGATGTCATTTGTCTGTACTCCATTACCACCTTTTGATGGATTTGTTTGCTATATCCCGCCTCCTTGGGGTGACATAGGGAACAAAACCTTGATCTTTGATTGAAATGATGTTGTAAACTTTTCAAACAATTATCTTTTGTTAAGATGTAAACTCTAAACTTAATTTGTATTTTGAATGTTTAAACTTGAATGGCAAATTTAGAGTTGTTTTTATATCATGTACTATGTTTACTTATCGTATGCAATGAGAACCATTCATGATCACACCTCGTGATTCGCCTTTGAAAGGGGTGTGACAAAACCCTTGCACTTTATGTCATTTAGTCCTAACTCAATCAATTTTTATGGTTAAATTTGACCAAGTGGACCGACACGAGGGTGTTTTGGTCATTTTACCCTAACACTAAAATATATTATAAGAAAAACCCATCTTTTTACCTTAAGTCTCTCTCTCTCTTTCTCTCTCTCTTTATACAAACTCTCTCTCTCTCTCTTTGTACAATCTGAGCCACCACCGCCCATAGCACCACCGCCATAACAGCGTTCACCACAGATCCACCATTGACCACTGTAGCAGCAACTCACCATAGCACCGTTCACCACCGCCATAGCTCTGCCGTCGTTCAACAAATAGCTTCGTTCATTCAACAAAAACCGACGTTCGTTCCACAAAAGCTAATATTCGTTCCACAGAAGCCGCTGCCATTTGTTCCAGGTAACCGAATCACCCGATCTTCGTTCTAGGGTTAGGGTTCTTACGAATTAGAGTGGTGGTTGTCGGATTCAGTGTAGGGTGTCAGGTTTGGAGTAGTGGTTGTCGGATTTGGTGTGGGGTTGTCGGATTTGGTGGGTGGTTGTTGGATTTGGAATGGTGGTGCTAGGGCGATGGTTTATGGCAGTGGTGGTTTATGGTAGTGGTGGGGCTTGGGTGGTGGTAGGCACATAAGTTCTAGATTTGGTACGGTGGTTGGGATTTGGCAGTGGTGGTGCTAGGGTGGTGATTATTGGCGGCTGCTGGTGTGAGTGGTGTTGAGGTGGGAGTGGTGGTAGCGGTGGCTAAGGGTGGTGGTGGACAGTGCTTAAGGTGAGAGTGGTGGTGCCAGATGATATTTAAGAGGAAGTTAGGTAAAAAACTAAATTACCCTTGTGTTACCTAATTAACCAAAACAATTAACTGAATTACGGTTAAAGGACGTAACATGCAAGGGTTTGCAAACATCGAATACATTTTTTGTGATTTTTGAAAATAAAGAACACACTTTGCAATCTAGTGTCAACATACAGAACGATTTTTGTAATTTACTCATATTAGATTTGAAGGTTGATGTGAATGAGAAGTAAGGCAAAAAGTGGGTGGGGATTTCAAGGTTGTTTTAAAGTTGTTACACTTCTCTTTCAAACATGTGTAGTATAATAATAATCAGTACAAGATTGCTTTCGTAACATCATAAAATTAGTGTGTATTAGAAGAAATTGAGAAAAAATATAAACATATGTACGATAAGTTTTAGTAAATATATAAATGTCTATTAGAGTTCATACTAACTCGATCTCAAAAAATATTAAAGTAACTAGTGTGAATCACATGCATGTTGCGACATAGTGATTTTAAATAAAATCTATATTTTAACTTAGATAAAAAATACACGTTAAAACAATAGAAAAATGTATTTCATTTTAATATGTTCAGAAGAGAAATAAACAAAAAGAAATTAGTAAAGTATCAGCACGTTGTAGCGAATCTTTTTTGAATAAGACTTATATCGAAGCAAATACGGCGCAATAATAAACCAATGTATTTCAATTTATAATAGTTCAAAAGTTAAATGAAATTTTACATTTATAAGTAGGGGTATTTTGGTCTTTTGGCTTTATCATTTTATATATTATATAAAATGTATATACGATTTTTTATTTCCATTTATATATTATATTCAAACCAAAAGAATTTGATCATCATGCTTTGTATAAATGTTCATCATCGCAGACATTACTTCTCCACCCAACTTATCCCCGACAACTACCACCCCCATCAACTACCACCCCCGCCACTACCTGCCACCACTTCCATCATCGTCATCAGCCACCACCCCCATCACCTCCACCTCCACCTCCACCTCCACCTCCACCAACCACCTAGCATCACCGGATTCCTCTCTACCACTACCCAAAGTCGTTGATGAAGCCGATGATGACAGATCTGGCGCGTGCATTCAACTCTAAACTCCGACAACTCTGCGGGGGTCATCATTTTGTCCGGGTTGGGCCAGTTGTTCTGTTCGGGTGTGGATCTGACTTCTGGTAAAGATGTGTTCAAGGGAGACGTGAAGGAGGTAGAAACTGGCCTAATTGCTCAGATGGAGCGGTGTTACGTTTGCTTCAGTTTCATTCATCATGCTGATTTTGTTTTAGAAACCTTAGAATTCGCTTTAATTGAGTCGAGTAGGGCTCAATACGTTTTGGATTTGTTCAAGAATTGAGTCAAATCAAGGAGATGTCAACAATTTTTTACGAGAAATTGAAGAAAAATTGAAGTGTTGTTATTTTGTTGAACGGATTTTGATAGAATTGGGTGGGGTTTCAGATCCGACAATCGTGGTTATGGCTGGTGTGGTAGGGTTTCAAATTTGGCAATGGTGGTAATGGCTAGTGGGGTGGTGGTGGTGGTGGAGATGCAGGTGCAGGTGGGGTGACTAGGGATGAAGAAGAATGTTTTTTTTATTAAAATAAAATCATAAAGCCAAAAGACCAAAATACCCCTACTTATAAATGTAAAATTTTAAACATACCCCTCATTAAACGGTGTTTTTTTAACTAAGTTAGTCATTTGGATGAAAATGGCAAAAAATGCCAAACGTGGGGGGCAAAATGGTACAAAAAGGTCATTTTGGATGAAAATGGCAAACGTGCTCAAACCTCTGGGACGATTTTGGCAATTAACTCTAGTTGAAATTTGAAACTTATTTTACATTTGCTTAAAGATTGATTTTGGCTTGTTAAACTTATTTTGGATATTTTCTTTTAAGCTATTGATTGTTATTTTAGACTATTGACTTTTGAAAGCTAAGCAGCCTAGTCAAGTCGAGCTCAGCTAGCTCGGTTAAAAACCAAACCAAGCTAGATCTTAGATTTTCAGCTCAGTTGGCTTGGTTTATAATCAACCTTGAGCCTGAGCTTACCCTTGACTCAATGTTGCTCGGGTCATTAACAACCCTCTGTAGGAAGGACTAGAACTCGCGTTAGACTTGTGGACAAGGAGCACACCTACTCTACTCTACTGAATATGTGTGTGTGTGTGTGTGTGTTTATATAGGGGTTGGTTAATGCACAATATTCCTTAACGTACGATGTGCACGAGATGAAATTACGCACGTTATAAAACTAAAAAATCCTAATCACTCATGTTATATTTTCATAGTGTACGCACCGTACGTTAAGCAAAATTGTACAATACACTTTCACTATACACTATATATATATATATATATATATATATATCGGGCAAGGTTTCGTTAGAAATCACCTTCATTGCGAGAACCACGATAATCAATGTGAACACAACCAAAACTACTTAAAAAACACACAGTTGTTTTTTAATTTTTTGGTTAAAATCGTCGCTTTTTATGTATAATATTTTTTTGTTAAAGTCGTGATTTAACTAAAAAACACTTTTTTAGCATTTAGTTCCAAATGCTGACGTGGCTTATTCTACAAAATTAACTGTGGAGTATTTTACAACAAAAATGGACGAGGTGAGATTATTGGTGGCTAATTCGTGACTTGGGATTATTATTGGCCAATTTCACAAAGGTGGGATTATTATTTTCCAATTTGCCTTAAAATTATGATTTTACCTCAGTTTAAAATAAAATTATGGTTTTGCCCCCAGCTATGGTCCTGCCAAATTACAATTTTATCCCCAATTTAAAATTACGATTTCGCCCCAGTTCAAAATAAAATTTTGGTTTTGCCCACAGCCTAAAATTACGATTTTGCCCCAGTTGAAAATAAAATTATGGTTTTGCCCTCAGTTCAAACTATGATTTTGCCTCCATTTCAAAATTACGATTTTACCCCGGTTAAAAATTGCAATCTTGCCATCGTTTTTTTTTTTTTTTTGACAAAACTATGGTAGTGTTTTATTTTACTTCGTTAACTCAGTCTAATTTTTATTCGTGCCAAACAGCTGCCTAGCACTCGCTAATTGGTCCTAACAAATTATTGTTTTGCCCCCGGCTCTAAATTACATGCTTGCCATCGTTTTAGTTATTTTTTTGGCAAAACTATCGTAGTGTTTTGGTTTAATTGGTTCACTCGATATATCTTTTTTTTTTTTGAGATTGTGTTATAAGTAGCATGTATAAGTGACCGAAATAAAGGCGTACATTTTATTAAACTAAGAAATATTCGGTTGAGCGCCCCGCAATGCAGGCGGCGCATAACACTAGTTTACTATGTATACAAACATTAGATGGGGGAATAGTGCCATGCTATATATACAAACATTAGATAAGGGAATAATGCCAGACAACTGCCTGGCACCCTCCTATTGGTCTAATCAATTTACGATTTTATCGCATAAATTACGATTTCGCTCTCGGTTCAAAATTACGTTATTGCCCCCAATTTAAAATAAATTTATGTTTTTGACCTCGGTTCAATATTACACTTTTATCCCAAGTTTAAAATTACAATTTTGGCTCAATTCAAAATAAAATTATACACTTGCCCCCAGCTAAAAATTACTATTTTGCCATCGGTTCACAATTATAATTTTTCCCCCAAATCAACATAAAATTATGATTTTGCCCCCAGCTTAAAATTACGATTTTGCCCTTAGTTATAGTGCCAGACAGCTGTGTGGCACTCCCCCATTGGTCCA
This sequence comes from Helianthus tuberosus, assembly GCA_030545235.1. NCBI lineage: Eukaryota > Viridiplantae > Streptophyta > Magnoliopsida > Asterales > Asteraceae > Helianthus > Helianthus tuberosus. Next base: position 187,699,156 of record CM060447.1, read on the forward strand.
ATCAGTTTACAATTTTATCCCCGAATTTAAAATTACGATTTCTCCCTCAGTTCAAAATTATGTTTTTGTCCCCAGTTTAAAATAAAATTACGCTTTTGCCCCAGCTACAAATTACTATTTTGCCCTCGGTTCAAAATTATGATTTTATCCCTAGTTTAAAATTACAATTTCACCACAGTTCTAAATAAAATTATACACTTGCCTCGAGCTAAAAATTACTATTTTGCCCTCGGTTCACAATTATAGTTTTGCCCCAATTCAAAATTATGAATTTGCCCTTAGTTAAAAAATCTGATTTTGCCCCGTTTCAAAAACTATGATTTCACCATCAGTTCAAAATTATGTTTTTGCCCCGGTTCAAAATAAACTTATGCTTTTGCCCCCAATTCAAAAGTACGATTTTGCCATCAGTTCAAAATTTTGATTTTACCCCAGTTTAAAATTACGAATTATGGTTTTGCCCCCAGCTTAAGTTTACGATTTTCCCTTAGTTCAAATTTATATTACGATTTTACCCAGGTTGAAAATTACGAATTTACCCCTGTACAAATTTATAATTTTGCCACCGGTTCAAATTTATAGTATTGCCATCACTTTAGCTTTTGACAAATTACGATTTTACCCGGTCCAAATATACAACTTTGCACTGAGTTCAAAATTACAGTATTGTTGTCGTTTTAGTTTTTTTTAGCAAAACTATAAAAGTGTTTTGTTTTAATTGGTTGACTCGATTTAATTTTTTTTTTTTTTGTGTCAAGAAGCTGCCTAATACTCGCTCATGGAGCTGGCCCTGTGTATTTATACACACGTTAATAGACTTTATGACACCTTGCTATCAAAATTGTATATAAATATATGATGTATATGGATTGTAATTTGTCAAATCCTCTTCCTTTCATCTTTCTATTTTGAATCTGGAACAAAAGGGGCACAATGGTTAGGCTTGAAGAATCATATTTCATGGTAATATGTATACTACTTGGTGCGTTCCTCGCAAGTCATCAGTGTAATCTCCAACCGTTTATAGGTAGGAAAAATCTTACTGATATCGAAGCATTTGGGGTTTCGATTGCATCACCAAACGGATGTGCTAAGAAATGCACTTTTTATCCAAATATCAGTAAATATTGTTGTTGTTATAATAACATGTATACGTGCGACTACGATAAACAAATATGTCAGGACAAATGTCACTACAAGAAAACTGCTACTATGACGAGTTGTGTTGAGAATTAATTCAAACTCATGCATGCACGTGTCCTATGGAACTGATTCTATCGTTAAGTTTATCTTTAAAGTTGTTTCCTATTTTCTTGTTCTTGTTTGAATAAAGTATTAGCAGAAGAGATATAAGTTAGATCTTATACTAGATTAGATATTCATTATATACTTAGTATTATTTGTTTAATTATGTATTATATTTCCTAAGTAGCGACGGTTATGAAGTCCGCTTCATAACTCGTATATATACCATGTATTATCATACAATCATATTTACCAATTCGAATACGAACAAGATTTCTTACTCTGCATCTTTCATTATCAAACCCGAGAGAAATTCAATCAATTCCAACAAGTGGTATCAGAGCCATCACCGATCCACATCCTTCATTCATTCGAATCAGTCTGATTAACATACAGTCTAGAAACACAGGAGATTCAAAACATGGCATCAAATGGTGGAATACAAACACAGATTCCAAAATTACAGGGACAAAATTACTTTCACTGGCATATACAAATGAAAGTCTTACTGGAATCACAAGATCTATGGACCATAGTCGAAGAAGGGTACAATCAACCGGCGTCTGGGGCACCCGAAAGCGATCAGAATGCATACAAGGAGAATATTAAGAAAGATAAGAAAGCACTGCACGTCATTTTTCAAGCGGCAAGCGACATGGTGTTTGAAAGAATCGCAACTTGTCAAACATCCAAGGAAGCATGGAATGTATTGCACAAAACATACAAAGGCGAACAAAGAGTAAAAATGGTAAAACTCCAAACCCTAAGATGTGAGTTTGATGCACTGCGTATGAAAGATAATGAATCTATAGAAGATTTCATAAATAGAACAATAGTTATAGTAAATCAGTTACGACAAAATGAAGAAAACATAAGTGAACAACGAATAGTAGAAAAACTCTTAAGAACCTTGACATGAAAATACGAATATGTCGTTGTCGCTGTTGAAGAATCAAAAGACTTAAACAGTATGACTGTTGAAGAATTACTCGGTATTCTTCAATCACACGAACTACGTTTAAAACAATATGATGATGTGCCGATGGAGCAAGCATTTCAAGTACAGAATTTCGAACGTTCAAGACAATTCAGATATGAAAACAATGGAAGAGGACGAGGCAGAGGAAGAGGAAGGACTAGTGGTCAAATTAGATGTTATCATTGTCAGAAATTAGGGCACACTGCACGTTTTTGCAATCAGAGAAAGGATGAAAATGACAAAATGAGTAATGCTCTCCTGCACGAAGAAGAAGGAATGAGTGACAAGAATGATGATACGATGTTTATGATATTTAATGTAGAGGAGGTAACGATGAACGACTGCTGGTATCTAGACAGTGGATGCAGCAATCATATGACAGGAGATAAAAGTCTCTTTATCACACTCAATGAGTCCGAGAGAAGGGAAGTGAGAACTGGTGATAATAAAAAAACTCGAAGTACTGGGATGTGGAGATGTAGCCATATCAATAAAGGGAACTGAAAAAAGGGTTCCGAATGTGTTTTATGTGGAAGGGTTAAAGCATAATTTGCTAAGTGTAGGGCAACTAGTTCAAAAGGGATATGAGGTGAAGTTTAGCAACCGAGAGTGCAGGATCAAAGGCAAAACAGGAGAAACTATAGGCATAGTCAACATGACAGGAAACAAGATGTTTCCTTTAAACTTAAGTCAGGACATGGTACCTCGTGCATACAGTATGATCACACAAGATGTATCAGCATTATGGCATCAAAGATATGGACATATTGATTTTGATACCTTATATGATATGGGAACAAATGAAGTGGTCAGAGGTTTACCTAAGATACCGAAGCAACAACATAAAATATGTGAAAGTTGCATGCTAGGGAAGCATGCAAGGAAATCATTTTCGAAGAAGTCAACATGGCAAGCCATTAAACCGCTCCAACTTGTACATTCAGACATATGCGGTCCTATGCAAACATTATCGATCGGAGGGTGTAAGTACTTTATAACTTTCATCGATGATTACTCAAGGAAAACATGGGTGTATTTTTTGAAACTCAAGTCCGAAGCGCTTTATCATTTCAAAACATTCAAAAACCTTGTCGAAAATCAAACGGATCAAAAAATAAAATGCATAAGAACAGATAGGGGAGGTGAATATTGTGGCAATGAATTTCAAGAATTTCTTAGAGAAAAAGGAATCCAACATCAACTTACAACAAGCTACACCCCTCAACAGAATGGGGTAGCCGAACGAAAAAATAGAACAATTATGGAACTGGGAAGAAGCATGATGAAAATGATGAACATATCTAACAATTTATGGGCCGAAGCAGTAGCATGTGCAACCTACCTTCTAAATCGAACGGTGACAAAGAAAATTCCAAATATAACCCCTGAGGAGACTTGGAGCGGAAAGAAGCCAAACATAAGTCATCTTAGAATATTTGGATGCATTGCATATGCTCAAGTTCCAAAACAAAGACGCAGAAAGTTGGATTACAAGACTGAAAAGGCAATCTTCGTTGGGTACAGTGAACAAAGCAAAGCCTATAAACTTTATAATCCAATCACAAACAAGGTCATTATTAGTAGAGATGTTGTATTTGATGAAAGTCAAGCATGGAACGAAGTCGGGTCAGATGAACAAGGAACATACATTCAAGTGAATGATGTAGATTTAAATGATCACGAGAAGCCGAGACACAATGAAGCAGCAGTACCAGAAGATAATAACCCAACAAACGACATAGACAGTGAAACGACAGAGAATGAACAAGGAGATGAAGAACATTCACAAGAAGATGAAGAGCACTCATATACATCCGAAAACGAAGAACTGAGAACTAAAAGTGTTGCTGATATATATCAGCAGTCACAACAACTTACAGAAGCACAAGTGAAACATCTGTACGAAAGGGATCAAGCACTGCATAATAATTCCATGGCCAACTTCGTTCTTTATGCAGATGCGGACCCCACTACTTATGATGAAGCATGTAAGGATGTGAAGTGGAAGGATGCAATGGATAAAGAGATGGAATCCATAGAGAAAAATAAAACATGGATATTAGTGGAACCTCCAAAGAATCAAAAGCCCATCGGAGTGAAATGGATTTTTAAAACCAAGTATGATGAACATGGAAACGTGAGCAAGTACAAAGCACGTCTAGTAGCAAAAGGGTATAATCAGAAGTATGGAATTGATTATCAAGAGGTATTCGCTTACGTAGTTCGATTTGATACAGTAAGACTTGTTCTTGCTCTAGCAGTTCACTTCGAGTGGCACTTACATCAAATGGATGTTAAGACTGCCTTTCTAAATGGAAAGCTAAATGAAAATGTGTATATAGAACAACCAATGGGATATGTCAAGAAGGGTGAAGAACATAAAGTTTGTCAGCTTAAGAAAGCATTATATGGATTAAAACAAGCCCCAAGGGCATGGTATAGTAGGATAGACGGATATTTTCTGTCACATGGGTATGATAAGTGTGTTTATGAACACACGTTATATTTCAAACACTCCAAGGATACAAGAATCATAATTTGTCTATATGTGGATGATCTCATTATTGCTAGTGACTCACTAGATCAAATCCGACAATTAAAGGAGTTTATGGAAAATGAGTTTGAGATGACAGACCTTGGAATACTACACTACTTCTTGGGAATGGAAGTCAATTATAACGAAGGGAACATTACTCTATCACAACAGAAGTATGCAAGAAATTTGCTGAAAAAGTTTAATATGGAAAGCTGCAATGCAATATCAACACCTATGGAGTATAGACTGCGTCTCACAAAGGAGGATCCAGAAGAAAATGTTAATCAAAACATGTATAGAAGCCTGGTTGGGTGTTTAATGTACCTAACAAACACAAGACCAGATATAGCATTTGCTGTTAGCAAGATAAGTCGTTTCATGGAAAGGCCCAAAAGGAGTCACTGGGAAGCAGGAAAAAGGATATTGAGATATATAAAGGGAACACTAAATCACGGAATAATATACTCAAAAGGAAGAAAAGGGAAACTTGCAGGGTATAGTGATAGTGATTATGCAGGTGACACGGATGATAGTAAGAGTACATCTGGTTATGTATTTCATCTAGGATCTGGTGCAATCGCATGGCAATAAAAAAAGCAAAAGGTGGTAGCCCTATCATCAACAGAGGCAGAATATATTGCTTTATCAATGGCGGGTTGTCAAGCTATATGGTTAAAGGGAATTCTGAAGGAACTTCAAATAAATATGGATTGTCCACCTACAATCCACTGTGATAACAGATCAACTATATGTTTAGCAAAGGACCCAGTCTATCACAGAAAGAGCAAACACATACGGGTAAAGTATCACTTCATACGTGACTTACTGAAGAATGATGAGGTTGAAGTACGCTTCTGCACAACTAAGGAACAAGCTGCAGACATTCTTACTAAAGCCCTGCAGCCCAAGGACTTCATGCGGTTAAAGAATCTTATAAATGTAGGAGAGATCTAACTTAAGGGAGGGTATTAGCAGAAGAGATATAAGTTAGGTCTTATACCAGATTAGATATTCATTATATACTTAGTATTATTTGTTTAATTATGTATTATATTTCCTAAGTAGCGACGGTTATGAAGTCCGCTTCATAACTCGTATTTATACCATGTATTATCATACAATCATATTTACCAATTCAAATACGAACAAGATTTCTTACTCTGCATCTTTCATTATCAAACCCTAGAGAAATTCAATCAATTCCAACATAAAGCCTACTGGATATAGTCGTTCTGATATAAAGTTTTCTAGGCTAGAAAGTTGTCTAGTAGTTGTCTATTTAAGTCGTTCATGTTATTGTGGTTGTATCCACTTTTCAATTCAGTGAATAAGAAATCAGTTCCACATCTCAGTTTGTTATTGATTTGTGTTTGTGTTTGTGGGTTAAGATTCCAACAAGTTGTTATTCCAAAAATAATAAATAAGAGTATTTGCTGAGGATAATCTGTACGCAGGGGCGGATTTAGACCCATTCACCGGGTTCCCAGGAACCCAGTCTTTTCGGAAAAAAAAACGTTTTTTTGTAGTGTAAATCTTGTATGATTTGGAAAAAAACGTTTTTTTGTAGTGTAAACCTTGTATGATTTGGAAAAAGGAACCCAGTGATTTCTCCGGCTGGATCCGCCACTGTCTGTACGTGATTTTTCTTTTAATAAAATTTGTGTTTCCTTCATCATATATGCACACATACAAAGATGCATATGCGTGGGGAGGTCAAAATAAGAAACCAAGAACCATTAAACAATTAGGAAACAATTGAACCACTTTATAACCCTTGAATCATATTTCACTAAATGATTCCTTTGGTTCATAATTATTTAGTGGTTCTAACTTGAACTCACCCCTACATACATAAATATATGTGTGTATACAACAATTCATATGTGTGTGTATGACCATTTGCATCAAGTGCAATAAGAAATTGTCAATCTGAGAAAAAAATAGTACAGGTCTATGCTAATAAAGTTTGGCAAGTGGTAGACCGAGGAATGACAATGACTGGAAGGGTAAGCATGGGTTAACGGTTAACCGTAAACATCAAGGCAAAAAAAATATATATATATCGATGAGTTAAGGACCAAAATCACCTGATTGCATGGACAAGTTATAAGTAATATTAGTCTTTGAAAGTGCCTCTTATGGGGTCAAAAGGACCAGAAAATCTTCACAATGCAATAAAAAAGAGAACAATACAAAGTGTCAAAGGTTTGGAATATGATCAAGGCACATGTTTTATGGAAATGAAGAAACCAAAGCTTGGTAAAATAGTGTCGGGACATGGTCTTCTGGTTCAGGTGTCCTCTTAAGGTGGGCCATAACTAGGGGCGGCAATTCTTGACACAACACGTTAACCCGACCCAAACCTGAGACGAAAAAAACAGGTTTGGGTCGACTAACACGACCCGTTTAAAAAAACGGGTCGGGTTCGGGTTGACCCGTATTAAAAACGGGTCGGGTTTGGGTTGACCTATTAACCCGTTTGACTATTTAGATAAAAAAAAATCTTTTATATTTTTGTTTTTGTTTTTTCGGTTTCTATTTTACATGGTTAGTTGTTAATTTTGACACATTATATTATTTATTCATCACACTCATACTCATCATTAAACATGTTATCGATAACTCACTTAAAACCAAACAACTCGTTTATAAATCATCAACTTGTATCACTCATTTAAAAATATGGGTTAAACGGGCCGGGTTCGGGTTGACCCGAATTAATATGGGTCGGGTTCGGGTTGAACATTTCAACCCGCCAACCCGTAAACCGTCAACCCATCAACCCGACACGATTGCCACCCCTAGCCATAACTGGTTCAACTGGTCTTCTGCAGGGGTGAAGTATTTAAGGGGCGAGGGGGGGGGGGGCGCCCGACCCCCCGAACTTTTCGGTCAGTAGTGTAATATATGTTCGTTACGTATAGGATTTTGTAGGTATATACGTTTTCGACCCCCCCGTTTTATAAAAAAATTAGGTATATACATTTTCGACCCCCCGGTTTAAATTTTTTTTTATTTATATAGCCCAAATAAAATATTTAATTAGCCAAATATTATAGCTCAAATCATTATATTTGGTAGAATGCTAGAATGTATATTATATAACCCAAATAAATCATTATATAGCCCAACTTAAAAGTCCACCCTATCAAAAAAAAAAAAAAAAACCAGATTCGTTTACTTTATGATTTGATTTAGATAGAAATTAGAGTTTGAAATTTAGGGTGATTTGTTATCTTGTTTTGTTATTAGATTATGCTATGGAGAACAATAAAATGATACCTTCTTTTTTCAAAAGAAAGAATGAAGAACAAGTAGATAGAATTGTTGATGGAAACAATGAAGCGAATAATGAACCGGGTACCCACCTTCCTCTCTCCTTTTTAATGTTTTGGTGTCTTTGTTTGTTTTTTGTTAAACAATGTTTACGTTTTAATGTTTGAGAACGTTTTTTATTTGATATTAATGTTTGACCCGACCCGAATCACGACGTCCGACCTGAACATACACCTCGAAACTACGCAATAGAGAAAAATTTTTTAGGTCCGTTACCTTCCGACCCCCAGAACTTTTTTTTCAAGCTTCGCCACTGGTCTTCTGGTTGTTTAGGCTGGCTTCAGGCTTTAGTTGTTTTATCGAGAATGGAAAGGAAACAAGGTTAAGTTAACATAAGAGGCTCAGTTTTACTGCACACGCTTTCATAAACTTAACATAACATTAACCACCCCTAAAGATAAATATTGGACGGTTCAAAACCTAAATAAAGAAGAAACCATCACTAACCTTGAGTAATTATAATCCCGCCTGCTAAGCAGGGATGTGCCTTGAACCCCTGGCAACAATAAATTATGCAAATGTCTGCATCAGTAAAAGATTATGATCGATTGATTTCTACTACATAAAAACCATAGTGTATACGTACCAAGCACTACCACTGCGTCCAGAAGAATAACTACCGTAAGCTCCATAGACATCACCACCACTGCACCCCTGAGAAATAAAAACGAACAGAAAAAGAGACTGTTAGAGAGGAAGTACTAAACAACTAGTTGACTAAAGACGTATGTGTTTCCTTTGTTAAGCTAGATTGCTTATCATGCCTGCATCAGTGCATCGGAATAAGAAAAGGTAATAATGTCATGATACATAACTAACACATAAGAGTGCCCCATCATAATACTTTTAAATTTATTTTTCATAATAAAATTATTATTCTACCAAATCAAACAAAAAGGGGCACAATGGTTAGGCTTGAAGAATCATATTTCATGGTATTCTCTATACTACTTGTGTTCCTCACTAGTCAAAAGTGTAATCTCCAACCACTTATGAGTAGAAAAAATGTTAATGATATTGAAGCATTTGGGGTTGCGATTCCATCACCAAAAGAATGTGTTCCTAGTTGCATTTTACAAAGTAATAACCGTGAATATTGTTGTTGTCATAACAACACTAAATTGTGCGACTATGATAAATAAGTATGTGAGTCAAAGTGTAAGAAATGACCGGTTGTTATTCCTAAAATAAGAAATAATAGTATTTTCCTGAAGATGATCTATACATGAATTTTTATTTTTATAAACAACGTTAGTGTTTCCTTCATAATAAACTATACAAGTTTCCAATAAGAATCTATTGACATGATCTTATATAAACATGTTCGGAGTTTAGCTTCCTTTTCTCTAAATCTAATTTACAATAATGTCCTTGTTGACTCTTTCATGTATTTGGAGGATTGTTTTGGTCAAGAATAACCGAAGGTTCAAAGCAATTTAGTTATCCAATTTGTTGTGAGGTGGTGTGCCTCTAGGAATAATGCAATGTGTGTGGACGAAAAATGCAGTAAATGGCGCAAGATTTTTACAAGGAAAGCCCTTGATCTTTGAGGATCTCCGACACAAAACTTGAGGCGCCGACTAAACGTCGTGTTGTCGTGGTTCTTGTTTGTAATATGTTAAAATAAATACTATGTAAGTTGTAGTAGATCGTATTCTAAGTGTTTCAGTAGTTACGAGAGTGTTGTGTATGTTCCTAGTCGATATACAAGTTGTTTAAATACAATATATAACCTAACTAACTGTCCTAGAATCCCGGGAGATACTTGGTCTTCACTTGTGACCGTTGTAGACTTAGTAAACTCTTTCCCCGTGTGCATTTTAATTACAAATGCGAGTCTTTAGGTCATGACTTAGTCATATGGTCGTTCCAAGATACAGATATCCTTTAGGATCCGGGATCCCTAATATTATAAAAGACTTTAACAACTCTTTAGTTATTCAATATTGACTGAATCTACACTGAATACTTCCAGAAACGCAAAAAAAAAAAAAAAAAAAAAAATTGTACAAGTACTGTTAACACCCGAGGATACTAATGAAGTCAGGATCTCGTATCTGTAACACCCTAACCGTATCTGTAACACTCTAACCAACGGCGGAAACGTCTAGGCGATACACAAATTGTCCAAAAGCTCAGGATCATAGTAGTTGAAATTGAAATATTTTTTAAATCAAAATTAAATATTTAGACATCAAAGGAATGGCAACTAGTTCACAAAATGAAACGTAAATTCAATTTAAATTAACTAAGTCCAAAGCCACTAAGTGTAGCAAGTCTTGGAAATAGCATCAAACATTTGTGCTTTAAACATGTGTTAAATCAAGTGTCAACTTTGAGAAGTTAGTGAGCAAGATAGGATATATGTATAGAGTTGGGTTTATTTCAAAACTCTAAATAATTGCAGAACTTTCACAAATCTTACTAAACAATATTTTTATTTATATATTTTTATATTCAGAGTACTTTTATAATTTATTATATATATTTTTTTACAATTACACATATGTAAACTAGTTTTTTTACATATATGTAATTAGTTATTAGACATATATATAATTTGGATTACACATATGTAAACTACTCTTAAGAGGTATGAAATCATAAAAATACATATAATAAATGATAAAAGTATCTTGAATATACATATATATATATAGAGAGAGGGAGAGGATCATGAGAAAACTACATATAAATAAGAAAACTAGAAAACAAACTAAAAAATCTAAAAAAAAAAGCTAAAAAACATACCAAAAATATTTTTTTTACAATTTTTTATAAAAAAATCACTAGTTTTTATATATAAAAAAATTTCAAATTTTTTTTTTGTTGTACTGCACATGTGCATTATATGTGTACTACACATGTGCACTATATCCGTAATAGTGCACATGTGCAATACAACAAAAAAAATTTATTTATTTTTTTTTGAAATTTTTTTTCCATGCATAAAAACCTGCGATTTTTTTATAAAAATTTAAAAAAAAATTTGTATGTTTTTTAGGCTTTTTTAGTTATTTTTTTGGTTTTCTCATTTAAACTAGTTTTCTCATAATCCATCTCCTATATATATATATATATATATATATACTACTTTATAATACATATAGGAAGGACAAGATTGGAAAAAAAATATGTACTTAAAACACTCTCAATGCACAATGTACAAGACTTAAAGCATCAAGAAACACAAAACTTTTACCCTTCATCCGGATCCATCATCAGCTATCCATTTTCTTTCACTTCTTCACACGGATCGTGATCTGACGGATGATATTGTTTTCACACGGATCCACCTTTCCCCTTCCTTCTCTCTCATCTCTCTCGCAACTCACATCTCACCAGATCTCATCCGCCCCCAACTCCATGCTTTCTCTCTCCCAGGCGATTTCCAGATCTAGGGTTTCAATAACCCTGAATCGTTCATTTTCTCTCAATCCGACAGAAGATCCAGTGGGGTTGTCATAAGTGGAGATCTCAGCGATCTAGGGCTTAAACAAGCTTTCTCCAGCAATGTCCAGCAACGTCCAGCAACGAGGTGAGAACAAACACCTGAATCGTTTTTTTTCCTATTTCATGTATTCTTGAGTTCACCAGATATTTCTGGATAAGCCTATGCTTTTAATGTTCATAATCGTTTGTCTATTACAAAATTGTATAGTATGTCTTCGTCTTTTTGTTTTTCATCACTATCTTTTCAAAACAGGTGCTCCACTGATCTCTAAGGACGCTCACCACTGTTTGCGGAATTGTCTGCTTCTGTGCTTTTCAGAAACTTATGTGACAATACGTCTAAGGTAACCAACATAAACACTCAGAATCTTTTAGGTGATGACCCTCTACGACGGCATGATAAGGTAAAATATCTATGATTAATGTTGTTGTTTACTCACATCATCAACAATCATGGAGGGAAAGCATCGGTATGTTGTAACTTAGTTAGTACAATTGGTACATCTGTGTGTTGTAATTCAGAATTATCAGTGGCGGTTTGTAAATGTATTTATATAGTTTCTATGTTGGAAATTTAAAATTAATTTTAATTTATATATAAATGCTAATATGTAGGATCTGTGAATGGTTCATCTGCAAAGGATTGGGAGGGCAACAAAATGTTGATGGCTTCTTAGTTGGTGGAGCTTATCTCAAGGTAAATTTCATCATTAATTTTATTTTTAGTTTATAGTTTTTATTATTTGCGTCTTTTGTATATGTAACATGAATTCATTGATATTATCAAGGCTGCTGAAGTAAAGAAAAGTGCACAAGTTTTAAATCATCAGCCTTGTAAAAATGCTAAGTATAATAGAAAGACAAAACACTACACATTATAAGAATCATGCCTGGCAAAACGGTTGGGGGGTGGTAGTCGGTCCAAACAGGTCCGGGTCACTAGATGGTTTCCAAGTTACGTTTTTGTGACATAATCAGTCAGCTTCACGTTATTTACCCGATGTTATGAAAGTGATGGTTTGATTTTGCTCGATGTTCTGAAAGTGATGGACTGATTGCTTGGTGTATTGAACTAACTTTAGACGGGTTTAACTTTGGTTAATTTGATGAATTTTGAACACCTGTAGAGAAGGAGAACTTGTGTTTGTACGGACATCCAAATGAAACATAGGAAGTAACACTTCCAGCAGAGGAAGTTCCTCCAGAACTCCCGGAACCCGCTTTGGGTATTAACTTTGCACAAGACGGGGTGCACAAAAGAGATTGGCTCTCATTGGTTGCCGTGCATACAGACTCTTGGTTGTTAGCGGTTGCTTTCTACTTCGGCGCTCGTTTGAATAGGAACGAGAGGTGCCAGTTCTTCCGAATTGGAGCTCCGATGAGTTTCCCCCCTTTGTTCGTCGCCTTCCCGAGTTTAAGTTTTGGTAACTATTGCTACAGTTTTGTTTATTGTTTAACATGTTTTAATTGGAATAAAAGGGATTATATAATATAATTGAAAAAAAACTAAAATAACTGGAATATCAGATCTGAGTTTTTTTCTTTTTTTTAAGACTTTGATATGCAGCCGCTATTTAAAAGTTCTGTTAGAGAAGATGACAAGCTAAGGAATCTATGTCGCTTAGTTCGTCTCGTGGTTTGACCGATCCGTTGACCGAAGATGAATCTATGTCGCTTAGTTCGTCTCGTGGTTGGCCTTCGTCTGCTTATTTTTATTCAAGGTTAATTTAATTTGTTTGTGGCAGTTTGGATTGTGATAGATTTATAATAAAATTTTGCAATTTTATATCACTAAAATAGTTGTGTTGGTTATATAGATGCACATAATTATGTTTTTGTTGTAAAGTATGATTGGTTTTTATGAAATTCTGACAGGGGTTGGTTGCTGCATGTTTCTCACTGGATCGGGTCTCACTGGTTATACAACAGGGTCTACAAAGGGTGTGATTGCTGCAGTTTTTTATGGGATCTCGGGTGTTTGAAATCTGAGTTTTGTGTTTGGGATGCTGTGTTCCGAGTCTGTTGGCAGGGGTGTTGGTATCCGGTTCTGCTACCTGGGTTTCTGGACTCCGAGTCTGTTGGCAGGGGTGTTGGTATCGGGTGGGTTTGGTTGTTGGGCGCTGCTGCCGAAGGCCCAGTTATGGGCTCTATGGAGTCTCACTGGGCTTGATAACTGGCCTGAAGTTAAGCTCCTGATCTCCGTTTGCTGGTCAAAATTGGCTGCCTTAGTGAACATAATAAGGGGGCTTTGTAGAGGCTATTTTGGTCCAACAACTGGGAAATTCGCATTTGCACAAAATAAAGATGATTCGTTTGAAGAATTCAACAATTCATCTTTTGCATTTAAACATGTTCTTGAATCTGCTTCTGTTCCGGTTTCCAATAAGGTAGTTATAAGTGTTTAAATATGTTATACTTATGCATGAAAAAAACTATAAGTGTATGTTGTTATTTATATCACGATTATTTCGTTTACTTTTAGGTTAATTCGCCTTTTATGTCTTGGCAATATGAGAATCGCGTACCATCTCAAAGTATCGAAGTTGTGAGAAGCGGGAAAACACGGAGACAACATCAACAAATAAGGCTTCGCCATGCCGGACACAACGTTTGTGGATCCACCAGTCCAACCCGAACCCATGTTAACATTCAGTGGCGCAGCATGTAAGGGGCGGGGAGGGGGCGCCCGCCCCCCCGAACTTTTCGGTTAGTAGTGTTACGTATGTGTTTTTCGTATAGAAATTTTTAGGGATATACGTTTTCACCCCCCCGAATTTAAAAAAAAAATTATGTATATACGTGTTCGACCCCCTCGGTTTTATAATTTTTTTTTTGTATATACGTATTCGACCCCCGGTTTTCTATTATGTAGCCCAAATAAAATACTTAATTAGCCCAAATCAATTTATTATACACCAAAATCATACAAGCCCAAAATAAAAGCCCACCATCCAAAAAAAAAACCCAAATTCGGTCCTGGTGGAATACGAGCATAACCAGTCGCACGCACAGAACAGAAGGGGGAAAGAAACCCCAAATTGCTGCTGACCTGCTGTTGTTGTTCGAGTCCGAGGGCAGGGGTCTTGAACTTGCTCGATTTCTTCACGAATCACGGCTCATCCTCAGGTATGTGTGGTCTTGTACTTGTTCGACTTCTTCAATTATCTTTAGGTTTAATCTAGGACTTCAATTTATATGATTTAGGTTGAAATTGGGGGTGAATTTTAGCCCTAAACTTGTTGAAATTGTCAATCTTCGACGGATTCTTCTTGAATCTTCATAAGGTATGTGTTTTTAATCTTTAGGTTTAATTTAGGGTTGCAATATATGTGATTTTGGTTGACATTTGGGGTGAAATTAGGGCCGAATTTTTGCCCTAAACTTGTTAAATCTTTATGTTAACTTGAAATTTGGGGTGATTTTGTTAATTTGTTATTAGATTATGCTATGGGATTGACCGGCTGCTGCTGTGCCTGCTCTTGTTCGACTGCAAGCTGCTGCGCTACTTGTTGTGGTCTTGTTTGACTTCTTCAATCTTCATAAGGTTAAAGGTATGTGTTTTTCTATCTTTAGGTTTAATTTAGGGCTACAATTTATGTGATTTAGGTTGAAATTAGGGGAGAATTTTAACCCTAAACTTGTTGAAATTAGGGGTAGAACTATAATTCTTCAGGCAGAAATTAGGGCAGAACTGAATTTTAGCCCTAAACTTGTGATTTAGGTAGAAATTAGGGGCAGAACTGAAATTAGGGCTGCAATTTATGTGATTTAGGTTGAAATTAGGGACAGAACTATAATTCTTCATCCAAGTGAACCGGGTACCCCACCTTCCTCTTCTTTTTAATGTTTTGGTGTCTTTGTTCAATTGTTTGTTAAACAATGTTTAAGTTTTAATGTTTGAGAACATTTTTTATTTGATATTAGCGTTTGACCCGACCCGAATCGAATCACCGACGTCCGACCCGAACATAGAAAATTTTTTTTAGGTCCGGTGCCTTTCGCCCCCCCGAACTTTTTTTCCAAGCTTCGCCACTGTTAACATTTGAACTTTTTGGTTTATTACACTTGAACGAGGGGTCGAGGGCCAATGGAAGTCACCAATCCAACCCAAACCCTTAGAAGAGGATGCATTCTTGTGATTCACCTTTGTTTCATCTTAATCTCTTTTTTGTTGCTGTTTAGTGTAATATACGAACTATGAATTTGTGAATTATTTGCATAATTGGTAGGATGGTAATGGTGCTTAGACATGGGGTCTTTTCACTGCATTTGAGAGCACAATAGTGTCATTTATTTTACAGTACGTGTTTATAATAAATGTGGATTCAGCAATTTTTTGTATGAATTTGATTTTGTTTGTTTTTTAATTTATACGAGGGTCCTTTAGCCAAGTACGCTTCGCTATTAATAATCCTTGCGTATTTTAATAATTTATTCTAATTTTAGGCAAGTCACGTAGTATAATTTGTAGGTTTTATTCAACGGATTTCTAAAATTTTATTCAAAATAGTGTCGTGTGTCCGCTGCATCACACGAGTCTGGTTGTGTAACAGGTCAAACTGTGAAAAGGTGCCTTTCAGGGCACAACGCGAAAGTTGCGCTAGGCTGTGATTCCGCGCCTAAGGCGAGTTCTTATTGACTTTATAAAGTAACAACGTAAAGTATTTTTTTGGGATAAAATTCAGAATCAAGAGGATAAAGTCAATATGGAATGGAGCCATGGTGGTGATAACCTTCTTTTGTTCTCAAACTATGTCTCACTTATGTTTACTCCTGTGGAACAACCACCAACGTGCATTGTGTTTAGTGAATGACTGTTTTGGAATTTCTAGAATCTCAAAACCTTAACTGATTTCGTTTTAGTTGCCGACTTTTGACGTTGTTAATACCGGTACCATCATCTTTTTTTGAGGATTCTTAGTACCGGTACCGATTGATACCAAGTTCATCCCTTCCAAAAATTCTAACATGTGTGTAGGACAATATTTTACTTTAATAATATCTAAAAAAATATACATTTCAAATTGGGCATGTAATTGCGCGACATATACATAAGACCCCGAAGGCCAAAACAATCATTAATAATGCATAGATTTTGACCATTGTCATTTTGATACTAGATAACAAAATAAATTTGTATAAAAATTATTCATCTCAAAGTAAAACGAATTTGCTGGAACTCACGTAACATAAAAATACTTTTTCCTTAACTATTGGACTGAAATATATATTTTGTACAAACCACAATGACTAAAATAGTATTTAACTCTATTTAAATTGGGTCGATTTTAAATTCTAATGATTATGTTTATGGTAAATGCTTTCTCATTCGTGTGTTTATTTAGTGTACTCTGGCAATAGTTACCAATAGTAGTTGATAACTTTAATGTTAAATTATCATTCATTTATAAAATACAATACGAATAAGAAATCTAACAGAAGTACCATACAATACGTCACGAGAGAATTGATAAAGTAACATAAATGTAGATCACGTTGTAAATTGTCTCTCCCGCCGTATCGCGCGAGTTTCCTACTAGATTTTAGTTATGACTCAACTGAACTGAACCTTTTCATGCACACCCTTAGAATTACTATCAAGTGTTGTGTTTTCCTTTGCATCGCGAATTTGGTTTTGGTTATGGCTCAAAGCCGAACCGCCCCGTACATAGCCCTAAACTCACCAAACTAATTGATATGTTTCCCGCCGCATCGCGCGGGTAAACGACTAGTGTATATATATATATATATATATATATATATATATATATATATATATATATATATATATAGGGGACCGCTAAAATGAGAACCACCTCCAGTTGTAAGAACCGTGTGAACTTTTTGATCCGGGGTGAGTTGGACCAAATTTTTTTTCATAAACGGAGATGCATGTATTATAAACACATTTGTAAAAAAAAAAAAAAAAAATTCATAAAAAAATGTCGTGTGTGTAGTTTTGAGCACCACAAGTTTGGGTTTACGGGTATCGTAAATTTTAAATAAATTTTACGGTACCCGTAAACACAAACTTGGGGTGCTCAAAACTACACACGCGACATTTTTTTTTTTTTTTTGAATTTTTTTTACAAATGTGTTTATAATACATGCATCTACGTTTATGAAAAAAAATTTGGTCCAACTCGCCCCGTACAGTGTGGTTTTCACAGTTCTTACAACTGGATGTGGTTCTCATTTTAGCGGTCCCCTATATTTATATATATATAATATATATATAGGATCAAGATCATTTCAGAACCAAAAAAAATTACAGAACCTGCAGTCTTTACAACCACTCATTTTATTTCATATTATTTTTTTATTATTTTATTTATGAGGGGCTTTAAAGTAAATTTACACCTAGAAAATTATCACATTTTTAGTTTAACCTTCCACTATTTTCTCACATCCAAATATAAAAAAAATATTATACGTATGTTTAATCACACTCAATTATCTTATTGTATGAAGTTTGAATTAGTTCCTTTTTTTCTCACATTTACACCTAAACAAAGTGGAATTGTTGTATCCGTCATCTCTAGTTTAGTTACCACACTTCTTTCATGTTTTTTTGGAACACTATCTAGTATTTCATCCGCATGTTGAGCTAAAAACTGTGTCCAGTCACATCTTTCATTTTTTTTAGATACTATCTAGTATTTCTTCAGCATTTTCAGCAAAAAACTGTGTCCAATCATTGTATTGACTTTGTTTAGTACTATCACAATCCTTCCCCTCATTATCAGACTTCGTTCTTTCTTTTGAATTAACATGTTCGCAATCTTTAAAAATTCCGTTGTACTTTATCATCATAGCTGCTAGTTCGACACTTCCAGAATATTTATTGTTAGCCTCGAAAGTGAAATTTCGAACTTCAGTTTATCCTTCATAAGACAATCATATTGATCTTCGAGTTTTCTAATATGCTCCTGTGTAAATATCATAACGAATCAAATTATAAGTAATATATATATATATATATATATATATATATATATATATATCCCAACCGCAAATTACATACATGTTATTAGTTAGGGGTACAAATGAGCCAAGCCGAGCCCAAGCTCGAGTTCGGTTAACTTACGAGAACTAGAGCTCGAGCTCAGCTTATTTATTAAGGGGTAAATATTATTACATATCAAAAAAGATGATTTATCGGCTCTTTCCCACCTGTTATTACACATTCAAAAAATAAACACAATTTACACTTACACATACGTAAATTGGTTGATTACACATACGTAATAGGGGTGTAAAATTTTGTTTGTGCTAGTTTAGGCTCACGAGCAGATTACACATACGTAATAGGGGTGTAAAATTTTATTTGTGCTAGCTTAGGCTAGCGAGCAAACGTCACTTAATTTCATATATGTAAATAAAATACCTTTTTTGATATCTTCATTGACATATCTGATTCTGCCAAAGAAAACAATTAATAAGCGAAATAATAAAAAAATACTGAATTAACATGTGTCCAACCCACGTGTTTCTTCAGAGGATTCATCTTCGAAATCTTCAATTTTAATTACTTTTGCCTTATCAATGCTGTAACACTTCTTCATTGTTGATCTACCACTTTTATATCCTTCAAAAGAAATATGTTAATACTAAAAAATATGCAGATAGAAATCAACTAACTAATCTTCTTAAAAGCCTTAGTACAATAACACTATTTACTTACTAGATGACATTATGAATATTTTTCCCTCAACAAAACCCACCAATCTAAAAAAAACAGAGCAACTTTAGACAAATGAGAACCATCATCGAACATCAAAAACAAATCTATCTACTATAATAAAAGAAACCAAGTTTTGGACACTTGTCATTCATTAAAGCCATCTATTTTTATAGATAACTAGGTTATAATCCCGTGTATTACACGGGTTGAATAAATAAATTATATATACTAAATAATAAAACAATATATCTTTAAAGACCTCTTTTATTGCACGAGTTGAATAAATAAAATTTTATATATTAAATAATAAAAAGTTATATCTATAAGAACCATATTGTACGGGTTGAATAAATGTAATTTTATATACCAAATAAAAAAGTTATATCTTTAAAACCACGTGTATTACATGGGTTGAATAAATGTAATATTTTTTACTAAATAATAAAATAATACATCTTTAAAAAACCCCATATATTACACGAGTTGAATAAATGTGATTTTATATACCAAATAATAAAAAATTACATTTTTAAAAATATGCGTATTACACGGTTTGAATAAATGTAATTTTCTGTACTAAATATAATAAAAAATATATATCCTTAAAAAACCCCGTGTATTGTACGAATTGAATTAATCTGATTTTATATATCAAATAATAAAAAGTTATATCTTAAAAAACCTCATGTATTACATGGGTCGAGTAAATGTAATTTTGTATAGTGAAAATAAAAATAATTAATATATTAATACAAAGTTTGGTTTTCGTGATAAAAATAGATTATTCTGTTGTTGCAAAATTTGTTAACGAAGTCTCAATAAATGTAACCCTTGATTTAAAACTCCGTAAATATATAAATGATAAATAGTATTAGTTAGTTTTATCTCAAGTTTCATAAAATTTATTTGATACCAAACTAAACAAAACGTTCAAATATATAGTTAAGATCAAATTAGATAACTATGTTTGAATTTGAAGTAAATTGATAAATATAAAAGTAATAACTAATTGACTTAATTATTGTTTTCGTCCTTGTGGTTCAGTCCATTAGTTTAAAAATTGAAATTTCAGTCCCTGTGGTTTCACTTTCGTAACCATTTATGTCCCTGTGGTTTCAATTTCGTAACAATTTCAATCCATTATTCTGTTAAGTACATAGACTGAAATGGTTACAAGGTGGACTGAAATAGTTACAAAAGTGAAATCATAGAGAATGAAATCGCAATTTTTAAACTAATTGACTGAAATAGTGATTTTTGACAAACCACAGGGACGAAAACAGTAATTAACTCTAATTAATTCAAATAAATAATATTATAAATGAGAAGGAGATTAAACTAAATAATAATTATTCATAAGTTATTAAACTAAATAATATTTAATAGTAGGGTTATCTATAATTAATTAGAGGAGATTAAACTAAAATAATAATTATCTAAGAGAGATAGCCTAATATGATGACAAGTGTCCCAAAAGTGGTTTCTTTTATTATATAGTATAGATTAATATCAACTAAAAGATAATTATACAATTAAATTTAATATAAATTTAAACAATTCGTATAGGAGATAATATATATAATATTTTAAAATAGAGTAAATTACAAAAATCGTCCTTTATGTATGTCACTTATTGCAAACTGTGTCCTTTGTTTTCAATAATTACAGAAAACGTACTCGATGTTTGCAAACCTTGCAAGTTATGTCCTTTAATCCTAACTCAGTTAATTTAAAATGATTTATTTATTTTATTAAACTAAAATAGCTAAGGGTATAACCTATTTCAAAAATGTTTAAAAGGTGTTTGTTGGTTCTATACTTATATTTTCGTGTTCAATTCTCAACTCAAATACGGTAATCACTATGTTTACGTGACATTTATAAGAACAATCATCGCAATCACCCTATCCATCGTATATCGAGTATATCCGTTAGTTTTTTTAATATATAATTTTTTATTAGATTCATTAAACCCGTGTAATAAACGAGGTTTTTTAAAGATATAACATTTTTATTTTTTACTATACAATATTACATTTATGCAACTCGTGTAATACTCGAGGTTTTAAAAATATAACTTTTTTTTATTATGTAGTATATAAAATTATATTTATTCAATACATATAATACATAGGATTTATAAAGATATAACTTTTTATTGTTTGGTATATAAAATTACATGTGTTCAACCCGTATAACACAGCCTCCCGCTTTAGTCTCCCTAACGGTCGAACTTAGTCTCGCTCCTCAGCTCGACGAGGTTCTTAAAAATGTAACTTTTTTATTATTTAATATATAAAATTAAATTACTCAACCCGTACAATACACGGGGTTCGTAAAGATATAATTTTTTTTATTATTTATTATATAAAGTTACATTTATTCAAAATTACATGTGTTCAACCCGTAATACACGAGGTTCTAACCTAGTGTAATTTTATTTAAAATTACACTGATGTAATTTTAACCTTCATTAATTACACAAATATAAAATTACACATATGTAATTTTAACCTAAATTAAGTTATTCAAAAAAAAAAAAAAAAAAAAAAAAACCGAACCCGCAATGATCTTGCATCTATGAGAGTGGATATCAATGATTAGAAAATATATAGCCCATTGAATTGAAAAGTAGTCCCTATAATCTATGGAGCTAATTTGAAAACCAAAGAACGAGGATTAGGGATGAGGAAGTTAGAGAACTTTAAGGGATTTTTTTTACTTTTAAATTTTTATAAACCAATATTACAATTATACGCTCATAACCATTTTAAACTTTCCTTATTTTTTCTTTTAATTACAATCATGTCATAATGTAATTTCAGCCATTGATTAAAAGATCAATGGTTAAAATTGGTTCTTAATAGTTCTACACAAAATGTGAGTACTGCAAAGAACCTAACCCTATATATATATATATTTGATGCATAATTAAAATTAAAAATTTTAATTTATAGAACTTGTTATAATGAGAGGGAGGCAAATCACATGCAACTCTTTTAGAAATTAAGAAATTTATGGCATTCATATGTCTAGACGTGTCATGATTGATTTATGTTAGATGAGTCGTATTATTAGCACACCCTGAATCCTTAAATCGACAACTTTAATACGAGTCATATAGCCTTTTCAATTTCCATTAAAGACTGATGTGTCAGATTTTTTCTGGTTGATTGGACCTATAAGGGTCGTATTGGATTAGTTGTTATTGTTTTTTTTTTACAAATTTTCTTATACATTTATCTTTAGTTTTAACAAAATTTCTTATAGTTTTTACAAATTTTTTACAAGTTTCATATAGTTTTTACAAATTTCTTATATATATATATATATATATATATATAAACGGGATCAGGAGAAAACGCTCAAAAGTGTGAGAACGCATCCTGGCCCAACATGTGTCATGCGGCTTAGAGAAGGGCGGAGGGGCTTTTTTGTCCTTTTATCTTCTGCTTTTCTAGTTCCGCTTTTCCCAATATTTGTTTTATTTTTTGGGGTTTAATATTTTTGGCGTTAACCAAATTCAATAATTAATGGCGTTTAATGGTTTCACCGTATTAACATTTTGGCGTTTATGGCGTTTTTCAAATCGTATACCATTGGAACCCTAGGGTGGTCAGGAATCTATCTGAATGGCGTTTTTTTCAAGGCGTTTTAAACAAGATGGCCCATTTGTTCTATTATTTTTTATATACATTTTGGCGTTTGTGGTAACTTGGCGTTTTACAATTGTAAGATTATATCACAACCACGGGGAAAAACAATTGAAGCGAAGAAAATAAATTAAAAATAATAGTCGGATCTCTATTCACAATCTTCACTTTCATCAGTCTCTCTCTTCTTTAATAGTATAAGAACTGTCACCAAATATATGGCATTTTATGTAAAACTTAACAAACCCATCGGTTTGTTTATTTTGCCTGCTCGTCTGTTGAAGTGGCCTTTTGTGGATGTTTGGGTACATAGATCTATGACGTGTGGGTGGGTTTTTCGCTTTTTCTTCATCGTCATCTTTATCTTTATAATCATGGCACTCTTCAGTGTCATTGATCTCTTTTCCTCATCCAAGCCTTATCCAAGAACAAAGAACACAAAATGACATTCATTGTCATCGGTATCTTTTTATTGTAGAATTGTCCATCTCATGCAGCAAAAACTTTCTGAGTTACTCCTCTCAGCTAACAATCCATTCAGTGAAACTTCATGAAGAACAATACTGAATATCCAAGATAGCATATTAGCCATCTTTGATTTTTTGGCGTTTTGCTGTGAGTGGTATTTAGTAGTATTTTGGCGTTTTTTTTTTTTTTTGGTTTGAGTAAATGGTAGTTGCTGAGAGTTATTATTTTATAGGATTTATTTTGGCGGCGTAGGTTGGCAGTGCATTATTATAATAAAGTATTCGTCATTTCAGTTACTGTTTGTATTTATTGTTTTTTATAAGCTTTTTTCTCTGAAGTCTATAACACGTCCCGTCTTTCAAGTTTGGCGTTTTAGATTCTAATATAATAAATTTTCCGTCTCTTTATTTTTATTGTTTTGTAATTACTGTTTTTAGTTACATTTTCAAGTTTGCTTTTTATTTTTTTTATTTTTTGGGTTTTTTATAATACTTTTTCAAAGTAATTTTATTATAGTTTGGGAGTTTTAGGGGGCGTTTTATGGGATGATAGCGTTTAAACAAGCATTTTGGCTGTTTTGGCGTTTTAATTATATATGGCGTTTTTATTATATAACAATCAACTGAAAAAGAAAATAAAAAAAAGAATATATAAACAATTGATTTTCCAAATCTTCACTATCACCAGTCTCTTTCTTCTTTTTTTAATCATCTTAACTGGCTGGTTTGACTTTCGTATGATTCATTTTGTTTTTTTGTTTTTCAAGTAGTTTTTTTGTCGCCGTTTGGAAGAATAAAGTGTGACATCAGCCTCTTTTTCTTGAAGATTTGTCCATCTCATGCAGCAAAATGTTATTGAGTTTAGACCCTTCAGCCAACAATCTTGAATTATCCAATAAACGATGTTTTATTTTTGAACTTTTTTGGCGTTTTACCGATAAAAAGAACGCCACCAAATAAAAGCACCTTAAACCTCAAAATTTGATCATGCTAAAATCAATAATGTTTTGCTGTATGAGATGGACAACATTGTTAATCCTCGGTTAAGAAAGATAACTGACAATGTTGTCTACCCCATACAGGTAAACTTTATTGACACCAAACCTCAATAATGTTTTTGTATGTTTTGGCGTTATAAATTGGATGGAAGTTGAGGATAAGTCAATAAGATTTTACTCAATGAAATGGACAATATCCTCACTTAAGGATTTTGTCCATTTCATTGAGCGAAATCTTACAGACAACCAAACTGAATTTCAAAAAAACGTTTTGGGTTAGAAGATATTTGATATTTGGGTTTTTTGGCGTTTCTAAGGCGTATATGATATATTAAATATGGTGTTTGGGTTTTTGTGTGTGTTTTTAATTGAAGGTCAGAGATGTTGTATATATAGGATTCTTTTGGCGGTTTTTTTCGCGGGATTTTACTATAATTAAGTTTGGCGTTTTATATCTAATGGCGTTTTTACTTAGAATAGTGTGTGATTTTTGTTTTTGGCGTTTTATGTGACACCTGGGTCACTGCGACCATCAAACAAATACCAAACCAATGAAACATTGTGTTTCATACATGGGATTTGTACAAATATGTGTATCATTTGCACATATCAATTCTTGTTCGATTTCAGGCTCTAAATCGCTTTCTGGAAGGTTATACGCGCACCGATGCGTAAATATAACCAGTTTAATGCAACAAACACTCTGAAACAGTGACATAGGCTTAACATACCTTAAATAACCTTTACATAACTTAGAAATAAGTTTTGAAGGCTTTGGTATGGCAAAATCAAGTTTATTCGCTTACAGGGACTAAATTTGACAAACTGCGAAAGTATGCCAATTTGAACTGTAACAGACATTCCAGAACATGGTCATAAGTTAAACATACCCTAAATATCCTTTACATAGCTTAGAAATAGGCTTTGAGGGGTTTGGTATGCTAAAATAAACTTTTGGGTCAATCAGGGACTAAAAGCGTCAAAAAGTGCACAAGTTTGCACTTTCACGCATATCTTACGTTCTGAATACATCCGAACATCCAAAAATTTATGTAAGCATTATAATATTATGCTTTAGTGTTTGGCTTGTCAAAATTCCATTCGTCGCGCATTTTGGACCGTTTTTGCGTTCGTTACGACTTCCGTCGTAATTAACCGAACATCGCGATCGTACGGCCAAACAAACCGACATATGAGATATTTTTGAGCACATTTTAAGTTCCCCATAGTTTAACTTCATTTTAGAGCTTTGAAATGAGGTTAACGGGCCTTAAACGTGTCGGAAATGGCTTTAATGCATGACAGGGACTAAAACTGTAAATCTGCCAAAGTTGATGGCTTACGGACCGTAAGCCATCACCCTTACGGTCCGTAAGGCTTCCCCAGACAGCAGAAATGCAGAAACATTGCATCTGGTCCATTTCCACTTTTTCACATGGTTTTGGGCAATACCATGGGCTCAAAAGGTTTTGTAAAACCAGGGTCTTGAGGTGTAGGGTGGAGATTGAAGCACGGTTTTCAAGAAACGATCTTAACGGCTCCCCGAAAACTATAAATACCCCCTCATACCTTGATCAAAACCCACTTTATTTTCTTGAGAGTTCTCTAAGTTGAAGTGATACCACTTCATAATTGAGAATACTTGAGAAATCAAAACTTTCGGGGACCCTTTGTAAGTGTTCCTTCATTCTTTTCTTTCGTTTAGCGTTAAAGTCAAACTTTGTTTGACTTTCTGCGTTGACCAGTTTATGGTCAATGCGAAGTTCGTTTGAACTTCATAACGTGAGCGTAATCACGATGGTTATAGTCCCTTGAGACTATACCTACTGATTACCACGTTATCTAGGCTCAGTGACGAGTCGTAGTTTCGGCCAAAATGCGCATTCTTGCGTATTTTGTAACCAAACTACTCTTAGGTATCAAAACCGTTTGTTTTAATACCAAACCTGTTTTCTAAACTTAGTTAAGCATGTTTTAACATGCTTAGCTCGTCACTGTTAGTTTAGTGCTTATATAGGGTCGTGAGGGTAAGCGATCTAATCAATCGCTTATACCTTCAAACCCGACCCGTTTGGTCGATCTTTAGGATCCGACCAAACACATTAGGTGACCATAGTATATATGGAATAACCTCTCGAGGTTATACCTTATGGTCACGACGTTTGGTTAGTTGTATGATAGGTAGTTTATATGCCTTAGGTAAATTACCAAAATGCCCTTTTTACGCCAAAATTCATTTTAAGCATATGTAACATAACTTTTAACATCTAAACTGATTTGGAAACAATATTAGACATGTTAAGGCATATTTTACTTGTCATAGGACTAGTTAGGCGTTCCAAACGCGTTTTACGCGAACGACGCGTTAAAGTAGCATAAGCTACCTAAACAGGTCGTAAGCGCTTAGGTTAGGTTTCATTTAATATATAGGCTTTGTTGAACCATACTACATGAGTTCTTATACTCATTTGGTTTACGAACCCTCATTCTATCCGATCCTCCGATTTAGGTTCGGTTTATTAATGTAGTTACCTATATTAGGTGCCGTTTGATTCCGTGATCTCTAGCATTGCTTGGTGGTTATCTTAGGACTTCAATCTCAAGTGAGTACATAGATGCCTCTTTTACTTTTTTCAAACTGTTTTGGGGTGAAACACATGTGCCTACTTGTTACTTTCATGCTTTCCTGTTTTCACATCATATACTTGCTATGTTCATTAGTACATTTATAGTACATGATTTCATTGTGTTTTTGCTATGTATGTCCTTTGTTGCATACTTAGTACATCGTTTTACATTACATTTTATGCTATGTATGTCCATTGTGTGCATACTTAGTACAATGTTTTTACATTACATTTTATGCTATGTATGTCCATTGTGCGCATACTTAGTACATTGTTTTACATTACATTTTATGCTATGTATGCCCATTGTGTGGATACTTAGTACATTTGTTATTCATCACATGCTTACATTTTGGTATGACATTTGGTTTGTTTAAATGGGACAATGTACATTCATTAACACCGATCATGCCGCTCGGTAGTCGGTAGTGGTACCATAGGACTTGACAACTCCATTCCTGAACCCTAGGTTTGTTTGGGTGGAAGGAATGACCGAATCCGAATACATTTCTAGGTGGACCTTAGACTTTGTGCTAGGGTTTATTCTACTGTCGCAAGGCTTGGATGTATGAATTTTCACAATATCGCATAGATGTTTATATCAGTATAGCATGCATTTGTTCCACAAAACATAACTTTGATTTAAACCATGTTTTACTTCGATACCTTGTTTTTGTGCATTTTACATATGGTTTAGTTGATACATTTCACTTACCATACATGATATTTTGGATATACACAATTCATGATTTACATTAGACATAAACATTTTGACATTGATATACACAATTCAAGATTTACATTAGACATAAACATTTTGACATTGATATACACAATTCATGATTTACAATAGACATAGACATTAGACATGGTTTTCACACAAACATTTTGACATTTGATTATACATAAACAATTTACTTTGGTGGTTTGGTTTGAGTAAGTGATTTAAGTAACGAGGCGTGTGTAATATGATACAAGCATGGTGGATACGCCGCTGGTACTTCCTATATATAAGTGTTTGTATGGTATTACATATCGTAGCGCTACTTGAATCATTTCAATTTAGACATATAACATTTTATACAAATAACATACTTTTCACAATACATTGTTTTACAAACAACTTATCTAATACAAACTCATTTTACTTGGTTATTTACTTAACCATGTATTATTCTTTTATACATATATATCATTTGGTTTATTTATCACTTTTCAAATGATTTACAAGACAAAGCAAATAACAAGGTTCATGACTAAACATTTTCTTAAACATAAGTCATGAATTCTATTTTCACAAAACCTATGTATCTCACAGGCATTTTTATGCTGATGTACCTATTTTCACATGTGTTTCAGGATATGATGCATATGATTTATCAAGATACACTTAGGCGGACTTGGGCCTTAGCGACAATAAAAGTTGCAAGACTAGTTATTTATGTTATGTTTCTTTGTTTGTCAAGACATTGCAACTCTTTTAATCAATAAAACAATATTTCAATTTCCATGTGTTATGAAACAGTGATTCTGTTACAACACTCCCCGACGTTTCCTCCACCTTTTGTTGTTTTACGTGGTCGGGGTGTGACAGAAAAGTTGGTATCAGAGCTCATGGTTATAGGGAATTAGGTTATTAGTAATGCTTTGACCTAGTCTATAACCTTCCTAGGACCCTAACGTGAGTTTACTTGCGTTTAGTCATAAAACAATACCGTCACCTATCCTTAGGCGACGACCACAACAAGAATACAAACTTCAAAACCGCTTTTGAAAACCAATCATCTGTTCTAGGATGATTGATTACAAGGTTTTGAACCCTCGGTTATAAGGTTTTGAACCCTCAGTTATAAGGTTTTGAACCCCTTTGAATTTTCAAAATCTCGTCAAAGTTTGGGTTTTTTGATGTGAACACGTGCAATCTGGAAGAGTGGATGCCTGTACCCTGGGTTTTCTGTCTAAGGCTAGAGTGTTCGTACAAATCCACATAATTGGACCAGTCACTCTTACCTGGGAACTCTTGGGGTGAGTATCCGCTTATAGGCTAAAGCATGTCTTCGCGATACATTAATATGACCCGCTTACTTTGATCAGTCACCGTCTCATTTGTTTACCTTAGGTAACAAACAAATGATCGCAATTTTCATGCGTTACCATTCTGTTTTGATTATCCGATAACCTTTCACTTGTTTCTTCCTATGTCTTTCTTTTTCTTCTAGAATGTCTCTTCATCGCGATGACGCCCAGATATCCGAGCAGACAGCCAAATTTGCCCAGCGAATAGGCGAAGTAGTCCTGAAGACTGTCGAATTAGCTACTGCCATGTATCGTCTCCAGGATGAAGCCACTCAAGAATCACCAAAGGAGACAGAAGCCAAGCCTTCACCAAAACCAAAGAAATGTAAAGCTTCAAAGAATCCCGCAGCGGTTGCACCAAAATAGGCAAGACCTAGCCAAGTGACAGCACCACCAACCAAGAAACCAATCGAGGAATCAAAGACCATGGATGAATGATCCCCTAAGAAATCAAAGAAGCAAAAGGCTTCTCAGAATTTCACCGTGGTCGCTCCCAATGGTCAAGCCATCCCCAACCAACCAGCTCAACCCCCTGCTAGGAAGCCATACAACGGAACTGCACCCTTGTGCAACCAATGTAGCCTTCATCATCACGCTAGTGTGAAGTGCCGCAAATGCCAAATTTGTGGACATAAAGGTCATACAGCAAGAGTTTGCCGAGCTGCAGTTACTCCAAAGCAAGCTGGCGATAATCCTGCTCAAACTCGTTTCTCACCAGGGTCCTGCTACAACTGTGGCGAGATGGGCCATTTCCTAAGGGATTGCCCAAAGCTTGCTAATGCAAATCCAACCCACGGATGAGCAGCCGACTGACTAGAAGATGTTGATGTCTTATGCTTTTATTCTTCTGTTTTCTTGTAATGTGAAACAATTTGTTTTGTTTATAAATAAATTATTGTTCACAATTCTGATATACGAGTGTAGTTACATGTGTGTATGACTTTTCCTATGATACCTACATCAAGGAACTATATTCCTTACAAACTACTCTTGCGAATTTTCCCATTCTTGCGTTTGCTCATGATTCCCTTGGAAAAAATTCTAAGTACTCGTTTCACTCTAAGAAACAAAGTACAGAAAATAAAGTGACATTATGAGTAATCGTGCTTTTGCACATCTGTGCCTTTGAATCCTTGGTTAGATAACCAAGGATATTTTCAAATCTCATACCCATTACGTTCTAATTTTTTTTAACATGCATAACATAAGTTTTCAAAACAACCTACATGATTTCAAAACATTCTATATATAGTTCGAAAACATTTTTAATATAGTGTATTTACTTAACATAACAAATGCACAAAGCTTTGTCTGTATTTTCAAAAACAACCTTCATGATTTCAAAATGTCTCATATAGCCTAAAAACAATATTAATACAATATATTTTCTTATCAAGTGCATGATTTCAAAAGCATCATTCATGTTTTCCAAAAACCATATACATAATTTCAAAATTCATCTCGCATGATTTTAAAACATTTTTATAAATATACTTACCTAGTACACCTACTTTATGATTTCAAAAGTATTATGCATAAGGTTTCAAAAACATTGAACACATTTTTTTTAGAACCCCATGCATAGTTTTCAAAAATATTTTTCCTCATACATTGACTTAACCTTCAAATTCCGCTTCATATGTCGCATTGGCATATCTAGCATCTCAACTTCATAAGCATTTTTACTTCATGTTTTGACTTAAGCACGTCCAGTGCAAGGTTTCAAAACATCTTCAAACTTCTAAAATCCGTATGGAATCTTTTTATCTCCACAATTAGACCTTTGTGGATGATTATCATACAAATCGAAATCCTAAATTGGATTCCTTGTGCACCTTAATTCGAACACTTCGGTTCCTTATAATCGAAATCGAATTTTCTTTTTAGAGATCTTTCTATCTTCATAGTTAGATTATTGCTAATGTTTAAAGTACCAAATGAAATCCACGAAATGGATTCCTAGTGTGCTTTAAATACATGTACGCATTTAATAAAACAAATTAACAAAATTCTAAATAAACAATTTTGTGGTTGTTTGACTATGTGTTTATGCATTTTGCGTTTTCTTTTATGCATTTTTGTGTTTTTGTATACTCTGGATATTCGTTATCCAACTCCTCGCAGAATCTTTCATATTTTCATATGAGGGATTCGTAGCAGGATATCCAAAGGTACTACCTTAAATCCTAAATGGGCTTCTATGTAATAGTTAAGACCCTTGGATTATATAGTACCACTCCATGATTCATAAGAGACCCTTTTAGTGGTCTAGTAAAAAAAGATTGATTCAAAAATCTGGTTAAGAATGACGTGTGATGATATAAGCTGAAAAGACTCCTTGGTTGTCTATTAAAATCATTTATGGATTAAATAAAAGGGAGCCTATGGTGGTCTAGTCACAATCATCACAGGCTCGTTCATTGTTTTCTTCCCCTACACATTTTAAGATGCACTGCGTAACTATGCAAGGAATGACGTAATTATGGATGCATACATAATTACGAAGTTCAGTGCACGGAAACCACAGTAAGACTTATTATGTGTAAGAACCGATATTGGCAACCATAACGGAATGTGAACAACGTAATAGAGGAACGGTGGACGTACCAATAACGCTTTATATACTTGTATATATAAGTGTCCCTCTCACATTGCAAGCATGACGTTATTTAAAGTTACTAGAAGTTCAGGACTCTAACCAGTGTTGTTTGATCTTTTCAACTTCATGTTTCAAGCTCTCACAAGTTTCCTCTGAATAAATTTCGGGACGAAATTTCCTAAAGTAGGGGAGACTGTGACACCTGGGTCACTGCGACCATCAAACAAATACCAAACCAATGAAACATTGTGTTTCATACTTGGGATTTGTACAAATATGTGTATCATTTGCACATATCAATTCTTGTTCGATTTCAGGCTCTAAATCGCTTTCTGGAAGGTTATACGCGCACCGATGCGTAAATATAACCAGTTTAATGCAACAAACACTCCCAAACAGTGACATAGGCTTAACATACCTTAAATAACCTTTACATAACTTAGAAATAAGTTGTGAAGGCTTTGGTATGGCAAAATCAAGTTTATTCGCTTACAGGGACTAAATTTGACAAACTGCGAAAGTATGCCAATTTGAACTGTAACAGACATTCCAGAACATGATCATAAGTTAAACATACCCTAAATATCCTTTACATAGCTTACAAATAGGCTTTGAGGGGTTTGGTATGCTAAAATAAACTTTTGGGTCATTCAGGGACTAAAAGCGTAAAAAAGTGCACAAGTTTGCACTTTCACGCATATCTTACGTTCTGAATACATCCGGACATCCAAAATTTATGTAAGCATTATAATATTATGCTTTAGTGTTTGGCTTGTCAAAATTCCATTCGTCGCGCATTTTGGACCGTTTTTGCGTTCGTTACGACTTCCGTCGTAATTAACCGAACATCGTGATCGTACGGCCAAACGAACCGACATCTGAGATATTTTTGAGTACATTTTAAGTTCCCCATACTTTAACTTCATTTTAGAGCTTTGAAATGAGGTTAACGGGCCTTAAACGTGTCGGAAATGGCTTTAATGCATGACAGGGACTAAAACTGTAAATCTGCCAAAGTTGATGGCTTACGGACCGTAAGCCATCACCCTTACGGTCCGTAAGGCTTCCCCAGACAGCAGAAATACGGAAACATTGCATCTGGTCCATTTCCACTTTTGCACATGGTTTTGGGCAATACCATGAGCTCAAATGGTTTTGTAAAACCAGGGTCTTGAGGTGTAGGGTGGAGATTGAAGCACGGTTTTCAAGAAACGATCTTAACGGCTCTCCGAAAACTATAAATACCCCCTCATACCTTGATCAAAACCCACTTGATTTTCTTGAGAGTTCTCTAAGTTGAAGTGATACCACTTCATACCTGAGAATACTTGAGAAATCAAAGCTTTCGGGGAACCTTTGTAAGTGTTCCTTCATTCTTTTCTTTCGTTTAGCGTTAAAGTCAAACTTTGTTTGACTTTCTGCGTTGACCAGTTTATGGTCAATGCGAAGTTCGTTTGAACTTCATAACGTGAGCGTAATCACGATGGTTATAGTCCCTTGAGACTATACCTACTGATTACCACGTTATCTAGGCTCACTGACGAGTCGTAGTTTCGGCCAAAATGCGCATTCTTGCGTATTTTGTAACCAAACTACTCTTAGGTATCAAAACCGTTTGTTTTGATACCAAAACTGTTTTCTAAACTTAGTTAAGCATGTTTTAACATGCTTAGCTCGTCACCGTTAGTTTAGTGCTTATATAGGGTCGTGAGGGTAAGCGATCTAATCAATCGCTTATACCTTCAAACCCGACCCGTTTGGTCGATCTTTAGGATCCGACCAAACACATTAGGTGACCATAGTATATAGGGAATAACCTCTCGAGGTTATACCTTATGGTCACGACGTTTGGTTAGTTGTATGATAGGTAGTTTATATGCCTTAGGTAAATTACCAAAATGCCCTTTTTACGCCAAAATTCATTTTAAGCATTTGTAACATAACTTTTAACATCTAAACTGATTTGGCAACAATATTAGACATGTTAAGGCATATTTTACTTGTAATAGGACTAGTTAGGCGTTCCAAACGCGTTTTACGCGAACGACGCGTTAAAGTAGCATAAGCTACCTAAACGGGTCGTAATGGGTTGTAAGCACTTAGGTTAGGTTTCATTTAGTATGTAGGCTTTGTTGAACCATACTACTTGAGTTCTTATACTCATTTGGTTTACGAACCCTCATTCTATCCGATCCCCCGATTTAGGTCCAGTTTATTAATGTAGTTACCTATATTAGGTGCCGTTTGATTCCGTGATCTCTAGCATTGCTTGGTGGTTATCTTAGGACTTCTGAGCAATCTCAAGTGAGTACATAGACCCCTCTTTTACTATTTTCAAACTGTTTTGGGGTGAAACACATGTGCCTACTTGTTACTTTCATGCTTTCCTGTTTTCACATCATATACTTGCTATGTTCATTAGTACATTTATAGTACATGATTTCATTGTGTTTTTGCTATGTATGTCCTTTGTTGCATACTTAGTACATCGTTTTACATTACATTTTATGCTATGTATGTCCATTGTGTGCATACTTAGTACAATGTTTTTACATTACATTTTATGCTATGTATGTCCATTGTGCGCATACTTAGTACATTGTTTTACATTACATTTTATGCTATGTATGCCCATTGTGTGCATACTTAGTACATTTGTTATTCATCACATGCTTACATTTTGGTATGACATTTGGTTTGTTTAAATGGGACAATGTACATTCATTAACACCGATCATGCCGCTCGGTAGTCGGTAGTGGTACCATAGGACTTGACAACTCCCATTCCTGAACCCTAGGTTTGTTTGGGTGGAAGGAATGACCGAATCCGAATACATTTTTAGGTGGACCTTAGACTTTGTGCTAGGGTTTATTCTACTGTCGCAAGGCTTGGATGTATGAATTTTCACAATACCGCATAGATGTTTATATCAGTATAGCATGCATTTGTTCCACAAAACCTAACTTTGATTTAAACCATGTTTTACTTCAATACCTTGTTTTTGTGCATTTTACATATGGTTTAGTTGATATATTTCACTTACCATACATGATATTTTGGATATACACAATTCATGATTTACATTAGACATAAACATTTTGACATTGATATACACAATTCATGATTTACATTAGACATAAACATTTTGACATTGATATACACAATTCATGATTTACAATAGACATAGACATTAGACATGGTTTTCACACAAACATTTTGACATTTGATTATACATAAACAATTTACTTTGGTGGTTTGGTTTGAGTAAGTGATTTAAGTAACGAGACGTGTGTAATATGATACAAGCATGGTGGATATGCCGCTGGTACTTCCTATATATAAGTGTTTGTATGGTATTACATATCGTAGCGCTACTTGAATCATTTCAATTTAGACATATAACATTTTATACAAATAACATACTTTTCACAATACATTGTTTTACATACAACTTATCTAATACAAACTCATTTTACTTGGTTCTTTACTTAACCACGTATTATTCTTTTATACATATATATCATTTGGTTTATTTATCACTTTTCAAATGATTTACAAGACAAAGCAAATAACAAGGTTCATGACTAAACATTTTCTTAAACATAAGTCATGAATTCTATTTTCACAAAACCTATGTATCTCACTGGCATTTTTATGCTGACGTACCTATTTTCACATGTGTTTCAGGATATGATGCATAGGATTTATCAAGATACACTTAGGCGGACTTGGGCCTTAGCGACAATAAAAGATGCAAGACTAGTTATTTATGTTATGTTTCTTTGTTTGTCAAGACAATGTAACTCTTTTAATCAATAAAACAATATTTCAATTTCCATGTGTTATGAAACAATGATTCTGTTACAACACTCCCCGACGTTTCCGCCACGTTTTGTTGTTTTACGTGGTCGGGGTGTGACATTTTATTTCATGAAATGGTGTTTTGTGTGGAGAGGTCAAAAGACTCTTTTACCCTTAATGAAGCGCGTCCACATAATAAAATTGATGTTATTTACGAAAACGCCACCGCGCCAATCTAGTCCATAGATTGTTTTGATCGGACGATCCATAAGCGTTCTCACCGTTCTCACACTTTCTACCGTTTTCTCTAAATCCCGAACCTATATATATAGTGAAAGTGTAGAATACAATATCCCTTAACGTATAATACGTACCATATTGTGAAATCGGATGTTATAAAAAAGCATGTTGGAAATCGCATGTTGGTATTTTTGATGAAATCGTATGTTGTTTTTTTTTAGCAATTTCGCATGTTGGTAAATATGGTGAAATCGCATGTTGGTATATAAAACAATTTCACATGTTAGCGTTTCAGCACAAATCGCATGTTCAAAAGTGAATTCGCACCAGATCGGACCAGATGGCTAAGATGATCGTGTACAACTGTACATATTGTACCGTAAGAGCTATTGTACGTTAACCAAACCATATATATATAGGGTCAGAATTTAGAGAGAACGGTGAAAAATGTGAGAACGGTGAGAACAATTTTGGTGGTGACATGTGGCATTGATGTTAAATTACACTAAGGGGTAATATTGTCAAAAAAACCCACTCACATGAACAGGGTGTTCAAATAAAACGCCATAAAAACACCCAATTCAGAAAAACGCCATGAAAATATCCAGTTAAAATGCCATAAAAAAAAGCTACTTTTTTGAGCTATAATTTACAACAGCTCAAAAAACCATTTTTTAGCTATAATTTAAAACGCCAAAAAACCATTTTGGGAAAAAAACTATTTTTTTGAGCTATAATTTACAACAGCTCAAAAAACCATTTTTTTGAGCTATAATTTAAAACGCCATAAATCCATTTTGGGCGGTTTATGTGTCTCACCGCCTAAATTAATAATTTTTGAGCTCAGAAGAATCATAATTTGTACTAGTGTAAAAACGCCATAAAACACCCGGTTCAGAAAAACGCCATGAAAAAACTCAGTTGAAAACGCCATAAAACACTCAGTTCAGAAAAACGCCATGAAAATACCTAGTCTAAAATGCCATAAAACACCCAGTTCGAAAAAACGCCATAAAACCCAGTTAATTTTTTTCGAAAAGTATATCAATAGTATACTCGTTGGAAAGATAAAAAAAACGCTGAGTTTTATGGTGTAATTTTTTTCGAAAAATAATCACGTATAAAAAAGTTATTGTCGTTTAAATAAGATGGGGGAAAATGACATGTGATTAGCATGTGCACCTTTGTTTGGATCTTCCTATTTTACCTCTCCTGGTAGTTCCAAGGCCCCTATTATTTACAAAAATGCCACCACATCAATCTCAGCCACAAACCACTAACATCTTGTGGCTGAGAATCCTTCTCACCGTTCTCACACTTTGAGGCGTTCGCTCCTGATCCTGTTCCTATATATATATATAGGTAGAGGATCCTGTACATTAATCCAGAAGTGTGAGAAGTGTATTATAACACTATATATAACACTATATAACACCATATAAACACTGTATAACACTATTTAACACCATATAACACCATATAACACTATGTAACACTATATAACACTATATAACAAATATAACACTATATTTTGTCTGATAGCATGTCTATTATAGATGTATAGTGTTATATCGTGTTATGGTGTCATATAGTGTTACATTGTATTATACAATGTTATATGGTGTTATATATAGTGTTATAATACACTTCTTACACTTCTCACACTTCTGAATTAATGTACACTATCCCTACCCTATATATATATATATATATATAGGATTAGGTTCAAGAGTGAACACTAGTGTAGCTTGCGAACTGAGTGAACTAATCCTGGCCATACACGTGTGTAGATCAATGGCCAGGATTTGTTCACTCAGTTCGCAAATACACTAGTGTTCACTCTAGAACCCCACCCTATATATATATATATATATGTGTCGCAACCCCCGATCCCTTATCTGTCTCGGGAACGGGCGGACGAGAACTCAGACTCGTGGTGGTATCAAGGTATTAATTTGGCAGCGGAAATTACATCAGGACCATAGTTAGGAAATGTTTATCAGAGTAAAACCACCATATTTAATATTAATAATCACATGGGTAAAACCCAAGTTTCTTATTACAATACGTTTATAGGGATCAACCCTACTTTATTGAATTTAAAACATCGTATTTTAGGTAACTTTTATATCCACACTTTTCCCAAGCCGGCAGTGCTCTCCAGCTGGCTTTTTACTAATTGGCTTTCACATTGTGTTACCTGAAACACGTGTTTAAAAACATTTGTCAGTGGGAAATACTGGTGAGTGAATCCCAGTTTAATCAAGTTTAAATAAAAACCAATTCACAGTATTGAGGGCGATCCCACAATTATATTTGTTTCCAAGACATCACAATTAACATCCATGGTACTGTCGAACCCGACTTGTGGACATGTTACTCCTTGACCAGGTGGTAACAAATTTTGTATACAAAACCCCAACATACTCATGATAATTGTACTCTTACAAATAATCAATCACTGTTTAATATATAATTAATTAAATGAGGTTTTGTAAAAACAGTTAACAAAAAGTGGATCAACTCACATTGCTGTCTTAGATTTTCCATAAGGGTTTCCTGAGAATTATCTATAATTTACACATAAGCACACGTGTTAGTATAATAACCCATTTTAACATTAGTAACACCCTCCCCGAGATGGCATTCCAACGACTACGTCGGGCAGAACCACGACAGCCTTTACGGAACCCTAGATCAATCGGGCAACGTACCTAATACGTATCCAGGGGTTATAATACTTACAACGGAGCAGAACCTCGCTAATTAGGGGGGGTATAATACCCGAGTATTACTTCTACTACTCAGAAATTGTGATTAGGAAATGAGTTTTGAACGAGTAGACTGAAGATCCGATGCGTTCTATTTATAGTTGCTGATTCTGGGTTTGTCGCGGCCCGCGTAACATACGGGCAGGGCTTACGCGGCCCGTGTTGACTCCAGGTCAACGTATAGCTTTTCCTGGTCACTGTGTAGCCCCGCTACGATGATGGCACGTGTCATCACCGGGCTGTGCCATCTTTTGAGACTCTTGCGGCCCGCGTTAACTTAATGGGGGTCTTACGTGGCCCGTCTTAACTTATGAAAATCAAAGGAATCCGGTTCTAACCCTTATACCGCCCGCGTAAGGGTTGGGGTGGGTCTACGCGGCCCGCCTCAACTTAATTTTCAGATTTTTATTTATTTTTAATACTATTTAATATATTTGAGGCCCGTATTCGAGTATGGGGTGTATTTTGGGACATTTTAGAATATTTTAAAATATATTAGGGTGTCGGAAAATATTCGAGGGTGTCGGTTTATTGAGGACTGTTACATCCTCCCCACCTTGTTTTAGAGCTCGTCCTCGAGATCTACTGGAACAAGTGTGGATATTTCCTTTGCATTTCAGATTCCAGCTCCCATGTGTACTCAGGTCCTCTTTTGGAGTCCTACTTCACTTTGACTAGAACTAATCTCTTATGCTTGAGATTCTTGACTTTCCTGTCTTTAATTTGTAGAGGCCTTTCTACAAACTTAAGTTGTTTATTTAACTCTATATCCTTAAGAGGTACTATCAGTGATTCATCAGCTAAACACTTTTTGAGATTAGATACATGAAATACATCATGTATTCCTGCCATTTCCTCTGGCAGTTGTAGCTGATAGGCTACAGGTCCTACTCTTCTAATAATCTCAAAAGGTCCAACATACCTGGGACTTAGCTTTCCCCGTTTGATGAATCTTACTATTCCTTTCCAAGGAGAGACCTTCAACAATACTTTATCTCCTACTTGAAATTCCAATGGTTTGCGTCGGTTGTTTCTTGCACTATCTCAGGTCCAGATAATTGCTTTTCCCCAATTTCTGCCCAACAGACTGGGGTTCGGCACTTTCGTCCATAAAGTGCTTCGAATGGTGCAGCATTGATACTTGTGTGATAACTATTATTATAAGAAAATTCTATTAAAGGTAAGTGATCATCCCAATTACCTCCGAAATCAATTACATAAGCTTTAAGCATATCTTCCATCGTCTGAATTGTTCTTTCGCTTTGTCCGTCCGTTTGAGGATGATAAGCTGTACTTAGATTTAACTTAGTTCCCATTGCCTTTTGGAAACTTGACCAAAAATGAGAGGTAAAACGGCTATCTCTATTAGAAACAATCGATAAAGGTATTCTATGTAAAGAAACAATTTAATTTACATATAATTTAGCTAACTGTTCCATACTATAGGTTTCTTTCATTGGTAGGAAATGAGTTGACTTGGTTAGTCTATTCACAATCACCCAGATTGTATCATTTTCTTTCTTTGTTTTAGGTAATTTAGTAACAAATCCATTGTTATTAATTCACATTTCCACACTGGCATTTCTAATTGTTGTAGAAATCCTGAAGGTTTCTGATGTTCGTCTTTAACTTATGAACAAGTTAAACATTTAGAAACATAGGCTGCTGTGTCCTTTTTCATTCCTATCCACCAGAAATTTTTCCTTAAATCCTGGTACATTTTATTACTTCCTGGATGCATTGTATACTTAGACTTATGGGCTTCTTCTAATATACGATGACGTAGGTTTCCTAATTTAGGTATCCACATTCTCTTTTCATGAAATCTCCAAATTCCATCTGTTCCTTGTTCTAATTCTTTTAGCATACCTTTTTAATTTTTCTGTATCCTCCTTGATTACTGATTCTTGTGCTTTTCTAATTTGATCATTTAAATCTACTTGTAGATTTAATTTAAAAGAACGTACTCTTTTGGCTTTTCGTGATACTTTCGGCTTAAGCATCTGCCACTACATTGCTTTTCCTTCATGATACTGGATATTACAATCATAATCACTAAGAAATTCCATCCAATGTCTTTGTCTCATATTCAACTCCTTTTGCCCAAAAACATACTTTAAACTCTTATGATCTCTAAACAAGATAAACTTACTACCATACAGATAATGTCTCCAAATCTTAAAGGCAAAAATTATAGCTCCTAACTCTAGATCATGGGTTGAAAAATTTTCTTCATGATTCTTAAGTTGCCTAGATGCATAAGCTATAACCTTTTGGCGTTGCATTAATACATATCCATAACCTAATTTGGAAGCGTCACAATAGACTACAAAATTTTTAATTCCTTCTGGTAACGCTAGTATGGGTGCATGGGTTAATCTTTGCTTAAGAGTTCTAAATGCTTCTTCCTGTTTTGGTCCCCATTCAAACTTAATGGATTTACAGGTTAACTTAGTTAAAGGAATGGCTATTCTAGAAAAATCTCGAATAAATCTTCTATAATAACCGGCCAATCCTAAGAAACTTCTAACCTCGGTTGGTGACTCAGGGGTTTTCCATTTAGTAATCGCCTCGATTTTTGTGGGATCCACATGATTTACTAATTATCCAAGAAATTGTACTTGCTCTAATCAAAATTCGCATTTTGAAAACTTTGCATAAAGTTTTTCCTTTCATAATAGACTTAAAAGTGCGTGCAAATGCTTTGCATGATCCTCTTTATTCTTAGAATAAATGAGAATATCATCTATAAAAACAATTATGACTTTATCCAAATATAGCTTACATATTTGGTTCATCATGTCCATAAATGCGGCTGGGGCATTGGTTAAACCAAATGGCATGACCATAAATTCATAATGACCATACCTTGTTCTAAATGCGGTCTTAGGAATGTCCTCTTCCTGTACCGTTAATTGATGATATCCTGATCTTAAATCAATTTTAGAGAAAAATCGAGCTCCTTGCAGTTGATTGAACAGATCATCGATTCTCGGTAATGGATACCGGTTCTTAATCGTGACCTTGTTCAATTCACGGTAGTTAATGCACATACATCTTGATCCGTCCTTCTTTTTAACGAATAAAATCGGCGCTCCCCATGGTGATGAACTTGGCTGTATGAATCCCTTCTCTAATAATTCGTCTAATTGTTTCTTCAGTTCCTGCATTTCGGCGGGTGCCAAACGGTAAGGTGCTTTGGCAATCGGTGCCGTTCCTGGTAGCAGGTGGATTCTGAATTCAACTTCTCTGTCTGGCGGTAGTCCTGGTAATTCTTTTGGGAATACATCTGAAAACTGAGACACTACTGGAATGTCTTTTAGTTCTTTTCCTTTAGTGTTAGTGATTATGGAAATCAAATACATAATAGACCCTTTTCTTACATA
Source organism: Helianthus tuberosus (assembly GCA_030545235.1). Taxonomy (NCBI): domain Eukaryota; kingdom Viridiplantae; phylum Streptophyta; class Magnoliopsida; order Asterales; family Asteraceae; genus Helianthus; species Helianthus tuberosus. Next base: position 187,741,008 of record CM060447.1, read on the forward strand.
ACTTGCAGTTTTCATCACAGAGATGAATTTAGTGGACCTAAAGGGTTTATCTCCTTTAATTGTGATCTTTTCACCTTTTGGCGAATTTACTTGAATTAACTTTTGATCACATAAAATACTGGCTTTATTGGCTATTAACCAATCCATTCCTAAAACAACATCAAATCCTGCCAGATTCATTGGATAAAGGTTTGCCATAAACTTTTGATTTAAAATTCCTATTCTTGCTCCCTGCAAGATTTCAGAAATCCTAACAGTTTTTCCATTAGCTGTCTCTACTAAACATTCTTGTGGTAGTTTAGTTAATGACTGATTTAGAAGTTTGCAAAAAGAAGTATTAATGAAACTTTGGTTTGCACCAGAGTTAAATAATACTTTAGCAAAAACATCATTAACTAAAAACGTACCAGTGATCACATCCGGGATCATCTTTGCTTCTTCTGCAGTTAGAACAAATGCTGTAGCATTTTCTTAGGTGCTTTAGTCACCGTAGCTAAATTTAATTACAGGTTTCTCATAGTAATGCAAGGGGAATTCTTATACTTGTGATGGCATTTCAACTTTAAAGAGTTACTGCCGTTCATTTTGTCTCATAGATTGATGATCAAACGAAATAATGTTTATCATAAGAATTTATAGATATACACACGAGAGATTTCTGATAACTCTAAATTCATACCTGTTCATGATTTATCCTTAAGGGTTAATTATTAAGGCTTTCGAATTTCCTTACAGATATACATATCTATATAATCATATATTTCATGTACTGCCATGTACACCTTATTCATAAGGTCAATATGTATAACAGGTTTACATTCCCAAAATAGGGCAGACATCGCTGGAGTGATTTTATTAACATATACCCCATCTCACCCGGTTTCACTGGAGAGGTATTCTTAGCTTACCCGGACAAGCTGGAGTATTTACTACATCATACCTAGCCTTGCCGGAGAAGTAATTATCATTGTATTTCCCAAACTTAGAATCACAAATTTTCATTATTCATTATAGCTTGTATCAAGAAACATGAAAATTAGTATTCTCATGATGAATCATATTCTAGAATCGAGTAATACTAATAAACAAGATATAACAGTGGCCAGTTGTTATTGCTTATTTATCATATTTGCACTTTTCTAGTTATCATTCTCATGACATACCAACATCCATCATAATTTGTCTTCACAAGTAACTAGCTTATTTCAAAGCTCATACTAAGGCATAGCATTTAAAATTTCTTGTACTTCTAGGTGTTAGGTTTCTATTATTATTATTATGGTTTTCCTGGTTCACTTCATTGTTCATCTGAACATTTATCAAGTATTAATTTTCACAGACGAATATCTAGTACAATTATACAAACAGATTGATTAAAACGAAATATTGCGATATATATATATATATATATATATATATATATATATATATATATTACAAATTATATATATATATATTACAAATTACAACTGAAATTCGAAATATACTAGTGGTTATGCATCCGTAACTTATTTTAGTCTAGCTAGGTTATAGGAGTATTATGCTCAACATGCGTTTATGTAAGGTTTATTCTATCTCTTTCCTCGACTAGGTTGTTTATTTAATAGGCAAAGTTCCTTTTAAAGTTTTCTGGCTCATAGGTGGCATGGGTGCTGGTACTGGGTTGGTGGTTCAATTATTAATATAAGTTAGTATTTACTGCTGTAGTGGCTAACATATAGAGATTTGTCCATTGTTCATCTAATTTATCTTCCCATGGTGGGTTATTACTTATTTCCTGAGTTTCCTTATTACTCATTACTCCTTTTGGTTGTGACTTCTTTATTTTCTCTTGACTTTTTCTAATAATCCAACTTCTTTTCTTAGTGGTAAGTGGTTTCTCAGACTGTGCCTTACAAATAAATATTCCTTCCTTAGTATCTGCTGAGTATCCTGAGGAATTTGGTTGAAATGAGGTTCCCTTATCTTTTGATGAGCTATCTAATTGACGATAGATGTCCGAAATTCTTTGCTTACCCATACTGTAGACTAACAAATAGTCAAATAACATAAAACACATAATTGCATAAGTTATTTCCTAACACAGAATTTAAAATTTAAGTGTCAGCAGAACACTTCTTTGGCTTGAACCAGTGGCTAGGCTCTGATACCACCTTCTGTCGCAACCCCCGATCCCTTATCTGTCTCGGGAACGGGCGGACGCGAACTCAGACTCGTGGTGGTATCAGGGTATTAATTTGGCAGCGGAAATTACATCAGGACCGTAGTTAGGAAATGTTTATCAGAGTAAAAACACCATATTTAATATTAATAATCTCATGGGTAAAACCCAAGTTTCTTATTACAATACGTTTATAGGGATCAACCCTACTTTATTGAATTTAAAACATCGTATTTTAGGTAACTTTTATAGCCACACTTTTCCCAAGTTTCTTATTACAATAAAGTAAAACCACCATATTTAATATTAATAATCACATTGTGATTGAGAAATGAATTTTGAACGAGTAGACTGAAGATCCAATGCGTTCTATTTATAGTTGCTGATTCTGGGTTTGTCGCGGCCCGCGTAACATACGGGCAGGGCTTACGCGGCCCGCGTTGACTCCAGGTCAACGTATAGCTTGTCCTGGTCACTGTGTAGCCCCGCCACGATGATGAGACGTGTCATCACCGGGTTATGCCATCTTTTGTGACTCTCGCGGCCCGCGTTAACTTAATGGGGGTCTTACGCGGCCCGTCTTAACTTATGAAAATCAAAGGAATCCGGTTCTAACCCTTATACCGCCCGTGTAAGGGTTGGGGTGGGTCTACGCGGCCCACCTCAACTTAATTTTCAGATTTTTATTTATTTTTAATACTATTTAATATATTTGAGGCCCGTATTCGAGTATGGGGTGTATTTTGGGACATTTTAGAATATTTTGAAATATATTAGGGTGTCGGAAAATATTCGAGGGTGTCGGTTTATTGAGGACTGTTACTATATATATATATATATATACTAGTAGGAAACCCGCGTGATGCGACGGTGACGACAATTTACAAAACAGTACTTGGTTTCCGTTAGTTTATCAATCGTCTCGTGATATATTGTATAGTACTTAAGTTTGTTTTCTTATTCGTGGAATATATTATGTAATATGTTATGGCTCAATTGAGTTAACTTATCAATAGACATGAGTATTTATTCTTATATAAATCTGAAATAAACAAATAAATAGACGTATATTTTTATCAAGCAATTAAGGAATAGTCTTCTTTCACTGGTGACCAACCGTATGAGACATGAATAGTCTCCTTTATATTTTATTACATTTATTTATGTGGTACTAGGAGACATGAGATAACTACAAAATTGAAACTCTGGAATGCTATGGTTACTTCTGAGATGGACTAATTGAATGGATAGATGATGGATCCCATGGTTATATTTTTATGTACACATGACACTAATATTGGCCTAGGCCCACAAAGAAAGAGCCATTGTTTCACGTTTAAGAACTATGTTTTTTCATAAGTTCTTTTGCTTAAATCAAATTCATACCCATCAATTTTAAGGATAAGAAGTTACTCGTTTAAATTCAAAAGTCAAATACGTTCTTTTTGGGCTGAATGAAATGTTTAGCTCAATTACCAACTTTATACTTACAAATTTGAAAAATCATGAATATGTAGTTGGTGTTTATTAGTGTTTTTTTACTTACCCTCCCCTCCACCTCTTAAGAATGTAGTGTAAAAAAAACCTAATTTTCAACTTACAACAGTATGACTAAGATTTTCAGTAAGGACTTTTGAAAGTAGTGTAAGATTTTCAACTTACCCAGAAATCTTGGATCGCTACATTCATATAGGTTGATATGGGTAATATTTCAAGGATTCTGGGTTGTAATGGGCAAGTGTTAGAACGGGTCAGAATTGCCTATACCATTTTGTTAACATCTTCTAAACACCGAATGTGTTGTTGAGAATTTGTGAACTCGTTGAAATGGTCTCTTACTCTTAACCCATAAACAACACATAACAATGATACAGAGAGAGATGAACTACATATCAAACAGATACAAAGCTAAAACCACCTAACTCCGGTTGTAGCCCAGACTTCTGAGTGCTGCCCCAAAACTACCAGATTCCGGTGGTTGCCCAACTTCCAATCACCGCCCAAAAAACCACCATATTAATCCAGTGGCTGCCTGAACATCCGACCGCTATCAACATTATCGTTTGCCGCCAAACTTTCAACCGCCACCACCATTGTTACTGTCCTTGAAAAACGAAAGTAAAACTCTTTTTAATATTCTTGTTCAACTTACAAAATAATTAGTATTTATCACTAAAATACTATTTTATACTTATATTAGTTAAAACTATTATCTTTATATAAGTTATTTTCTCATAATTTTTGTACTAATTATATATAATTTAAATATATATTTAATATATTAGTTAAAAACTATATAAACCGCAAGCCGGCTTGAGAAGCAAAGTTCAAGCTCGGGCTCGTTTACTATATGCGCTTGTCATTAGGCTCGAGCTAGGGCTCATTTAAGCTCGGCTTGTTTCGAGATTTTTTTCGATCCGAGCTCGAGTAGGTCGCAACTCGCGAGTAGCTCGACTGAAATTAGTAGTGTTTCAATGAAAACTAAATCAGTAGTGTTTCAATGAAAACTAAATCATTTTGTCCAAAAGTTTATATTATTATCATAGTGATATTATTATGGTGCTCATAAGTAACACACAAATTACCCGCACCATACGATACCCCATAAATAAACAGAAAGTGTCAGCTTGGCCAGCCCGACCCATTTCAAGTTTCAACCCATACTAAAAACAACTCACTTTGACTTGTTAACCAACTCGTCCGACCCACCCGTCTACAATAACATAAAAAATATAGGGATAAGAAATGTGAGAAGAGTTATCTCAAAATGCCTACCAGAGTTTTCCACAAAAAAAAATATATGCTCAACTCCACTTTCATGCCTTAACTATAACAGGTACTGCAAGTAGAAAGGAACTTATATAAGGTAAGTAGACCAAGACCAACAGACTTATAAAATACTGACAGTCTAGAACACACTTTATCATCATGATATTTCTTTGGCATCCATCATTTATATCCATTAGAACAATATCTTAATAATATCAAAGAAAGGATCTCTTATTGGAATACAAATACTATCATTTGTTTATTTAGAATATGAATATTGGATTTTAATAATCCCAACTGTTTTGGTCAAAAATTACCGAAGCAATTTAGTGATCAAATTAGTTAAGTGAGGTAGTGTGCTAGAAATATGTATGTAAAATATTTTATCCAAGTTAATTGTAAAAACAGTTTCAGGATACGGCTTAGGATATAGAGCTGTATCTATGATCAAACGATGAGCGAAAAAGTAAAGGTGGACACGTTATGTATGAGGAAAGCCCTTGATCAATCTAGATCGCCGGCACAAAACCTCGGGAGCTGACAATCACAGCTGCCTTGTTCTTCTATTACTTCAAATATCAGGATACAGTGCAGGATGTGGTGTGGATCAACTAAGTGTTACAATGTAATTCGAATACAAGTGTTTGTGTATAGTGTTTGCAGTGAGCTAGAGAGCAAAAGTGTTCGAAAGTGTGTGTGAAGGTTGCGTGCCTTAATCTGATCCGCCCCCATCTATTTATAGTAAAAGAAGTGTAACAAACTATCCTAATAAACCGGGATCCGGCGAATATTCCCCACTCGAACATTGTAGACCTGGTCTTTCGGGTTCAACGTCTCTCACATAACAGATACGCCTGAGTCTTGAGGAGAAGAAGTCCATCTGACCGTTAGTAACCCACAGCCTTTAACCTGCACGTGGTTAATTCAATCAACCTCAGGATATCGCTCAGGATGTTAGCAATATCCTAATCCAGTATCCTGATCACAAGCAAACAACTAAAAGTAGGATATTAGTCAGGATATGTACGCTCAGAAAATGACCCATAACAATTGTCCCCAAATATATCTGTTGGTATACCATTCCAACGGATATATTTTAAAAATTCTATCTCGTAAATTAAGGCAATTAAATCGAGACGACGGTCAAGATCATATCATAACTCCCAACGCGCTTTTAACTCGATGGAGATCCACAATGCTCCTATATCTTCTCTCTTCTTGTTTGAAAAGCAGATATCTCCAACGGAGTCTCCAGGTAATTCCCTACTTCTCGTTCATCTTTTATCAATCTTTCTTTCTTATCTGTAATGGCCGCCAGAACTCATTCCCAAACCGGTGAATAATCCGAGACCTTTATTCAGCAGAATCTCCTCAAAAATCCTGAGAAGGAAGTCTGTGCCTTTGATAACACAGACATTGCGGCTTTGAGAGCTTCCGGTGCTTTCCCCGATAACACTGTCTTTAGACCATTCGATCGGTCAATTCGATCGGATGTTTCTTCTACTGATTGGTTTTGCTTTCCAGCATACCCTTTCTCGCTAGGTCTCCGATACCCTTTTCCTGAATTTATGATGCAATTCTTCCGGACCACAGGTATCTCCTTTGCTCAGACCATGCCCATGGTCTGGAGGGTATTAATCGTTCTCAACCAAATTAAAAACCTTCACTGTCCTGACCTTTATATCGAAGATCTGCCAATCGCTTACCGCCTTCGATCTCACGGTTCTAGCCGGTTTTTGCTTTTTTCGACTTCCAACAAACCCCTTATTCTTAAAGCCACCAAAAACGAAGACGGATGGCAACGCAAGTTCTTTTTCGTCAAATGAGACTCCATTGCTGAGGGTGCTAGCCTTCCGGTGGAGTGGTTAACCACCGGTAGGGTTATGAATGTTCCTATGTACCTTTAGATTTTTATCTTTTGCTAATATCCTTCTTTTTGATTCCTTTGCAGTAAATTTCAAGGAAGTAGCTCCCCCTACTGCGGAATCAGAGAAAAGAATCAAGACTGTTTACCAATTACCTGCAATAGACAGGAGTTTTACTACACACATCCCGAGTTCCAGTCAATACTCGTCATCTGAAATGTCTGGTAAGAATTACTTTTAAAATAATTAGTTAGCATAGCATAACAGAATGAAGAGTAATAAAGATATAAAACTTTTCCCTTTATGCAGCACCAGCCAAGATCCCTGAAGTCTTTGACCTCGATGAGTTGGACAGTTATTCTGATCAGGTTCAGATCAAGAAGGAACCTAGTCCCAAGGCCACAGCCTCATCCAAACCCAGCAGTTCCAAAGCCATCGTCATTCCTAAACCTTCGCCGGCTACCAGGCCCCAGAGTTCAAGCTCCCGTAAAAGGAAAGAGCCCGATTCCCCCGTCATCTCTGACACATTTCCCTATGAGAATTACGGGTTCATCGAAGCAAGCGGGTTTATGACTTCCTTTCTCAACCAGGTTAGTATTTTCAAACCATATCCTGCAACTTATACCATTTACAAGGATTTATCAAAATCAATACTTGTCCTCTTATTTTTGCAGGGTCTTGAACGTCTGGTTCATCTGTAGCAAGAATCCTGCGGGCTCAACAAGACGCTTGAATCCAAGTTAAAGAAAGCGGAAGTCACGATCTCCGATCAAGGCATGACTGCAGCCGCTAAATCTCGTCATTACGAGGAGAAATTCAAGGCTATGACTCAAGAACATCAGACTGCTCTCAACAAAGCCACTCTCCACGCCCAAGCTGATCTTGACGTTGCCCATGCGTAACATGAACGGGATATGGTCAGCTACCGGGAAAGCCTTAAGAGTTCCGTCGTCATTTCTTTTCTCCAGGCCAGGCTGAAGATGGCCCATGAAGCCAAAATACTAGGCTTTGAATGCCCTTCTTGGGACGTCGGTGCCTGGGAAACGAAGCTAAAGAACCTCGGCGGCACTTCTACCAAACCAGCTGCCGAAGGATCTTCCAAAGCAGTTGAAAAAGCAACCGATGCCGAGAGGGATCCCGAGGTGGATCCCAAGACGGATACTGCTGAAATCATCATGAACGAAGAAGGCGCTGCCCCCTAAAGCTTATTCTCTTTAAATTGTTTGAACAATTTTATGTCTTGTGAACAATTTTTATTTCTACATCAAAACAATTTGATAGCCGAAGGTGGATGGGTCCTGGGTTTCAGGATGAAACCTTCGGTTATCAATTAGTACTGCTTATTTCAAATAATTTCATCTTTCATTTTTCTTGCTATTGTTTTCTGTCTTTCTTAGTACAGATCTTAGCTTTGAAAAATTTTGTACAACTATTCTTCAAAAATATCCTGATCAATATGCTCAGTGATATATTATGAAAACTTTTATTAAATAGAACTTCTAAAAATTCAATCAACTTTATAGAAAACTTTTTAAAGAATAAAAGATAGTCCACTTTCTAAAACCTGTTTTGACCATACTTGTTTGATCAATGTTTTAATTTCAAACTAGTATCAGTTCCAAATATTTTAATCAAATATCCTGAGAAGTATTTTAAAAATACATTTTGAAAATATATCCGAGAATTTATCCCAATCAGGATGTTTAAGATTTTGTCAAACATAGTTTTAAAACTCAAATAACGTTTCCAAAGGAAAGATCATACCAGGAATAGAGTATAACCCTACTCTCAAACTTCAATCCCTTTGCAACTCTTCCAATGAAGATGTCCCCTGTCTGAGACACTTAGTGTATTAGGTCCGAGCCTTATCCTTTGAGCTTTACACCATTGCCTTAGTAGGAATGTCCCCTGTGTACAATGTCTTCAAATACTTAGAAATCTCCTGGATATCAGTTCCAATTGTATAGACAATTTTTCGTGTTACAGGGGTAAAACACAAGAATGTACTGGAGATAAATCCCTTGTATCCTGGTGGAAATCCCAAATTTTCGTGCGCTACAGGCGGGAGTGTATAAACTCCAAGACTTAGAAAGGTGAAAACCTTTAAACCTTAGAGAGTATGATAATACCCTTTCGTGAGAGAGGGTGATCAATCCTCATATACCTTTAGGATTCAGGATATAGCCAATAGTAACGAAATTGTCAGCCACTTTTACATGGACTGGTCCCGCCACTTTGAACTATTCCGAATAACTTGCGCTCCAGGCGGGGTGTTTAAACCCAATTCAGAAGAAAGGTGAATACCTTTAAACCTGTGAAGGGATTAGGATCCCTTATATGTGAGAGAGGGGGCCAATCCTCTAATCCTCCGAAGTATCCTGAGTGTGTATCCTGGTGCTATATCCCGAAGTATATTCTGCAAAACCACTAAAACCTAAGGTGGGTGTTAGCCTGGCTAACACCCCTCCGATGCTTAAGTCAGTAATAGATTCAAAATAGCAAATAATATCAAAAGTTAATAAGAGATACAGAATTCATACCATCTTGAGTTGGAATTTAAGTTCCATACTCACTTAAAATAGAGTTTCAAATGTATAGCATTCCAAGATCTCGGTAGCATATCCCCCTCTATATTCTTGAGCCGGTATGCTCCTTTTCCTGATTCTGACTCAACCTCGTAGGGTCCTTCCCATTTTGGAGCCAACTTTCCATCAGCGGGATTAGTAGTATTCTGAAAAGCTTTTCTTAACACCCAATCTCCAACTTTGAACCTTCGGGTCCTTATATTCTTGTTGTATGCTCTGGATATCCTTTGTTGATATGCTGCCATTCTTAGTCGTGCTGCATCTCTTGTCTCATCAATAGTATCCAGCTCCCGGCATAGGACTTCAGGATTCTGCTCAGGATTCCTGAGGTTGGATCTTGCTGTGGGTATCACCATTTCTGTCGGGATCACTGCTTCTGCCCCAAATACTAAGGAGAAAGGGGTTTGACCAGTTGCACTTTTTACCGTCGTTCTATCAGCCCACAAAACAAAGGGTAATTCTTCTGCCCATCTTCCTTTCTTGGCCCCTAATCTCTTCTTCAAGTTGTTGACAATTATCTTGTTTGAGGATTCAGCTTGTCCATTTGCTTGAGGATGTACCGGGGTAGATGTAATCATTTTGATTCCCCAATTCTTGCAAAAGTCAGTAGTCCTTTTACTTATAAATTGAGATCCGTTGTCACAAATTATCTCAGCTGGTACTCCAAACCTAGTCAGGATATTCCTTTTTATGAAGGATACCACTTCCTGATCTCTAACTTGAACAAATGCTTCTGCTTCAACCCACTTGGAGAAATAATCCGTCATTGCCAACATGAAAACCTTTCCTCCTGGAGCCTTTGGTAGCTTTCCCACTATATCCATACCCCACTTCATAAATGGCCAAGGGGAAACAATAGGATATAGCGGTTTAGCAGGCTGATGTAATATGTTACTATGTCTTTGACAGGCGTCACATCTTCGAGCATATTCTGTGGCATCTTTCCTCATTGTCGGCCAATAATATCATGTCCTTAATACTTTTGAGAATAAGGACCTGCCCCTAGTATGGTTGCCACAATCCCCTTCATGTATATCCTGAAGTACTTCTTTGGTTTCGGGATCCTCCAAGCACCTCAGATATGGTCCTGCAAGAGATCTCTTATACAAAACATCATTTATAATAGTGAATCGTGATACCTTCATTCTAAAGGCTTTAGGATTCTCATTCTTAGGGATGTGTCCTTCCTTGAGATATCTCATGATTGGAGCCGTCCAGGACTTAGGATCCTCCTCAGGATACTCCTCATCAGGATTCTGAATACTTATTACTTCCTTATCCTGAGGATTCGTCGCAGGATATAGGATATGTAATATTGGTATTGGGGTCCCTTCCGGTATCCTGACCGATGATCCCAGATTTGCTAAGGCATCAGCTTCAGCATTATCCTCTCTTGGTACCTGTTCAAGTGTAAAAATATCGAAATATCCTGCTAATTTTTTAAGAATTTCGAGATACTCGATTAACTTCTCTCCTTTAACTGCGTAGGTTTCATTAAAATGATTAGTAATTAACAAGGAGTCAACATATACTTCCAAATTCTTGATACTCATATTTTTAGCCAACTCTAATCCTGCAATTAAAGCCTCATATTCTGCCTCATTATTAGTAGCATGAAATTCACACCTAATAGCCTGGGGTAATATGTCCCCCTGTGGCGATTTTAGTAGTATACCTAAACCTACACCTCTTACGTTAGATGCACCATCAGTATATAATGTCCAGCATTCTAAGTTTTCTCCTAGCTGCTGTACTTCTAAATCTACCTCATTTTGAATGTCACTACTGAAATCAGCCACAAAGTCAGCTAAAGCCTGAGACTTTATGGCATTTCTAGGCTCATATACTAAGTCATAAGCACTCAATTTTACTGACCACTTGGCCATCCTACCTGACATCTCTGGTTTCCTAAGCACGTTTTTAACAGGATAATTGGTTTTAACATGAATCCTATGTGTCTCAAAATAATGTCTAAGTTTTGTTGATGCCATAACTAGTGCTAATATCAATTTCTCTAGATGAGAATATCTAGTTTCAGCATCTAGTAAACTTTTACTAACATAATAGACAGGATATTGCTGACCTTCATGGTCCTTTATGAGAATGGAACTTACAGCATTCCCTGATACAGCGAGGTATAGGAATAGTGGTTCACCATTTTCAGGCTTCATCAATAGAGGTGCAGTTGAGAGATATCTCTTCAAATCCTGCAAGGCTGCTTCATGCTTTGTTTCCCATTCGAACTTCTTATTCTTCTTGAGGATATCATAAAATTCCTTGCATTTTTCCGAGGATCTTGAAATAAATCTGTTCAATGCTGCAACTCGCCCTGTGAGCCGTTGAACATCCTTCATATTTGAAGGTGATTTGATATCCAGGATAGCTTAATCTGCTCCGGGCTTGCCTCTATTCCTCTTTTAGTCACCATATATCCTAGAAACTTTCCTGCCCCCACTCCAAAATGGCACTTAGCAGGATTCAGCTTCATGTTATACTGATCCAGGATATCAAACGCTCCCTTAATATCCTGGAGGTGATCCTCAGCCTTTTTAGATTTCACCACCATATCATCGACGTATACCTCCATTGTGTCCCCCAGCTTATCTTTGAACATCATGTTCACCAATCTCTGGTATGTTGCACCTGCATTTTTCAAACCAAAAGGTGTCATGAAGGCAGTATCCTCCTGGTCCGAAGGCTCCATTTAAATCTGCTGAAATCCTGAGGATGCGTCCATGAATGTTAACATCTCATGCCCAGCAGTAGCATCCACCATTGCATCGATATGAGGAAGAGGGAATGGGTCTTTGTGACAGGCCTTATTCAAGTCCGTGTAATCTACACAGACTCTCCATTTCCCATTTTTCTTCTGTACTACGACCACATTTGCCAACCATCTTGGAAACTTGACTTCTCTGATCATTTTGGACTTTAACAATCTTTCAACTTCTTCTTGGATGATTATATTTCTTTCAGGAGAAAACTTCCTTCTTTTTTGCTGAACAGGCTTGAACGACCTGTCAATTCCAAGCTTGTGAGTAATAATGTCTTTGGATATACCTGTTGTTAGGGGAGGATTTCCCAATGATCAGTGATCCTCATTTACTGTTGGGTTTAGTGATCCTCACTTCTGTTTGAATTAGTGATCCTCAGAAGTGTTGCAGGATTAGGATCATGGATCATCTTAAGGATCCTTATACTAACGATTGTCCACTTTGAATATGATGTTGTTTTGCAGGAGTACAAGCTTGGACTTGGTCTTGGCGATATTCCTGGAGCATATTCCATGTTTATTCCGCACGTGCATGGCAAAAATGGACGTTATGGAGGTCGTGGGAGACTTGCACCAAATGCGGAATGTTTGTTAGCTTAGATATTTTCTATTTTTAAAGGGGATAGCGAGCTAAATAGAAACACTTGGCTATTTTTGGCTACACACACACTCTTGCAACTGCTCTCACCAGCTCTCGATAATTCACTTGGCGATTACACACTTTTTTTACACAATACACTATAGTGATCCTTGTAATTAGCTCGCTATCATCCGAAGTTGTAATACATTTCTTGTTTAATTTGAGTTAGTGATCGGTAGTTTCCATCACCCGAGGTTTTTTATGCCGGAGATCATTCATTAATCAAGGGCTTTTTCCTCGTATAAATCTTTGTGTCACTTATTCATTTCATTTCTGAGTGATCCTTAGTGTTGTTCATTGATTCAAGCATCATACCTCAAAACAGAAAGTTTGGTTGCATTATCATTGCTTGATTTTTGACCAAAACAGTTTGGCGCCCACCGTGGGGAAATTGGTGCTTCATTCCTAAGAAGATTCATACCTTTGTGGTCATTTCGGTTTATAACAACCAGGCAGATGGCTTCCTCAGCGAAGAACACTTCAAACTTAATGCCGTCATTCAGTTCTTCACAAGGCGTTCCTCCTTTGCCTCCACCACCTTCTAGATCCCAGAAGAATGCTGAGAATGCTGCGAAGAAACAAACCCCCATTTTTCAAAAACCACCAACTTCTTCTGTTTCCACTAATCCTACCACTAATGATCTTTTTAATCTGATTTTGCAGATGAGGGATCGTATGCAAGAGCAGGATAAAACCAACGAAATGATCCTCAGGGAGATAGGTGATATCAAGAAACAGAAGAAATCAGTGGAGGATCACTCCCCTCAGATGCCAAGGTCGCTGAACTTCGACACTCCAGTCATAACTTCCCAGCACTCAGCAGCTCCGGACGTCCAATACTTGGGTGAATTACCAGGAAGGCGTTATGGAACAGCAACTATGAGTCAGGCATTTGGCTCTCACTTCCAGCCCCAAGGATCCTCCCAGGTCCAAGGATCCTCCCAGGTCTAAGGATCCTTCCCGATCCAAGGATCCTCCCATGTCCTAGGATCCTCTCTGGTTCTAGGATCCTTTCAGGTCCAAGGATCGTCTCAACTTCAAGGATCCAACATCTTTCAGGATCAAGGATTCTTAAGAAGTATGCAGCCTCAGAGCTCGGACGTTCATCAAGGAGACTTCATACCAATGCAGACCATTGCTTCCTCTGGTCCTTCAATCATGCCAGAGTCTCGTCAATATGTATTCACATCCGCAATTCCAAACATGAATCCTGCGGGAGGTAACACTTTTAATAATTCATATAACACTAACCATGGCTCAATGCAGGATACAGGTATCAATCAGGCTATGGCTAGGGAGCTACAGAAGCTTAAGGATATGATATCCAGTGTACCAGGAGTGGTTAAACCCATTCCTGAGATTGCAGATGGTAGCCATAGGATATCTCGTTTTGCACCACCTTTATGTGATGCTGAGATACCCAAAAGATTCCAGATACCATCCATGAAATTGTATGATGGTTCAATGGATCCAGAAGAGCATGTAGCTCAGTACAGGGAGAGGATGGAGATCAATCCAATTCCTGAAATGTTAAAAGAAGCATGTCTATGCAAGGGATTTGGATCCACACTTACAGGATCTGCTCTTAAATGGCTGCTAAGTCTTCCCCCTTATTCTATTACTTCATTTGCTAATCTAGTTAATTTGTTTAATAGTAAATTCTCTTGTAGTAGAAAATTTGAACGATTAACTAGTGATCTATATAGGGTAACACAAGGTCAAAATGAATCACTTAGAGATTATATCACTAAGTTTAGTAAAGAATCCTTAGATATTCCTAACTTGGATATTGCTACGGCTGTAGAAGCCTTTAAAATGGGATTGCTTAGGGATTCATTATTCTATGATGATCTTGTGATGACACCTTGCAGGAATCTTGATGAAGTAAGAACCAGGGCCCTTAGGTTCATCCGCTTAGAGGATGACAAAAGGATCCAGGAGAGATTGACAGGATCCTCAAAACAGGAAAAGCAAGGATCCTACTTCAGGAACAATAAATCAAAATCCTATAACAGATCTGATAACCAGAATGGGCATCTCACTGAAGAGTGTATTGCACTGAGAAAGGAAATTGGTTACTTGTTGAGCAAGGGGCATTTGAAGGAACTTTTGGGACGAAAAAAGTCAAGGATCCAGGATCCTGAAAGGATCCCGGAAAGGGCTCCTGCTCCTCCAGCAGATGCACAAGTTATAAACTTCATATCCGGTGGATCAAACATTTGTGGTACTTCCTTTTCAGCAGCCAAGAGACATGCCAAGGAAACCAAGATGGATAATGGAGATAGACCCATCTGGACGTCCACTGTCACGGAGGATAAAGTCATAACCTTTGATGAGGATGAACGTGTTGATGTCCAGGATCCTCATCATGATGGTCTTGTAATTACGTTGTTTATTTCTACCCATTTTGTTCGCAGGATCCTTATAGATGGAGGAAGTTCTGTGAACATCATTCAGCTTGATGTCATCAAGAAGATGAATATCCCGGAGTCTGATATTGTCCCAAGATCTTCAGTACTTGTGGGATTCAGTGGGGAAACCAAGAACACATTGGGGGACATCAAACTCCCAATCTATATTGAAGGATTGCATTCTTATAAAAAATTTTGTGTTATAGATTGCTTATCTTGTTGTAATGTTATCCTTGGCAGGCCATGGATACATGATATGAAGGCAGTTCCATCCACCTATCATCAGTGTGTAAAGCTTCCAAGTCCGTGGGGAGTGGTGAAAATTGAGAGTGATCAACAAGAAGCTAAGAATTGCTATACCTCATCAATGAAGCCAGCCTCAAGACCAAGGGAGCAATAGCAATTAAAGTATCCTTCAAGAGATTTCTTGGAGGCAAGAGAGTAGGATGTAAAAGAAATCCTCATGGATCCTGATGATCCTGAATCTAGGATCTTCATAGGGTCAGGGATCCTTAGCGAAATCGAACAAGAGCTAGTATCCTTCCTTAAAAGGAGGAAATCCACCTTTTCCTGGAAACATGAAGACATGACAGGTATATCTAAGGATATAATTACTCATAAACTTGGCATTGATAGGTCATTCAAGCCAATTCATCAAAAGAGGAGGAAGTTTGCATCTGAAAGGAATGTTATTATCCAGGAAGAGGTAGATAAACTACTTCGGGCAGGTATGATAAGAGAAGTTAAGTATCCAAGATGGTTAGCCAATGTGGTTGTTGTTCAAAAGATGAATGGAAAGTGGAGGGTATGTGTCGATTTTACTGATTTAAACAAGGCATGTCCCAAGGATCCTTTCCCATTACCCCACATTGGCTCCATGGTGGATGCTACCGCGGGTCATGAGTTGTTAACTTTTATGGATGCTTCATCTGGATTTCAAAAAATTCAGATGGAACCATCTGATCAAGAGGATACAGCCTTTATGACCCCAACTGGTATATATTGTTATATTGCTATGCCATTTGGACTAAGGAATGCAGGTGCTACTTATCAAAGGCTAGTCAATATGATGTTCAAGGAACAAATTGAACATACTATGGAAGTCTATATAGATGACATGGTGGTTAAGTCCAAGAAAGCTGAGGATCACCTTAAAGACTTGGAGGAAGCATTCAATATTCTTGACAAATTTAATATGAAACTAAATCCTTCCAAGTGTCATTTTGGTGTTAAGGCAGGTAAATTCTTAGGCTATATGGTAACAAAGAGAGGCATTGAAGCAAGTCCAAAGCAAATCAAGGCTATTGTGAATATCAAATCTCCTTCCAATGCTAAGGATGTGCAAAGATTGACAGGCAGGATCGCAGCCTTGAACAGATTCATATCCAAATCCTCAGAAAAGTGCAAGGAATTCTATGACATCTTGAGGAAGAACAAGAAATTTGAATGGACTGAAAAGCATGAAAGTGCCCTCAAAGCTCTTAAGGATTACCTATCCTCAGCCCCAGCCTTGATGAAACCATAAAAGGGGGATATACTATCCTTATACTTAGCAGTATCCTCAAAAGCAGTAAGTGCGGTCCTTGTTAAGGATCACCAAGGTATACAACATCCTGTTTATTATGTAAGTAAGAGTTTACTTGATGCTGAATCCAGGTATCCACACTTAGAAAAACTTATCCTTGCATTAATTATGGCATCTACTAAGTTAAGACATTATTTTGAGACTCATACCATTATTGTTAAGACTAATTTTCCTATTAAGAATGTTCTCAGGAAACCTGAAATGTCAGGAAGGATGGCTAAGTGGGCAGTGAAGCTGAGTGCATATGATATAAGATATGAACCAAGGACTGCCATCAAATCCCAAGCCTTAGCTGACTTTGTGGCAGATTTTAGTAGTGATTTGCAAAAGGAGGCTGAGTTAGAAGTCCAACAGCTTGAAGAAACTAAGGATCCTTGGATACTCTTCACTGATGGAGCCTCTAATGTAAAAGGAACAGGGCTTGGAATACTACTAAAATCGCCACAGGGGGACATAATACCCCACTCCATAGCTTGTGAATTTCAAACTACCAACAATGAGGCTGAGTATGAAGCCTTGATAGCTGGTTTGCAAATTGCTAAGCATATGAGGATCAGGTATCTTGAGGTACATGTAGATTCATTATTAATCACTAATCACTTCAATGGATCATATGCTGTTAAAGGTGAAAAGCTAATCAAATATTTAGAGATAGTCAAAGAATTGGCACTCTCTTTTGTTTCCTTTAGTTTGACACAGGTACCAAGGGAAGAGAATGCAGAGGCTGATGCATTAGCCAATTTAGGATCATCCCTGAAGATCCCAGAGGATATCAAGATCCCTATTATCCATATCCTGACCCCTGCTATCGAGGATCATGTAGCTATGGAGATAGGAGAGGATTCTGCAATCATCCCTAGTGAGGATACTTAATCTCATGCAGGATCATGGATCCTCCCAATTATGAGATACATACAACATGGAGAGATTCCTACAGGAGAAAACCCAAGGGCTTTCAAAATTAAGGTATCTCAATTTACAATATTAAATAATATGTTGTATAAACGATCTCTTGCTGGACAATATTTAAGATGCATTGAGGATCCTGAAATCCAAGAAGTCCTAAAGGATTTCCATGAAGGAGAATGTGGAAACCACACTGGGGGCAGGGCATTATTCTCAAGGATCCTGAGGACAGGATACTATTGGCCCACTATGAAGAAGGATGCTATGGAGTATGCCAAGAAGTGTGGTCCTTGTCAGAGGCATAGTAATATCCTTCACCAACCAGTAGAGCTCTTGCATCCTATATCCTCTTCCTGGCCGTTCATGAGATGGGGAATGGATATAGTTGGAAAGCTTCCTAAGGCACCTGGTGGAAAAGTATTCATGCTTGCTATGACTGATTACTTCTCTAAGTGGATAGAGGCTGAAGCCTTTGCTCAAGTCAGAGAAAAGGAAGTTATATCCTTTATTAAAAGAAACATTATTACTAGATTTGGTATCCCTTCTGAAATTGTTTGTGATAATGGATCCCAATTTATTGGGAATAGAACCACTAACTTTTGTGACAGCTGGGGGATTAAGATGATAACATCAACACCAGTCCACCCACAAGCTAATGGTCAGGCAGAATCATCCAACAAGATCATCATCAACAATTTGAAGAAAAAGCTTGGATCCAAGAAAGGAAAGTGGGCAGAAGAACTACCTTATGTACTATGGGCTGATAGGACAACTCCCAAGAATGCCGCAGGCCAAACTCCATTTTCCTTGGTATTTGGGGCAGAATCAGTGATCCCTACAGAGATGGTGGTTCCTACTGCAAGAACAAGCATTCGTGATCCTGAAGAAAATGCTGAAAACCTGGTTCAAGATCTGGATACTATAGAAGAACTCAGGGATTTGGCAAGGATAAGGATGGCTAGTTATCAACAAAGGATGGCTGGAGCCTACAATAAAAATGTCAGGATCAGGAAATTCCAAGTTGGTGATATGGTATTAAGGAAAGCATTTCAGAATACTACCAATCCTGCTGATGGAAAGTTGGCACCAAAATGGGAATGCCCCTATTTGATTGAAGCTGAGGCAGGAAAGGGGGCATATCGATTACTAACAATGGAAGGTGATTTGCTACCAAGAGCTTGGAATGCTGTCCATTTGAAGAAATATTTCATGTGATCAGGATCCATGATCCTCACTTGACAAGTATCCTTGAAGGATCCTTATAAGACAGATGATCCTCATTCTGGTAATATTCTGATCTCTAACTATTTCATTTTTTAATTATCCTATATAAGGATAAGGATCCTGTATCCTCCTTTCACTTGATTCTGAGTTTTGAAGGTTCAGGTATCCTTAACTAAGGATTAAGTATCCACAGAAGTATCCAGTTATTTGGGCTTGACCCCAGTTATTTGGGCTAGTCCCCAGTTTGGGCCTGTCCCCAGTTTCGCCAGTAGCGCACGATGATCCTGGTATAGTTCATGGCAATGGGACCAGTACTCGCTTTAGGGGCTGACAATTTCATTGTACTGGCTATATTCGGGATCCTACGTATAATGGTAGACGTACCATTCATCCGTTCCTAAGGTTTCTAACGTTTTCACGTTAGCCAAGGTTTTGGCATTTTCATGTCACTAAGTTTGGATAGTCACCAGTGAGGGCCATACTCCAGTTTACACACGATCCTTTGGGCTTGTCCCCAGTTATCCTTTGGGCTTGTCCCCAGAATTGTTGGGCTTGTCCCCAGTTACTAACCCTTATCTTATATAGGCTTAGTCCCAAGTTGTATCCTATTTCAGGTTTTTGAAGATAAACGACCAAGGATCCTTGATCCTTACTTTCTATTAAGGTTTGTCTTTTGGGTTATCCTGGTTACAAGTGTTAAAGGATAGGATCCTAACTTGGATTCTCAGGTATGATCCTAAACTATTTTGATTTTACTCATTATTTATTTGAGTAACCCTTATCCTTTGACAACTGAACTTATGATCCTTAAAATATGTTACTTTTCAGAACTGGTCGACTATAGGATATATGATCCTTGATCATATCCTAAACTTTTTGAGGATATTTATTAAATATTTCTTTATTTGATTGAAAAGTAAAGAACTAACAAGGATAGTAACACGGAAGATAGCCAAAAAGTTAAAGTTATTTTATTCACAAAAGATTAAACCCTTTAAGGTTGTCAAAATTGCCAACCCACGTTTCTACCAGCAAAACGTGGCCCGTCCATGTGGGTTGGCAAAGGGTGTCCATTGTTTACGAGTCTTGGTAGTGCAGGAATCAAAAGACAGCAGGATCACAATGGCTTCATCCCCCAAACAGAGGATCCCTCCACCATTTGTAATCCTACCTATTGTTCAAAGGATCCGTGATCCTTCACCCTAGAAACTATTGTCTAAAGTTATTACAACCCAAGATTGTTTAAAACACCATAACCAAATTAAACTACCAAATTCTAAAAAAATGGGCTCCGGCTACGTCTAGAAATGTCCTTCATCGCCCATTCATGCAGCCTACACCTTCGCTGCATCACCATCTCCTCCAGCTCCGGTATCCTTCACATGATCCTTGCCGCTGCCACCAGCCTCGATTGCCAGAACCTCTTCAGTCTCTTCTTCATCCTCCAACTCAGCCAGCCTAGCCTTCCAGCCCTCCATGTCCCAGTTGCTCCTGTCAAAGGAAGGATCCTGAGCTTCTTGGGCCATTTGCAATTTGGTCTTGTACATGGTAATAGCGGCGGAGACTTTAGCATCCTCCATGATCTCATGCTTGTCATAGTCAGCATTGATCTGAGCTGCAACCGCCTGAGTTTTAGCATCATTGAGGTCCTTTTCGAGGGAGGCAATCTTGAGGTCCTTGAGCGTTGCCACTTTTTGGAGGTCAGATTATTTCTCCTCAAGCTCTTCAACATTCCCAACATAGTCCTCAATTTCAGCAAATTTCTGCAAGAAGACAAAGTAAAGATCAGGATAACATGATCCTCAAGTGAGCAGGATAACTAAGCTAAGTCAGTGATCCTTACATCAGCAAAGTATTCGAGGAACTGATGGCGGATCAGAGGCAAGCCTTGTAGGTTGTCAGCTTTAGAGGTCTTCCTTTTCTTTCCACCTCTTCCCTTTGAAGTGGTTGCTTTGGGGATTGTGATGGAAGGGCTAGCAGCAGACTTTTTCTTTGAGGATCGGACATTGTCAAGATCAGTGATACTGAATTTGGAGGCAGATTTTGAAGATTTCCCAGCACCTACACACCCAAAACAGATAAGTATCCTTATCCTATTTCTATTTAGCTATTTATTTAAACATTTAACTATCCAAAAAACAGGATACTTACTCGACATAGTGACAGAACCTGAGGATACTTCTTGAGAATCCTGGGTATTTGTTTTAAATGATCTTTTTGCAGGATCAAGTCTTCAGAAAGCGGCAAGCCTTTCCTGTGTTGCAGGAGATGAGATGAGGTGTGCGACTGTAATAGCTGCAAAATAGAAACAAAAGGACGTTAATGACCCTTAAACAGAAACAAGCTTATTTGGTGATCCTTCTAAGGATCCTCCATCCTACCATGGGTGCTCCACTTCCTTGGCAGATCCTTTCAATCAGGGATAGAATCCCTTCTGACAAAGAAGAATCGCCGTTTCCAGTTGGTATCATTCTTAGTGACTTTGAAGATGGGGTGTTCTTCATCGGGTTTATGCTTGAGTAGATATCGGTGGGATCCAAATGTTACGAGGTCATACATCTCTGCAAGCTCTGACATTCCCAGATCAATGCCTTCTTGCTCAATGATCCTTTCAAGGGTATATAAGACCCTCCAGATCATTGGCATCGCTTGAATGTAGGAGATGCCGGTAAGGGAGAAGAAAGACTGGGTGAATTCAGGGAAAGGATACGAGTATCCTATTGTGAATGGAGTGACCGGGAAAGCCACCCAGGTTTCAGAAATATAATCACTGAGAACGGTGGGATCAAATGGTTTGAAATCGGTGTTCGCCGGAAAGCAATGTCGGATCCTGTCTATTTGTGGATCGGTAAAGCAGCATCTTTCTTTCGCCGAATCTTTGATGATCCCTTGGCTTTTCAAGGGGCTGTCCTTCTTGTGATCCTTGGCCGGAGAGGATCTTAGCATCATCTCGATTATGACAGTGGTGAAGAAGAAGAAACAGAGAAAGAAGATGAAGAGAGGAAGGAGAAGAGTATTACCTGATCAAGTCTTTGAATGAAGATTTAAAGGATGAAACGCACGGATTTAAATGCTCTCTAACCATTATCTCTAAATTCAATTTATAATGATGGTTTTGCAGGATGGTCACCTCAATGACGTCATGTTAGCAACAGCTAGTCATGATTCAACGGCTATATATCCGTTAGTTGGTTATGGATAAGAACAAGAAAATACAACTCGTTAATTTACAAATTACTCCTTATATTTTGGGGCCAATTGTTAGGGGAGGATTTCCCAATGATCAATGATCCTCATTTACTGTTGGGTTGAGTGATCCTCAGAAGTGTTGCAGGATTAGGATCATGGATCATCTTAAGGATCCTTATACTAATGATTGTCCACTTTGAATATGATGTTGTTTTGCAGGAGTACAAGCTTGGACTTGGTCTTGGCGATATTCCTAGAGCATATTCCATGTTTCTTCCGCATGTGCATGGCAAAAATGGACGTTATGGAGGTCGTGGGAGACTTGCACCAAATGCGGAATGTTTGTTAGCTTAGATATTTTCTATTTTTAAAGGGGATAGCGAGCTAAATAGAAACACTTGGCTATTTTTGGCTACACACACACTCTTGCAACTGCTCTCACCAGCTCTCGATAATTCACTTAGCGATTACACACTTTTTTTACACAATACACTATAGTGATCCTTGTAATTAGCTCGCTATCATCCGAAGTTGTAATACATTTCTTGTTTAATTTGAGTTAGTGATCGGTAGTTTCCATCACCCGAGGTTTTTTATGCCGGAGATCATTCATTGATCAAGGGCTTTTTCCTCGTATAAATCTTTGTGTCACTTATTCATTTCATTTCTGAGTGATCCTTAGTGTTGTTCATTGATTCAAGCATCATACCTCACAACAGAAAGTTTGGTTGCATTATCATTGCTTGATTTTTGACCAAAACACCTGTCATATCCTCATGCTTCCATGCAAATGTCGACATCCTGCGTTTCAAAAAGTTAGTTAATCGTTCTTCAATATCCTGAGGCATATTTGTGACACCTGTGTCACTTCAACCATCAAACAAATTCCAAACCAGTGAAATATTGTATTTCATACTTGGGATTTGTAAAAATATGTGTATCGTTTGCACATATCAACTCTTGTTCGATTTCAAGCTTTAAATCGCTCTCTGGAGGGTTATACGCGCTCTGATGCGTAGATATAACCAGTTTAATGCAACGATCACTCTGGAATAGTGAAATAGGCTTAACATACCTTAAATAACCTTTACATAACTTAGAAATAAGTTTTGGATGGTTTGGTATGCCGAAATCAAGTTAAATCGCTTACAGGGACTAAAGTTGACAAACTGCGAAAGTATGCCAATTTGAACTGTAACAGACATTCCGGAACATGACCATAAGTTAAACATACCCTAAATATCCTTTATATATCTTAGAAATAGGCTTTGAGGGGTTCGGTGTGCTAAAATAAACTTTTGGGTCATTCGGGGACTAAAAGCGTTAAAAAGTGCACAAGTTTGCACTTTCGCGCATAACTTACGTTCTGAATACATCCGGACATCCAAAAATTTATGTAAGCACTAAAATATTTTATTTTAGTGTTTGGCATAAGAAAAATTCATTCATCACGCCATTTGAATCGTTTTTCGCTCTTATGCGCATTCCGTCGTAATTAAGCGAACATCGCGATCGTACGGCCAAACGAACCGACACCCGAGATATTTTTGAGCACATTTTAAGTTCCCTATACTTTAACTTCATTTTAGAGCTTTGAAATGGGGTTAAAGGGGCTTAAACGTGTCAAAAGTGCATCTAATAGCAAGTTTGGAGCTTCAGGGGCCTGTTCTGCCATTTTTCAAACTTTCTGGTCTGCAAGGTCCTTGCGCACCTCAACATTCTGAGTGTTACGGTGCACAAGCAGGGGTCAGATGCAGAAACTTGTTTTTAACAGCCTGTTTCCAGCCCTTAGACACCCCCAAAGGCCAATGCCACATGTCAAACTCTTGTGGTGGGGGCAAAATGATGCACC
Source organism: Helianthus tuberosus (assembly GCA_030545235.1). Classification (NCBI taxonomy): domain Eukaryota; kingdom Viridiplantae; phylum Streptophyta; class Magnoliopsida; order Asterales; family Asteraceae; genus Helianthus; species Helianthus tuberosus. The sequence continues at coordinate 187,764,968 of CM060447.1, forward strand.
ATAACATTTCAACACTTGGACGGCCTGGATCGAAGCACGTTTTTCAAGAAACGATCCTAATGGTCTTGGTTTTCCTATAAATACCCAACCCCCACTCCTTGCAAACCCATATTTGATCTGAGTTTTTCTCTAAGTGGTTGTGATTTCTCACTTCCTACCTGAGATTACTTGGAATCAAATCTTGCGGGGACCCTTTGTAAGTGTTCCTTCGTTCTTTTATTGCTTTTCGAGTCCGAAAGTCAAACTTTATTAGACTTTCGGCATTGACCAGTTTATGGTCAATGCGAAGTTCGTTTGAACTTCATAACGTGAGCGTAATCACGATGGTCATAGTCCCTAGAGACTATACCTACTGATTACCACGTTATCTAGGCTCAGTGACGAGTCGTAGTTTCGGCCAAAATGCGCATTCTTGCGTATTTTGTAACCAAATTACTCTTAGGTATCAAAACCGTTTGTTTTGATACCAAACCTGTTTTCTAAACTTAGTTAAGCATGTTTTAACATGCTTAGCTCGTCACTTTTAGTTTAGTGCTTATATAGGGTCGTAAGGTAAGCGATCTAAACAATCGCTTATACTTTCGAACCCGACCCGTTTGGTCGATCATTAGGATCCAACCAAACACATTAGGTGACCATAGTATATAGGGAATAACCTTCCGAGGTTATACCTTATGGTCACATCGTTTGAGTAGTTGTATGATAGGTAGTATATATGCCTTAGGTAAATGACCAAAAATGCCCTTTTTACGCCAAAATTCATTTTAAGCATATGTAACATAACTTTTGGTATCTAAACTGATTTGGTAACAATATTAGGCATGTTAAGGCATATTTTACTTATCGTAGGGCTAGTTAGGCGTTCCGAACACGTTTTACGCGAACGACGCGTTAAAGTAGCATAAGCTACCTAAACGGGTCGTAATGGGTCGTAAGCACTTAGGTTAGGTTTCATTGTAGTATGTAGGCCTTGTTAAACCATATTACATGAGTTCCCCTACTCATTTGGTTTACGAGCCTCATTCTATCCGATCTTCCGATTTTAGGTCCGGTATATTAACATAGTTACCTATATTAGGTGCCGTTTGATATCCGTGATCTCTAGCATTGTTTGGTTGTTACTCAAAGACTACTAAGAATCTCAGGTGAGTACATAGACCCCTCTTTTACTGTTTTCCAAACATTTTGGGGTGAAACACATGTGCCTACTTGTTACTTTCATGCTTTCCTGTTTTCACATCATATACTTGCTATCTTCATTAGTACATTTATAGTACATGATTTCATTGTGTTTTATGCTATGTATGCCCATTGTGTGCGTACTTAGTACATTATTTTACATTACATTTTATGCTATGTATGCCCATTGTGTGCGTACTTAGTACATTATTTTACATTACATTTTATGCTATGTATGCCCATTGTGTGCGTACTTAGTACATTGCTTTACATTACATTTCATGCTATGTATGTCCATTTTGTGCATACTTAGTACATTGTTTTACATTACATTTCATGCTATGTATGTCCATTGTGTGCATACTTAGTACATTGTTTAACATTACATCTTGATGGTTTGGTTTGAGTAAGTGACTTAAGTAACGAGGCGTGTGTAATATGATACAAGTATGGTGGATACGCCGCTGGTACTTTCTATATATAAGTGCTTGTATGGTATTACATATCATAGCGTTATTTGAATCATTTCAACATAATACATATAACATTTTATACAAATAACATACTTTTCACAAGACATTGTTTTACAAAACAACTTATCTTATACAAACTCATTTTACTTGGTTATTCATCTAACCACACATTATTCTCTTATTTATACATATCATCTAATCTTATTGCTTTTCAAATGATTTACAAGACAAAGCAAATTACAAGGTTCATGAATAAACATTTTCTTAAACATAAGTCATGAATTCTATTTTCACAAAACCTATGTATCTCACAGGCATTTTTATGCTGACGTACCTATTTTCACATGTGTTTCAGGATATGATGCATAGGATTTATCAAGATACACTTAGGCGGACTTGGGCCTTAGTGACAATAAAAGATGCAAGACTAGTTATTTATGTTATATTTATTTGATTGTCAAGACATTGTAACTCTTTTAATCAATAAAACAATATTTCAATTTCCATGTGTTATGAAACAATGATTCTGTTACAACACTCCCCGACGTTTCCGCCACGTTTTGTTGTTTTACGTGGTCGGGGTGTGACAGAAAAGTTGGTATCAGAGCCAATGGTTATAGGGAATTAGGTTATTAGTAATGCTTTGACCTAGACTATAACCTTCCTAGGACCCTAACGCGAGTTTACTTGCGTTTAGTCATAAAACAATACCGTGACCTATCCTTAGGCGACAATCACAACGAGAACATTAATTCCGAATCCGCTTTGAAAACTAATCATCTGTTCTAGGATGATTGATTACTAGGTTTTGAACCTTCTGTTATAAGGTTTTGAACCCCTTTGAATTTTCAAAACTCTCGTCAAAGTTTTTGGTCCTAAATAATGTGAACACGTGCAAACTGGAAGAGTAAATGCCTGTACCCTAAGTTTTCTGTCTAAGGCTAGAGTGTTTGTACAAATCCACATAATCGGACCAGTCACTCTTACCTGGGAACTCTTGGGGTGAGTGTCCACTTATAGGCGAGCATGTCTTCGCGATACATTATGAGGATCTAATTGCTTTGATTCAGCCTTTCTGTGTCGTTTGTTTGCTTCGTGGTTCAAACAAATGACCATCACCCATGATTTTGGTCGGTAATTGTAACATCCTAGTCTTACCCAATGCCATTTCATTTGTTTTCTCTCTTGTTTCCCCTTTTAGAATGCCTCCATGACACGAAAATCCGGTATCTATTGAAGAGCTGGCAGCTGTCATTACACAGCAAATAACTGATGCAATCCCGAACATCGTTGCTCAGTGTAACCAAGCCCTCAACAGCAATAATGCCCCCTGCAACTTCAAGACGTTCAACTCGGCTAAGCCATCAAAGTTTTCTGGGTCTCAAGGAGCGACTGCACTTCTGCAATGGTTCGAGAGTTTAGAGAGCACCTTCAGACATGTTCAATGTCCAAACGAGCGAAAGGTAGATTTTGCATCTAGTGTCTTTGAGAAACGAGCTTTGACATAGTGGAACGGTGTGGTGAGAGATAGGGGTGCCGAAGTGGCACTGGCTCAAACGTGGGAAGAACTTCGAGCACTAATGATGAAGGAATTCTGTCCTCGTCACGAGATCAGGGCCTTGGAAAGGGAATTCGACGATCTTAAGCAAGACAGCGGTGAACATCGAGCATACACTGATCGATATGAGGAGCTGAGCCTGTTGTGTCCTACCATGGTTACGCCTTTGGAAAAGGCGATCGAGAAATACATTGATGGTCTCCCTAACTCAGTTCAGGACATTGTTACTGGTAGTAACCCCACTACGGTTAGGCAGGCCATTGAGCTATCTGCAACCTTGACTGAATCTCAGATCAGGAAACGCAAGCTTTTCCGAAAGGGTGACAAGAAGCCAATCGAGGAATCAAAGACCATGGATGAACAGACCGGATCCCCTAAGCGGTCAAAGAAGCGAAAGGCTTCTCAGAACTTCGTCATGGTTACTCACAATGATCAAGCCGTCCCCAACCAACCAGCTCAACCCCCTGCTAGGAAGCCATACAATGGAACTTCACCCTTGTGCAACCAATGTAACCTTCATCATCATACTAGTGTGAAGTGCCGCGAATGCCAAATTTGTGGACTTAAAGGTCATACAGCAAAAGTTTACCGAGCTGCAGTTGCACCAAATCAAGTTGGCAACAATCCTGCTCAAGCTCGCTTTCCACCAGGTTCTTGCTACAATTGTGGCGAGATGGGTCATTTCCGAAGAAATTGCCCAAAGCTTGCTAATGCAAATCCAGCACAGGGATGAGCATCTGACCGACTAGAAGAAAACACCCTTTAGAAATAATCACGTCTTATGTATTATTTTCTTTTGTTGTCAAGGTCCATGAAACAGTTGTTATCATTGTTTATAAATAAATCTTTTATTTACATTGCAATGTATTTATGTGGTTGTATATATAAACAACATATCCCCTACAATACCGACAATCAAGGAATCGTATTCCTTGAAAAGCAAACTACCCCCCCCCCCAAATTTTTCCATCTTATGATCTCGTGCGTTTTCCACGAAATTCCTAAGTACCCGTTTCCTCCAAGGAAACGAAGTACAAGGCACAAGTTACAACACTAGACGAATACCCAAAGTACCACTATAAATCCTTAATAGGGTACCTAAGGGTATTTTCGTAAATCCTAAAATTGTTGTGTTCCTTAATTCGAATATTACGTTTCTTTGAAAACGAAATCGAATTTTTGGGAGATCTTCCTATCTTTTCAGATATATCCCAGAGGACATTGAAGTTCATCGACTGGTTTCCACATCCATTTTCAATTGATAACAAGTTAATAGCAAATTAATAATCAAGTTAAACAACTATGTGATTATGTGCTTATGTGTTTCCTTTTATGTTTTTGTGTAATCCAAGTTTTGTTATCCAAATCCTCATAGAATCTTCCATATCTTCGTATAAGGGATTCATAGTAGGATATCCAAAGGTACTATATTAAATCCTCAATGGGCTTTTACGTAATAGTAAAGACCCTTGGATTATATTGTACTATTCCATAATTAGACCCCTTGAGTGGTCTAGTTAAACAGATTGATCCAAAAATCTGGTTAGGAATATCATGTGATGAAATAGCTGAAAAGACTCCTTGGTGGTCTAATTAAAAGAGATCATTTGTCGATCTAATTAAAAGGACCCTAAGATAGTCTAGTCACACTCATCACAGGTTTAAATATTCTTCCCCTTCACATTACAAAACAAATTGTGCGGACTGTGCAAGGAATTGCGTAATTATGGATGCATACATAATTATGGAATTCAGTGCACAGAAACCACAGCAAGTTTGGTCGTGTGTCTAGAGTTGACTCAGTTCATTTTCGTTTCTGAAGAAATTGTGGAAAATGACTCATTCCGTTCATTTTCGTTTCTGAAGAAATTGTGGAAAATGACTCATTCCGTTCATTTTCGTTCCTGAAGAAATTGTGGAAAATGACTCATTCTGTTCATTTTCGTTTCTGAAGAAATTGTGGAAAATGACTCATTCCGTTCATTTTCGTTCCTGAAGAAATCGTGGAAAATGACTCATTCCGTTCATTTTCGTTTCTGACGAAATTGTGGAAAATGACTCATTCCGTTCATTTTAGTTTCTGAAGAAATTGTGGAAAATGACTCATTCCGTTCATTTTAGTTTCTGAAGAAAATGTGGAAAATGACTCATTCCGTTCATTTTCGTTTCTGAAGAAATTGTGGAAAATGACTCATTCCGTTCATTTTCGTTTCTGAAGAACTTGTGGAAAATGACTCACTCCGTTCATTTTCGTTTCTGAAGAAATTGTGGAAAATGACTCATTCCGTTCATTTTCGTTTCTGAAGAAATTGTGGAAAATGACTCATTCCGTTCATTTTCGTTTCTGAAGAAAATGTGGAAAATGACTCATTCCGTTCATTTTCGTTTCTGAAGAAATTGTGGAAAATGACTCATTCCGTTCATTTTTGTTTCTGAAGAACTAAGAATGTCTGTTAAGGAAATGTCAGGATTATGCCTTTCATATCTCTGGTGGTTATTTGACACAAAGTCACAGATAGACTCCTACGAATAAATTTCGGGACGAAATTTCCTAAAGTAGGGGAGACTGTGACACCTGTGTCACTTCAACCATCAAACAAATTCCAAACCAATGAAATATTGTATTTCATACTTGGGATTTGTAAAAATATGTGTATCGTTTGCACATATCAACTCTTGTTCGATTTCAAGCTTTAAATCGCTCTCTTGAGGGTTATACGCGCTCTAATGCGTAGATATAACCAGTTTAATGCAACGAACACTTCAGAATAGTGAAATAGGCTTAACATACCTTAAATAACCTTTACATAACTTAGAAATAAGTTTTGGATGGTTTGGTATGCCGAAATCAAGTTAAATCGCTTACAGGGACTAAAGTTGACAAACTGCGAAAGTATGCCAATTTGAACTGTAACAGACATTCCGGAACATGACCATAAGTTAAACATACCCTAAATATCCTTTATATAGCTTAGAAATAGGCTTTGAGGGGTTCGGTGTGCTAAAATAAACTTTTGGGTCATTCAGGGACTAAAAGCGTCAAAAAGTGCACAAGTTTGCACTTTCGGCATAACTTACGTTCAGAATACATCCGGACATCCAAAAATTTATGTAAGCACTAAAATATTTTATTTTAGTGTTTGGCATAAGAAAAATTCATTCGTCACGCCATTTGGATCGTTTTTCGCGCTTATGCGCATTCCGTCGTAATTAAGCGAACATCGCGATCGTACGGCCAAACGAACCGACACCCGAGATATTTTTGAGCACATTTTAAGTTCCCTATACTTTAACTTCATTTTAGAGCTTTGAAATGGGGTTAACAGGGCTTAAACGTGTCAAAAGTGCATCAAATAGCAAGTTTGGAGCTTCAGGGGCCTGTTCTGCCATTTTTCAAACTTTCTGGTCTGCAAGGTCCTTGCACACCTCAACATTCTGAGTGTTACGGTGCGCAAGAAGGGGTCAGATGCAGAAACTTGTTTTTAACAGCCTATTTCCAGCCCTTAGACACCCCCAAAGGCCAATGCCACAGGTCAAACTCTTGTGGTGGGGGCAAAATGATGCACCATAACATTTCAACACTTGGACGGCCTGGATCGAAGCACGTTTTTCAAGAAACGATCCCAACGGTCTTGGTTTTCCTATAAATACCCAACCCCCACTCCTTGCAAACCCACATTTCATCTGAGTTTTTCTCTAAGTGGTTGTGATTTCTCACTTCCTACCTGAGATTACTTGGAATCAAATCTTGCGGGGACCCTTTGTAAGTGTTCCTTCGTTCTTTTATTGCTTTTCGAGTCCGTTGTTTGACTTTCTGCATTAACAAGTTTATGGGCAATGCGAAGTTCGTTTGAACTTCATAACGTGAGCATAATCACGATGGTCATAGTCCCTAGAGACTATACCTACTTATTACCACGTTATCTAGGCTCAGTGACGAGTCGTAGTTTCGGCCAAACTGCGCATTCTTGCGTATTTTGTAATCAAACTACTCTTAGGTATCAAAACCATTTGTTTTGATACCAAACCTGTTTTCTAAACTTAGTTAAGCATGTTTTAACATGCTTAGCTCGTCACTTTTAGTTTAGTGCTTATATAGGGTCGTAAGGTAAGCGATCTAAACAATCGCTTATACTTTCGAACCCGACCTGTTTGGTCGATCATTAGGATCCGACCAAACACATTAGGTGACCATAGTATATAGGGAATAACCTTCCGAGGTTATACCTTATGGTCACATCGTTTGAGTAGTTGTATGATAGGTAGTATATATGCCTTAGGTAAATGACCAAAATGCCCTTTTTATGCCAAAATTCATTTTAAGCATATGTAACATAACTTTTGGTATCTAAACTGATTTGTTAACAATATTAGGCATGTTAAGGCATATTTTACTTATCATAGGGCTAGTTAGGCGTTCCGAACGCGTTTTACGCGAACGACGCGTTAAAGTAGCATAAGCTACCTAAACGGGTCGTAATGGGTCGTAAGCACTTAGGTTAGGTTTCATTGTAGTATGTAGGCCTTGTTAAACCATATTACATGAGTTCCCCTACTCATTTGGTTTACGAGCCTCATTCTATCCGATCTTCCGATTTTAGGTCCGGTATATTAACATAGTTACCTATATTAGGTGTCGTTTGATATCCGTGATCTCTAGCATTGTTTGGTTGTTACTCAATGACTACTAAGCAATCTCAGGTGAGTACATAGACCCCACTTTTACTGTTTTCCAAACATTTTGGGGTGAAACACATGTGCCTACTTGTTACTTTCATGCTTTCCTGTTTTCACATCATATACTTGCTATGTTCATTAGTACATTTATAGTACATGATTTCATTGTGTTTTATGCTATGTATGCCCATTGTGTGCGTACTTAGTACATTATTTTACATTACATTTTATGCTATGTATGCCCATTGTGTGCGTACTTAGTACATTATTTTACATTACATTTTATGCTATGTATGCCCATTGTGTGCGTACTTAGTACATTATTTTACATTACATTTTATGCTATGTATGCCCATTGTGTGCGTACTTAGTACATTGTTTTACATTACATTTCATGCTATGTATGTCCATTGTGTGCATACTTAGTACATTGTTTAACATTACATCTTGATGGTTTGGTTTGAGTAAGTGACTTTAGTAACGAGGCGTGTGTAATATGATACAAGTATGGTGGATACGCCGCTGGTACTTTCTATATATAAGTGCTTGTATGGTATTACATATCGTAGCGTTATTTGAATCATTTCAACATAATACATATAACATTTTATACAAATAACATACTTTTCCCAAGACATTGTTTTACAAAACAACTTATCTTATACAAACTCATTTTACTTGGTTATTCATCTAACCATACATTATTCTCTTATTTATACATATCATCTAATCTTATTGCTTTTCAAATGATTTACAAGACAAAGCAAATTACAAGGTTCATGACTAAACATTTTCTTAAACATAAGTCATGAATTCTATTTTCACAAAACCTATGTATCTCACAGGTATTTTTATGCTGACGTACCTATTTTCACATGTGTTTCAGGATATGATGCATAGGATTTATCAAGATACACTTAGGCGGACTTGGGCCTTAGTGACAATAAAAGATGCAAGACTAGTTATTTATGTTATATTTCTTTGATTGTCAAGACATTGTAACTCTTTTAATCAATAAAACAATATTTCAATTTCCATGTGTTATGAAACAATGATTCTGTTACAACACTCCCCGACGTTTCCGCCACGTTTTGTTGTTTTACGTGGTCGGGGTGTGACAATATTGGTCCCTACGAGCACCGAGATATCAGGATTATCCTGATCCATGATAACTTTCTTTACATCCTGTTCAGAAGCATCCATGATATCCTGGGCCCGCATCTTTAATTGCTATGCTGGATTAGGCTTAGTTGAGGATTTCATCGAGGATGAGTAGCATTCCTTCGCCTCCTGCTGATCACTATCAACCTTGACAACCCCCCAAGGGGTAGGGATCTTGATGCACTGATGATAAGTCGATGGCACAGCCTTCATATCATGGATCCATGGCCTGCCCAGTATTATGTTATAGCAGGATAGGGAGTCCATCACACAGAAACGTTGTATCGAGTTGACCCCTTCAACATATACTGGTAACTTTATTTCTCCCACTGTGTTCCTAGCTTCTCCACTGAAACCAACGAGCACAGTGGACTTCGAAGTAATGTCCATCGGAGATACGTTCATCCTCTTCAATGTTTCCAGCTGAATTATATTGACAGAGCTACCGTTGTCCACCAATATCCTGCGTACAAAATGGTTAGCAACATATAATGTTATTACGAGAGCATCATGGTGAGGATCCTGGACAGTATCCTTGTCATCACTATCGAAAGTGATCATTTTATCGATTGTAAGGGTAGTCATCCTAGCTGGTTTATCTCCCCTTTCAGTCTTAGCTTCCTTTGCATGTCTCTTGGCCGCCGAATACGAAGTCCCACAAATGTCGGATCCTTCTGAAATAAAGTTAATTATTTTGGCATCTGCTGGGGGTGATGCTGCTCGTTCAGGATCCTTCTCAGGATCCTGCGCTTTATTCTTCTTTCTTCCCAGCAAATCCTTCAGATACCCTTTGCTCAACAGGTAACTTATTTCTTTCCTTAGAGCAATGCAATCCTCGGTCACATGTCCGAAGTCTTCATGGAAGGCACACCATTTGGATTTATCCTTCCAATCAGCTTTCTGCTGGTTCTTTCGAGGCCACCTAGCTTTGTCTCCTAAACCCTGCATAGCATACATTAACTCAGGTATATTAACAGAAAAGCAGTATTCAGATAATTCAGGATATTCTTCAGGATCCTCGTCTTCAACAGCATTCACTTTCTTGTTATCATTTCTACCATATGGCTTGGAGCGATATGGTTTATACGAGGATTCTGATTTCCTGTTGGTTGATTCGTAGGTTGAGGTAGAATTCATCCTCTCTTGCATCTTTTTGTCATCTTCCAAGCGGACATATCTCAAAGCCCTGTTACGAGCTTCGTCGAGATTCCTGCAGGGATTCATTACAAGATCTTGATAAAACTGAGAATCCTTTTGTAACCCCATCTTAAAAGCCTGCACAGCTGTTGCAACATCAAGATGTGGGATATCCAAGGATTCTCGACTGAACTTGTTCACATAATCCCTCAAGGATTCCTGAGGTCCTTGAGTTATCCTGTAAAGGTCACTGGTTAGTTTCTCAAAACTCCGACTACAAGAAAATTGACTATTAAATAAATTAACCAAATGAGCAAACGAAGTAATTGAGTGAGGAGGAACATTCAACAACCATTTTAAGGCTGATCATGTCAAGGTAGAACCGAAACCCTTGCATAAGCATGCTTCCTTGAGATCTGGGGGGATAGGATTGATTTCCATCCTTTCCCTATACTGGGCAATATGCTCTTCAGGATCCGTAGTCCCATCATACAATTTCATGTTGGGGGTCTGAAATCTTTTTGGGATTTCAGCATCACAGATAGGATATGCAAAGCGGGATATCCTGTGGCTGTCTTGAGATACTTCCGGAATTGGCTGGACCACTCCAGGTACACTGGATATCATGTCCTTCAATTTTTGAAGCTCCCTAGTAAATGTTGACGTCATACCTGCATCCTGCAAAGACCCATTGTTGTTAGTAGCAAGAATATTATTATTTGACACGTTACCGGTCTGAGGATTCTGGCCATATCCAGAAGCATATCCTGAGCTCCTCACAGTTGACATCCTGACCGAGGAGGGTATCTCAGGGGTATGATTCTGAGAATGGCTTGGGACGATGTTCCCCCGGTTATCCTCAGTGTAAACTGCAGAACTGAAGTTCAAAGCCCTAGGCTATATAGGAGTGACAGTTTCTTTAGCAGGTCTGCTTGGGCCGGATTTCAAGAGTTGTATTTCTCTCATCAGCATCCGATTTGTTTCCTGCTGCTGCCTCATCTGTTCCTGTACACTACCAAACAAATTCAGAATTTCATCATTAGATGCCAAAACAGGACCGGATCCCTGGGTACTGGGAGTGGGGATAACATCCCGAGCTACATGACTTTCAGCTCCGTGTGATGAAGCTTGCATTCTTGGAGGAGGAGGTGGAAGCACCGAACCAATTGTTGCAGAGGTTGTAGCAGACATGGTGGAAGAGCTCATGTTTGATCTCGAGGCCATTGAAAACAATTTAGAAAAAAGTTTTGACAAAAGAAAACCGAGTAATGATTTTACTAAAGTTTTTAGCAAAAATAGCACAACTTGCCCCACGGTGGGCGCCAAATTGTTTTGGTCAAAAATTACCGAAGCAATTTAGTGATCAAATTAGTTAAGTGAGGTAGTGTGCTAGAAATATGTATGTAAAATATTTTATCCAAGTTAATTGTAAAAACAGTTTCAGGATACGGCTCAGGATATAGAGTTGTATCTATGATCAAACGATGAGCGAAAAAGTAAAGGTGGACACGTTATGTACGAGGAAAGCCCTTGATCAATCTAGATCGCCGGCACAAAACCTCGGGAGCTGACAATCGCAGCTGCCTTGTTCTTCTATTACTTCAAATATCAGGATACAGTGCAGGATGTGGTGCGGATCAACTAGGTGTTACAATGTAATTCGAATACAAGTGTTTGTGTATATTGTTTGCAGTGAGCTAGAGAGATAAAGTGTTTGAAAGTGTGTGTGAAGGTTGCGTGCCTTAATCTGATCCGCCCCCATCTATTTATAGTAAAAGAAGTGTAACAAACTATCCTAATAAACCGGGATCCGGCGAATATTCCCCACTCGAACGTTGTAGACCTGGTCTTTCGGGTTCAACGTCTCTCACATAACAGATACGCCCGAGTCTTGAGGAGAAGAAGTCCATCTGATCGTTAGTAACCCACAGCCTTTAACCTGCACGTGGTTAATTCAATCAACCTCAGGATATCGCTCAGGATGTTAGCAATATCCTAATCCAGTATCCTAATCACAAGCAAACAACCAAAAGTAGGATATTAATCAGGATATGTACGCTCAGAAAATGACCCATAACACCAACTATATGTCATTGGCCGCCAACAGTCTCAACTTTAAAAATAACCACTGGCAGTCCCAACTATTAACATATTGGCCTCCAATGGACCCTGACTAACATAACCCTAACGCCGTTAGTCACTGGTCGCCGGAAAAACGTTTTTGGCTGGAAAACTCATTATAGGCAGGAAAACTCAACATTTTGCTCCCAAACCTCTTTTTAACCTTATTACGCACCTTTAGGAACCTTTTTATAGTAAAATCCCCAATTATTGAAGTCGCCGGAAAACTCTTTTTTCGCTGGAAAAGTTCTTTTTGGCCAGAAAACTCAACTTTTTGGCTGGAAAACACAACATTTTCATCCCAAACCTTAGATCGGACCTTTAGAAACCTTTTTCTAGAAAAAACTGTTTTCCAACGACTGGAGACTAATAGCGTTAGGGTTCTGTTAGTCAGGGTCCATTGTTGGCCAAGATGTCAATAGTTGGGACTTACAATGATTATTTTTGAAACTGGGACTGTTGGCGGCCAACGGCGAATAGTTGGGATTATTAAAATCCAATATTCCTTTAGAATATCTTTTAATGACAAACAAACAAACAAAAATCATAAAGTTAAAATCTAGAAACACAAATATTCAAAATCCAGATGCGCATATGGTATATCTTATTTTAATCCTTCAAAAAGGACAATAACAACTGAAAGAAAACTCATGTACTCAACTCAACTGCTTCAATCATGTTTCCTTCAAATGGGCAATAACAATAGAAAAAAGGTTAATACTAACATCTAGTAAATACCTCTACTTTTCTTCGATTTTTTGCAACATGAAGCAGATATGTGGTGGCAGCTAGCAACAAAACCCGCATAGAAATTTGCACCAAGCACGCTCACTACGTTGCCTTCTCACCATCTACTCACGTCTTCCACACCTAAGAGCTTTTCTCGCAAATGTTGCGGTCTTTGAATGCATAAATGTTGTACACGTATCAATTTAACCTGTCATTTAATGAAAAAAAAACTAATAAGCGAGTTTCATACCACCGTAAAAACCGGACCGTGAACACCCCTACTAATCATGTCTGCTCCAAAAACTGCCATTTGACTGGTATGATTAGTCATCGACTGAGAATAAGCAACACCCGCAGCTTGTGCTTGTAGCCTTGTCTAAAATATCACAACAAAGTTAGCACATTAAGTAGTATTCCGATGGTTTCTAAAAAGAATTTTATAAAATAGACACCAAACATGAAGCTAAAACTTGACTTCAAATGTCACAAAAGTGCTTTTCAGCTTAAAAATTTTAATACCTTTATAAAATTTCATAAAAAACAAATATGTGCTAGTGCAAAATTTCCAATAATTCCTTGTTTCTCATCAAAAAGCAACAATTACAAAGCCTAAAGTAGGCGAACAAATAATATGTACTTTTAGCTTTTTTATGAACTACCAATAACCCCCTTGTAATACAAAAATCACTCAAGTCAAGTATTCAAAGCATCCGAATCTCTCACGAATGAACAGTAATTTTTAAAAACAAAAAGAGAATAATATGGCCATCATAGATATACCAATGTCGAAACTCCACTTGCTTTTGAATATCATCATGAGGGATCCATCAAGTGTTTTATGCTGCGAATCACACCAACAAGGTTCCATATCCTAATTTAGGGCAGCGTAATCTAACTAAGTTAGTAGAATCAAAGCATCAAAGAAAGAGACTTACATCCAATCGTTGTTCTCCTGTAATTTGTCTTTCTTGGGTTGCAATTCCAGAGACTCGAAGAGGTAAAGCAGAATCAAAGCCCTTGTAATTTCTAAAAGCTAGTGAGAGGAATAGGATTAGGTTAGCAAATGAGGGTTCCATAGGAAGCAAACTGAGGCTATGTCCGTCCACAACCTTCTCCAACCCAACCTTTTAATAAATAAAAAAAACTAATTTCTCTCTCTTCCACCTACACAACCCAACCTACCTCAATCTTCTACTCACATTAACAACCCAATGTTTAAAACATTTTATATTAAATAAATATTTTTATGCTTATTATTTATCCATAAATGTACTAGAAATAATTAAAATTAATGTTTTCATTTGAAATCGATTTGTTTTAAAAGCAAAATAAATAACAACAATATAAGAACTATTTTAATGAAAAAAAAAACACACACATATATTCATCAAACATAGTTAATAAAAATGACAAACAAGTTACAACTACCACATGAAATGTAAAATCACAGGTACATAAAATACAAACTACATAATTATTCGTCAACTGCAAATTTGTGCCATATGTGATCAATTTTTTTATCTTTTATAATAAAAATATATTTTTAACGAACTCAGTTTTAATAAAATTTGTACCGGGTTGTTCAAAACAAAAAAACTAAAGAAGTCCATATTTTTAGTTTTAAAGAAAAAATAAATATTAATAGTTATTAATGAAAAACTAATTTATAACTGAAATGAATATTTAGGAAAGAAAAAGGAAAAAGAAAATACAAACAGAACAAATGAAAAAGTGACATGTGGCTGGAATCTTGGTTGCAACCTAAATCCCTATGACGACCAGGTTGATATAAATTCTCTAATTTAACTTTTCTTTTTATAGATTCTGGCAACCAACCCTTCTCAAAAGTCACTGATGGATGTAGCCAGAGAGATAAATATGGTTTTGAGAGCGGGATATTGAGAAGGAAGTGAAGTGGCAGGTTTGAATTTTGAAATGGCTTTAGGGTTTTCAAAGATTTGGGTCGACCGCCTATATGAGATTTTTTAACATCTTTCAACATTTAAAAGCTTTAACGTATTCACTAAAAGTTAAAAACTCTTAATTTTCAACATTATAATATTCTGTCTTATATATATATATATATATATGGGACCGCTAAAATGAGAACCACCTCGAGTTGTAAGAACCGTGAGAACTACACCGTACGGGGCAAGGTGGACCAAATTTTTTTTTCATAAACGTAGATGCGTGTATTATAAACACATTTGTAAAAAACAATTAAAAAAAATGTCGTGTGTGTAGTTTTGAGCACCACAAGTTTGTGTTTACGGGTACCGTAAATTTTCCTAGTTTTCAGCACCACAAGTTTATGTTTACGGGTACCGTAAATCTTACCGGAAAATTTACGGTACCCGTAAACACAAACTTGTGGTGCTCAAAACTACACACACGACATTGTTTTTTTTTTTTTTAATTTTATTTACAAATGTGTTTATAATACACGCATCTACGTTTATGAAAAAAAAATTTGGTCCACCTCGCCCCGGATCAAAAAGTTCTCACGGTTCTTACAACTCGAGGTGGTTCTTATTTTAGTACAATTCTATATATATATATATATATACAGGATAATACTAGATAAAAAACCCTCAAATTCTTAGAAAACTCTGGAAACCCAAATGGGAACCCATTTTTACCCAACCTCCCGACATTTTTTTTTTTGAAAAAAATTACACATGTTATATACATGTTTTAGAGTGTTTTGGGCCAAAAAAAACAAAAAAGCGCCGAAGGGATTTTTTTTAAAAAAATAAACAAAATTCTGTGCCTAACATGTGTTAGACAACGATGCTGGAATTTTTTTTTTTTTTAAAAGATCCCTTCGGCGCTTTTTTGATTTTTTTGGCCCAAAACTCTTAAAAACATGTATATTACATGTGTTAATTTTTAAAAAAAAAAAAATGTCGGGAGGTTGGGTTTTCTAGGGTTTTTCATATAGATAGGGTTTCCTATGTAGTGTTGCCCTATATATACATATATATATAGAAACGGGATCAGGAGAGAACGGTGAAAAGTGTGAGAACGGTGAGAACGGATCTTGGCCCAACACGTGGCTGGGAGCGCTAATTGTTATGCCGGGGTACGATTGTCATTGTCCACTTCCCGCTAAACAATGGCGTTATGATTCCTTTGCCCAAAAATAATTAAATATATATGGCGTTTTCATCTTTTTGCTAGTTTACATGGCGTTTTTTTTAAAAAAAGTGTATTTTTTACGAATGACGTTTGTGTTTTAATGGCGTTTTCATCTTTATGCTTGTTTTTTCATGGCGTTTTTTTAAAAAGTAATTTTTTTTTACGAATGGCGTTTATGTTTTAATGGCGTTTTATTGATTTCCTATAGATTTGGCGTTTTTGTGTTTTCTACTTGTCTTAATTTAGTTTTTTTAACCCTTTTTTTTTAATGTTGTTTGTGTTTTAAATGGTTACTTTTTGTTAATTTTTCTAATCATGACGTTTTCTTTGATTTGCCCAAATACGGTAGTAGAGCACACAGACAAACATGTTGATGTAATAATGTAAAGAGTAAAACATGATAGTCAACATTAAAATACATGGCGTTTAGCTAATCTACATATTCTGACATTCGTTTTGCTATTCTCTCGTCTGCTTTGTCAAACAACTTACGTATTCTTTCTCCCCCATAGGCCATGAATGTATTTAGACAACTTTTCAGTAGTTTTATGTTTTCATTTTCGCTATGAAACAGGATTTTTCCAATGTATTTTACCCTTAGTTCATTTAGTTGTTTTTGTTGGAGTTGATTTGGGGCATCTTCTGTTGCCAAACCACTTTTCCAACTAGCTATATCCCCCATGTATGTTTCCATATGCCTCAGTGCGAAAATTCCACAGTCGATGACGTTAGACTTTGTCCTCCAATCCATCTTTTGTCTAACAACCTTCGCCTTGCTCATGCTTTGGGTGATTTTTAATACGCAAGTAGTTTGCAAAAGCTCTGTGCTGCAGTTTTCACATTTTTTTTTGCATATATTAGTTTGGCGTTTTGTCAACATAGTTCCTATATTCAAAGTTTTTAAGTTACTTACCAATTTTTCCACCCATCCTTCATATTTTTTTTATGCTGACTTTATCCCCTACACTGCTGTTGTCCAATACATTAACTCTTTTGTGTTTCATGTTGAAACAGACAACATGGAAATGTCTTTCCCGGATTATTGGCACGAAAACCAATTCATAATCCTTGATGGTTTTCTGTTTCTTGTCTTCTTTGAAACGTGTGTTTTTCAGAACAGTTTCCATGTTTCTGTTGAATTCATTGTTTCGTGCATCTTCTATTGTCGTTTCGTAGTATGCCGGAGTATTCTGTAATATTGAGTACCACATAATTAAACAACAAAACAATGTCATATTATAATGTTATCAAATATATATAGTAAAAGAGGTACCAGCAGTATTTCTGTGCAGAATAACCTTGAGGGTGATTCTTGAGCCTTGTATCTTTCTTTATAGTTCAGGATATGTGCCCAACTTAGAATAATTGAGATGTGTGCTTGAAATCCTTGTTTCATGCTCTCACATATCACCCTCATGAGAAACTTTTCTCCCATCTTGAACAGCTCAGTTCTAAAAAAAAAACATCATTTGGCGTTTCAGTTATACAAACTCATTCTATTATAATATATGGCGTTTTGATTGTTTTTGCACGCATATTCTCGAATAAACGTTATGAATGGATAGTTTAGCGTTTTATTTTGAGCTGTTCTCCCATCTTGAACAGCTCTGTTCTAAAAAACATCATTTGGCGTTTTAGTTATACAAACTCATTCTATTATAATACATGGCGTTTTGATTGTTTTCGCTTGCATATTCTCAAGTAAACGTTATGAATTGAAAGTTTGGCGTTTTATTTTGAGAGAAGTGTGCATACTCATAATCGCCAATTCCAGTGAAGATGTATGTGGAAAGGTTATTTTCAGGGTTTGTCCTTTTTTCATGTATTACCACTTGCCTCCTTAGATAAGGTGACATACATGCCTTGCTCAATTTTTTTATCTCTCTTCTCCTCTTCAGCCACATTCTTATTTTTTATGTTTTTATCTTCTTCATCATCTTTATCAGCTTTTTCATCACCAGGCAGCTCTTCAGGGTTTAAAATTTTATTTTCTTACATCAGCTTTGCGATGTCTGGAGTGTTGTCCTCATCACCTTTCTCCTGCACATCTGACATGTTTAGCGTTTTTGGTGGTGATGTGTTGATGGCGTTTTCATCCTGGGGTTTAATGGGTGTCTCTTCCTCTTAAAAACTTTTCAAGAGGTTTTTGCCAGATGTAGTTGGTGGCTGTTCATATGGCGTTTTATCAAACACTGCCCCTTCTTGGTCAACACTTTTGTTCACCATCTCCCCTTCAGTTTTTTTCTTTTTCAGTGTTGAATGCTTGACTGTCTTTTGTTTCTATCGTGGCGATGTTTGGTGTCTTATCAAATAGAGGCATTTTTGGGGTCTCTTCAGCAGGTTATAGATGTTTTTTTACTGCTTTAATTGCTTCATCCACCATCTTTGAGTTATCAAGACCTTCTTTAATATCAATCATTTGTTTTAAATCTTGTCCTGGCAACTCCAAAATCTCAGCAATATTCCTCTTAATTATTTTTTCCCCATTGTATCTTGAAATGTGATATTCAAGTGTCTTGAAATCACAACTCCACCTCTCAATATCCTTTTCGTTTACATCTTCATCTGATGATGTAGTATCCTCTTCATCATCATATATGGGGGCTGTTGTAGCAGTCGAGGGTTCGGCGTTTTGTTCTATTGCCACATCCCTTGTATCTCCTTCTCCTTGCCTTTCTCCTTACCCTTCTCTTTCTCCTTTTCCTTCTCTTTCTCAATCCCCTTCACAATTCCCTTCCCACTCCCCTTCCTCTTCTTCTTCTCCTTCCCCTTTTCCTTTTCCTTCTCCTTCCCCTTTTCCTTTACCTTCTCCTTCTTCTTTTCCTTTTCCTTCATTTTCATCTTCAATGGCGCTTTCATGAACTATTTCCACTTGCATGGCGTTTTCATCAACTGTTTCCACTTCAATTGTGTTTTCAATTCCAGCCATCTCCTTCTCCCTTTCTTCTTCATTTTCACATCCTTCCTCTCATTGTTCTTCATTTTCAAATTCTTTGGTGTTTTCATGAACTGTTTTCTCTTTAATGGCGTTTTCTTTTTCAGCCTTCTCCTTTTCCCCTTCTTGTTCATTTTCATCTCCTAGTACCACCTCATTTTCAACCTCAGTTTCTTGTGTATCTTCTTCTGTTTCAGCTGGCATTTCTTTGGCGTTTTCATCAACAAATTTTGAGATGTTCTCCAACAATGTCATACATTGTGAGTATTTAATGTGTACCAGGAGGCTGTTTGGGTATTCAGTCTTTGACTGTTTTAACAATGTGCTCATTTTATTGTAACAGTCTTCTAATTCTTTGTATGCTCCATCCAATTTATCAGCCATTTCATGTTATAATAAATAAAAGGATTTTGTTTATTACGGTGTTTTTTGTTTTTTTTTTAATTTATTATTTGAACAACATTCCTCTTCAGGTTCTTTGTTTTGTTCTTCTTCATCAGCAAAAATGTTGTCATACCGTGTTACTTCTCTGATAAGAGCATGGTTTCCTGATGCAGAAACTTCAAACATCGTTTCCTGGCTTTCTATATCCTCATTCACCATCCTTTGAAGTGAAGCCTCTTCATCATCATTGAAGGGCATGGCGTTTTGCACCTCATAGTTATAATGTTCATCATGATCAAAACCATCATCATCATCAAACTCATCATCATGCTCATCGACCTTGTGAACATCATCGTCATCTTCATTCTCAACATCATCACCATCATCTTCATCATGAACAACAATCTGCATTTTTCTTGTTTTTTGGGGCTTGCTTCCTTTACCTTTTTTGACTGTTTTCCTTTTTACTCCATTGCCCACATGGTGTTTTGCCATTGCACTCTCAAATAAGTCAAGAGTTTCTGTTGTAACCCACTCAATTGGGTATCCTTCTTTTCGATCCCATTTTTTCAAATTGCAAGCATCGTTCACCAAGGCAAGCTGTAACAAAATAGATTTTCACATGACATATATTTTTTGGTGTTTTAATGACACACAAATGAATAGTGTTATTTTATTCTTACCGCAAGTATGATCAGTGGCCCTGTGTAATGCTTTTTAGGAGCCCATGCGGTTTTGGCGTGTTGCAAGCATTAGATGATATAACTACACCAGTTCATTTGGTTTATTTGAACGTCTGGTGTAACATTGTGCAAGAATTGTTTGTTGACGACTGTATTATCAGTTGCATGCCCCATTATAGTGAAGAATGCTACAAGGAAATTTAGGCAGAAGTTTCTCCTAAAGCCATGCATCATAGGCAAAACGTTATCAAAGTATATCCTCACACTTGGTCTGTTAACCCAGCCCAACCCTCCTATCTTTGCTTTCCACTCAGCCCCTCAGAACTGTGCTTTCCACTCAGCCACCACGTGGTCTTTAGCTGTTGGTCTTTTTTTCATGTTCATGGGCACCCTTCCATTTGGTATACCCGTTAAAGAGTTTACCAATTCTTCATTTATATGTTTGGTATGGTTGCCAACGTTTAGGGTGTTTGTCTTTTCATTATAATTTTCAACCAACCAGTACGCAAGCATTGTGGGTACGATGTCTATTTTCAACCTTAGTGTAGCACCAAAACCTATTTGGTGTACTGTCTTTCTTCGGTTTTCGTTTAGATTCATAAAACAACCAGTCAATTTTGTAGGTTTTACTCTTGAGAAGATCCTAGCCCCACTGAACTCATGGTATGGTTCTTCCTCAACCTCCACATTCTGACTTAATGCCTTTCTCTTTTTGGCGTTTTGGGCCTTTCCGGTATGCACATTTATTCTCAATCTTAACCTCTCTTCGCCTATAAAAATGATTTCATTGCGTTTTATTTTATGGCGTTTCAATAGTATAATTTAACATAACTATGATACATTTATGGCATTTTATAAATCAATAAGAGATTATAGATGTTGAACAACTCAATAACGGTTAAATGGCGTTTATAACAGAATCCATACATTTTTTGGCGTTTAGTAACAAAGCTATTACAGGATTCATGTGTTGTGGCCTTTAGTAACAAACGATACATATTTTGGCGTTTTGGCAACAAAGTATGAAAGTGTGTTTTTACATCACGAAAAGTAACATTTGTGTACCATGTCCTCTTGTTGTCTTCTTTCGTTGCTCGTTCGTTTTTTGGCGTTTTGGAGCAGATACTCTTCCCCTTCCCCCTTGTAGAAACTGCAAATTTTTTTTAAAATTAGAATGCCAAAAGCAGCATAAACTAGCACAATGTAAATCAAAGTTAACTCACTATATTTTTTTCCTCTGGATCTGGTTTGATCTTTCGTGCCATAGTTTTTGTTGTTTCGCGTTTTCTAGGGTTTTACGTTAGTTTTGGGGAGCTTTTTCTAGGAAGTATATATATTTCGGTCAGGATTTGATGTGTTTTGTATATGGACATTTACCTTTTTGCCCTTATGGAAGCGTGCCACACTAATAAAAGTGATGTTATTTACGAAAATGCCACCGCGTCATGTAGTCCATAGATTGTTTTGATCTGACGGTTCCTAATCGTTCTCACCGTTCTCACACTTTTAGTCGTTCTCTCTAAATCCTGACCCTATATATATATATATATAGGGTGGGAGTTGGCTACAAAGTCCAATTTTTCCTACAAAGTATAAAAAGTCATAAAATACCATAATGTCAACAATAAAACACACTCAAAACCCACAAATAACAAAGTGAAAATTACTAAAACACCATATTTGTGGGTTTTGTGTTGTGTTTTAGATGATAAGGCATTGATTATCGAATGACTAACATTAGTGTGTTTTATGTTAATTATCATGTTATGTTTTATATTCATAGTTCTACAATGGTGTGTTTGAAGTTTTTATGGATTGTTAGGGTTTGGATATTGTGTTTTAGTGATCTTCACTCTATTATTTGTGGGTTTTGAGTGTCTTTTATGGCTAAAATTGTGATGTTTTATGACTTTGTACACTTTGTAGGGAAAATGAAATTTGTAGCCGACCCCACCCTGTAAATATATATTCTTAAATAAAAATATTTAAAAAAAATTATACCTTGTACAATCTTCGTCAATCGAAGACATACCTCTCCTAACAAAAGTGACTTTTGCGGGGAGTCGGTTTAGAGTAACTCTCCACCCGAAGAACTCCACTTATGTATTATCTACACAACAATTATGGTATATTATTATTTTTTTCTATGTGTGACTAAAAAGATAATATAGTATAGGTTTGGTACATGTATCGTATAGTATACTATAGTATAGATGAAGTATAGGTCTTGCATGAGCATATAGGTGTAGTAAAGGTCTCGTATATGCTTATAGTTGTAGTATAGGTATAGGTATAGTATAGCATAGACGTAGTATATGAATAGTATAGGTGTAGTATAAGACCTCGTATAGACCTATATGTGTAATATAGATCTCGTATATGCTTATAGTTATTGTATGGTATAATATAATAAACTATAGTATCGTATATAACATTTATCATATGATTTTCAACAATTATGAAATTTTGAGTTGTTTTAATTTTCAAGTGTTTTTTGTTTGTTTAATGGATACAATACGTCAAGTAACCGACAATATACGCCACCGTACAGACATAATACGCCATAAATACAAAAGCGTACAGACATAATACGCCATAAATACGAAACCGTACAGACATAATACGCCATAAATACGAAACAATACGATAAGTAGAGACATAATACGCAATAATACGTGATAACACAACATGTATAGACAATATACACCCTAATACGACACTTACATACAATAAACGTGACAATACCGAACATCACCGACATCACCCGTATGGACAATATATGTCATAATACCGAACATGTTGACAATATACGTCATAATACAACATTTAATGACAAAATACATCAATTAATGATACACCGTTCGACGCGTATACATACAACACAACACGACACGGTAGAGTACAAGTGGATTTCAAACAAAATTACACGTAATCAAAGAATATGATACCACACAGAACCAAACGTCACCGGAACGACATGTATAGAAGGTATTCTTCATAAAATGACATGTAGTGACAACATATATCAAGATACGACACGTATACGCATCGAAAAGACAAAACCTTAAATTATGAAATTTTGATTTCACCCCTATACGCATCGTATAGGTCAAAACTGGGTCGTATAAGAGGCTAATACAAATTGTATAGACTTATACGATTCGTATAGACCCCTGAATTCTAAAAAAAAAGGGGTTAACAGATAGACCCCCTGATTTATCAGTTAACCCCTTGTTTTTTTAGAATTCAGGAGGTCTATACGAATCGTATAGGTCTATACGAGTCGTATAATGGTACTTTAGGACCCAGTTTTGACCTATAGTAGTAAAATCAAAATTTCATAATTTTAAGTTTTGCCTTTTCGGTGCGTATACGGGCCATATTTTGTCATTACGTGTCGTTTTATGAAGTATATGCTCTATACATGTCGTATCGGTGATGTTCGGTTATGTGTTGTACTGTATTCTATGATTACATACCATTTTGTTTTGAATACACTTGTAGTCTTACGTGTTGTATTGTATCTATACGTGTCGAACCATATCATTACTTGACGTATTTTATCGTTACATGTCGTATTATAACATATATACAATAGTATAAGTATAGTATATTATAATAAACTATAGGGGTAGTATAGGTTCCGTGTAGGCCTATAGGTGTAGTATAGATATCGTATATGCTAATAGGTATAGTATAATATAGTAAATGTGTAGTATATTATAGTATAATAAACTATAATATAAGTGTAGTATATAATACAGTTATAACATATATAGTATAGTATGATAAACATGTACCAAACTTAAACTACATGATAATTTTTTAAAAATGTTATTTGTTTAAAAAATAAAAGTCTTCTTTTATTAAACTTTGTTAAAACTATGATTAAATGTATACAAAATTTTGTAAAAAAACAATGGAATATGACCCGTATAGACCTATACGACCCGTATAGGCCTATATGACCCGTATTGAAAAAGTGAAGCGTGCGGATAGATTGGTTGGTGTGCCAGTAAAATTCCCCTATTAGATTTCACAGCTGATGTGCATGAATGAGAAGTAAAGCAAAAAGTGGGTGGGGGATTTCAAGGTTGTTTTAAAGTTGTTACACTTCTATTTCAAACATGTTTATTATAACAATAATCAGTACAAGATTACTTTCGTAACTTCGTATTAGAAGAAATTGAGAAAAAATATACGGTAAGTTTTAGTAAGTATATAAATGTCTATTAGAGATCACAGTAATAAGACCTTACAAAATATTAAAGTACCTAGTGTGAATCACACGCTTGCGACATAGTAATTCAAAATAAAATCTACATTTTAACTTAGATAAAAATATAAATGTTACAACAATATAAAAATGTATTTCATTTTAATATGTTCAGAAGAGAAATAAACAAAAAGAAAATAGTAAAGTATCTGCACGTTGCAATTGATCTGTTTTGAATAAAACTTATATTGAAATAAAGTATAAAAGTAAATACGCCGTAATAATAAACGAATGTATTTATTTCTATAATGGTTTAAAAGTTAAATGAAAAAGGGAAAAAGCAATTAATTCACGGAATAAAACAAGAACAAATAAATCTAAAGATAAGCTTATTGAAAAAAAGAAAAATAAAATGAGGGGGTGAGGGGAGGTTGTGTGTAGAGTTGTCCAAAAAAACTTGAGATTTAGAAGTCGTTTGATTTGAAACTAAGCCGAGCAAAGGGAGCCTTGCTTGACTTGGCTCGGTTTCTAACGAGTCGGACTCGTTTAGTTTGGCTCGCTCATTAGGCTGTCACGGTTTGGCTCAAATTATTGTAAGTTTAATATATTAAATCTTTAAATACTTAAAATATATTATAAAAAAAGGTTACTATTTGCGAGTATTTAGCTGTGTAGTTGGATATTTATGGCATATCCGAGGGTTTAGGATGTTAATGAACATATATTATATTTAGTTGAAATTTGCAACTTATTTTATATTTGGTTAGAACTCGATTTTGAGTTTTGAAAGCTATGTAGCCTAAACAAGTCGAGTTGAGCCAACTCAGTTAAAAACCAAACGAAGCTCGATCTTAGATGTTCAGTTCAGTTTCAAATCTGACTTGAGTTGGCTCAGTTTATAATTGAGTTGAGAGTTGAGCCTGAGCTTACCCCTGACTTGATTTGGCTCCGCTAATGAACATCGCTAAGTGGGAGTGACTAGAACTTGCCTTAGACTAGTGGAGAAGGAGCACACCTATCACCCGCCCAACCCTATCACTTGTTTCTTTCGGTCTGTGTGTGTATATATATAGGGAGGGATCCTGAGAAAACTACTTAAATGTGGGGAAATTAAAATGCTCTTAAAAAAGCTTAAAAAACACACCAGTTTTTTAAAACATTTTTTGCTATATGTCTAGCATTTTTAAGATAAACATTATTAAAAAAAATTAAAACAATTCGTATAACACGTGTGCAACATATGTTATGTTGCACGTGTAATTTAGCCTTGCAGTTTAGGTTTTCGGTTTAGTTTTGCTTTTAAGTTTAGATTTTTGAGTGGTTTAGGTTAAGTTTTTAGGTGAGGGGGGGGGGGGTAGGTTTTTGGGGGGTTTAAGTTTAGAGTTTAGTTTTTATTTTTTTATTTTTTTTGGCAGGGGGAGGGGTGGTTTAGGTTTTTTTGGGGGTGGGGTTTAGGTAAAAAAATTTTTCGTAATACTAGTTTTTTTTTTCAAATTTTATTTGTATTTTAAAAATATAGATTTATGAGAAAAAAATTTTAAAAAGTCATTTAAATGAATTTTTTCATGATCCATTCATGTTAAGAAATACTTTGTGTTTAGAGAACCTCATAACTCATATCTTCCAAACAATTTTCATTTCTTTTCCTTAAAACCTATACATAGAGTTAGTATCAACTGAGAGTCTCTATGGTAATTGAGAGCCTTGAGAACAATTTTTCCAAAGTAGAAATGCAAAGAAAAGTTATGTTAAAGTAGAAATGCAAAGAAAAGTTATGCAAACAATTTTGAACCATACATTTTTCCAAAGTAGAAATGCGAAGAAAAGTTATGCTAAATCGTAAATTTTTCTATTAGTTTTTTTTTTTTTTGTTTGATATATACACGTGGATATTTTCAATCTTTAACTATACATATGTGTATACACATATTTAAATTTGAAAAATAAGTATTGTACATCTATGTTTTGATAATGTACATATATGTACAAACGTGTATAAATAATTATACATAATGTATATAAATAAAGATTATAGTTCCGAACATCTTTTTTCAACCATTTTTTTTACAAACGTAGATGAATATGTAACTAACATGACTGTAAGAAAATCTCGAGGATGCATTTATTCGTCATTTAAAATTATGTAAAAAAACATTTACAACAACACCCAACGTCAGCATTTGTGGCCGGTCACACACATCTAACTTTATTTTTCGACGATGTAAATTTATGTTTGCGATTTTTTTGAAAAAAATGCTTTTGGGGGGAGAAAATTGAATATTTTTGGAAAAAAGTGTAGATACCTTTTTCTAGCATTGTTCTCACGGTCTCACAACTTAAGGAGATTTTTATTTTAACATATCTCTCTCTCTCTCTCTCTCTATATATATATATATATATGGGAGAGTTCAGTTAAAAACTCATAGTCAAGGAGCAAACTCGAAAACACCTCATCAATGGGTGGAATTGGACTTTTAATGAAGGAGAGGCAAAATTGAAAAAAAAAACATATATATAACTTTTCAAACATTCCTATCTTCTTCGTATGTTAGTATTATTTTTAAAAAGAGCACCATAAGAAAATAGATATAACGTGTCATACTTTTTTAAATACTACTACTATAGTATTGCACATATGCAATACTACTTAGCCTTAGTGTTTAGGTATTGAATTTAGTTTAGCTTTTAGGGTTAGGTTTTTAGACGGTGGGGCTAGTTTTTAGGGTTTTCTTTCTTTTTTTTCGGGGTGCGGTTAGGTTTTTGGGGGGGTGGATGTTTAGGTTTTAAAAAAAAAAAGGTTTTTTTTTTTTTTTTTTTTTGTTTGTATCTTACAAATGCTAGATTTACAGCAAAAAATGTTTAAAATTTTTTATGAGTTTTTTAACTTTGTTTTTTTGGGTGTTTTCAAGCTTTCTCAATAATTGGAGTTTTTTCTTAAACCCTCCCTAATATATATATATATATATATATATATATATATATATATATATATATATATATATATATACTAATTGAGAAACTTGAGAAGCATTCTAAATCACACATTTTTCCTAAGCTTTTCGTAATATACACAAATGTATAGTTTAAAATTGACTATATACATATGTGTATAATTCAAGATTTGACAATATACATATATGTATACAGTCAATTTTAAACTATACATGTGTGCATATTACGAAAAGGTTAGGGAAATGTGTGGTCCAGAATGCTTCTCAAGTTTCTCAAACAGGGTGGACTTCTCTTAGGATCCCTACCCTATAAATATATATATAGCGGAAGCTTTAAATGAGAACGATAAATATTGTGAGAACCATGAGAACGAATGGAAAAACTGCGAGAATTTGGCCAAAAACACACAAATTTTTTAATATTTAAAAAAAAAACCGCTATATTTCGTCACTAAAAAAACAAAAAAAAAATTTCGAGTAACAATTATCCATGCACATGTGCATATGTATCATTTCTTTTTGACAAATTTCGTAATACATTACCAATATTAGACAATTTCACTTTCATTTACACTACCATCCGTAATACACTACTTTTTACATTACCAATATTAGAAATGCACATGTGCATATATATATATGAACATGATATAACGTGTTTTGCTATACTACTTTGAATACACTTTCCCTTTCATCTATCATACCATCCATAATACACTACCATTACCTCCTACCATCCATAATACAATACCATTACCTCCTACCATCCATAATACAATACCATTACCAATGTTTCACTTTATGCACATTTACATCAACACCCTTCATACCATCCAAACAACATATTACATCATAAAGTGGCAAATATAACCAAACAATCAACCACTAGATATAACTAACCAAAAAACATGTATATGCGCCTACTTCGTCATTCAAAATCACAAACTTTTTGTACCAAAACACGTTATATCATGGTTATACATAATGATGCAATGTGCATTTTTAACATTGATAATGTAAAAATTAGTGTATTACGGATGGTAGTGTAAATGAAAGTGGAATTGTCTAATACTAGTAATGTATTACGAAATTTGTCATAGAAATGATACATATGCACATGCCCATCGATAATTGTTACTCGAAATTTTATTTTAGTTACGAAATATAGGGATTTAAAAAAAAAATAAATTTTTTTTGTGTGTTTTTTAGATTTTTTTAGGTATTTTTTTGTGTTCACATTGGTTCTTGTGGTTCTCGCAATAAGAGCGGTTCTCAGATGAACCCTACCATATGTGTGTGTGTGTGTGTGTGTGTGTGTGTGTGTGTATAGAGAGAGAGAGAGAGAGAGAAAGGATCCTGTAAAAAGGACCTTTTATGTGAGGTGTAGGAAGGGTTTTACACCATTAGATCTGATTTTTAATGATGGAGATCACAATGGCAAAAATGTAAATTTTGTTTGAATTTTTAATAATTAATTTGTCTTGATAGGGGTATAAGTGTCAATAAACATCAATTAAATTAAGAAAGTGTATAACTTCCCTCCCTAATATCACAATTTTCTCTCTCTCTCTCCTCCACACAAACCAGATATTATCTCTCTTCTTCACCCTAATCCGCCATTAATCATCATTATATCTAGCCAACGCAAAAAAAAAAAAAAAAAAAAAAAAAAAAAAAAAAAAAACCCCTCCTAAACCTCTTCTATGAACATCCACGATTTCTTTCTAACAATGACCGACTTGTTTCTTGCTTGACTGTGATTGGGTACAAAACACCCTGTGTTCACACAAGTGTTCCTTATTTGAAATCCAGAAGAAATATTTTAAGATTCAAGGTATGGTGTTTAATATCTGGAAACATTGTATGGTGATTCAGGCATGCTGTTTAATATCTGGAAACATTTCTATGGTGATTCAAGACATGGTGTTTAATTGTATTTCTATTCGACTTATGGTGTTTTAACATCTGAAAAAATTGTAATAAGATTCAAAGCATGGTGTTTAATATCTGGATACATTGTATGGTGATTCAGGGCATGGTGTTTAATATCTGGAAACATTTGTATGGTGATTCAAGACATAGTGTTTAATTGTATTGCTATTTGACTTATGGTGTTTTAACATCTGAAAGAATTGTAATAAGATTCAAGGCATCGTGTTTAATATCTGGAAACATTGTATGGTGATTCAGGGCATGGTGTTTAATATCTAGAAACATTTGTATGGTGATTCAAGACATGGTGTTTAATTGTATTGATATTCGACTTATGGTGTTTGACATCTGAAAGAACTGTAATAAGATTCAAGCGTGGTGTTTTAAACAACAGGAACATTGTATTTGTGATTCAAGACATGGTGTTTTAACATCTGGAACGTAGGTTGTAAAAACACCATGGATTGAACTACAAATTAATTTAAAACACCATATTATAAATGTGTTTTGATGTTTGTAAATGATGGAAAACACCATACCAAGAGCAGCTTCTGGAACGCTAGTTCTAAAAACACCAGGAATTGAACTATGAATAAATGCAGGTTTAAAACCCCATACGAAGAACATGTACTGGACCGCAGGTGAAAATGTCACACCCGTTTATGTAACACCAAGTAAAAACGTGTCCAATTATATAAAGACACGTGTCCTAAACTCTAATTATGTGAAAGAATGAGTCTGAAGGACTAAAGTTGCCAAATGATAGAAATATGTATGCGAAGGGACTAAAAGTGTCAACATGCTAATTTATGCCTCTGAGTGACCTTTTACTCGATCTGAGACTTTGTTGTGTTGAAACACGCTCTCGGGAATAATTGAAAATGACTATGAAAGTTGAAGGACCAAAGGTGTCACACCCCAACCGATGGCGGAATCATCGGGGCGTGGCACTGAGCGAAACAGATTGTCCAGAAGTCTACATAACAACTATATTTACTAAATATTTAAAGCAACACGTCCCATACCATGTCATAAATGATAATACAATTATTACAGAAAGATCTAGTCAAATTGTTCTGTTCCGACAACTCAGATTCTGTCACACCCCGATATTTCCACATATTACCGGTGGGCGCGGCGGGGAGTATCGTGACGTAGTTGATATCATCATTGTCAATACACATAATATAATAGCACAACGGAAGGCTTGGTAAATAAACTATTACAAACCATAATGTCTGAGTGTTTGAGTGAAAGAATCTACAGACTGGAATGTAATAAGATCCACAGACGGATCATAAAAGTACAAAGAAACAAAAATAACAGACTTCAGGTATCTATGGATTTGCAAGATCCTCTTATGACACCTAATAGCTCCAGCCTATTACGAGAGGTACCTGTCAATCAGTCTTTAAGAAAATACGTCAGTTTACACTAGTAAATACAATTAACTGACTCTTTTGAAAACATTTAAGAAAATTGATTTAAGTGCTCATGGCACAAATCATTTATAACTTGGGACAATTATTTAAAGATAATCTTGTATACAGATTTACATGTTTGTCATACAATTGGGGCCGGTTGGAAGCCGGTCGTGATTAACCGACTCACCATTTATAGAACCCACAAAGGAGTTATCCCCAACATGTGGGTTTATATATTATTTAGCATTTGCATCTGTCAGGTGTATGCCTACACCCCGTGCATAGGTCGTGGCCATTTTCAAATGAAATGAGCCGAGGATATCCAGGACAAGGTCGAATTAACCCCCAATGTTTATGTAACAACCCGCACTTTCGTGCGTTGTTACTACTCGATATACTCGTTACGCCTAGCACCGGAGATTCGGATCATAATGTAACTATATCGCATAGATCGCTATTCGAAGGATAAACCACATATTTTCGCAATATATTATCACTACATCACATCACGAACACTAACACTCACGATGACACTGAGTGAGGACTTATTCTACCCTCCTCGGTGGCCGTGATGTGTCGAAACGCAGACAGTTAACGCTAACAAAGACTCTCGGGTGAGTGCTATAGCTCCAGTCGTCGTGACGATGATGACAATACGAGTAAGTGGTACCCTGTCAGTCATTGTGGCACAACACGCAATAACGTTCACGATGACATCGAGAAAGGACCTATACTACCCTCCTTGATGGCTGTGAAACGTTGCTAATAATCGCACACTCGAATCGAAAACCGATTGTTATATCGGAACTTTGAAATATGGATACGTAAATACGACCCGTAGTGATATATATACATATATAATAATAATATAAATTAACTATAGAAAGCACGTACTTCAAAAACTATCGCAACGCTCAAAAATGGAAAAATCCATCGCGCCAGAGTGGCCATCCGGATGGACAGCCTCATCCGAACGGATGGGCTATCCGAACAGATAGCCATCCGAACGGATGGGCCATCCGACCCAAAACCACTTCAGCTTGTCTCTTGCCTATAAATAGCCTATCACATCACTGTTCAAGTGATGTGACAGCTCCCACTCGACCAAGCACGCTCTAGGACCCTTTTCTCTCGATTCCTCACGATTCCGGTAAGATTTCAACCTAAAACTTGTACTTCTACGATCTACACTCAATTCTACATCATTCTGTCTTTTAAAACTCGATTTCTAACCGTGAAATCTACTGATTTGAGATGTTTTAAGGTGATGTCACCAAGAGTTCATATGAACTTCAAGTTGTGACCTCATCCCATCATAAACGACTCAGATCTGGGTTATTTCCACATGTTTTGATAACAAATCTCACCTAAATCTATGTATTTAACCAAGGAACTATGCGATTTCGAGTTAAACATGAGAAACCGTCAAGAACGGCCAGATCTGATGGAACGGGGTGGTTCCCGGCCGTTAGAACGGGTCGGAACTGATGGAATTTCAAGTGTTAGTACGAAATTACACTGTCCCAGTAAAACTGCACGTATTTCTTCCGAAAACACTCAAAACAGTTGGTTGGAACGATTAAAACAGACGTGTCATCCGAACGGATCACATATCATCTGAACGGATCACATGTCATCCGATCGGATCACATGTCATCCGAACGGATCACAGCAATTTGACCAGTCAACAGGTTATCCGACCGGATAGCTTATCATCCGACCGGATGACAGCCATCCGATCCAAATCAGCATATCATCCGACCGGATGGGCCATCCGAACGGATGAGCACCATCCGACTAGATAAATGACATTTCGATGCTATTCCCACCTAACCTTACATCGTTTACTATATCCTTCAATGATTAACGCAGACGTACTCGCAACCGATCCAATCAAGTTATATTCTCGCTAAACGCGCACTGTGAGTATACTTGAACCCTTTTTAATCGCATTTTGGGTGTAACATACGTTTCTAGCAAATCGAACTTATCAAACGAATTATTCAATCAATCGAATTATCACTTGCGAATAACTGTTATGCATAGATATACGTGATACTAGTTGCATATGTGCTAGGGCTTATACTCGCGATGTCCCACCACGACTAGTATAGTACTATTGCGCTCGACGGGGTCTAGTTTGCCATCGCATATTCGAGCATCGAGGACTTACTTGGTAGTATCAGCTTGTGAGTATATATGTCGTGTGTTACGTTTATGCATGTGGAATTTCGCAACACCTTTTTATCTATTACGCTATACTTATCAAACCTGTATACTCGCCAATACTTTTGTATTGACAGATATTTTAACGTATGTTGCAGGTTAGATCGCAGGCTATATCAAATCAAGCTAGGAAGTCTAGAAACTCAACTAAAATCTAGGTTGTCGGATTTGTATTGTTCGAGAGGACAAGAAATCTGTGATAACTTACGTGATTGTATTATTTGTTAGTATGGGATAACGAATGTATTAAATATTATCGCAATATAGTTGTTATGGATTCTCTTGAGCAATCTGATTCGCCTAGTGCCGCGCCCTGATGATTCCGCCATCGGTTGGGGTGTGACAGTTTATGTTATCAAACAAGACATATTTAAACGGGTTATGTAAATTTATTAATCACAATCCGATTAAATGATTTCATACCCGACCAAGCGGTATTATTATAATACCGTATCCCAAGCCCGTATAAGGGAAAATAAGTTAAAAGTATTTACCTGAGCTAATGTGAAAGGTAACTCAGCAGTATAATCCTACAGCTTTTTGATGATACCTTCTACTGGATGCTATTTAATCTGTATAGAAGGTTTATTAACCTATTAGGATGCTAACGGGCCTTTAGTTAAGTCAAGGACTTAGACCGGCTAGCTAGAAAGAAACTTTACGGTTCTAAACGCTAAATTAAGCGGAGACCGGAATAGAATGTGGTTTAGACCCGACAAGCTTGGATACTTGTATAATATGGGTAAACTAAACACATTCTGGGATTTGAGGATTTAATGATAAGGTTAAGCCCGTTTCGGCTATTTTACGTAAACTAGTCACATAAGCCGATCCGAACGCATAAACGCGTAACGGGTAACCAAATGAATTATATACAGGTCTTAATTGTTATTATGCTTAAAATATGTTAATACATCAGTAGGATGTTAACATATATTCCCAAAAAGTAATTTAAACCAAGTTAAGTCCCATAAGGGCATTTTGGTAATTTTAATGCTTATAAAAGAGATTTTATAACAAACTGAAGTTCTGGTCTTTTGAATTCAGTAAAAATATTTAATTTACCTCATTACATCAGTAAGATATTATACATATGTGAAATTTACTATTTATGACCAAACTATGTCCCGAAAGGGCATTTTGGTCATTTCACATAGGCTTTTAAGGGCATTTTTGGAAACCTGAGTTCATAGCTTATACCTACCATAAAAATATTTAAATTTGTTTAAAAAGTCAGTAGGTAACAAGTCTTAGGTGCTAAATATGGCTTTAAACCATACTATGCACCTAATTAGCGTAAAACTCGCTAATTGATGATAATCAAGATGTTTATGAAATTCTGAGGTTTTGATCAGTTTTAAATGCTCAAGATAAATTATTTAATGTATGAAATCAGTAGGAAAAAGTTTGGCATTCAAATCCTTTGTTAATCTCATTTTATGCCTAAAAAGGGTATTATCGTCATTAACCGAATTACACAAGAACTCTATGTTTTAAATAGATTCTAATCTGACCAAAAATCTTAAAATTCCTTAAAAATAATATCTTAATAGTAGGTAATGAGTTTTGGTTCAAAATCCAAGTTTAAAGGTGCATTATGCAAGATATCGCAAATTAATCAATAAAAAGCTTCTAATTACGATATCACGCATAACTCCTATTTGGGACCAAGAACTGATGTCAAATTTTCGGGACAAGTCTAATTATCAGTAGCAAAGGTTTTTGTCCACTCACATTGCTAAAAATCTCATTTGTGTGTCAAAAGGGCATTTATGGCATTTTTAAGCATATTAACGATCAAGAGCATATAATTCAACCCGTTAAGAACCATGCAATATAACTCCAGAGGGTTATACTACTGAGTAATGTGGTCCTAATGGAAGCTTAAAACATGGGAGAATTAAGCTTAAACGGGTCAGAACTGAAAGTCAAAGCAAAAGTCAAGCTTTTGCGACTTTCGGTTATAAACTGACCTTAGACTGATAATTGTCGGGTTAGGACTGATAAAACATGTTCTAATATTAATTACCAAGTAATTAGAATGTTAAAATATAATTTAGAACTTCTGTTTTATTAATTTGATTCATTTTTAAACTTTCTGTCCAGTTTGACTTTTTGTCAAACTAGTTTGACCCGACAATTAACTAGTCAAACAAGATAATTAGGAGGTGCCCTTTTAAGGGTTAATCACCTACCTTAATATGGTTCCATAACCACTTTCATTTTGATCAGTGGTTGGACTATATGTGATTAAACCGAAAGTCAAAGCTTAATTACGATAAGTTATGAACAAAGAGTTATGAACTAACTCTCCTTATATAGTGATTTCCAAGTTCCTAGATTACTTGCAGCTGTTATGGGACATCCTAGGATCACCCCAGGTGTCCTAGTGGATTAATAATACCGTTTAACAGCCCCTAGGATCGATACAATCGAGTTTAAGGCGGTGCAACAGCTGAAACCTGCATCTGTCAACAATTTTCTGCGCTGGGCGTTTTCAGGCGGGCCGCGTAAGACTCAGTAAGAGTCTATGCGGGCCGCGACAACCTGTAAAACAGGTTAAAAACACTTTCTAACTTGGCAGCTTTAGTCCCTGGCCATTTAAAACCTTATTTAACCTTATTGTTGACATGTAAGGCCCTTGTAGTTAGTTTGTTGAGGCTCAAGGATGTATAAACAAACTTCGTTAGGCTCGGTTTCCTTAAATATCACCATAAATGCAAGTTTCATCACGTTGACACTTTTCACCCAAAGTCTTGAAAACTCACTTAACGATCTCGAAACCACGTGAAATTTTTACCACTTATTCTTGGGAGTATATTTGAATATTTTGAAGCCTCGGGTTCATTAAAAGGTCACCCAGAGTTCTGAATTAACATGTTGACACGTTTAACCCTTGTAGTTTTATAATCTTCCGATTATTTTCACAAACGGCTTCTTATATCCAATTAAGCACTCGTTTAAGAATATATTCTTCGCGTATGGTCATTCAGAGGCTCAAGTTTGGCATGTTGACACTTTTAGTCCCTTCGCATACATATTTTCACTGTTTGTCAACTTTAGTCCTTCAAACTCAATCTTTCACATATTTGGAGTTTAGGACACGTGTCTATACATAATTGGACACGTTTTTACGTGGTGTTACAGATTCTTCTTACAGACAATTGTTTATTGTTGACCTAGGTCTTTCCTAGCCTCGATTTCACAGCAAAGTAAGCAAATAAGCATCCTAAGCACCTGTCATATACGTTAAAGTAAAGGTCAATACACATAGTGTAAAGGTGAGCATACAAGTTTAATAGATATAATAGAGTTCGAAATTGATTACGCATAACCAGCATGTACACAAAGTGAAATGAGGCATGTTAGTTATCGACATGAAACTATTGATATCAATGACTGCGGGTTAACTGCCCAAGGCAGTTCGCCATACATACTCACCACTGTGAGCCATGTAGGTAATTGTCCTTTACAACCCCTGAGTGAACAGGTGCTGAGTCCAAACTAATAGTACTATCGTTGCTAAGGCAAGTAGACAGCATCCATGTGTAAACATAACAAACAAGCATTCATTAAGTCACGTATAACATGTGGCAACGGTTAGTGTTAAACGTATTGCGTAGTGTGTTCGATGTGATTTTGAATAAGTAACGTATGTAACACCCAAAAATGCATAAAGCAAAAAGGGATCGAGTATACTCACAGCGATTGATGGATTGAAGGGAGCGCTAGAGAGTAGGGTTAGCCTGATTAGAACGATAGCATAACGGTAAGTGACGCGTAAAACGATGCAAGTATTAGTGGGTTGGACAGCAGTTCGATCGGATGGTAGTCCGATCGGACAGCCGGTCGTGCGAGTGACAGTCCTCTCGGATGGTCATCCGATCAGTTGACCTTTCGAGTGGATTGTTTCTTCCTTCAGGAAGGATGTGTTTGTGTATGATGGCTTGACTTTTGAAGTTTTTTTTTTTGTAGCATTTTTGAAAACATAGAAGTATCACTGCCTTTTAGGTCAGTCGATCGAATGGTCGTTCGATCGGACAGCAACCCGATTGGTTGGACACTTTAGTGAGAACAAGTTCACTGCAGTATGACATTCGATCGGATGGTAGTCCGATCGGGTGGCATCCCACTGGTATTGAACATGTTGAAAATTGTTTAAGTGTTGAAGTCTGATCATTACATGGTTAAGTGGTAGTCCGATCGAATGGTAATCCAATCGGTCAGCCCTTCATTCAATGTTCATCCTTCAAGATTTTGAAAAACAAAAGTTAAGTGTGGGGCCAATGTGCAGAACGATCGGGTGACCACCCGTCCGGATGACAGTCCGATCGGATGGTAGTCCGATCGGACGACATTCCGTCCTGGTCGTTCCATTCATCTGACACTTGGTTGTTTTGATTGTTTGTCGTTTTATCGAGATGTGTTGATATCGTGCTAACCAACAGAACCCCATCCTAAACCCTAGTGACCCGATTGAACAGGAACCAGCCAAGTTCAGTCAGTCCACCGGTTCAAGTCGGTTGTTCTTGGTTAACCCGGAATCGGTAGTCTCGTGGATAGAGTCCAAGTTCTTGAACCAACATAATCCACAAGAATGAGTAGATAGTCGGTACAAGCTCTGGTTCTATCGGTTTTGAGTGCATTGAGTGTAAAAGAGTTGAAAGAAAGTTGGAAAACCATCTTTCAATCCTTTTCACCGTGAATATGTTTAGATCTATGAAAGATCTTTGTTTGTTTATGTGGAAATCGGTTAGATCTAAGTTGTTCTCGGAGGATTGAAGCCAAAACATGAAGTTCTCAAGAACACCTTGATGACGTCATCCTAGAACACCTCAAATCTAGTGATTTCACGGTTAAAAGTTAAGATTCAAAAGATAGAAAGGTGTAGAGTCAAGTGTAGATCAAAGATGTATAAGATTTAGGTTGATATCTTACCGGAATCGCGAGAAAATTGAAGAAAAGTGAGGTTGAAGTGCTGGTCGGACGACAGAGAGCAAAAATGGAAAGTTTGATGTTGACATGGGGAATTTATAGGGTTACCCAAAGTGGAAAGGGGCTGGTCGATCGGTTGGCAGCCCGGCCGACTAGCTGGTCGATCGAGCTGTAGCTCGATCGAACCGCTGGTCGATCGGCTGGTCGCCTGGTCGATCAGTCACTTGGTTCGAATGTTCGGTGCATTGAGTTTTACCGTTTCGATTGCGATTACGTGCGTTGCGATGCGATAGCATTTCCTATTCAAATTACTTTTAATCCTAACTACTATATCTACATACAATCATCCTTAATTCACTTGCGTTTAGCGTTTGCGATTCGATTACGATTCGAGTTTCGATTGCATTTCGATTGATTATCACAACATAACATAAATAAACATGCACAAGTAACACATAAGAGGCATACACACACATAACCATATCCAAAAATACGTAATTCGAGTTGCGAGCGCGATTGCGATAAGCGATAAGCGATCATATATGCGATAATTATCGAATAAACCTCGATCATTAATAAGTACTCCACATAATACAACTAACGTTAAGCATAACTTAAACTATCTACGAGTCAAAGAAGTCAAAACAGGAATTGAGCAAGGAGTGACAGATCGCAATCTTTTCTCCCTTTGACTTTAATCTTGAATTTGGCTTTGACTTTTGAAACACGGGGTGTTACAGCCTCCCCTACTTAAGGGAATTTCGTCCCGAAATTAGGCTGAAGCCGTATCAAACAACTACAGGTACTTCGCCTTCATGTCGCTTTCGAGTTCCCAAGTGAACTCTGCGCCTCGTTTGCCTTCCCATCGGACTTTCACAATAGGAATGCGCGAGCGTCTGAGCTGCTTGGTTTGGCGATCCATGATCTCGACAGGCTTCTCCAAGAAGTGTAGTGTTTCGTTTATTTAGAGGTCATCAAGAGGTACAATTAAATCATGCTCGGCCAGGCACTTTCGGAGGTTAGAAACATGGAAAGTCGGGTGGACGTTACTAAGTTCCTCCGGTAGTTCGAGTGTAACACCTCGTAAAATCATGCCCAGTAAAGTTAAGACACGTGTCACGTAAAGCAAACACGTCATAAACTCGGATCAAGTTAAAGATGTATGGCAGGATTTAAAAGTGTCGACATGTTAATTTATACCTCTGAACGACCTCGTTATAAATCCCAAGACCCAAATCTATATTATAAACATCTGATATATTCAAGTACGATTATTTTGATAATGTATAATTCAAATTGGCACAAGAAATGGATCCTATGTTCCATACGACAAATTCCTTTAAAAGAATTCATAATGCATCCAAGAACCTCATCATGCATGGCGGCACATGTAAAGGTATGCCAACTTGATACATGATCCCCTCTACAAGGAAATGACATAAGATTCGAAGTTGTAAAGTTGCATGGTCAAAGCTTAAAAGTTTACAAATTTTTGTTTTCTGATGAAGGCATACGGACCGCAAAGGATCCACCTTACGGTCCGTAAGATAGTAACTGGGCAAATTAATTCGAGGTCTGTTACGGGCCGCAAAGACAAAGTCTTACAGTCCATAAGAGGATCTTACGGTCCGCAAGTCTCCCTGCTTACGGTCCATATGCGATCGCCAGCATCAAAAACACCCACAGGTGTCTGTTCAGCAAGTTTAACCGACTTAAATCACTTGTTTTCAATACCATGTGCTGCACAAACTTGTTTTTAGGCTCTAGGGACACTTGTAATTGATCAGGGATCCCCTCATAGGCTTGTTTGTCATGATCATGATGAATCAAAAGCACTATATAAAGACTTCAATGTTGCAACTTTTGATCATTCATTCAAACCCAACTTCTGGAGCTTTTTGGAGTTCAAGATCAGTCCCTAAGCATCTCTAGTCATAATTAGGACCTTGGTAAGCTTCCTTAACCTTTCTTAATCGTGTTTTACTTAGTTAATTAGCTTAAAGTCAAACCGTCGTAATTATGGTTTGACTTAACGATTTATCACTAACCGTCCAGTGATCCAGTGATTAAACAAATTGAAAGTAGTTATAAGTTGGTAATTATGTGGGCATTACACCCTTAAAAGGGCACCCTCTGATTCCCGCTCTAACTAGGTCAAATGTCGGGTCAAACTTAATCCGAAAAAGTCAACAGAACCTTAATTTTCAAATTAACACGCAATTAGCAATCTAGAAGGCATGCAACCTATTTTATCACTCATATAACTTGGTAATAAATGTAAGAACATGTCTAAACATGTCCGACTCGACAATTTTCAGTTTAGGACTGGTTCAGAACCGAAAGTCGCATACTTTGACCACTGCTTTGACTTTCAGTTCTGACCCATATTAGCATGATTTAGAAATGCCTAAGAGCTTCATTAGGACTGGGTTATATGTTAGTATAACCCTCTGTGATTGGTTCGTTGATTGTCCGACTCGTTTACACGTTTCCGTTAATTGCTTAATGTTGACCATAATGCCCTTTTGACCATAAAACGAGAATTTTGGAAATGTGAGAGGACAATAATCTTTGTTACTGATTTATAAACATGTCCCAAAATTTTCACATCAGTTTGAGGTCTAGATTAGGAGTTATGCTCAATAGCGTAATTAGAACGCTTTTTATTAATTAAACGACGTCATTAGCGTAAAGCCTATCTAAACCCAATTTTTGACACCAAACATTTTACCCACTGAAGTAATATAATATTTTGGGATTTTTGAAGATTTTTAATTATTTTTAAACTGATCATAACATAGGGTTAGTGCCTTGATCCGGTAATTACCGATTATACCCTTTTTGATTATAAAATGAGTTTTACATAACCTTTTGATACAAAATATTTTGCTACTGATCCTATATGTTAAATGAAGTATTTTGAACTTTATAAGCTAATCAGAAAACTCAGATTTCCTGTTATAACCCGGAAATCGCTTAAAACGACTTTTTACGCGTTTTGAACGCGTAGTATGAGTTAAAAATCATTTTGTCATACAAGACTTATCACCAACTGATATAACTTATTAAATTAAGTATTTTTACTTATTAATTCAGACCTGAACTTCAGAATCTTATTTAATCCATTTTATAGTCTTTAAAATGACCAAAATACCCCTATGGGGCTTAATTTGAGATTTAACTCGTTTTGGGCATAATGGAAGGTATCCTACTGATATCACAACATATTTAAAGCATAATAACTTAGGAAACATGTTTATGACTCACACGGGTACCCATTACGCTTCTTGCGCGTTCGGTTCGGTTTATGTAACTAGTTTGCATAAATCAGCCGAAACGGGTCAAACCTTATCATACGTGTCTCAAAATCCAGAATGTGTTTAGTATACCCATATTATACAAGTCTCCAAGCTTGTCGGGTATAAACCACATTCTATTCCGGTCTTCGCTTAATCGTGCGTTTGAACCGTGTCTTCCTTTAAAACTAACCGGTCTAAGCTTAGTCTCAATAAAAGACCCGTTAGAAATCTAATAGGTAATTATAAACCTTTGTTCCAGAATAGGAGACCCGGTAAAAGCTACGTGCACTTTCTATTTGTGATTATTACTTGCAAAGGTAAATACTTTTAACTTATTTTCCCTATACGGGCTTGGGGTACGGAATATAAAATACTGCTTGGTCGGGTATTGAATATTTAATCGTATGAAGGTTAAATTATTGAAATATCCCGTTAAAATTGTTTTGTTTGCTTAAAGCCTTTGGGGGGTTATGACCATGTCTCGGATATCCTTGGCATCATTTTACGAAATGGCCACGACCTAAGCACACAGGTGTAGGCGTACACCCGTTAGTGCACATATAAATAATAAGGTTTAACCGCCGGTTTCGGGAATAACCCGACGCGGGACTATATCATGTGGTGTGTCTATTAAGCTCTAACCCGGTGTCAACCCGGGCTACTGAACGCATAAGGAACATGTAATTCTTTTACAAGTTTATATATAAATAATTATCCCAAGTTATAAAATGTTTTGTGCCACGTGCATTCAAATCAATTTCTAAACCTTTTCAAAATGAGTCGGTTAATTGTATTTGCCAGTGTAAACTGACGTATTTTCCCAAAAAGGTTAAGTGCATGTACTACTCGAAATAGGCTGGCCTCTCCTTAGCATCAATAAGAGTCTCGCAAGCTTGGATGCATTTAAATCTGTTGAACTACGTTTCCTGTTTATTTGATCTGCCTGTGGATCTGTTTCAACTACTTGTGATACTTGATATTACAATTTATTTAGTTGAAATAAAATCTATCTTTTTCTTCCGCTGTGCATTTAAATTTGTGTTGTTTGACTATGATGATATCAACTACGTCACGTTACTCCCCACTGGGCCCATCGGTAATACGTGGAAATATCGGGGTGTGACATCGAGTCTGTAGGCGACTTTTTTTTTTTGAACTTGCCTTTCTTCCCTTGTAGTTGTTTCGCTGTATGTTGTCGCGTTCAAGAGAGAAGGCGGAAAAATGGGTACCATTAAGAAGAAACCTGATGAAGAACTTTGGTACCATCGTATTGTAAGAAAATTTGTTCTTCCGCGGGATGCGGATCTGTCTGCTCAGCCTG
This sequence comes from Helianthus tuberosus, assembly GCA_030545235.1. Taxonomy (NCBI): domain Eukaryota; kingdom Viridiplantae; phylum Streptophyta; class Magnoliopsida; order Asterales; family Asteraceae; genus Helianthus; species Helianthus tuberosus. Next base: position 187,807,447 of record CM060447.1, read on the forward strand.
CTGCTGGCGCTGGTAAGCTATGTGCATATTGGTTTACTGTTCGCTTTTTGCGCTTTTGAGTAAAATGTTTTTTATGATTCCGTAGGTGAGTTGTTAAACTTGGGCATAGGCCCTGAGAAGAAGAGGCGCGCGGCGACTTCTACTTCTGCGCCGAAGAAGAACGAAGCCGATAAAGCTCAATCTTTGAAAACAAAAAATGTTGGAGAGAAGAAAGGTATGCGCTGTTCCTCGGACTCCTGGTGTGATTATGTGGTGGTTTCTGATTCTCTGGAGGGTCCTACGCCTGCAGTTATCGTTAGGAGGCCAAAACCTGAACCGAGAGATACTGCTGATATCCCTCCATCCAACCCAAATGATCCCATTGACTTGGAATCTAGTCCTGAACACTTGGTGCACAGGAAGGCCGGTAAAAGGAAACAAGCTGATACTGATGCTGAGGGTCAGCCCTCTAAGAAGATCCAGAGGAAGAAAATTACCAGGAAGGGCAATCTGGATGCTTTCATTTCGGAATCTGCTCCTTGTAAGTGTTGTCTTTACTTCTTTCCTTATGTGCATTAAATCTTTACAGACTTTGTTGTTTTTATTTCAGAAGTTCCTGTTTCTCCTGTGTCCACAGAGCCGCAGCCTGTGGTTAATGAAGAACTCCCACCTTCTCCTCCGTGTGCTTTTGTTGTTGATTAGTTAAAGACTACGGAGGTTCCTGAAGGTGTGGAGGAGACTATTGAGGCTGATAAGCCTGTTGATGTTACTGCAGAAGTTGAAAAAGTTGTTGATCCAGGGGTTGTAGGTGGTGCTGGTAATCCACGAACCCCTGAAACTGTTGCTCAAGACCTGGGGAAAGAACAAAGTGCTCAGAAAACTCCTACTTCAACTTCTTCTCCTAAACCTTCTGACGCTATGCCTGAGCGTGTTGAGAAGGCTTCTGTTGAGGAGCAAAGCTCATTTGCTGGTGTTGATAAAAATTCTCCAATCCGCCCAGAGGAAACCCTGGGGGATTACTATTATAGGACTTACTCGGAGAAAGATGCTTCTGAACCTCATGCCCTGTTTAGAATTTGAAGAAAGGTGACATTTTCTCGGATTGGCATGTGTGTCGAGATTGGCTGCAGGGAATATTTCCGCCTGGGGAGATCAAGTTTCAAGAAAGCCGGTCTTATGAACAAACTTATCAAGCTTACCTTGAGGAGACTACTTCTCATGCTTCTACCACTCATCGCATAGTGCGTGAGTGGTATAGTATACATAAGGATTGGGAAGCTTTTAGGGTTTCCCAGAAGAAGTTTGCTAGTGATGAAAGGCGCTAAGCTCAGCTAAAAGCTAAACTGGAAGCTGATCAAGCCAATTTTGAGGCCGATCGTAAAACCGAGGAGTGGTCTATCGCAGGTTGGAAGAGGAAGGAGAAAGCTGATGCTGCCCTCCTTTCCGAAGAACGCAAAAACTGGAAAAGAATTTGCGAAAAAGATAATGCTGAGAAGGTAAATCTTCGCAATGTCATCAATAATCTCAAGGCTGAGATTGAAAAATTAAAGAGACAGGATGCGGAGCTAGAAAGGTTGAAAAAGGAGAAAGCTAATGCAGAAGCTGCGCTGGAAGAAGCGCGTTCTCATAGGGAGCGCAGTGAGCAGCGAGAGGTACAAGCTTGCACCACTCTTGCTCTTAGAGATAAAGAGTTAGAAGAACTTACTGCTTTGCTTTCTGGCCAGGAACAACTTAAAAGGGACCTGGAGCTTGCGCACTCTGAAAAAGCTGAAACTTCTCGCCGTTTGACCGAAACTGAAGAGAAATTAGAAAACTCTGAAACGGCGCGAGCCACGGCGGAGAGCAAGCTTGAACCTTTAAAGAGTGATATGGCGTGGCTAAAAGATCGTGGAATTGCTTGTGTAAGTTGCTTGCCCTTTCTCTTCTTTTTTGTTTTGGGTTTGTTAACGCGCCTTCTTGTTATTTACCCTTTCCTATTTTCATAGGTTGCTGAATCAGTGTTAAATTCTGAAGAGTTGGATAAAACCGTTGCGCGTTTAGTTGTTGCTGCGCGAAGAAACGGGTACGCCCAAGGATATGCTGAATGTTCTCATCATGTAAATAGCGCTTTGAAGGTTGATTGGGATATTAGCAAATCTGCGACTTATGGCGTGAATACTGGTGCTGCACTTGCTGCTTTAAAGGCAGAATTTAACAACTTGCAACTTCCAGTTATGGATCTGATAAATGTTGCGCTGCAATCTGATGATCACGTAGCACAACTAAAAGAAATCTTTCCGGATGAGGATGAAGATTTGGCGTAGGTTGAAAATGTGTTGAATAATTTTCTTGTAATATTTGGGATGTATATCCCTTTTTTTGTTGGTGTGCTGTTGCGCAAGTAACTAAAACACTGCCATGTTTGATAGTTTTTAGGGCGTATATGTACGCTAAGAATAGTATGTCATGTTTTTCGTTTTACAATATCTTGCATGAATACGATTACTTTTATTGAGTAAGGCGAATAAAGTTGGTATAAAGCTCATGTGTGAACTTATGGTCGATTGTGACGTAATCACTGACCGTTCATGAGGCTTTGTTTTGTAGTTACCATAATGTTTTTGCGCTTACTAAAAGAAATTGCATGCACTTTGTAAGAAAAACATCCAAATAATAGAAACTTTGCTATTTTATTTAGGGATAGAGCACAGAGGCTATTACAAAGTTTGCTAATATAATTATATGAAACTTAACTTACTCTCTAACTTTCCCGCTTCGTTTGATAGATCATGTTTTTCCGCGGGGAATTCATAGAGTTGTCTCTTAAGTTTTCACCCTTTTGCTTGGGCCCTCCTCACCCCGGGTTATCTGCTTTATTTCTTTGCACACATTTTGGAGCAAATGTGTGAGCTCGCCGCTCTTGAGGGCTTTTTCTATTTCTGTGCGTAAAGAAATGCAGTTGTTAGTGGTATGACTGCTGTCCTTGTGATACTCGCAATATTGGGCAGGGTATTGTCCACGCTTGTTTTTCATGGGGATCAGAAGTTTGAATTGATAGTCTTCAGTACTCAAAACTTCCGTTGGGGTCTTTGTTAAGGGAGTCCACTGTCTCTCCCTATTCTCCTGTTTGGTCTCCCTCTGCGCGGTAAGTTTGTTGATCGTTGCTCGAGCATCTTCAGACGAATGATTTGTCAAGCCAGAATCACGCCATGACTTCTTAAACTTTCTCCCGCCAGTGGAGCCTAAGTCCGCGGGTCTATTATGTGGTGGCGGCGGCCTATTTGTGGTAAGGTTCTTTTCAGTTTGAGAATAAACTTTTGCCGCCGCCATTACCTTCTCCCAGCTCTTCGGAAGGCCTTCTGTACCGGATAAGACCTTAATCATGTCATCGCACCTAACCGCGTATTTGAATTGAGCGCGGATTAGTTTCTCATGAACACCGACAATCTCCAATACCTCTTTGTTGTATCTGGTGATAAAGTCCACCAGATTTTCGTCATCGTGGCGCCAAATGTTCATTATGTCAGATGTATCGCGAATGGAACGCCGTTGTTGGCTAAAATGCGTCAGAAATTTTTCGCGCAGATCTTTCCACGATGCGATCTGTCCGATTGGCAGGTTATCGAACCAGATTCTCGCCGCGCTGGTTAGGGTCTGTATGAACAGATGGCACCATAATGGGAGGGTCCAGTCCCCAACCAGACCTGCGCTGGTAAACACTCTTAAATGATCATCTGGGTTTGTCAACCCGTTGAATTTTCCCACATTAGATGGTAATTTTTCTTTCTCAAGCGGCGCGAGAGCTATTTCCATGATGAATTTCGAATTTTCCTCTGCTTCCGCAGGGCGGTAAATCAAATCGTAATTATGCTCGGCCTCCGGGTTGTAAACCGCACGAGGTCTGCATTTGTTGTAATTGGGCTGCAAGCGGTTAAACACACTGGTATTCTCACTCACACGATAGGTTGGATCAGATTCATCGGTGTGAGTGTTTCGTTGAAGACCCAGCCTGGTATGGACTGATTGTCTGTGGTTGGGGTGTGCTTCGTCACGATACTCTCTCTGATGACTTCCTGACTGAGTGTACTCATGCTTTGAAGCAGATCTGGAGTTAACTTCTGTACTCTTGTAAGATGGATCCTCCCGTTGGGAAGCATTAGCACGAGATCCTGGTCTCCGTGGTTGAGTTAGGGGAGCAGTCTGTGCACACAGCTGTGTGTATACTGCGTTTAGTGCCCCTTGAGACCTAACGTACCAGGAGATTGGAGTTTCTCCTGGTGGTAAAATTGATTGAACAGGATCTGCTGGTAACACTCCTGGAGTGACAGGTTCGTTTACTCGGTTGGATTGGACCTCATTATCATCGGAGACTTCCTCCGGAATTCCTTCAGGTTGGACGTTGTTACCAAAATTCGGCCGAGGGCCGGTTTGCCGGTGAGCTGATGTCTCTTCCATGAGCAAATGGAATCAACGAAGTGAATCGAAAACAAGAGAAAAACGGGTGAAACAGAGAAAAAACGGTGGGCGCCAATGAAGAAACACTAGATAAACAACCGGGATCGAAATATCTAGGGGGTTTGGATCTGCATAAAAGGGTTTGTTCTCTCTCATTTGATTCGATTATGATTGACCTTCTTCTCTGATAAAACTCTGCAAAAAAGAAGCACCGTTAGCCTCGTCAAGGGGAGAAAGGGGTTCTCTCCTTGACCCGACTCCGGTGTGAGAATAAGTATGGGTTATGAAGAAGAAGATGTATTGAAGAAGTGTGTGTAACTTAACTTTCATACCTAAATTATTCTCGTATTTATAGCCGGGAATTTTGGGAGGGAAAATCTGTTATTGAAAAGTTGACGGAAGATGCTAACGCCGTAGCGGTTATTTTTCTCCATCGTTACTTCCTTTGATCCGACGTGAGAGCACACGGATCGTTGTTTAGATCAAAGGCTGGGGTATTGCCACGTGGAAAGTGGACAGGTGATGATCTCTTTCCATTTCCATGCCATCACCGTGACTCTAAGGGAAGCTGGGGAGATGACACGTGGCCCAGACGGTTGTAACCGTCTGGGTGGTGCATGATTAAGTCTTCTAGAAGATTACTGCTGTAATCTGGTGTGACTCTTTACCATGTGGTATCAGTTAAGTAAATAATATTTAAGTCTGGATATTATTAAGCGGTAATGCTTGTCTTAGGATTTTCATCCTTTATGAAAGTGCAAGGATTTGTGGTTTCCTTTTTGGCGCGCGAGTGTTGCCTGTTATTTGTCTTAAACCTTTTTGTAAAACCAGTGAAAGGGACTGAAAAGACAAGGTTGTGGTATGGTCCCAAGTACTTTATATGAGGTTTTTGGGACCTTACCCCTTCAGTTTTTGACAGGAAATATGCCACCGAGGTTCCGAAGAGGAGGAAGAGGTAAGGGGCCAATCAGCGCCCCCAACGATCATGAAGCCGGGCCTTCACACCGGCGAACTCCTTCTGCTACCATGAGTGCCGATCCTTAAGGAAACTGGAGGACCTATTTGGAGCCCGCTAGACGATCTGTCTCGCATAGCTCAATGCCTCCTAATCGTCACTCCTTTGGGCCGCAATTAGAGAACGAGCCCGAAGACTCATGCCACTCCCTCTTGCCATTGCAACGGTCCTTTTCGCACCATTCCTTTGGCGACCCCACTCCTGTCTTCCAGGGCCGGTTCAACCCGGCAAACTATATTGAAGAACCAGTGGGTTTTAACCCACTAGGACCGGAAGACCATTTCTCGGGAGACCATGCAATGGACATGGACGAGGACACGGATCCCGTCGAGCCTGCAACCGGGACTCCCAACCACCCCATCGAGATCTCTGATGGATCGTCCTTCCATGGATCACCATACCGTGGTCCAGACAGCTATCAGGCGAGATTTAACCAGTATGAATGGTATTTTACACCTTCTCACCATTCATCGCCTCAGCAGCAGGATCCCTCCAAGGATTCGCGTTTCGTGGCAGTCACGCCACCGCCACCACCGCCGCCAGTACATCAAGTACCTCCAGAACCACTAAGGCGTAGAAGAACAGGGGCACGAATGTCCGTGCGAGAAAGGGATTTTCATTTTATCACCCCCCAACACTCAAGTAGCAGTCACTATCCACCACTGCATGAAGACCCATAAATGGGTGGGCCTTCAAATCCAGTTTCAGAGGTAGATTCTGCACCTATTGCACCACCACTATTGGGTTTTGGTAACCCGATTCCTATATACGCCGGTTCAACGGCGTACAATCCATTTGAGCAGCTGGCTCACACAAATTACAACTATGCTGAAGCCGACCCATACCTTGTAGCGGCTAACTACAACGCCCTTCATCCTGAAGGACCATATGGAGCCCCCTGGGGAGTGGGATACCCAGCTCGTGGGTATCAAACACCTGCTCAACCTCAGTTTCAGCACCAGCCGCAGCCACCACGGTTTTCCCCACCGGAACAGGAGGAAATCCTCCAAAGGCTAAGCCAGGTGGAACATGACTTTCAAGAAGAACGTAGGAACAACCGGGGATTTCTCAAGGGCCTAGCAAGCTTACTAAAAGGAAAGAAGAAGATGGATCACTAAATCCCAATATGTATTATTGTATTCCCCTATTTCAATCAAGTCCCTGCGTGGACATTTATCTATGTACTTAGTCCCTGCGTGGACTTGTCTTTCTTAGTCCCTGCGTGGACTTATCTTTCTGTAGTCCCTGTGTGGACATCTATTGTAGTAATCAGTCCCTGCGAGGACTTGTATGTACAGTTTAGCCCCTGCGTGGGCAAGTTGTTTCTGTTAAAAGTCCCGTTTAGGGCAATATGTACTCCTTTTAATGTTTAATGGAATGTTAAGTTTAAAAAAAAATTCATTTTTTTTCATTATATGCATAAATATATTATACATGAAATAAATAAATCAAAAAAATCATTCCTCTTATAATAATCTGCCTATTAAATATTAAATAAGAATCTTAAAGGTATAACCTAGCCTGCATGTTAGTGTAAGACTTGGCCAAGATGGTAGGACCTGTTTAAAAAGATTCAAAACCCTGTTAACATCTGAAAACATGTTAACACTCCTGGCAGACGTGATCCATTAAGATCACACACGCCATTCTTATAATTGGATTCTTCAAAAGATTCCTAACCTAACCTGATGATCTATAAATCTTGGGTTTAAATCATTAATTAAGATGATCCTATATTAAACATCCATTAGTGATGTAGTGCCTACGGGCCATATTCATTGTCATATAAGACAAAAGACAGTAGTAGTCTACAACTCCCTGTCAAAGAAAGGTAATGAACTATGTTCAAACCTGAATGCCTTGATTCTCTGAAATCATGGCTAATGATTTAAAAATGTCCCTGTGACTAGGCCTTTTGTGCCACTAATAATACTGTTATTGTTTTATAATTAGGATAAGTTATAATAAAAATCCTAAATAAATATGATTAGCAAATTAACCAAATAAGGTCTATGTTTACCATGGTTAATGAATTGCCATAAAAGACAATTCCATAATAAACTCCCAAATAAAATATTGTCAATATCTTATGTAACAGTTCAAACTACATGGCTGACTCGGATGAGATCAACAGTCGGCCAAGGGAGAATCATGACACCACCAGGATTAATGTAACTGGTGCAGAACTGCAAGCATTAATTGACAATGCTGTTACAAAAGCCTTGGATAGGCAGTATAGTGAGTCGAGCGGTACTCGAAGCAGAGCCCAATCAGTACCCCATTCCAAGCCTAAGACTCATTCAGAGGCTCACAGCAAGCCACCCTCCAAGAAAGAAGAGCCAAAGAAAGACGATGACGATCATCACTCCTCAAATCAGCAAAGTGTCCCATCAAAGAAGATCGAGCTTAAGCAGGAACCGCGTGGTAAGTCCTGCACATATAAGTATTTTGTCTCATGCAAACCGAGAGACTTTACTGGGGAAAAAGGAGCTGTCGACTGCATGACTTGGTTAGAAGAAATGGACACTGTGGTTGATATCAGCGGGTGCGCTGATAAGGATGTGGTAAAGTTCGTATCTCGGTCATTCAAGGGCGAGGCATTAGCTTGGTGGAGGTCATTAATCCAAGCTACCGGGAAAATCCCATTGTACAATCTGTCATGGGATCAGTTTGTGACGTTGATTAAGGAAAACTACTGCCCTCAGCATGAGGTTGAAAAGATTGAATCTGATTTCTTGTCTTTGGTTATGAAGAATCTGGACTGTCAAGCCTACCTTACCAGCTTCAATACAATGTCAAGGTTGGTTCCTTATCTTGTGACACCGGAACCCAAGAGGATAGCTCGATTCATCGGGGGTTTAGCCCCAGAGGTTAAGGCCAGTGTGAAAGCCTCTAGACCAGCTACCTTCCGGTCAGCAGCTGATATAGCGTTATCTCTTACTCTGGACGCGGTCAGGCAGAGATCGCTGAGTAACACTGATGCCGAGAACAGGAAGCGTGAGGATGATAACTCACGACGATCAGATAAGAGACCTAGGGGAAACAATGACCACAAAAAGGGTTCTGGATCTAAGAAAGATGGTCATCAGTCGGGTGATAAACCCAAATGTAAGATCTGCAAGAAACATCACTTCGGAAGTGCAGATATGAGTCGAAATCCCAGTCACAGCCAAGGGCATGTGGGATTTACAAGTCTTCTGAGCACAAGTGTCACAGCCCCCGACCCGGTTTGACCCGTTTCAGGAGCCGCGGGACAGAAAATCCCGTGGTAATAATTTAATAGTGGAAGTTTTCTTTAGGATCTTTTTAAAATTTCAATTTCTTGATTATTTTATTTCACAACTCGGGATAAAACCCGGTAATTTACAATTATCTGATTTCACTGAGAAATCTTTATTTTTACAAAACATGTTTCTTTATTTTATATTGAGCCACATCCTTAAGCTGATAGTGCTTTATGACATTATTCCTGGATCACAACAGATCACCTGAAACATGTTTGAAAAAGGTTTTGTCAGTGGGAAATACTGGTGAATCATTCTTTTTACTAAAATGACACGGTTGTTATAATTTACAGTATTAAGAGCGATTACAATGTTTCCTGATATCAACCAACTACCCACGGTATTTGTCACTCGACTCGTTTATGTGACTATGGTCATATCACCCATTGGCTGCCCCAATGGTGACGATTATCAAGTAATGTATACAAAACCCCACATACCGGCTGTAATTTGGTGATTACAAAGACTTAATCCCTGTAATTATAACCTTGAAAATAAACATACTTTTGAAAGTAATTTGATAAAAAGAGAATGACTCACATTGCAGATTTAATATGAACAGAGCTTAGTCTACTGATTAGCCTTGATAACCTAGTTTAAATAACAATGCACACAAACTAGGTTAGTAACTTAATACAGCATTTACGATAACTCACAAGATTAATCCTTCACAACGAATGACAAAGTGCGATACTTAAACATCCATCGAATTAACGACGAATGACAAAGCATTAACCCTAATGTGGGCAGCACTTAAACATCCATTGGATAGTTTAATCAACCGGACATTGAATCGTAGCAGCGATCAAGTTATTACCCTGTATTGCGGCAGCACTTCGTGAATCGTGTGTGTTTTTGTAGTAAACAGCGTCTAACTTTGTGTACGTAAAGAAATTTTTCGTCGAAACATGCAAACAGTTCTAGCCCCAAGCCCCTGTATTTATAGCTTAAATTGGCACCTCCCGCGTGTCGCAACAGGGACACCTGCATCTGTCGTGTGTCGCGGGGGAAGCCAAAGTAGGCTAGGCCTGCTTCGTCACCTATCTAGCCCTGATGAGTCGACGTTGCATGAAATTTCAAATTCGACAGCATTTTATAAGGATAATCGTTAATAGGGAATACCCCCCCTTGATTTTTAGGGGCCCTAATCCTGATTCTGATTATTCTGAAAATTTTAGGTTTTATGCAAAATCACTTGGGTGTCTTAATTAGGGTTTCCTATTGGACAAATTAATTTAATAAATAGGACTTTTGATGAGAGTTGTTACATCCTCCCCACCTTAATAAAAATCTCATCCTCGAGATTTACTGGAATAAGTAGGGATACTTTCGTTTCATTTCAGATTCCAGCTCCCAAGTGTATTCAGCTCCTTTCTTTGAATCCCACTTGACTTTAACTAGCACTAGTCGTTTGTGCTTGAGAAATTTCACCTTTCTGTCTTCTATTTGAAGAGGGTTCTCAACAAATTTTAACTTTTCGTTTACCTCTATGTCTTGAAGAGGTACTACCAAAGATTTGTCTGATAGGCATTTCTTAAGGTTGGATACATGAAATACATCATGTACTCCAGCTAACTCTTCTGGTAGTTGTAAACGATAAGCAACTGGTCCTATACGTTGGATCACTAGAAATGGTCCTACGTATCTTGGACTTAGCTTTCCTTTCTTACCGAATCGAACAACTCCTTTCCAAGGTGAAACTTTCAATAGTACTTTGTCTCCCACTTGGAATTCCAACGGCTTCCGTCTATTGTCTGCATAACTCTTTTGGACGATCTCGAGCAGTCTTTAATCTTTCCTTGATTTGATAAATTTTGTCGGTCGTCTCTTGCACTATTTCAGGACCTGATAATTGACTTTCTCCTATTTCTGCCCAACAAACTGGAGTTCTGCACTTTCTTCCATACAGTGCCTCGAATGGGGCAGTTTCAATACTTGAATGATAACTATTGTTATAGGAGAATTCAATTAAAGGTAAGTGATCGTCCCAATTTCCACCAAAATCTATCACACATGCTCTAAGGATGTCTTCTAGAGTTTGAATTGTCCTTTCACTTTGTCCGTCTATCTGAGGATGATATGCAGTGCTTAGATTTAGTCGAGTTCCCATTGCTTCTTGGAAACTTGTCCAAAAATGGGAAGTAAAACGACTATCTCTATCGGAAACAATGGAGAGTGAAACTCCATGTAAAGATACGACTTCATCTACATACAACTTTGCCAACCTTTCCATGCTAAAGGTTTCTTTCATAGGTAGAAAGTGAGCTGATTTGGTTAATCGATCCACAATTACCCAAATCGCATCATTACCTTTTCTGGTTTTGGGTAACTTAGTAACAAAATCCATTGTTATGAGTTCCCATTTCCATACAGGCATTTCTAATTGTTGTAGTAGACCTGAAGGTTTCTAGTGTTCTGCCTTAACTTGTGAACAAGTAAGACATTTAGAAACATATCGAGCTATATCCTTTTTCATTCCTATCCACCAAAAGTTATTTCTTAAATCTTGGTACATCTTATTGTTTCCAGGGTGCATAGTATACCTAGATTTATGGGCTTCTTCTAAAATCTTACTTCTTAATTCTCCCTGCTTAGGTACCCAAATTCTTCTTTTGTGGAATCTCCAAATTCCATCAGCTCCTTGTTCTAATTCTTTTATTCTTCCCTTCATTCCTTCAGCATTATCCTTGATTGCTGTTTCTTGAAAATGCTTTAGTTGTTCCATTAAATCTAACTGTAGATTTAATCTAAGAGCACGCACCCGTCGTTGCTTCTCATGATACTTACGACTTAAGGCATCTGCAACTACATTTGCCTTTCCTTCGTGATACTGAATATCACAGTCGTAGTCACTTAGGATTTCCATCCATCTCCTTTGCCACATGTTTAACTCTTTTTGCCCAAATATATATCTTAAACTTTTGTGATCCGTATAGACAGTAAATTTATTCCCGTACAGATAATGTCTCCAAATTTTAAGGGAAAAAATTATGGCGTCTAATTCTAAGTCACGAGTCATATAATTTTCCTCATGCTTTTTCAATTGTCTTGAAGCATACGCAATTACCTTCTTGCGTTGCATCAGCACACATCCTAATCCTAGTTTTGAAGCATCACAGTAAACTTCAAAATCTTCAGTTCCTTCTGGCAAAGCTAAGATTGGAGCAATTGTTAACTTTTGCTTTAAAATCCTAAAAGCTTCTTCTTGTTTAGGTCCCCATTCAAACTTAACTGCTTTACAGGTTAGCTTAGTTAATGGAACATCAATCTTGGAAAAATCCTTAATAAACCGTCTATAGTATCCAGCTAAACCTATAAAACTTCTAATTTCCATTGCGGATTGTGGAACTTTTCATTTAGTAATTGCTTCTATCTTAACAGGATCTACGTGAATACCTTCGTCATTCACCATGTGTCCTAGGAATTGCACTTCTTGCAACCAAAATTCACACTTCGAGAATTTGGCATATAGCTTTTCTTTTCTTAACAAAGTTAAGAGTGCAAATGTTCACAATACTCGTCCTGACTTTTTGAATAAATAAGTATATCGTCAATAAAAACAATTACAAATTTATCCAAATACGGTTTACAGATTCTATTCATCATGTCCATAAATGCTGCAGGTGCATTTGTTAATCCGAAGGGCATGACTGTAAACTCGTAATGACCATACCTAGTTCTGAAAGCAGTTTTAGGTATGTCTTCTTCTTGTACCTTCAATTGATGATATCCAGAGCGTAAGTCGATCTTAGAAAAATATCTAGCTCCTTGTAGTTAATCGAAAAGATCATCAATCCTAGGTAATGGGTATCGATTCTTAATTATAACATTATTCAATTCTCTATAATCAATACACATTCTCATTGAACCATCCTTCTTCTTTACAAACAACACTGGTGCTTCCCAAGGGGATGAACTAGGTTGTATAAAACCTTTACTTAGTAATTCATCTAATTGCTTTTTCAGTTCTAACATTTCTGTAGGTGCTAACCGATAAGGTGCCTTGGCTATCGGTGTAGTTCCTGGAATTAGATGAATCCTAAATTCTACTTCCCTATCTGGTGGTAATCCTGGTAATTCTTCTGGGAATACATCTGAATATACTCAGACTACAGGAATCTCTTTAAGTTCTTTACCCTTAGTGCTAATGATTACTGAAATCATATATACTATTCCTTGCTTTCGTTTATAACTAGCAACTTTCATTACTGATATGAACTTCATGGGTTTACGTGGTTTATCTCCTGTAATCGTGATTACTTCTCCAGTAGGTGCTTGAATCTCTACGGAATTCTTATCACAAAGGATTCGAGCATGGTTGGCTACTAACCAATCCATTCCTAATACGACATCGAATCCAGTTAAATTCAATGGCAATAGGTTTGCATGAAAATTATAACCTGAAAGTTCTATATTTTCTTTTTGCAAAACCTTATCTATGTTAATAGAATTTCCGTCTGCCATTTCGACTGTAAAAATCGGCCTAAGGTTGGTTAAATGTAAGTTAAGAGCTTGGCAGAATGAAGTATTTATAAAACTTTGGTTTGCACCAGAGTCAAATAATACTTTTGCGTAAATGTTGTGAACTAAGAACGTACCAGCTATCACATCTGGAATGAGTTCTGCTTCTTGAGTATTTAATTGGAAAGCACGAACATTCTTCTTAGTGGCTCCGTCGGCTGTCTTGGCTTTGTTATCTGCTGGTTTAACCAATTTTGGACATTCTGTTTTGAAATGTCCTGCTTCGCTACAGTTAAAGCAAATGATGGTTTTCTTTCTGCAGTTTTCTTCACGATGTCCTACAACTTTGCAAAAGTTGCAGGTTATATTGCATCTTCCATAATGTTTCTTTTTACAATTCCTGCAGAACCGAGGAGTTGAGGATTGCCCTGTTCCTCTTTTCTTGAAGTTACTACTATTACCCATACGAAATCCTTGGGTAATTTTCTGAGCCAATTCCTTCTTCTTGTTTTCATCTCTTGTGCGTACTAATTCGTCAGTGAGGGTATTAGCTAATTCTACCGCATCGTCAATAGTACGAGGTCTCGCAGCTTTAACGATGTTACGGATTTCACTAATCAGTCCCCAAATATAGCGAGAAATGAGTACCGGTTCTGGCGAAGCCAGTGTTGGTACCACTCTAGCATATTCGAAGAATGTCGAAGTATATCCTCGACAGGAACTTATTTGCCATTTGATCTTTTTCATACTCGGGACATAATTTTCTTTCTACAAGATTCTTAAATTCTTCCCAGTTCATAGCATATGCCACGATCCTTCTTTTAGCTTGCAACACTGTGTTCCACCATTCTAGCGCCCCTTCTTTAAAAAGATTTGATGCATACATGACCTGATCTTCCTCAGCACATTTACTTATGGTAATTACTGCCTCAGTTTTCTCTAACCAACGCAGTGCTGCAATCGCCCCTTCGTTACCTGCAAACTCAGCTGGTTTACAGGCAAGAAATTCTTTGTAAGTGCAACCAGGTGTTGCAGCTTTCATTTTCTTAGGGGGCGGAACTTGCAGTGGATCATCATCATGATGATTACCGCCTCCATTTATGCTGTTACTGAAGTTATCTTCAGAAATATGTTTTCTAGGAATGATTTGTTGAGGTTCAGCAGGTTTCTGTGCAGCAGCAAGTATTGCTGGAATAGCATTGGCTATCCCTTGGGCAACGATATTTTCTATATCTTGCCTTGTCATATATTGATCCCACGAGTGTTGTTCAGATTGATTAACCACATTTACTGGTTCATTATTAGCGTTTTCCATCTGATAATTCATATATATAATTTATTAGTATTGAATAAATAACAATTTTACACAAAACAATCATACAAAGTTCACAACACAATTTTAATCAAAACTATCGATTTCTCGATTCCATTTTTATATATTTATAATATGCGCCCATACACACCTTCATCTTACAAAGTCTTATTTTAGGTTATTATACAAGATTATAGTTTACTTTTATTATTATACAATCATATTTTCATAACCCTTCTACCCCTCGTCCTTTGGTATCTCAGTAACGACGTTCCCTCTCGTCGTATTTCCAGGAGATCTGTTCTCCTACCTCCCTGATCCTATTTCCTGCATCCACCAGTTCCTCGCCAAAGTGGCGGAGTTCAGCTAAGTTTTCAGTGCTCATAGGTGGATTGGGTATAGGTTCTGGGTCGAACTGAGGAAGAAAGGAATAAGGACTGTTGAGTAGGTTTTGGAATTACCAATGATTAGTCCACCATTCATCCATTCCTAGAGGCTGGGTGTGGATTATAGGTTCTGGGATTGCTGGTTCCAAAATCATTGGTAGTTGTGTTTCAGCAGGATAAGGATATAGATTATTATTAATAGGCCTGACGACATCACAGCTCGCCAATGCACGATCTAGTTCTTCCTGAAAAGGTAACTCATCAATCTGTCTAGAGCTTTCCCCAACTTCCCTCTGGGTTTTCCTAGAACCTTCTCCATACTCCATTTCCAGTGGCCTAGAACCTTCTCCAAATTCCATTTCCAGTGGCCTAGAACCTTCACTGACCTCAATCCCCTTTCCTTTGTCTAAAGGATTTTCTATTTTAGGAATTTTCCAAGTTGCAGGTTTCCTCCTGCGCACACGCCTCCATCCCACAAATCTCCTCCTTTTCTTGGGCTTGGGTTTCTCCAGAGGTGGAGCGTTGAATTCTATAGGTTGTTCCACATCAGAAAAGTATCCAGTAAACTCTTTAGAAACTTCTATCTCTACAGGGTAAAGGTTGAGATTCTCGAGGGCTCCAGATAACTCATTCATGCTGTTTAGCATATATGTAAAAATAATAAGTTGAAATTTTATAACAAATTTCAAAGATAACCTTCAAATATTATTGCCTACCGTGTGACTAATTTAATACAAAGAACAACTGACAATTAAAACATATTAGGGTTTATTGGAATTTATTTATTTACTAGATGAAGTTTCTAGCTTGTAGGTGATATGGTTGCTAAAACTAAAACAAGTTATTTAAAGATTTGCATTTACTGCTACAGTGGCTAGCATATAAAGATCTGCTCATTTTTCATCTAACTTGTCTTCCCATGGTGGTTTACTGCCTAGTTCTTGGATTTTCCGATTAACTTTCTCTCTTTTGGCTTTCTTTAGTTTATCTTGACCTTTCCTAATAATCAAATTTCTTTTATTAGGAGAAAGTGGTTCCTCATATTGTGCCTTTCGAACAAATATTCCTTCTTCAGGAATTGCAAAGTGATTTGAGGGTTTGGTTTGGGATGAACTTCCCTTCTCGTTAGATGACCTATCTAATTTAAGATAGATGTTTGAAATCTTTTGCTTACCCATACTGTACACAGATAGTCAAATAATAAAACACATAATCACAAAATAACAATTAGTAAAATTAAGTATTTTCTAAATACTTAATTGGCTTAAATCAGTGGCTCTGATACCACCTTTTTCTGTCACGGCCCCCGAACCGGTTTGACCCGTTTCAGGAGCCGCGGGACAGAAAATCCCGTGGTATTAATTTAATAGCGGAAGTTTTCTTCAGGATCTTTTTAAAATTTCAATTTCTTGATTATTTTATTTCACAACTCGGGATAAAACCCGGTAATTTACAATCATCTGATTTCACTGAGAAATCTTTATTTTTACAAAACATGTTTCTTTATTTTATATTGAGCCACATCCTTAAGCTGATAGTGCTTTATGACATTATTCCTGGATCACAACAGATCACCTGAAACATGTTTGAAAAAGGTTTTGTCAGTGAGAAATACTGGTGAATCATTCTTTTCACTAAAATGACACGGTTGTTATAATTTACAGTATTAAGAGCGATTACAATGTTTCCTGATATCAACCAACTACCCACGGTATTTGTCACTCAACTCGTTTCTGTGACTATGGTCATATCACCCATTGGCTGCCCCAATGGTGACGATTATCAAGTAATGTATACAAAACCCCACATACCGGCTGTAATTTGGTGATTACAAAGACTTAATCCCTGTAATTATAACCGTGAAAATAAACATACTTTTGAAAGTAATTTGATAAAAAGAGAATGACTCACATTGCAGATTTAATATGAACAGAGCTTAGTCTACTGATTAGCCTTGATAACCTAGTTTAAATAACAATGCACACAAACTAGGTTAGTAACTTAATACAGCATTTACGATAACTCACGAGATTAATCCTTCACAACGAATGACAAAGTGCGATACTTAAACATCCATCGAATTAACGACGAATGACAAAGCATTAACCCTAATGTGGGCAGCACTTAAACATCCATTGGATAGTTTAATCAATCGGACATTGAATCGTAGCAGCGATCGTGTTATTACCCTGTATTGCGGCAGCACTTCGTGAATCGTGTGTGTTTTTGTAGTAAACAGCGTCTAACTTTGTGTACGTAAAGAATTTTTTCGTCGAAACATGCAAACAGTTCTAGTCCCAAGCCCCTGTATTTATAGCTTAAATTGGCACCTCCCGCGTGTCGCAACAGGGACACCTGCATCTGTCGCGTGTCGCGGGGGAAGCCAAAGTAGGCTAGGCCTGCTTCGTCACCTATCTAGCCCTGATGAGTCGACGTTGCATGAAATTTCAAATTCAACAGCATTTTATAAGGATAATCGTTAATAGGGAATACCCCCCCCCCCTTGATTTTTAGGGGCCCTAATCCTGATTCTGATTATTCTGAAAATTTTAGGTTTTATGCAAAATCACTTGGGTGTCTTAATTAGGGTTTCCTATTGGACAAATTAATTTAATAAATAGGACTTTGATGAGAGTTGTTACATCAAGACCTTAGACTGTAAGAAAATCAAGGATGCTACGTGTTATAGCTTCAATGAAAAAGTGCAGGATGATAACATGATAACAGGTACCTTTCTTATAAATGATGTTTATGCGAGAGTATTGTTTGATTCAGGGGTGGATAAGTCATTTGTGGATAATAAGTTTTGTAAGTTGCTGAATTTACCTGTTAAAACCCTAAGTGTGAAATATGAGGTGGAATTAGCTGATGGTACCTTAGAAACCGCCTCAACCGTGTTAGATGGATGTTTAATATCCATTAGGAACCACTCTTTTCCGTTATCCTTACTTCCTTTGAAGTTAGCTGGTTTCGATATAGTAATAGGCATGGATTGGTTGTCTCGCAACCAAGCCCAGATCGTTTGTGCTAAGAAGCAAGTAGTTGTTAGAACTCCTCGTGGCGAGCCTTTGACAATCCAAGGAGATACTAAGTACGGAATGCCTGAGCAAGTGTCCATGCTCATGGCATCAAGGTGTTTGACGAAGGGTTGTGTTATCTACATGACTCAAGTAACTATTGATGAACCAAAGCCTAAGATCGAAGATATACCTATTATCTCTAAATATCCAGGAGTATTCCCTGAAGAACTACCTGGTTTACCCCCAGATAGGCAAGTGGAGTTCAGGATTGACATCATCCCTGGAGCAGCACCTGTTGCAAGAGCACCTTACAGATTGGCACCAACGGAGATGAAAGAGTGAGAACTCAACTGGATGACTTACTAGCCAAAGGATTTATTAGACCTAGCTCATCTCCTTGGGGAGCGCCAATCCTGTTTGTGAAGAAAAAGGATGGGTCGATGCGTCTGTGCATCGATTATCGAGAACTTAACAAAGTTACTATTAAGAATCGGTATCCATTGCCTAGGATCGATGACTTGTTCGATCAGCTTCAAGGAGCGAGTTATTTTTCCAAGATCAACTTAAGGTCAGGATATCATCAACTGAAGGTCAAGGATGAAGATGTACATAAGACTGCATTTAGGACTCGTTATGGTCATTACGAGTTCTTAATGATGCCTTTTGGACTCACTAATGCACCAGTCGCATTCATGGATCTCATGAACCGCGTCTGCAAGCCTTACATGGATAAATTTGTCATCGTCTTCATCGATGATATTCTTATTTACTCGAAGAGTCAAGCTGACCATGAGAAGCACCTCCATTGCATTCTGAAACTGCTTCATCGAGAAAAGCTCTATGCGAAATTCTCTAAGTGTGAATTTTGGCTTCGTGAAGTCCAATTTCTTGGACATGTGGTTAGTGAACGCGGAATCCAGGTAGATCCCGCTAAAGTTGAAGCTGTCATGAATTGGCAAGAGCGCCCACAGAAATTCGCAGCTTCTTGGGATTGGCAGGATATTACAGGCGTTTTATTGAAAATTTTTCAAGGATTGATGCACCCCTAACTTCTCTGACTAGGAAGAACATTAAGTTCGACTGGGGACCAAAGCAACAAGAATCCTTTGATATTCTCAAACAAAAGTTGAGCAATGCTCCAGTTTTGACATTGCCTGAAGGTATCGAGGAATTCGTGGTTTACTGCGACGCATCGCACACTGGCATGGGGTGTGTGCTTATGCAGAAAGGCAAGGTTATTGCCTATGCTTCTCGACAGTTAAAGGTGCACGAGAAGAACTACACCACCCATGACTTGGAGTTGGGTGTCGTTGTGTTTGCACTAAAGCTATGGAGGCACTATTTGTATGGTATCAAATGTGTGATCTATTCTGATCACAAGAGCCTCCAACACCTGTTCAACCAAAAGGATTTGAACATGAGGCAGTGCCGATGGATGGAGACGTTCAATGATTACGACTGTGAGATAAGATACCATCCTGGCAAGGCGAATGTAGTCGCTGATGCCTTAAGCAGAAAGGAAAGAGTTAAACCCATAAGAATCAATGCCAAGAGCATTGAGATAAAGAATAGTTTGAATGAAAGGTTGTTAGCTGCACAGAAGGAAGCTGTATTGGAAGCTAACTATCCTGATGAAAAGTTAGGAGTAACTGAAGAACATTTATCCTATGACAAGGACGGAATCCTAAGGTTAAATGGACGAATATGGGTTCCAGTTTATGGAGGACTTCGGGATGTTATCCTCCAGGAAGCCCATAGTTCCAAATATTCTGTTCATCCTGGAGCTGATAAGATGTACCAGGATCTAAAGGCAAACTATTGGTGGATAGGCTTGAAGAACTCTGCAGCTGCCTATGTATCTAAATGTTTGACGTGTGTGCAAGTCAAAGTTGAACATCAGAAGCCGTCAGGTTTGCTACAACAGCCTGAACTTCCCACTTGGAAATGGGAAAGGGTAACTATGGATTTTATCACTAAGTTGCCAAAGACAAAGAAAGGAAATGATACTATATGGGTGATAGTAGATAGACTGACTAAGTCAGCACATTTCCTACCCATTAAGGAAACTTATAGCTCCGACATGTTAGCCCAATTGTACGTAGATAAGATTATATCTCTACATGGCGTACCAGTGTCTATTATCTCTGACAGAGATACAAGATACACATCACATTTTTGGAAAAGTTTCCAACAGTCTTTGGGCACGCGCTTAAATTTCAGTACGGCTTACCATCCTCAGACGGACGGGCAGAGTGAGCGTAAGACATGCTTCGTGCATGTGTGATTGACTTAGGTGGTAGTTGGGATAACCACCTGCCATTGATCGAGTTCTCCTATAACAATAGCTACCATACGAGCATTAAGGTTGCACCTTTCGAGGCTTTATATGGCAGGAAATTCAGGACGCCTATTTGTTGGGCGGAAGTTGGAGATGTCCAACTGACAGGACCTGAAATAGTCTTTGAAACAACGGACAAGATTGTCCAGATTCGTGATCGCCTGAAAGCTGCCAGAGATAGGCAGAAAAGCTACGCGGATTTAAAGCGTAAACCTCTGAGATTCGAGGTAGGTGACAAAGTGTTGTTTAAAGTATCACCCTGGAAAGGGGTAATGCGATTTGGTAAGAAAGGCAAGTTAAGCCTGAGGTACATAGGACCATTCGAGATCATCGAATGTGTCAGATCAGTTGCTTATAAGTTAAACTTAACTGAAGAGCTCAGTGGTATTCATAACGTATTCCACATCTGCAATCTGAAGAAATGTCTAGCTGATGAATCACTTGTCATACCACACATAGATGTGCACATAGAAGAGAGCTTGTAGTTTGTTGAAAAACCTGTGTCGATCGAAGATCGACAGGTTAAGAAGCTTCGAAGGAAGCATGTGCCAATTGTAAAAGTTAAATGGGATGCCCGTAGAGGTCCAGAGTACACGTGGGAGGTTGAGTCCACAATGAAAGAGAAATACCCTCATTTATTTTAGTAAATCTCGAGGTCGATATTTCTTTTAAGGGGGTGAGGATGTAACACCTCGTAAAATCATGCCCAGTAAAGTTAAGACACGTGTCACGTAAAGCAAACACGTCATAAACTCGGATCAAGTTAAAGATGTATGGTAGGATTTAAAAGTGTCGACATGTTAATTTATACCTCTGAACGACCTCGTTATAAATCCCAAGACCCAAATCTATATTATAAACATTTGATATATTCAAGTACGATTATTTTGATAATGTATAATTCAAATTGGCACAAGAAATGGATCCTATGTTCCATACGACAAATTCCTTCAAAAGAATTCATAATGCATCCAAGAACCTCATCATGCATGGCAGCACATGTAAAGGTATGCCAGCCTGATACATGATCCCCTCTTCAAGGAAAGGACATAAGATACGAAGTTGTAAAGTTGCATGGTCAAAGCTTAAAAGTTTACAAATTTTTGTTTTCTGATGAAGGCTTACGGACCGCAAAGGATCCACCTTACTGTCCGTAAGATAGCAAATGGTAAAATTAATCCGGGGTCTGTTACGGACCGCAAAGACAAAGTCTTACGGTCCATAAGAGGATCTTACGGTCCGCAAGTCTCCCTGCTTACGGTGCGTATGAGCGCCAGCATCAGAAACACCCACAGGTGTCTGTTCAGCAAGTTTAACCGACATAAATCACTTGTTTTCAATACCATGTGCTGCACAAACTTGTTTTTAGGCTCTAGGGACACTTGTAATTGATCAGGGATCCCCTCATAGGCTTGTTTGTCATGATCATGATGAATCAAAAGCACTATATAAAGACTTCAATGTTGCAACTTTTGATCATTCATTCAAACCCAACTTCTGGAGCTTTTTGGAGTTCAAGATCAATCCCTAAGCATCTCTAGTCGTAATTAGGACCTTGGTAAGCTTCCTTAACCTTTCTTAATCGTGTTTTACTTAGTTAATTAGCTTAAAGTCAAACCGTCGTAATTATGGTTTGACTTAACGATTAATCACTAACGGTCCAGTGATTAGTCAAATTGAAAGTAGTTATAAGTTGGTAATTATATGGGCATTACACCCTTAAAAGGGCACCCTCTGATTCCCGCTCTAACTAGGTCAAATGTCGGGTCAAACTTAATCCGAAAAAGTCAACAGTACCTTAATTTTCAAATTAACACGCAATTAGCAATCTAGAAGGCATGCAACCTATTTTATCACTCATATAACTTGGTAATAAATGTAAGAACATGTCTAAACATGTCCGACCTGACAATTTTCAGTTTAGGACCGGTTCGGAACCGAAAGTTGCATACTTTGACGACTGCTTTGACTTTCAGTTCTGACCCATATTAGCATGATTTAAAAATGCCTAAGAGCTTCATTAGGACCGGGTTATATGTTAGTATAACCCTCTATGATTGGTTCGTTGATTGTCTGACTCGTTTACACGTTTCCGTTAATTGCTTAATGTTGACCATAATGCCCTTTTGACCATAAAACGAGAATTTTGGAAATGTGAGAGGACAATAATCTTTGTTACTGATTTATAAACATGTCCCTAAATTTTCACATCAGTTTGAGGTCAAGATTAGGAGTTATGCTCAATAGCGTAATTAGAACGCTTTTTATTAATTAAACGACGTCATTAGCGTAAAGCCTATCTAAACCCAATTTTTGACACCAAACCTTTTACCCACTGAAGTAATATAATATTTTGGGATTTTTGAAGATTTTTAATTATTTTTAAACTGATCATAACATAGGGTTAGTGCCTTGATCCGGTAATTACCGATTATACCCTTTTTGATTATAAAATGAGTTTTACATAACCTTTTGATACAAAATCTTTTGCTACTGATCCTATATGTTAAATGAAGTATTTTGAAGTTTATAAGCTGATCAGAAAACTCGGATTTCCTGTTATAACCCGGAAATGGCTTAAAACGACTTTTTACGCGTTTTAAACGCGTAGTATGAGTTAAAAATCATTTTGTCATATAAGACTTATCACCAACTGATATAACTTATTAAATGAAGTATTTTTACTGATTAATTCAGACCCAAACTTCAGAATCTTATTTAATCCCTTTTATAATCTTTAAAATGACCAAAATACCCATACGGTGCTTAATTTGAGATTAAACTCGTTTTGGGCATAATGGAAGGTATCCTACTGATATCACAACATATTTAAAGCATATTAACTTAGGAAACATGTTTATGACTCACACGGGTACCCGTTACGCATCTTGCGCGTTCGGTTCGGTTTATGTAACTAGTTTGCATAAATCAGCCGAAACGGGTCAAACCTTATCATACGTGTCTCAAAATCCAGAATGTGTTTAGTATACGCATATTATACAAGTCTCCAAGCTTGTCGGGTATAAACCACATTCTATTCCGGTCTTCGCTTAATCGTGCGTTTGAACCGTATCTTCCTTTAAAACTAACCGGTCTAAGCTTAGGCTCAATTAAAGACCCGTTAGAAATCTAATAGGTTATTGTAAACCTTTGTTCCAGAATAGGAGACCCGGTAAAAGCTACGTGCACTTGCTATTTGTGATTATTACTTGCAAAGGTAAATACTTTTAACTTATTTTCCCTATACGGGCTTGGGGTACGGTATATAAAATACCGCTTGGTCGGGTATTGAATCTTTAATCGTATGAAGGTTAAATTATTGAAATATCCCGTTAAAATTGTTTTGTTTGCTTAAAGCCTTTGGGGGGTTAATGACAATGTCCCGAATATCCTTGGCATCATTTTACGAAATGGCCACGACCTAAGCACACGGGTGTAGGCGTACACCCGTTAGTGCACATATAAATAATAAGGTATAACCGCCGGTTTCGGGAATAACCCGCCGCGGGACTATATCATGTGGTGTGTCTATTAAGCTCTAACCCGGTGTCAACCCGGGCTACTGAACGCATAAGGAACATGTAATTCTTTTACAAGTTTATATATAAATAATTATCCCAAGTTATAAAATGTTTTGTGCCACGTGCATTCAAATCAATTTCTAAACCTTTTCAAAATGAGTCGGTTAATTGTATTTACCAGTGTAAACTGACATATTTTCCCAAAAAGGTTAAGTGCAGGTACTACTCGAAATAGGCTGGCCTCTCCTTAGCATCAATAAGAGTCTCGCAAGCTTGGATGCATTTAAATCTGTTGAACTACGCTTCCTGTTTATTTGATCCGCCTATGGATCTGTTTCAACTACTTGTGATACTTGATATTACAATTTATTTGGTTGAAATAAAATCTATCTTTTTCTTCCGCTGTGCATTTAAATTTGTGTTGTTTGACTATGATGATATCAACTACGTCACGTTACTCCCCACTGGGCCCACCGGTGATACGTGGAAATATCGGGGTGTAACATTGTTGGACCGTGTTCGTGACCCTAAAAGTCAGTTAAGGCAGTTCATCTTCGTTTACAAAGGTGGAATCAGAGTAAACCAAGTCACAACAGCTTTGTTCCTTTCAATTCTTTTCTATTAAAGCTTTCCTGAGTCTTTTACAATGATTCTAACAAAATTTCGGCAGCACCTCGACTCACACACCAACACTCAAGACCTATCGCTTCAAATGACACACATCCCCTATTTATAGACAGATGGGTTTCGCTTGAACATGACAAGCGAATAGGTTTCGCTTGAACGTGCCCAACATCAGTTCAAGCGAACTCTGATTACTAGGTTTCGCTTGAACTACACATGATATTCTTTCAAGCGAAAAACCCTAATTTCTAACCTATTGTGTGTTCATTCATTTTATCTAGACATAAGAGTTGATAAGACGTAGTCAACAGACATTCAGTGCACCAACAGACTCCCCCTTGGATGTTGACGAAGTCTTCGGCTTCAAGTTTTCAGTCTTTGTCTCTTTCCAAATTTTGTCTTTGGCATTGCAAAAACTCTCTCCAATCTTTATCCACAAACTTTAATCTTCAAACTCCCATTTGATTGTTGATCCAGAATTCTGACTTCCCCTTTCGCAGACTCCCCCTTTCGATAAGCTAGGGCTCTAAATTCTGGTTCAAACTTTAACATTTTCATCACCATGGGGATACCTGTTACCTGCACAATCTCTACCTAAATGTAAGATATATGACAATAACAGTTTCAATCCAAATTTACCATTTAACCTTCAGTGATAGAAATCCACTTAAGTACTCAGGTTCAAGTTAATGACCCTGATTACTCAATTAATCTACCAAGTCCAACTTAATGACCTTGGTTGATCTGAAACAATACACACTGACTTTCAATTCAATTTGTTTTTCTGAAAATTACAAGTTTTAAATTAATGAACTTGCTTTAACGTTTCAACTTCCACAGACTTATCATGTTTAGCTCACGACTCATCATCCAATCCAGAAACCTCCTGCATCTGCTTTCAACTTTCGAATCCGAAGATCAACTCTCCACTTTGGTTTGTCAAAAATAAAACAGAAATGTAAAATCTTTTTGGATTTTAATAAAGCTTCTAAACTAGAAATGAAATACAGAACTAAAATGCAATAAAAGTAAACTATTTACAAACATATTTTTGGTGAGCGTGTTAGGGAATCATATCAGCTATTCGACAAGTCACAAGTACCGTTAAGCTTCAATTACATACTCAGAATTTAACAATTCGCTTAGATTGTCGATGTACTGATCCATTTAAATTTTCACACACATTTCAATCTGTCCAGGATACGGATTTAGTGTTTTAGAGACTTAAACTTATACGTGTGTCCCACCTCTTGAATATACTCCCGTATCCAGATCCCAATATTCAGTCTTACAGGTGAGTATACTTCAAATGATATCTATAAGGGGTTAATAAATTATGAAGAATCATAAGAGCTCAGGTCAGAACCATCGTTCAGTAGAGAGATCATGACTCAACTTGTGGGTGTGTCCCCTTTAGAGGATCTTTTTTACAACAGCATTGCTAAGCAATTTTATTGTCTTATCATTATGCTGAGGGTGATGCTGTGTTTCAAGCATTTGCGGAAAGTATTATTCGGGGACTAGGTCAGAACTACCGTTCAGCAGAAGTTCCGGAATAATACCCCAGATATCACTGAGTATAAAGACCTAGTATATCAGAAAAAAGAATCTTTCAAACAAGATTTCAGGGGTTACCTATATATCCAAGTAGTGTTCCCCACGAAATAAGCAAGTAAGATTTAGGTTTATATCCCGAACAAACCTACTAAATGTGCAAAAACCTATCGGCACATCATCAGCGAGACTGTTTAACGCATTTAAACATTTCATTTCTTTAGCATACCGTAACTGTCAAGCCGATGTACTATCATTTTCCCTTTTTTACACAAGCTCTTTTCTGGTTTTCTATTGTTTTTGGATTTTGAAAATATCTCATGTTTTTGTATTTTTGAACATTTTTTACTGTTTTGTATTTTCTGAAATATTACCCTATACCTCCCCCTAAATACCAAAACAAGTAAAAAATCGACAAACCATTGCAGATTGCTTCTCAGCATCATCTACAATGTCTCCTTCATCAACGCCAAGAATCTCCTCCAACACCGATAAAAGCTTCATACCATTCAGTTTTAGCAAATACTGAAAACGTGTTTTATCAAATGCTTTGGTATGTAAATCAGCTTTTTGATCATCAGTGTGGATTTTCTCAATTCGTATCAACTTCTTCTCGAAACAATCGCGAATGAAGTGATGACGAATCTCAATGTTTTTGGTTTTAGCGTGATGTACGGGATTTTTCGTAATATTAATCGATGCCTCATTATCAACAAAGATAGGAGTGTTTAGAAATTGCAAACCGTAGTCGCGCATCTGTTGCTGGATCCACAAGATCTGTGAGCAGCAACTGCTAGCAGATACATACTCCGCTTCACATGTGGATAAAGCCACAGAGGTTTGCTTTTTGCATTGCCAAGTGACCAATCGTGGTCCGAAAAACTGACACCCTGCTGTTGTTGATTTAGCATTAACTTTGCAGCATCCGAAATCGGAATCGGAATACCCTTCCAGCATAAAATCGCCTTCTTTTGGATACCACAACCCCAATGATGGAGTTCCTTTCAGGTAGCGTAATATCCTTTTCACAATCACCATATGCGATGCTCTCGGGTTAGATTGAAATCTTGCTGCGAGGCAGGTTGGGTACATAATATCGGGTCTTGAAGCTGTCAAATACATCAGCGAACCGATCATGGAACGATACATCGTTTCATCTACCTTCTCTCCGGTGAGATCAGGGTTTATCCCATGATTCGTTGCTAATGGGGTGGCTGCTGGAGTAGAACCTGACATCCCGAATTTCTCCAAGATATCATGAACGTACTTCGTTTGATGTATGAAAATTCCTTTGGCTAGTTAATCAACCTGCAGTCCCAAAAAGAATTTCATCTCACCCATCGATGACATTTCGAATTTCTGCTTCATAACTTGTTCAAAATCTTTGCATAGATTCTCATTTGTTGGCCCAAATATAATGTCGTCCACGTAAATTTGAACTATCAGAAGATGACCTTCGACCTCTTTGGTGAATAGAGTGGCATCCACTTTTCCTCGAATGAATCTGTTGGCTAGTAGGTGTTGAGACAATGTCTCGTACCAAGCTCTCGGGGCCTGGTGTAAACCATACAGCTCTTTGTCTAGCAAGTAGACCTTGTCTTTGTGGTGTGGATCGGTAAAGCCCGGTGGCTGACCGACATATACCTCCTCTTTTACCTTCCCATAGAGAAACGCCGATTTCACATCTAGCTGATATATTTTGAAGTCTTTCCAAGACACAAATGCTAGGAAGATTCTGATCGCTTCTAGTCGAGCTACAAGGCATACACTTCGGTAAAATCAATACCCTCCTGCTGACTGAAACCCTGGACTACGAGTCGAGCTTTGTTACGAACAACAACTCCTCTATCGTCTCTCTTGCATTTAAACACCCACTTGGTGTTTATCTTCCTCTGACCATCAGGTAAATCCACTAACTTCCACACACCTAACTTCTCAAATTGGCTCAGTTCCTCCTGTATAGCATTGACCCAAGAATCTTCAGTAAGCGCCTCTTTGTAAGTCCTTGGCTCAACCTACGAGATAAAACAACTCAATGAGAATTCAGTTTGTAAAGGAGCAACTTTTGTATAAAAACATGTAAGCCCTTTATCAAGCTGTCTTCGAGTGCGGACGCCTGTTTGCAATTCTCCAATGATCAACTCCTCTGGATGGTATGAAAGAGTTCGTGGCATCACTTTGCCTGGAACATCTACATCGCCTTCCAGATTAGAAACATTCTGATTTGCACCTTGTTCACTGACTGGGTTTGTTTGACTTGAAATCTGAATTTGCTCCCCCTCAGAATCTGAATCACCACGATCAAATACTGGCATGTTCTCAGATTCTTGATTATCATTATGTGCCGTCTGATTATCTTGAGCAACTTCATTTTGACTTGAAATCTGAATTTGCTCCCCCTCAGAATCTGAATCACCACGATCAAATACTGGCATGTTCTCATATTCTTGATTATCATTATGTGCCGTCTGATTATCTTGAGCAACTTCATTTTGTTGGACGTCATCATGTTCACCAGCATTGCTTGGACCTGCTTCATCATCGTTCAAAGCTTGTCGTGGTCTTCTTGAATACACAGCTGGGAACCTTTCTTGCGATTCTTCATACTTCCGCAAAATATCCAACTCATCAAAGAAATCTTCTTCTTCTTCTTCTGGTTCTTCCATAATGTCAAACGAATCCCACAATTTATCATAATTAAAACGCCATGAGTCACCAGGGTTCTGAGGCGGCATAGTGTACCCCTGACACTCAACATTTGGAGCTTCAATAATCCGCTTCAGACTTGGAACGAAAACTCGTCGTAATGGACTTGCATAACCTATGAATATCCCTTCAATACTCTTCGGACCAAACTTTCCAAAAGGTTCTAGAACAGTACAGGGTGACCCGAACAGTTCAAGATACTTCAGATTTGGTTTGCGGTTATTGATCAACTCAAAGCATGTTTTGTTAAATTTCTTGACAGTGAGAACTCTGTTGAGCGTATAGCATGCGGCGGAAACTGCTTCTGCCCAAAAATTTATCGGCAGCTTTGAATCAGCAAGCATTGTTCTAGTCGTTTCGATTAGCGTCATGTTTTTGCGTTCTGCAACTCCATTCTGCTGGGGAGTGTACGGAGCACTAAACTCATGCAATATACCTCTTTCATCACAAAATTCTTCCATCTTGCTGTTCTTGAATTCAGTACCATTATCACTTCTAATTCTTCTGATACACCTTTGGTATAGATTTTCAATCTTTCTGAACAACGCCATCAAACTATCAAACGTTCCATCTTTCGACTTCAAGAATGATACCCACAAAAATATGGAATAATCATCAGTAACCACAAGACAGTAGAGATCCCCTGTAATACTTTTGACGTTTACTGGACCAAACAAATCCATATGTAGTCTCTCTAACGGTCTGGAAACTGAATTGACTTGCTTTTTAGGGTGTGACTTTTTCTTCTGCTTGCCTTTGATGCAGCTGATGCACTCCCCTTCCAGATGAAAACCTTTGATATTAACTCCAAGAACTAAATCATTGTGCACCAAGTGATTCATTTTTCTGAGATGTATATGCCCCATCTTCCGGTGCCACAACTTCGATTCTTTCTCTGTTGCTCTAGACACAAAACAATGAGCCTGACCCATGGTTGTAGTAGCTACACTCATGTCCAACACGTACAGATCATTGACTCTTGGTGCCCTCATCATAATCCATTCTTCAGGGATAACAAATCCTGGCTTCAAGATCAAACATTCTTTGTCTGTGAAGTGAGTGGTATACATCCTGTCACAAATCTACGAGATGCTCAGCAGATTATTCTCCAGCTCAGCAATGTAGTTAACTCTTTCAAACGTAACAATCCCATTGGATAACGTTCCTTCACCAACAATTCTACCACCTTGATTTCCAGCGAATCCTACATAACCTCCATTGAAATTTCTAACATCATACAACAATGCAGTCTTTCCTGTTATATGTCGAGACGCTCCACTATCCATAATCCATCGTGAAACAACTCTCGGAAGTTCCTGTACATATCACAAACAATTTAATAAAGATGCCGATTCATGCTTCACAATTACCAACTAGGAAGCTCCGGCAAGTCCAAAATTTTTAGTGAGATTTTGATGCTACCCAAGCCTCTTTTGACTCAGGTAACTGGACTTTAATGTGAGATTTTGTAGTGTAAAGTGGCGGAAAATTTTTATCATTCATTTTTAAGCTTTCCTCAGATCCAACCTCAACCTTTTTGTATAAGAAAAACTCATCTATTTTAAGTTGACCGGTTGGTTGATTTTTCTTTTGAACATTCTTCTTCTCTGTTGGAATAGAAGATTGTTTCTCCAATTGTTCATAATAATCCAAAGGAACATCCATCTTTACCGGAATGGTAGAAGACGATTGTTTTTCTTTCTCTGAAACCTTTGGTTTAGATGAACTTTCTTTCTTGACAACCACTTTTGGCTTCCATGTTCGTTGAGATGAAGCAACCCGTTTGTAAAATTTGTCATATTTAGTTACCACATTCTTAACAGGTTCAATTTTGACTTTTGATTTCTCATTTTTCAAAATTTTCTCAACAACCATTGGAGCTTTTCCTTTTACATTAACCTTCTTCTTTTGACTCTCAACAACTTCAGTCTTAGGCTTGAAGTTGGTGCAATTTCTTGCAATGTGACCAACTTTGTTGCATCTAAAACATGTACGAGTATCAACTACCCGACTTGTGCCTTCAGACTGAGGTTGTGAGGCCCTCTTCTCAAAGAACTCTTCATTTGATTTTGAAAAGATTTCATTTTCCTCATCAGAAAGTGAACTTGAACTGTTCACAAACACTTTCTTCTCAGCAAACTTCTTGTTTTGAACATTTCTCTTTTGATAACTCTTACCACCCTGATAACCACCCGACCAATTGTTTCGATAGTTATTATAAAAACGTGGTGGAACTACAGGTTTCTTGTAGTAAGCTTTATCTTTCTCAAAATTCATTTGCCTTTTTGTTTGTTTTAAACTTTTCACTTCAGACAACTCAATTTCAACCATTTTGAACACATTTGTCAATTTTGAAACATTTACATTCTCCAGAGGAAACTCAGAATCCGAATACAACTTATCCGATCCCGACATCTTGTACATGACAAGATTAGGTTCATCATTTAAGTTGTTTTTGGACTTTTGTTTCGGAATGTATTTGTCCAAGAAACATCCATCATATTCAGCTGAATCACTATCCAAAACACTTTCAGCCATGCCTTTAACAATCTCAGTTTGAACACTATCATCAGATGATGATGAAGAAAATGTCACATCGATTGAATCAGGAAGTTTCGCTTCATTTTCATCTTCAAGATTAACCAACCCAGATTGCTTTTTCGAATAATTGTCAAGAACTGGTGGTGGAACTTGATGAAAACCCACCCCAGTTCCATCAGAGTACACATCTTCGCCCGCTTTGTTTTTCCCGATGGGTTTGGGAACAATGTGTTGTAAAACAAAGCTTGCGGAGTTGTAACTCTTAAGCTTCAACTGGATTCGCTCATTTTCAATCTTAGCTTCTTCAAACTGAAGCTTCAATTTAGCAATCTCATCCAATTGTTGATTGATTAATTCTTCTTTAAGTCTCAAAACACATTGCAATTGGCAATTTTCTTTGTATGTTTTACCGTTTCTATCATCATTATCTTTAACCGTGCTTTTAGGCTTCTCAAATTTTTCAGTGATCTGACGATTTTCAAGAACTAACCTTTCATTTTCTTTCCTAACCTTTTCATGGTCAATTTTATCAGTTTCAATTTTTGTTAGTTAATTCTTTTAATCGTTCAGTTGAAGCTTTCACCATTTTATCACGATCAAGGATTTGATCCTCAACACTTCTGACTTTAGCAGTCAGATCTTCAACCTTCTTACCGTTGAGATAAGTGACTGTGCTACAAACTTTGCATTCCTTGATGCAATTTTTGCAGTCAACATCACCACTGACTTTCTTACCTGACTCAGTCGTTGACGCGTTTGAACTGACCTGGCTTTTAGAGTCAGAGACGGATTTAGAATCTACCTCAAGTGCCTTAGCAGCCAGCACCTTGTCAGCCATCTTTCCCATGTTTTCAGCATTCAACTCCTGTGTCGTGTCAATGATCCCGGTGTCAATCTTCTTTGACTTCTCTTTCTCTTCTTTCTCCTTCTTCTCTTTCTCTTCTTCTTCTCCGCTTCCCCACCATTTCTTCTGCCAATAATCATCTTCAACTTTATACTTTTTGATTATGGTTTCTATATTAAGAGTGTTATGATCAATAGCAATGTTTCCATAGGGGTCAAGATAACATTCTCTGTCTGGATCCCATCTTTTTGCTCTCTTTGCTTCAGAATAGATACCAGATATTCTGATCAATTTGTTTGCGGCTAACAGCTTTCTGTGATTATACTTCTGTTCTTCAGTTCTGTTATCTTTCCAAGGAATAGGTTCAGTTTTTGCCATGAAAGCATATCCAACCGCATCCTCTTCAGGTAACAACTCGCTCCAATCGAAACCTTCGTCGTTGTGAATCACCACAAGAGCTCTAGATTTTTATTTGTTATCTTCAATCTGCTTCATTCTTGGTGGCTCTGATTTGTTCTGATGATATATTGCCTTCTTGTAGTAGTCTTCTCTAAACGGGTTTTCAGACTCATCAGCATACGCGTTTCTGCATTCACGCTTAAAGTGACCTTTTTGTTTGCACTTGAAGCACGTCACCTTAGACTTATCAAAGCCCAACTTGGTAGATGGTCCACCAATTGACTTCCCCCCGGTTATCTCCATAAAACACTGTGCTCGACGAACTGCACTGGCCAT
This sequence comes from Helianthus tuberosus, assembly GCA_030545235.1. Classification (NCBI taxonomy): domain Eukaryota; kingdom Viridiplantae; phylum Streptophyta; class Magnoliopsida; order Asterales; family Asteraceae; genus Helianthus; species Helianthus tuberosus. The sequence continues at coordinate 187,840,201 of CM060447.1, forward strand.
ACACCACCTTATGTCGATCATTTCCATCTCCTCAGGATCAATCTGATCATAATCTTCTTTCGTCAGGTTAGTGTTGCCTATCTTCCCTGCTACAAGGCTTTCATACGATTCTAGCACAGAAGCTAAGAAAACCATCTATTGCTTTGCTGACTCCTCGCTGAAGTTTTGAGCGTTCTTTAAGTCTGCAGCGATGTTGCATTGAAATAGATTCTTTGCATCAGAATGATTTGTAGATGACGAAGATCCACTGTGAAATCCACTGCTTTGACTTTCTTTGTTTGATGTGTGAATATTTTTGGCAGAAAAAGCTGTCTTGGGAGATGTACTCTTTGGCATCATGCTCTTTGGATAATATAAATCCAAATTCTGCTGATAAGACGAATGATTGACTTTGTGTGTCTTCTTTAATTCCAACTCGTGACTCTCTAATCTCTCAATCAACAAATATACTGTCAACGCTTCTGGCGGCTTGATAGTATTCTTTAGCATCAACGCATAATATTGCCAATCCATCTCATCTGGCAATGCATCAAACAATTTGTCGACTAGCTCTTCTCGAGAATAGAAAATTTCATGTCTTGCCAGCTCCAGTTTCAGATGTCCAAACCTCTCAATCATTTTACAAACTGATTCATTCTTTAAACACCCAAACAAATCAAACTTTTTTCTAAGTAGTTTCTTTTTGTTTTTCACAATTTCTGTGCTTCCTATACATTTGGTTTTCAACTTATCCCAGAGATCTTTAGCACTAGAGTATTCGATCAAAGATTTTATATCTTCTCGAACAGATTGAAACAGCAACGCAACACATTTCTGCTTAGCAACAAACGATTCTATCTCTTCAGTTGTTGTTAAGGTTTCACCTTTTTTGCCTCCATCATTATAACCATTTTTTAGACTCTTCCAACTGGGAAAAGCAAAAGCCATCAACCAATCCTCAAATTTCTTTGCCCACCGACTGTATTCTTCTATAGCCATCAACTTCGGGGGTTTGTTATAGGTTCCGAAAGCACTTTCAACCTCCAAGGCATCCGATAACTTTTTCTTTGTGTTTGATGGGTTCTCATTTGTGTTGCTAGAAGAAGTATCGTCTCCAGAATTTCCAGCAAAAGCATACATGTCGCTAAACGGGTTCATGAATATATCATCCATCTTGCACGTACCTGAAAAATCAGCAAACACTTAGAAATTTCTTGATTTTAAAAAAAATCCGATTCAAGCGAAACCACTTGAAGTGAAATAACTTCTAGCGAAAGCAACAAGATCAAGTAATTAAAGTGAAACACGACCTGTTGAAGCGAAAGGTCCTGGTTCCGCTTGAGATTTCAAGCGAAAGATGATTTTCAAGCGAAAGGTGAGTTTTCAAGATGTTTCGCTTGAGTTTTTCAAGCGAAAGTGTGATTTTCAAGCGAAACGTGTGTTTTTCAAGCGAACCTACGAAGGACAATTTCAAGCGAAACACAGTTTTATGCCATTTTTTTATCAATTTTAATCCTAATTTTGATCTGATTCTTTGTAGGATTTGTTAATACTATGTTTTACACAACATATGTGAAAATCAGGCCATTTCAACTGTTAGAACTTGTTCAAATCAGAAAAAGTATGAGAAGAAGTGAGTAGAAATGAGAAAATCAGGTAGAATCAAGCTGCTATGGTATGAACTCCTCGTCCTGAGCTCTGATACCACTTGTTGGACCGTGTTCGTGACCCTAAAAGTCAGTTAAGGCAGTTCATCTTCGTTTACAAAGGCGGAATCAGAGTAAACCAAGTCACAACAGCTTTGTTCCTTTCAATTCTTTTCTATTAAAGCTTTCCTGAGTCTTTTACAATGATTCTAACAAAATTTCGGCAGCACCTCTACTCACACACCAACACTCAAGACCTATCGCTTCAAATGACACACATCCCCTATTTATAGACAGATGGGTTTCGCTTGAACATGACAAGCGAATAGGTTTCCCTTGAACGTGCACAACATCAGTTCAAGCGAACTCTGATTACTAGGTTTCGCTTGAACTACACATGATATTCTTTCAAGCGAAACACCCTAATTTCTAACCTATTATGTGTTCATTCATTCTATCTAGACATAAGACTTGATATGACGTAGTCAACAGACATTCAGTGCACCAACAGACATCGAGTCTGTAGGCGACTTTTCCGATCCTTTCCAGAATCTTAAAAGGTCCAACATATCGAGGCGCTAGTTTCCCTTTCTTGCTGAATCTGACCACACCCTTCCAAGGTGATACCTTTAGGAGTACGTAGTCGCCAACGTCAAATTCCAGGGGCTTGCGTCGTCTTTCGACGTAACTTTTCTGACGACTCTGAGCTTTCAGCAGGTTGTCTCGAATTTGGAGGACTTTGTCAGTCGTTTCTTGCAATAGCTCAGGACCGGTTAATTGCGAGTGACCGATCTCGTTCCATACAATAGGCGATCGATATCTTCTTCCGTATAGAGCCTCACACGGTGCCATTTGAATGCTAGAATGATAACTGTTATTATACGAGAATTCGACTAACGGCAGGTAAGTGTCCCAATTACCACCGAAATCTATTACACACGAACGGAGCATGTCTTCAAGAGTACGGATCGTTCTCTCAGTCTGACCGTCGGTTTGAGGGTGGAATGCGGTACTCAGATTAAGCGTAGTACCGAGAGCCGCTTGAAATGTTTCCCAAAGTCGCGAGGTAAACCGAGCATCACGGTCAGAGATGATGTCGCGAGGTGTCCCATGACTATAAATGATCTCGTCGGTGTAGATTCGGGCTAATCGTTCTATCTTGTAGTCTTCTCGTATTGGCAGAAAGTGAGCAGATTTGGTCAAACGGTCGACGACAACCCATATGCTATCATGACCTGCGGTTATTCGTGGGAGTTTGGTTATGAAGTCCATAGCTATACTCTCCCACTTCCATATAGGATTGGGGGTTGTTCGAGTAAGCCAGGGGGTCTTTGGTGTTCAGCCTTAACCTTCGAGCAAGTCAGGCACTTTCCAACGTAGAGAGCGATATCCCTCTTCATGCCCGGCCACCAGTACTTGTAGCGAAGGTCCTGGTACATTTTATCAGCACCGGGATGAATAGAATACCGAGATTTGTGGGCTTCGTCCATCAAAATCTTTCGCAAATTGGTCCGCTTAGGGATCCAAATTCGGTCCAGATAATGGAATATCCCATTCGACTTATTAATAAGAGGGGCTCCGTCGTGGTAGATTCTTTCCTTCTTCAAAGTGCGTTAGTAAAACACGCATGCTGGGCTTCGTGAATGAGAGTTTCGAGGTGATGCTGGGCGGGAACATTGGGAATACTGTGTAGGTAGCTTCGCCGGCTGAGAGCGTCGGCAATGATATTTGCTTTGCCTGGATGGTAACGAATCTCACAGTCGTAATCGTTGAGAAGTTCTACCCATCGGCGTTGACGCATATTCAGTTCTCTCTGATCAAAGATGTGTTGTAGGCTCCTATGATCGGTGAAGATCGTACACTTGGTACCATAAAGGTAGTGTCGCCAAATCTTTAATGCAAAAACAACTGCGCCTAGCTCGAGGTCATGGGTTGTATAGTTCTTCTCGTGGATCTTGAGCTGACGAGACGCGTAGGTGAAAACCTTGTCTCGTTGCATCAAAACACAACCAAGGCCAAGGTTTGAGGCATCGCAATAGACTATAAAGTCGTCGTTTTCCGTCGGGTAAGGTGAGGACAGGAGCATTGCAAAGCCTGTATTTGAGGGTTTGGAAAGCAGACTCCTGTTTGGTTCCCCAAACAAAAGGCTTGTCTTTGTGGGTGAGAGCGGTAAGCGGCACAGAGATCTTAGAGAATCCTTCGATAAATCGACGATAATAGCCCGCTAGCCCGAGAAAAGAACGGACTTCAGACGGGTTCTTCGGTGTAACCCAGCTCTTAACTGCTTCAATCTTCGCGGGATCGACATGGATACCTTGACTGTTCACAATATGTCCGAGGAATTGTACCTCTTGATGACCTCTAAATAAACGAAACACTACACTTCTTGGAGAAGCCTGTCGAGATCATGGATCGCCAAACCAAGCAGCTCAGACGCTCGCACATTCCTATTGTGAAAGTCCGATGGGAAGGCAAACGAGACGCAGAGTTCACTTGGGAACTCGAAAGCGACATGAAGGCGAAGTACCCGCAGTTGTTTGATACGGCTTCAGCCTAATTTCGGGATGAAATTCCCTTAAGTAGGGGAGGCTGTAACACCCCGCGTTTCGAAAGTTAAAGCCAAAGTCAAGATTGAAGTCAAAGGGAGACAAGATTGCTAATTGCGATCTGTCACTCCTTGCTCAATTCCTGTTTTGACTTCTTTGACTCGTAGATAGTTTAAGTTATGCTTAATGTTAGTTGTATTATGTGGAGTACTTATTCATGATCGAGGTTTATTCGATAATTATCGCATATATGATCGCTTATCGCAATCGCGCTCGCAACTCGAATTACGCATTTTTGGATATGGTTATGTGTGTGTGTGCCTCTTATGTGTTACTTGTGCATGTTTATTTATGTTATGTTGTGATAATCAATCGAAACGCAATCGAAACTCGAATCGCAATCGAATCGCAAACGCTAAACGCAAGTGAATTAAGGATGATTGTATGTAGATATAGTAGTTGGGATTAAAAGTAATTTGAATAGGAAACGCTATCGCATCGCAACGCACGTAATCGCAATCGAAACGGCAAAACTCGACGCACCGAACATTCGAACCAAGTGACTGATCGACCAGGCGACCAGCCGATCGACCAGCGGTTCGATCGAGCTGCAGCTCGATCGACCAGCGGTTCGATCGAGCTGCAGCTCGATCGACCAGCCAGTCGGCCGGGCTGCCAACCGATCGACCAGGTCACCAAGTTCTCCAAGTGTGAATTCTGATCGACCAAGTTTACACGTTAAATCGACGATCTTAGAGAATCCTTCGATAAATCCTTCTTAGAGAATCCTTCTCCAAGGCTGCCAACCGACTAACAAGTTTAACAAGTTTAACGTTAAACTTGGTGACCTGGTCGATCTTAGAGAATCCTTCGATAAATCAAACGGATTTTACACGTTAAACTTTGTAGGTCCTATTTGACAGATTTACACGTTAAACTTGTTAATCAAACAGATTGGATGGATCGATAGGACCTACAAATGGGGATTTGAGTTGTTTTTTAAAAAAACGAACAAAACTTAAAAGAAAATAATGTTTTTTGGTTTTATTGTATAAGATAGAGAGGATTAAAAAATAAACAAAAATTAAAGAAAATAATGTTTTTTTGGTTTTATGAACACAAACAAGGTCATGTTCGTGTTCGTTCGTTCGTTAAGGAAATTAACATGTTCGTGAACTGTTCACGAACACATGCATAACATAAGTTTCTGTTCGTGCTTGTTCGTTAAGGAAATTCAGTTGTTCACGAACAATTCGTGAACACAATGGTCTCCAACCCAAACGAACACAAACGAATATTTAGCTTGATAATAAAAAATAGAAACATTATTAACCTTAAACATTCAAAATAAGTAGTTAAATACAATCATCAACTGATAAATCAAAACACAAGAAGTCAACTACAACCACCAAAAGATGAATCAAGTTTAACTAACTTACACATAATTATCCATAATTACTTAGACATAATTATTAAAAGTTTAACTAACTTAGACATAATTATCCCAAAAATATCTTGAATGTCCAAATTTTAGTGAACTTAAAAAAAGGGGTTTCAAGTTTTTCAGTATGTTTAGATAAAATGTTTATTATTTATTGTTTTTAGGGATAGCCTAAATGCACCCCCATTTTTACTTTTCATACCCCATTTTCAAAAATACTAGTTTAAAACATTACAAATTTCACCCCTTTTAAAAATTATTTTTCTTATAGTTGATCCTTAATCTCGTTTAAAAATCACCTTGGTACGACTTCTTTTTCATTTATAAATCATTGCTCAATATTAAATTCATTCACTTAAAGTCGCACAAGTTGTTGCCTTGTTGGGTTAATCTTGATTTTTTTTTAATAAAATTCTGAAAAGTTAATTAAGGCGCCTATTATTAATTATTTTATATTGTTATTAGCTGAAATTGTAGTTAAATTGTTAATCCTCATTTGGGTTTGATGAATTGTGTATTGATTTTTATAAATACTATATGATGTTCCAACGTTTATTGAATTGGTAAATTTGTGTTAATTTCTTTGAGAATTGACTGTTTATATAACAATGGAATTGAGGACCAATCAGAAATTCAAGCTACTGACAATATAAATGAAGTTGTCAAGACATAACTGAGGAAGAAGATACATAGAAAGAAATGGCTTTGCTCGTTGATAATTCGATTCACTGATCATGTTCAAGACTTCAGCTTGATCTTAGTGGTGCTGCAATTCAAGGGAATTTTGAAGAAGAACCTCACAATTCTGTTAAATAAATGAAATGGTAAGGTTTGATTGTGAGTGAAAACTTGAATTGTTGAATTAAAAACTTAACATAAGATTCAATTTTTTAAGAAATTACAAAATAGAAGGTTTGATTGTATTTATTTATAAACTTCAGGGGGTATACTCAGTAAAAATAAGAAGGGAGGTACATTTAGCAACACCCTTTTTTAATATAATTAAATGAACACGAACGAAGGTAAACGAACGAACATGAATGAATGTAACCGAACATTCATGAATGCAGTCGGTTGTACAGTTGAATTGTCTGGTAGAACCAGGTAAACCACCCGGTACACCCGATTAAACCGCCTGATACACCTGCTTAAACCGTTTCTGAGCTAAATCCGGCACGATATAAAAACCGGATTTTAAAACATTGTGTATAGAGAGAGATAGAAAGAATAGATGTGGGGATCTTTACACCCATAAATTTGGATGTTGTAAACATAAATATTCGGAGATTAAATACGAAAATATATATTTTTGAGTTAACTGTCATTTTTGTCCACGTGAGTTGTTCAATTATGTCAGTTCAGGTTAAATTTTAAATTTGTATCATTTTCGTCCTGACATTTTTGAAACATGTCAGTTCAATAAAAAAAACATGAGTTAACTGTTATTTTCGTCCATATGATTTGTCCAATTATTCTATCCAACCTTAGCTTTTTTGGATAGAACTAATATGTTTCAATAGTGTTAGAGACGAAAATCATACAATTTAAAAGTTGATATGGGAAATGGCAGTTAACTCTATATTTTTTAGTCTTCCAATAATATTTATACTCCCTGCCGATGCCAACCCACTGTCACGTGACAGGAAAGTACCATCATTTTGGTCTTCTTTCCGTTTTCCAACTTCTGACACCAACAACACATCCAGATCCTTTGACTTTGACCTTAACTAGCACTGGGTGAAGAAGAGTTTTTTTTTTTTTTGAACGGCCAACAAATAAGTTTATTCATTAATCATCATAGTTAACAACAGTTAACCAAAACCTTACATCCACCAAAAGTTTTACACATTTATACAAATTAAATTGAACATACACCAATTCTCCCAAGTAAGCGTAGTTGCTTTCGCCCGATGTTTCAACCATAGAAAGCATAGAACCTTAACCTCCTCCACCATGTTTGCAACAGTCACCCTTTTGTTATTAAAAATCACCTCGTTACGCGCACGCCATATACACCACACTGCAGTTTGAACGACCATGTATACAACCTTTTTCCACCTTCTGGAACCTCGAGAGAAATTATGAAGCTGTAGTACATCCTTTGCGCAAAAGAAAAACGGTGTAGGGATTCGGCACCAATTAGAAACCTCTTGCAAGATCCTTTGAACAAACCCGCATGCTGCGAAAAGGTGATCACTGGACTCCACCGCTTCTTCACAAAAGACACAATCGGTGCACGCGATCTGAACGTTTCGCCTCACAAGAGCCTCTTTGGTCGGCAGCCGGTTCAAAAACAATCTCCAGGTAAGGAAATTCACCTTAATTGGACTCCATTTGTTCCAGCAATGGATATGGGCCGATTCATAATCCTGAGTGGGCCTCAAAAGCTGTCTAAACCCACGGACAGAAAATGACCCAGAAGCATCCGCCACCCATTTCCACAGGTCCTCTTCTTCAGTGATGTTGATTTTATCCAATAAACTAGAAAGATCCATCATCTCCTTTATCTCCTGGTGTTGGTAAGGGCACTGGGCCCAACTAAATGCCACGTATCGCACCCCTTCTTGAACCTTAATCCGCTCCGCAACCAAAGCTTTCTTGTTACTTTCTAGCTGGAACAAGGCTGGAAACATAACACATAGTGGGGTATCTGAAACCCAGCAATCCAACCAGAACAGTGTGCCCAATCCATTCCCCACTGCTGCCCGGAAGCAACATCCCAGTCCGATTCCTAACGCCGCTAAATTCTTTGCAATGCCGACTATCTGTTTCGACGCACCTGTCATGGACATTTTCACCGACACCGGAGACCAGGACCTATTATTATGATGTATGCTCCATACTACCTTTTTCCAAATGCTATTTTTATCGACCTTGAAACGCCACCACCACTTGGCAAGGAGTGCAAAATTAGCTTCTTTCAACGAGCCAATACCCAACACTCCCGCCTCTTTCGGAGCCATAATATCATTCCATGCTACCCACGTCGCCCGTTTATGTTCCGGAGTGTTTCCCCACAGGAAATCTCTTCTTATTCGTTCCAATTCCTTTAAAATCTGTACTGGTGCTCAAAATAGTGAAAAGTAGTAAGTTGGCAGTGCATTAAGAACTGATTTGATGAGCGTCAACCGACCCCCATATGATAGTGTATTTGCCTTCCATACCGAGAGCCTATTTTTGAACGCATCCACAACCGGCCTCCAATTACGGACTAAATTCATATTAGCGCTCACTTGTAATCACAAGTATTTGAAAGGGAAGGCACCCCTTCTACACCTTAATATTCCGGCCAAATTAGTTACCTCCACCTCATTAGCACCGACCCCAAACACACTACTTTTTCCCAAGTTTACCTTCAAACCCGAGGCCAAGTAAAAGCATCGCATGACCCGATTTATATTCCGTGCATTCAACTCCTACCACTCACCCAAAAATACCGCATCATCGGCATATAAAAAATGTGATAACACTGGGCCCTGAGACGTACACTGAATACCTTGGAATAGTCCCGATGACACCGCTTTTTTAACTACCCCGGATAGTGCCTCCATAGCAATCACGAACAAAAACGACGACAGTGGATCCCCTTGCCTAAGCCCCCTATGGCACACGAACTCTTGGGTTGGAAACCCGTTCACCAAAACAGATGCTTTAGCCGTTGTCACTGTTGCCATAACCCAATCAACCCACTTATTCGGGAAGCCCATTTGGCACATGATAGATCTCAAAAAGGCCCAATTTAGCGTATCGTACGCTTTTTTGATATCTACTTTAAAAATCATACCTTTTTCTTCACCTTTTTTACCAAGCCACCACTTCATTTAGGATAATCGGCCCATCTAAAATACTACGGTTCGATAAGAAGGCCGTTTGTTCCTCAGAGATAAGCTTATGGATTACAACCTTCAGCCTATTAACCAAGACTTTAGAAATAACCTTGTTTATACAGCTAATAAGGCTAATGGGTCTAAAATCTGATAATCCACTAGGGTCATTACACTTAGGAATCAAAGCCAAGAAAGAAGAGGTGCACCCACTGTTGATTGAACCTTTCTGATGAAACTCATTGAAAAACTTGACGAAATCCTGCTGAAAACCATCCCAGCATCTTTTAATGAAGCTGAAATTAACCCCATCCGGCCCTGGCACTCGATCCCCATGACAATCCCACACGGCTCTTTTAATTTCCTCCACCGAGAACAAGCCGACCAAGGCTTCGGCTTCATGACGAGATAACTGTACCAAATTTGGGCAAACCAACGATGGCCTGTCCACCATCGGTTCAGTGAACCGCTCCCCAAAGAAGGCCGCCACATAATCTTTGATTAAAAGTGGGTTATCGACCCATTCTCCGTCTATACGCAGGCCACTAATCCGGTTATTAGTAGTATTCGCATTTATGACCCCATGAAAATATGCAGAATTTTCATCTCCGTCTACCGCCCACCTAACACGTGATTTCTGTTTCAGATCATAGACTTCATCCTGTCAATTTCTAGCACGTATTTTTTACAAGTGGACCTGGACGCGAGTTCATCGTCTGTTAGATCTCTAGATTCAGCCACAATATCTAATGCTTCCAACTTGTTCAAATTTTCGACATACAGACCCCTTTGTTGCTCCTTACAATTTGACACCCATTCCCTAACTCTCTTCTTGACCCACTTAATTTTAACCCCCAAACCAATGTCCGCGGGACCCGTGAAACGGAATAAAGAGCATTGCTGATGAACATATTCCAGAAAACCTGGAATTTCCAACCACGAATTGAAAATTCGAGTAGGAGTGGGGCCAAAGTCATGAGGAATCGTCGAGAGAACAACCGGACAGTGATCCGATGCGACATTATTCAGAGCCACCACCGATGCGTTTGGCCACATATCTCTAAACTCCTTCGAAACCAGAAACCGGTCAAGTTTACTCATCTTAAGGCCATTATCAGACCTATACGTGAACTGCCTACCCCCATGTTATATTCGAACAATTCTGCTGCGTCGATAAACCGATTGAAGAATTCCGCGTTCGCCGCTATAAATTCAGAGTTTCTCCTCTCAGAGGGTGATCTAACATCGTTAAAATCCCCCATGAATAACCATAAACCTTGTAACAAAATTTTCCAGCCTCGTAATTCTTCCCACAGACCCCTACGTGCACCCGGGTCATTTTGAGCGTGAACATTAGCAATATGAATAAGTTCTCTTGATGCTTTGATGACACCTGATACAATCAAAAAATGATGATGTTTGACCGAACTGACCTTATCCAAGTAAGCCGGGTCCCACAAAGACACAAGTCCCCCTGATGAACCTACTGCATCTACAACCTCAGCTTCGAAAATAGATCTGCCCCAAAACTTACTCAGTTGAAAATTTGAACTCGGACCAATTTTTGATTCCTGAATTGCCAAGAAATGAATGTCGTGCGTTGTTTTAAGACCCCGGACCCAATCCGTTTTCGTAGAGTCCTTACCATCCCTCAAATTCAATGTCAAAAAATTCATTGAAACTGATTTTTTCACCTTCACCCTTAACAAATTCACTTACCTGGTTACAAAAACCATCCAGTTGAAATCCCAAGCTCGACCCGACTGCCACCGTTGCCGTCACTTCATCCGTATTTTGCTCTACATCACCACCTCCTTCCGGAACCCCTTGGTCACCACCTGATCCCGTCGCACAATTCTCGGGCATCGGTACACCTCCATAATCATTAGGAATCGACTGAGAACGAGCTTCATGACCATGATTATGAACCCCTTCCCCCTCGCGTCGAGCAGAATCGCCCATATCGGTATTATCTTGATCAGGGGTCTTATGTAATTCACTAGTAGGAAAAAAAGGGGATAGGTGGAGCTGGTGTAAACTTAGATTTTTTAATTAATTCCACAAATGGATTTCGATCATTACTGGGCTCCTTAACTTGGGCCTCAAACCCACCTTGTTCACTCACAGATGGGCTCCTACACCTCCTGGGCCTTTTCCTGGACGTACAGTCTAATACAATTGGAGCGGACCCCACCAAAAAGCTCCCAATGCTTTTGTTTAGGTCTAAATTCGGATGCATTGAATCTTCCACCTGCTCCACATGTATTGGGGACAGTGTTGCAATAAAGGCAGCTTTTGTCTCTGGCGGCTGTGGATTTCCCCATGCATCTCTTCGCCTTCCTCAACCACCCCTTGCAACTTCTCATATTCCACTTCCGTTTCCACAATCGCCGGACCACCACCTTCTGTTGCCGGCTTTGTACCACCACCCTCATCTACTAGACTCCTTACCTCCCCTTCCTCTAACTCATCCTCTTCCCCTACGACAGATTCAACGAACACCTCCGGATGTTCCTCCGCATACGACGACAAGTCATCCGGAATAGAATCGATCTTCTTATTATCCACCTCCATAACCCAAACCTTAAACTGAAACCCGCCCCATACCACCTCCACCTCTTCATCTAAACGCTTTGCCGTGTCCGTCAGAACCCAAGTTAGTCCAAAAGAGTTGTCCACCTGTTGCCAGGAGAACTCCGATTCTGAAGCGATTGTTCCAAAAAACTCCCCTATACGATTGAAGAACTTCGGGTCCCGTAGTTGGATCGGCATTCCTACCACTTTTAAACATACTAAACATTCAAAACTAACAAGTTGGCCTTCCCAGAGGACAGCTGACGATAACACCTTATCCCCGTAACCTTTCTTCCTTGCTACAAATTCAACTGCCGACCTCTTATCCTTAAATACAATCAAGACTTTAAGACCACCAATATATCCCACCGAACAATCGGGATAATCTCCTTCCGTCAACATGTCTCTGGTATACCGGAAGGCTCCCATGCCTTTGACCTCACTGATGATGACAACTTTTTTTAATGTTAAGTGCTGAACTAATAAGAGTTCTGAACCAGTAAGAGGTCTTAACCATTAAGAGCAGATGTTTGACCAATTCATATTAGAGGTCTTAACCATTCAGACTTTTTATAATGTTTAACCATTCAGAGGTAAATGTCTGAATCATTCAGACATCTGCTCGTGAAACAAATAGTCTGAACCATTAAGGTTGAACCAATAAAATGTTTGAACCATTAAAAGCCTCATTAAGAGGTAAATAAACAGCCTCTTAGAATATTTAAGCAACTTTTTTTTTAACGTTAAGCAACTTTTTTTACCTTCTAGGGCTACTCACATTAAGACCATTCGTAATAGAGTCTTATATCACGATATATCCTTTCATAACGCCTCATAGCACCTATGAACACCATTACCGGGGCGCTAAGGATGAGAAAATTTCAATCCTCGAGAACACCATCACGGCGTGACCCATTCTTCCCCACTCTCACACATATATATACATACATGTATAGGGTAAGGTACATGCGAGAACCACCTTTATTGCAAGAACCACGAGAACCAATGTGAACATAACCAAAAATACCTAAAAAAATCTAACCCCCACCCCCCCCTCCAAAAAAAACCTAACCCCCCCCCCAAGCTAAATGCTAAAAACTAAACCTCCGGATGTTCCTCCGCATACGACGACAAGTCATCCGAAATAGAATCGATCTTCTTATTATCCACCTCCATAACCCAGACCTTAAACTGAAACCCGCCCAATACAACCTCCACCTCTTCATCTAAACGCTTTACCGCGTCCGTCAGAACCCAAGTTAGTCCAAAAGAGTTGTCCACCTATTGCCAGGAGAACTCCGATTCTGAAGCGATTGTTCCAAATAACTCCCCTATACGATCGAAGAACTTCGGGTCCCGTAGTTGGATCGGCATTCCTACCACTTTTAAACATACTAAACGTTCAAAACCAACATGTTGGCCTTCCCAGAGGACAGCTGACGATAACACCTTATCCCAGTAACCTTTCTTCCTTGCTACAAATTCAACTACCGACCTCTTATCCTTAAATACAATCAAGACTTTAAGACCACCAATATATCCCACCGAACAATCGGGATAACCTCCTTCCGTCAACATGTCTCTGGTATACCGGAAGGCTCCCATGCCTTTGACCTCACCGATAACCGACCTCATGACACAATGGTCCGGGTAGAGCAGTTTTATCATCAACCTTTAGAACCTTTTTGGAGCAGGACGCCATATCCTTTGTTCCCGCTACAACCTCCGAGCAAAGACCCTTGTTCAATACCGGCTTTGGAACGTAAACCTTAGTCGGCTGCCCGTAGCTCTCCTTGCAATGAAACGCAGCTGGATGATGACCTGTAGAATGGCCAGATTGTTGTTGGTTTTTACCAAAACGGGCAACGGACACACTTAACTTTGCATCAAAAATCTTGACCGTATTCATTCCTTTCAGCAGCCTCTCAACATCATTGACACCTTCTATCCGGACAAAACCAAAGTAGTTTCCTCGCACGTCACGTTTCATTGCAACATATGCATCCTTAACTACACCATGGGGCATAAATGCCATCCACAAAAGTGATTGTGTAACACCATCTGGAAGGTTAGTCACAAAGAAGGTTGTTACAGGCCTTCCGTTGCCATACCCGCTGAACTTTCTGTAATGGTCATTTCCTCCCCACCTCCCACCCATTTCCACAGCCCAAACCAAACGTATAAAAGGTTAATAGGATTCGTACCGATCTAGCTAAAACGTATAAAAGGTTAATAGGATTCGTACCGATCTAGCTAAACTATGCTCGATAGCCGCGACCAGTGACAGACCTACTAAGCAATCAAAGTCTGATTCAGGCTTGGAAATTTTACCGAAAAAAACAATGTAAGAACGATGACAGAGAAAAGAAACCGGCAAAATCCCTGGTAGCGAATGGATGAATCGATCGACCGATTAGAGGGGAAGGTAAGGATCAAGAACACAGTATGTGTAACGACCGAACCTCACGCGCTAATCCGTTTCTGTCATCATCTTCGACCTAATGTATTAATTAATATTAGGGGCTGTTTGGTAATGGTTAAGTGCTGAACTAATAAGAGTTATGAACCAGTAAGAGGTCTTAACCATTAAGAGCAGATGTTTGACCAATTCAGATTAGAGGTCTTAACCATTCAGACTTTGTATAATGTTTAACCATTCAAGGTAAATGTCTGAATCATTCAGACATCTGCTCATGAAACAAACATGCTCGTGAAACAAATAGTCTGAACCATTAAGGTTGAACCAATAAGATGTTTGAACCATTAAAAGCCTCATTAAGAGGTAAACAAACAGTCCCTTAGAATATTTAAGCAACTTTTTTTTGAACGTTAAGCAACTTTTTTTTTTAACTTCTAGGGCTACTTACATTAAGACCATTCGTAATAGAGTCTTATATCACGCTATACCCTTTCATAACGCCTCATAGCGCCCATGAACACCATTACCGGGGCGCTAAGGATGAGAAAATTTCAATCCTCGAGAACACCATCACGGCATGACCCATTCTTTCCCACTCTCACACATATATATACATACATATATGTATAGGGTAAGGTTCATGCGAGAACCACCTTTATTGCAAGAACCGCGAGAACCAATGTGAACACAACCAAAAATACCTAAAAAAACCTAACCCCACCCCCCCCCCTCCAAAAAAACCTAACCCCCCCCCCCCCTAAGCTAAATGCAAAAAACTAAACCACCCAAAAAACCTAACCCCCCCCCCCCCCCCCAAAACCTAAACCCCACTCCCCCACCCGCCAAAAACCTAACCCCCCACCCAAGCTAAAATGCTAAAAACTAAACCCTCAAAAAATCTAAAAAATAAAAAAAAAACACAAAAAAATTACTTTTTTTACATTAAAATCGCTACTTTTAGTAGCCAAAAATTTTTTTTTTTAATTTTTTTTTGTAACGAAATCCAACGACTTTTTTATAAAAAATAATAGAAAAAAAAATTGTGTGTCTTTTAGCTATTTTTAGGTATTTTTGGTTGTGTTCACATTGGTTCTCCCGGTTCTCGCAATAAAGGGTGGTTCCTAACGGATCCTTCTCCTATATATAAAGGCCTATACATATATATCCCCACTACACACTCAAGTTATATAAAGCCCCATAAAGCCTATCTCTTACGCGTTTCGCCACTTGTCGCACAACGCCTTACAAAGGGCTTTATGACTACACATGGCCTAATAGTGTTGATACACATGAGACAATGACTCAATAAGTAATCTAAAGATAATAGTAACTTACACCCGATAATTATAGGACATGATTTTATAATTAGGTACAATTTCAAATTGCCAAACCCTGTCTATGCTAGATCCATTGTCATCGACATCAACAATGGGAGTTTCGTGGCCAAGTAGCAAACGCTCCTCTCTCTCTCTTTCACATGCACAATTAAAGTACTTGGCTTGCCTCCAAAAATCGATAAGGTGCGCGTACCTGATAATTATAAAACATGGTTGTAGGTACAATTTCAATACCAACCCCCTTCTATACTAGATCCTTGACTAAATACCAAGCTCTCCTCTTTCACATGCGAAACGAAAGGACTTGGCTTGGCTCCAAACCCGCTAAGGTACAACTAGTCTAATAATTGTGTATATTGATAATGTAATAGATTGGTAAAAGTGAAAACATTAGTGATTATCTAAAGTTTTAGCAAATCTGTAAACATTCATTCTAGATTTGTTAGAACAGTTGATGGAGCAAATGTGCAACCAAAAAAACTTTGATTGCACAATGTACATGTTTGAATGCAGGATGTACAAGTCACACTAGCAGCATTGATATTACTTTAGCCAAAAAGAGGCAAACAAACATGGAGCAATCTAATATTTAATCTTGCAAAGAGCACAACTATTGGTAATGTATTAGGAATCCCAAATTTCACATATGTATGGTATCTTACTGATGTAATGTGATAAATTAAATATTTTTACTGATTACAAAAGACTAGAACTTCAGTTTGTCATAAAATCTCTTTTATAAGTATTAAAATTACCAAAATGCCCATTCGGGACTTAAATTGGTTTAAATTACTTCTTAGGCATATATGTTAACATCCTACTGATGTATTAACATATTTTAAGCATAATCACATTTAAGACTTGTATATAATTTATTTGGTTACCCGTTACGCGTTTATGCGTTCGGGTCGGTTTATGTGACTAGTTTACATAAAATAGCCGAAACGGGTTTAACGTTATCATTAAATCCTCAAATTCCAGAATGTGATTAGTTTACCCATATTATACAAGTATCCAATCTTGTCGGGTCTAAACCACATTCTATTCCGGTATCCATTAATCTAGCGTTTAGAACCGTAAGGTTTGTTTCTAGCTAGCCGGTCTAAGTCTTTGACTTAACTAAAGACCCGTTAGCATCCTAATAGGTTATTAAACCTTCTATACAGATTAAATAGCATCCAGTAGAAGGTACCATCATAAAGCTTAGGATTATACTGCTGAGCTACCTTTCACATTAGCTCAGGTAAATACTTTTAACTTAATTTCCCTTATACGGGCTTGGGATACGGTATTATAATAATACCGCTTGGTCGGCTATGAAATCATTTAATCGGATTGTGATTAATAAATTTACATAACCCATTTTAATCTGTCTTGTTTGATAACATAAACATTGGGGGTTAATACGACCGTGTCCTGGATATCCTCGGCTCATTTCATTTGAAAATGGCCATGACCTATGCACGGGGTGTAGGCATACACCTGACAGATGCAAATGCTAAAATATAAACTCACATGTTGGGGATAACTCCTTTGTGGGTTCTATAAGTGGTGAGTCGGTTAATCATGACCGGCTTCCAACCGGCCCCAATTGAATGACAAACATGTAAATCTGTATACAATATTATTTTAATAATTGTCCCAAGTTATAAATGATTTGTGCCATGTGCACTTAAATCAATTTTCATAAATGTTTTCAAAAGAGTCAGTTAATTGTATGTACCAGTGTAAACTGACGTATTTTCTAAAGACTGATTGACAGGTATCTCTCGTAATAGGCTGGAGCTATTTGGTGTCGTATAAGAGGATCTTGCAAATCCCTAAGATACCTGAAGTCTGTTATTTTGTTTCGTTGTATTTATTTATGATCTTATTACATTACAGTCTGTATATTCTTTCTTTCGAACACTCAGACATTATGGTTTGTAATAGTTTATTTACCAAGCCTTCCGCTGTGCTATTATATTGTGTATATTGACAATGATGATATCAACTACGTCACGATACTCCCCGCCGGGCCCACCGGTAATATGTGGAAAATATCAGGGTGTGTCAGGTTGGTATCAGAGCCAACATTGAGTGAATTAAACACTAACCTTTTGTGTTTAATCTCAATGACACAATAAGCACATTCCTTAGACTTCCGAGTCTAGGCCAATGACCTAGGATTTATTCTTAACTTTCTGTAGGATCGTTTTCTGACCCGAATGAGTCGATCAGAAGAGTTTTTGCTCAATACGAAAGGCGGAAACAAATGTATCGAGGTAATTCAGCTAGATATTCACTTTAAACTGTCTTTTGATTGATTTGACAAAGAATTACAGCGAGTAGACACTTCGGCAGCAGTTCAGTACTGAAACCGTAAAGTTAGAACTCTACCAAACGAAATCACAAGGCACCTATTTATAGGCTGGCTAATTTCGCATGAACAGGTTCATATGAAATCACTTTCACATGAAATTACTATTTCGTACGAAATGACCAGGAGTTGATTTCGTGCGAAATTACACCCTGTAATTTCGTGCGAAATTACCTTCTAATCTATTTTTGACAATTTTCTCGTATAACGTGCCCTGATCTATCTATACACATACAAGACTCGATACAAGACGAAGTCGGCAGACATATGCACCAAAAGACTCCCCCTTGGATGTTGACGAAGTCTTCCGTGTCGAGTCTTCAATCTCCAATCTTTATCAGTCTTCTCAAACTCTTCCAAAGTATCTAACAATGTAAAGTATCCTCAATCTCTGACTTCTTTTCTTCTCCAGGATCTCGACCTGGCTCTTCCTTCACTTTAATTCTCTTGATCAGATCTCTTGATTCTTTAAGTTCATCAGCATCATCAGTACCAGGAATGTAAACTGACTCTATACAACTTCAGACTCCCCCTTAAATTTTGCTTAGGATCGCAGTCTGGCTTCCACAGGTTCAAGATCGTGACCTGGCTCACATCCTGCTCAGGATTAAAACCTGGCTAACTTGCACAATCTCTACCTCACAATAAATTTCTCAAATTTAAAATTTTACAAATTTATACAACATTTGCAGGTATTAATCAAATCAATTAATGATTTTACAAAGTTAATCTCTGATGAACCACTTGTAGAAATAACATGATTTATCATTTAAAAAACTTCTGATGACCACTTCTGGGAAAGATATTCAAATCTTTTTCTCAATTTAAACAAAGTCTCCCAAACCTGTTCTTCATGTTTAGCACTCGAAATTTTGAAAATCAGCTCTCCAACATCAGTTGTCGAAAATCTTTTTGTATTTTACAAAATTATACTAAAACACACTAAAATCTTTTTGAATTTTTGATTAAAAAGAAAATGCAGTAAAGAAATATTTACAGACAATATTTTTTATGAGTTTGTGTAAGAGGATCATATCAAATTTTGAGACAAATCACCAACACCATTAAGCTTTATACATTTTCAGTTCTAAACGATTCACTTAGATTGTCAGTATAGTGATCCACTTAAATTTTCACACAAAGTTCAACTGTTTCGAGATACGAGATTAATGTTTTAGAGACTTAAACTTATTCGCGTGTCCCACCTCAGAATATACTCCCGTATCCAGATCCCAATATTCAGTCTTACAGGTGAGTATACCTAGATGATATCTGTAAAGGGTTAAATGCGAGGGCCATGAGAGCTCAGGCTATTGTTTCCGCAAAAATTAGAGAGATTATGGCTTCGACTTTTGGTGTGTTCCCTTTAGAGAATCTTTTCTTCAACAGCACATGATTAGCATTTTGCAATGTTTCATCATTTTTATGCTGAGGGGGTGCTATATTTCAAGCAAGCGAAAAGTATTATACGGGACTAGGCCATTGCTTCTGCAAAATCAGAAGTCCCGGGATAATACCCCAGATATCACTAAGCATAAAGACCTAGTATCTCAGAAAGAGGGACCTTTCAAACAAGATTTCGGGGGTTACCCATATATCCGAGAGATGTTCCCCACGAGATAAGTAAGTTTGAAATTTAGGTTTATATCTCGACACAATCTACTAAATGTGCAAAAACCTACTGGCACATCACCAGTGAGACCGTTTATCACTTTATAACTTTCCAATTCTTTAGCATGCTGTGATCGTCCACTGATGTACTATCATTTCCTCTTTTTCACAACAAAACTCATTTTAGATTTTATCATGTTTTTGGCTTTTTCAAATTTTCTAATGTTTATGGATTTTCTAAAATTTCTTACTCCCCCTAAAATGCAAAATCATTTAAAGAAACTTTGAAAACTAACTATACAAATAAAGTGACAACCGTTTGAATTGCTTCAAATCGCCATCCACTTGGTATAAACAATCAGAACTTCCCCTTACAACAAGCTATTTTCCCATAATGATTTCAAAACACTTAAGTTTGTTTTAATCAAATGGTTTTTCCGGAAAATTAGTTTTGTTGATTTTACCACTTGTAGGAATGGGGATCAATTCATCACTTTGTTTTCTCAACCACTTGAATGAAAGTTAAATGAAGTTCAATTTAATGACCTTGATTTACCTCTTGAAAGTGAAAACCTTCTTCAATTACTTGTAGGTTCACTTACCAACCATACCATTTGTAAATCAAAATATAACAATTTTAAGAACAACTACCACTTGTAGGTCGAAATATCACTAGAGTGAATTTCTCAAGAAAGATGCCAATTCCTGCTCCACAATTACCAACTTGGAAGCTCGACAAGTCCTAGTTTTCATTCATAATATGTTCCATCCCAGTCACAAACCTGGGATGACCCATCTTTACCTGGTTTCTTCGTTTTCTTCTCATAAAATTCCTTTACCCCTTTGACCTTTCCGTAAACCATTTTTCCAAAAAATACTTTGAACTGTGGGGTTAAAGGCTTTTTCAACATCAAATTCTTTCTTTTCTGAGAAAATTTGATTTGAAATCTCAATTTTACCAATTTTTTGTTTAAAATTCTCAGCCCCCAATTGTGGAAAATTGACATCATCCATTGGTGGTACTGATGTTTCCAATTTTAACTCAACACGTGGCTCCTCTGACTTTATGGAATCAGATTCATCACCTGAAAATAGCTCCTCTGATTTTGATGAATCAGAATCATTGCTAGAACTATCATCAGATTTCTTAACAACCCACTTGTGGTTGTCAAGATTTGCTTTTCTCTTTAAAACCTTTTTGAACATTCACCAACCTCAAACTTTGAATTTTTGAAAACTTTGAATTGTTTAGTTGGTGGTTCATTCTCAACAATCTTTCCTTTCATTTTAAGAAAAACTCCCTGTTTTGGTTGGATTGCCTTTGGACAATTCCTGGCAATATGACCAATTGTTTTGCATTGAAAACAGGTTCTCGTTTCCTTTTTCTGAACAACTTCCTTCTTCATTTCTTCTTGCTTTTTAGCAAGGAATTCTTTGTTTGTCTGCTTTCTAAACAATTGCTCATTTTCTTCTTCAGATGATATTCCTGAAACAAAAACAGTTTTTGGTTTATAAGTTTTCTCATTTTTATGATTTTTCGGTGGAATAAATCCAAGACCTTTCCTTTTAAAATTACCGTTATAGTTTGGTTTCTTTTGAAAACCAGAACCAGAACTGTAACCCTTTTTCTTGTTTTCTCTTTGTTGAACTCTTGAGGTGTATTTTTTTAGGTTTTTCAGAAAGATTTACATCTTTTATTTCAGAAATATTAATTTCTGTTAGTTTGAAAACCTTTTTGATCATTTTAGTTTTAACACCTCTTATTGGAAATTCTTCATCAGAATATAATTTGTCAAAATCATTCAAAGTATATACTACTTTAAATGTTTCATCACTCAAATTAGATTTTGATAATAGAAACTCTTTATTGTAAACCCGTTTGTCCTTTTTGACTATTGACTTTGACTTGTCAGACTTTGACTCTGAGTTTGACTTCGACTTTGACTCCTCGGTTTCATCGTTATCCAACACCTGATCGACCACTTTCTTTATTAATTCGGACTCATGATCAGTGTCAGACGATGTGAAAGTAACATCAATGTTGTCTGGCAAATTTTCTGTAGACTCAGACTCCCACTGTAAATTGGTTGCCTTTTTTACTCTTTCTGAATTTGGATTTCTAGGAGAATATCCATTTTCAAGCGGAGGTGGACACTTGTTGTAACTGGCACTATGTTTCTTACCAGAATCTTTCATTTCAGTATCCTTCTTCTTTTCAGAACTCTTGTCTTCAGATATTTCCTCTTCATCAAATGCCTTCATGCCTTCAACGGTTGGATAAATCCTGTCAATAACATAAGAAGTACATGAGTAACTTTTTAACAACCTATTAACTCTCTCTGTTTCAATCCTCTATGTTTCCAATTTTTGTTCCAACACAGCACACTTTTCAATATAATTGTTAACAACTTTCTGCTTTGTCATGAAAGCTCCTTGAAGTATTTTCATGGCTGTTGCTTGTTCACTGCTTGATTGGTTGTACTGATTCATTGCTTTGTTAAGAACATCATATGATTCTTTCAAAATGTTCATGTTATGAATCAAAGTACTATTTTGCTTCTTCACTGATTCACAGTTTTCACATTTCACAGGAATCTTTTATGCATCAGCTTCTGCTTCAACTTTAAAAACTGGAATGTCTTTTATTTTCTTCCTTATCACAGGAACTTCTTCATCATCACTGCTGACAGGTTTTTTAACTTTCTTCTTTTTCTTTTTAGCTTTTTCATCATCACTGTCACTCTCCTCTAGCATTCTTAAGTGCTCTTCCATTCTTCTTGCATAATTATCATCATCATTATCACTGTCTTCATCAACTCGAGCAACAAAAGCTTTGTGATTTGAAGTTTTGTTAGGATCATAGTCATCCCAACTGAAATTTTTCCAGCTAAAACCTTCTGGTAAATTTTCATCATCTTGATTTATCAAACATGCTTTACTATCAGCTGAAACATATTTGTCCCAACTGAATCCTTTTGATGATTTTTTATCTTCTTGATTCACCATACAGGCTCTCTTTGATGATTCTTCAATCTCCTTCCTGGCATGAGCAGTTTGTGGTTGTCGTTGATGTGATTGTTGAGCAACTTGATGATAGATTGCTTTCCGATAATAATCATTGTTGTTGAACGGATTTTGAGCTCCAATTGCTTCGTGATTCGTGCACTCTCTCTTGAAGTGTCCTTTTTCCCTGCAACGAAAACAAGTAACTTTAGATTTATCAAAACCTAAAGTAGAAACATTAGCATCACGAAAATCATCTCTTCCCGTAATTTGTTTAAACTTTTCGGCTCTTCTCAAAACACTCGCCAAACACCACTTTATATCCATCAACTCCATCTCCTCAGCATCAATCTGATCGTAATCCTCTTTTGTCAACATTGGATTACCGATCCTTCCTGCCACTAAACTCCCATATGACTCCAACACAGTCCCCAATAAAGACATATGACTTTTTGCAACCTCTTTCGAGAAATTTTCATCATTCTCAAGGTTTAAAACAATATTGCATTGTAACCTCTTGCATTCTTGGTTGTGGAAAAATTTGGATCAAATGATGGATATGAAGAAAAACTTGTTTTGCTGTTTGATCCTTTAGATGATCCTCCAGATGAGCTCTTAGCATTGAATGCAGTCTCGACCTTTGGTGACATGTTTGTTTTATCACTGATACCTCCTTTGTAATAAAGACCGATATCTTGTTCACCATCGAAATCCTTCATTCTTGAGATTTTCCTTTGTTCCATCTCTTGAGCTTCAATTTTCTCTATGAATTTACTCAGTGTCAAATTCCCAAAATCTTTCTTATTTCTCAACATCATCAAATACGTGCCCCAAGTTTCATGTGGTAACGCATCAGCTAACTTCTCAATCAATTCTTCATTTTCTTTTGTGATGCTCACCCTCTTCATGTTGACTAACAGATTGCAATATCTTTCGATGATCTGCTTGGTGCTCTCAGTTCCCAAACCACGAAATAGATCAAATTCCTTTTTCAAAAGTGATTTTTTGTTCTTAATCATTTCTTTGCTTCCAACAAACTTTGATTTTAAAGCTTTCCAGATAGAGTATGCAGTTCCATTATGTTGCAATAAAACCAAGGTATCTTCCTTAACAGCTTGATGCAATAAACTCGTCATCATTTTCTCATCTTTGTATTTCTTTTTATCTTCAGCACTAAGATCTTTAATTGAAATCACTTCCTCATCATCAGTCATCGGTCTAACATATTTCGTTTCAACACATTCCCAAGCATCTAAGTAATTTGCTTGTACCCAATTCTCAAATCGTTCTTCCCATCCTTTATACTCCTCAATGTTCATGAGCTTTGGCGGTTTTTGCATGGTGCCCGTTTCATTTTCTAACATTGTGTGTAGTGCAATACAGATTGGAATAGCAAAGGCATTGTAAAATTCCTTTTCCATGATTCGGTTTTAAAAATTTTCACAAATCAGACACTTTCAAACGAAATACTTTCTTCAAACGAAATATCCTTTGATGCGAAATTACCTTGTTCAAACGAAATACCAATCCTGTGTGAAATCACTAATTTCGTGCGAAATAACACCCTTTCAAACGAAATAGATGATTTCGTGTGAAATACTCAAACGAAATTCCAATTTGATGCGAAATACCTAATTTCGTGTGAAACTCTCAAACAAAATTACAATCTGGTGCGAAATAAGGCTTATTTCGTACGAAATACTGCTGATGTCATCATCTCGAGCGGTTTTTGCCAAAATTGATTAGGTTTTAAGCCGTTTTAAGAACTAAAACTTTCTAGGATTTATTAAAACACTATTGCGCGTATAATATGTGAAATTCAAGACATTTTGACTGTGAAAACTTGTTAATTTTGAAAAGAAGGTGTAGAAATCAGAATTTTCAGCTGAATTAGTATGAACTCTTCCTCCTGAGATCTGATACCACTTGTAGGATCGTTTTCTGACTCGAATGAGTCGATCAGAAGAGTTTTTGCTCAATACGAAAGGTGGAAACAAACGTATCGAGGTAATTCAGCTAGATATTCACTTTAAACTGTCTTTTGATTGATTTGACAAAGAATTACAACGAGTAGACACTTCGGCAGCAGTTCGGTACTGAAACCAGAAAGTTAGAACTCTACCAAACGAGATCACAAGGCACCTATTTATAGGCTGGCTAATTTCGCATGAACAGGTTCATACGAAATCACTTTCACACGAAATTACTATTTCGTGCGAAATTACCATTTCGTGCGAAATTACCAAGAGTTGATTTCGTGCGAAATTACACTCTGTAATTTCGTGCGAAATTACCTTCTAACCTATTTTTGACAATTTCCTCGTATAACGTGCCCTGATCTATCTATACACATACATGACTCGATACAAGACGAAGTCGACAGACATAGGCACCAATACTTTCCTTTGCTGTTTATATTTTATTTTGTTTTACTTGTTTTGACAGGATTAATCATCAACAATGTCGCCAAGAGTGAGAGGCAAAGGAAAGGGTCCCATGCGAGGTGGACCATCAGCACACGCAGGACCTTCCCATCGGCGCACCCCGTCTGCGTCGTTTTCTAGTTCAGATTCCCGTGACCATTGGGGTCATTCTTTCAAACCAGCGAGACACACTGTCTCTTTGAGCTCATCACCTTCTTTTCATCCATCATTCGGGCCGCCTGTTCCAGACGAGCCCCAGCATTCGCAACACTCCCATGACTCTCATCATTTGCATGACTCCCACCATTCCCATCAATCTTACCATTCTTTGCATTCTCATTCTTTTAATCATTCGGATTCTACCTACTCTCCAGCCCAGTTTAATCCCAATGACTACGTCAATGACTTTTTGGGTTACAACCCTTTGGGACCCGAGGATCACTTTCCTCATTACATGGAGATGGACGATGACCCGGACCCTGAAATGCAAACCAGAACACTGGGCCACCCTATTAGTATCTCGAGCAGTTCTCCATATCAAGGATCACCGTACCAAGGGCCCGATTCATTTAAAGAAAGGTGGGCCACGTATGATTGGGCCTTTACCCCTTCATATCATAACTCCCCGGCTCAACCTCCTTTGAATGAGCCACACCTTCAAGCAGTTTCTCCACCACCTCTTCCTGTTGAGGAGCCGCCTCAACAGCCACCTCAACCACCTCCCGAGCCGCCTAGGCGAAGGAGAAATGAATGAATATCTGTGCGAGGAGGACCTCGGTTCAGTTCTCCTCAAGGTTCAAGTTCTTACCCTCCTGTCCCCGAGGACCCACAAATGGGTGGACCCTCGCACGCGGTGCTGGACAACGATCCTCCACCGGTTTCTTACGCACCACCACCACTACCAGTGGGTTTCGACAACCCGATCACGACTTACCCAGGTTCGTCTGGGTATAACCCATCTGGATACCCATCAGATTATGGAACTCATGATCCATATCTTACTGCTGCACAGTACAATGTGCTTTACCCTTCTTCTTACCCTCCAGTTTACCCAACTGGATATCCGGTGCAGGGGTATCAATACCCACCATATCAGCAACCTCCCCCTCCTCAACAGGAGTAAACCCAAGAAATACTACAAAGGTTAGACAGGGTTGAGCATGAAGCAGATGATACCAAAAAGAAGCATAACAGCTTTCTTAAGGGCCTTGTAAGTCTCATCAAAGGCAAAAAAGAAATAGAAAGTTGTTTATTGTATTTTGTGTTTTATTTCAATCAAGTCCCTGTGAGGACATTTTATTTTCAGTACCTAGTCCCTGCGAGGACATATTTCTGATTCTGTGGCCCCTGCGTGGGCAGTATGTTCTTTTTAAGACCCGTTTAGGGCACCTTGTAATAGTTTAATGTTTAATGAAATTTCTTTGGATTTTAATTATGTACTTTATGACATCATCATGCTTTATCATTTCAATTTTTAATTGATCTGCCATAGAAATTCTTAGAGGTATAACCTAGCCAAAATATTAAATGGCTATAATGGTACAACCTTTTTAAGACAATAAATCCCAGTTAACATCTGAAAACATGTTAACATTCCTGGTTGTGCGGTACGAGAAACCACACAAGCTTCCAAATGTACTTGGATTTTTTCAAGTCACTTATATAGCCGATATGATCAATGTGAATCATGGCTGATAAACGTCAATATGATGTATACACCAAAACATCCATTTGAGATGTATGCTTATAAGCAAAGGTGTGATAATGACAATGATAGTTTCATTATATAAACTTCTTGTCAAAAAGGCAATGAACTATGTTCGCTCCTTGAAAGATCAATGATCCAAGAGATCGTTGGTTATGTTTTAATCGTCCTTGTGACAAGGCCTTTTATGCCATCTAAATGTCCTTCGAGACGAGCCTTGTGCTAAATAAAAATGTCTTTCATGACACTGACAGTTGTGATTTATATCCCCTGTCTAATAAATATAAAGGATTATATCTTATTGATTGCTTATAATGGTTCTGTTGTAGCCTAGGCAAATCATGATTAAATTGATTTTATTTAAAATGGTCTATATGGTTTAATAATACCATGACCATCTGATCATCAATGCGATGATTCATTATGTAATTTAAATATATCATTATTATTTGGTATAGTACACGAATCATGGCTGGCTCTGACGAAGCAAACAGTCATCCCGTGGATGAAAACAACAATACCAGGATTAATATCACTGGTGCTGAATTACAAGCGATGATAACCGCATCAGTTGCTCAAGTTGTGGATGATAAGTTTAAAGAGCCGAGTAATGTTCGGTCCAAAACTCATTCAAAGTCCCATTCTTATTCGCATACACTGAAGAAAGATGAGTCTCAACACTCGTCTAATCAGAAAAGTGAACCTCAGAAGCAGATTGTCCTTGAACTAACTCCCAGGTACACCAAGGGGTGTACCTATAAATACTTTGTCTCCTGGAAACCGAGGGATTTCACAGGAGAAAAGGGAGCAATCGATTGCATGAAATGGTTGGACGAAATGGAGACTGTGATAGACATCAGCGGATGTGCTAAAGAAGATATAGTGAAGTTTGTTTCTCAATCCTTCAAGGGCGATGCCCTCACTTGGTGGAAGGCATTAGTGCAAGCCACTGGAAAGGTCCCTTTGTATAACCTTTCATGGAGCAAGTTTGTTGATTTGGTGAAGGACACTTATTGTCCTCAACATGAAGTTGAGAGGATAGAGACTGACTTCCTCACCTTGGTAATGAAGGATCTGGATTGTAGATCCTATGTGACCAGCTTCAACTAGATGTCAAGGCTTGTACCATACTTGGTCACCCCTGAACCCAAACGCATTGCGCGTTTCATCAGTGGTTTGGCCCCTGAAGTAAAAGGGAATGTTAAGGCTTCTAAGCCAGCCACTTATAGATCTGCTGTGGATCTATCTTTGTCCCTCACTCTGGATGTTGTGAGGAGTAGGGCGAAGAAAGCTACCGATGATAGGAAGAGGAAGAAGGAGGAAGACAAGTCTCCTCAGTCAAACAAGAAGAGCAAGGGGAACTCTTGTTCCAAAAAGGGGCAGTCAAATGACAAGCCCAGGTGCAAGATATGCCACAAAAGGCACTTTGGAAAGTGCAACCAAGACCCCCAGGCAAAACTATGTGGGATTTGTAAGAAGAAAGGGCACAAGTCTGTTGAGTGCCGAAACATCAAGGATGTAACCTGCTATGGTTGCAATGAAAAGGGGCACATCAAGACCAATTGCCCCAAGAATGCTAAGAAGCCCGAGGAGGCAAAGAAAACGAATGCAAGAGTCTTTCAGATGAACACAAGGGAAGCGGTGAACGACGAGAACGTCATAACAGATACCTTCCTCATTAATAATAACTATGCTAGAGTCTTATTTGATTCTGGTGCTGATAAGTCTTTTGTAGACCATAATTTCTGTAAGTTATTGAATTTGCCTATTAAGACTCTAGACATAAAATATGAGGTAAAGCTTGCCGATGTTACCCTAGAAACAGCTTTAACTCTTCTTGATAGATGCTTTATATCCATTAAGAATCATTCTATTCCGCTATCCCTCTTGCCAATGAAATTGGCTGGGTTTGATATAGTTTTAGGCATGGATTGGTTGTGGCATAACCAAGCCCAAATTGCCTGTGATAAAAAGCTAGTTATTATCAAAACCCCTTCTGGTGAATCTGTCACTATTCAAGGAGATACACAATATGGGTTGTCCAACAATGTGTCTATTCTCAAGGTATCGCAGTGTTTGAAGAGCGGCTGTGTTATCTACATGGCACAAGTGACTGTGAATGATCCGAAACCTAAGATTGAAGACATTCCAATCATCTCTGAGTATCCTGATGTCTTTCCTGACAAGTTACCTGGATTACCTCCTGAGAGGCAAGTAGAGTTCAGGATAGACATTCTGCCAGGATCTGCCCCTATTGCACGAGCTCCTTATCATCTAGCGCCTACTGAAATGAAAGAGCTCAGAACGCAATTAGACGACTTACTGGAAAAAGGTTTCATTCAACCCAGCTCTTCGCCTTGGGGAGCTCCAATATTGTTTGTGAAAAAGAAGGATGGATCAATGCGTTTATGCATTGATTATCGTGAATTAAATAAGGTAACAATCAAGAATCGTTATCCTTTGCCCAGGATCAATGATTTATTTGATCAACTCCAAGGGGCGAGCTATTTCTCGAAGATTGATTTAATATCTGGGTATCATCAACTTAAGGTCAGAACTGAAGATGTACCAAAGACAACATTCAGAACAAGGTATGGACACTACGAGTTTTTAGTGATGCCTTTTGGGCTCACTAATGCGCTAGCAGCATTCATGGACCTCATGAATAGGGTCTGTAAACCATACTTAAATAAGTTTGTCATCTTCTTCATAGATGACATACTTATCTATTCTCGTAACCAAGTTGATCACGAGAAGCACCTTCGATGTATCTTAGGATTACTTCGACATGAAAAGTTGTATGCTAAATTCTCCAAGTGCGAGTTCTGGCTTCGTGAAGTTCAATTCCTTGGACATGTTGTTAGTGAGCGTGGTATCCAAGTAGATCCCGCCAAGATAGAGGCCATCATGAATTGGGAAGCACCAAAGACGCCAACAGAAATTCGCAGCTTTCTGGGTCTAGCTGGATATTATAGAAGATTCATTGAGAGCTTCTCAAGAATAGCTGCACCATTGACTTACCTGTACGAATGTAAAATTTGATTGGGGTCCAAAACAACAAGAATCTTTTGAGATTCTTAAACAGAAATTGAGCAATGCTCCGGTGTTGACCTTACCCGAAGGAATTGAAGAATTTGTCGTATACTATGATGCTTCACACACCGGCATGGGATGTGTACTTATGCAGCGAGGCAAGGTGATTGCCTATGCATCATGGCAACTAAAAGTGCATGAAAAGAATACCCACGATTTAGAATTGGGTGCCGTTGTATTCGCATTAAAGTTGTGGAGACATTATTTGTATGGAACTAAATGTGTGATCTATTCGGATCACAAAAGTCTCCAACACCTGTTCAATCAAAAAGAGCTCAATATGAGACAGCGCCGCTGGATGGAAACTCTAAATGATTATGATTGCGAAATTCACTACCGTCCAGGTAAAGCGAATGTGGTCGCCGATTCTCTAAGCCGAAAGGAAAGAGTCAAACCAATCAGGATCAATGCCAAGAGCATTGAATTAAAGAATAGTCTGAATGAAAGACTATTAGCCGCACAGAAAGAAGCTGTTCTGGAAGTTAACCTTCCATATGAAAAGTTAGGTGTAACTGTTGAATAGTTAGCACCTGGTAAGGATGGAATCCTCAGAGTAAATGGAAGAATTTGGGTTCCCATTCATGGAGGACTTCGAGATGTAATCCTCCAAGAAGCACACAACTCCAAATATTCAGTTCACCCTAGAGGTGACAAAATGTATCAGGATTTGAAAGCTAATTATTGGTGGATAGGTTTGAAGAAATCTATTGCCACACATGTAGCTAAGTGCCTGACTTGTGCTCAGATTAAAGCTGAACATCAAAAGCCATCAGGTCTGCTTCAACAACCAGAACTTCCCACATGGAAGTGGGAGATGGTGACTATGGATTTTATAACCAAGTTACCTAGAACGAGGCATGGAAATGATACCATATGGATTATAGTTGATAGACTGACTAAGTCAGCACATTTCTTGCCCATCAAGGAGACTCATAGCTCCGACAAGTTAGCCCAATTGTACGTGGATAAGATTGTATCTCTTCACGGCGTGCCAGTGTCTATTATCTCTGATAGAGATACTAGGTACACCTCTCACTTTGGGAAAAGTTTCCAACAATCTTTGGGCACTCGTTTGAATTTTAGTACCGCTTACCATCCTCAGACAAATGGACAGAGTGAGTGTACAATTCAAACTTTGGAAGACACGCTTCGAGCATGTGTTATTGATTTAGGAGGTAGTTGGGATGATCACCTACCCTTGATCGAGTTCTCCTATAACAATAGCTACCATACTAGCATTCAGGCTGCGCCTTTTGAGGCATTATATGGTAGAAAATGCAGAACGCCTGTTTGTTGGGCAGAAGTAGGAGAAGCTCAGTTATCAGGACCAGATATAGTCCTTGAAACGACGGACAAGATTGTCCAGATTCGTGATCGCCTGAAAGCTGCCAGGGATAGGCAGAAAAGTTATGCTGACAAGAGGAGAAAACCACTAAAGTTTGAGGTTGGCGATAAAGTCTTACTGAAAGTATCGCCCAGGAAAGGTGTGATGCGTTTTGGTAAGAAGGGCAAGTTAAGCCCTAGGTATATTGGACCATTCGAGATTATCGAATGTGTCGGCAATGTAGCTTATAAGCTAAACTTACCTGAGGAGCTGAGTGGAATTCATAATGTGTTCCACATCTGTAATCTCAAGAAATGTCTAGCCGATGAATCGCTGACTATGTCTCATAGAGACGTACAGATTGATGAAAGCCTGAGATTTGTTGAAAGACCTATATCGATCGAGGATCGTCAGGTTAAAAAGCTCTGAAGAAAACATGTGCCTATAGTAAAGGTCAAATGGGATGCCCGTAGAGGTCCCGAATATACGTAGGAAGTTGAGTCCACTATGCGACAGAAGTACCCTCACTTATTCCAGTAAATCTCGGGGTCGAGATTTCTTTTAAGGGGGTGAGGATGTAACACCACTTAAAAACGTGTCCAATTATATAAAGACACGTGTCCTAAACTCTAATTATGTGAAAGAATGAGTTTAAAGGACTAAAGTTGCCAAATGATAGAAATATGTATGCAAAGGGACTAAAAGTGTCAACATGCTAATTTATACCTCTGAGTGACCTTTTACTCGATCCGAGACTTTGTTGTGTTGAAACACGCTCTCGGGAATAATTGAAAATGATTATGAAAGTTGAAGGACCAAAGGTGTCCAGATCAAAAGAAATTATTTTTTGATCAATCTCTTACGGGCCGCAAAGGCCATGGCTTACGATCCGTAAAGAGGGTACCTGGGCGATACAATTCAAAATCGGTTACGGACCGTAAGGGGTCAGGCTTACGTTCCTAAAGCCTGCATCTGGGCAGAATTTTGGACAGCTGCAGGTTTCTTCACTAACCGCCTTAAATCCTTACAAATTGAAACCAGGAGTTTGTTGTCAGTTTTAGGATACCACTAGGACACCTGGGGTGATCCTAGGAGCCTCCTTAACAGCTGTAAATGATCCAAATGCTTGTAAATTAGTATATAAAGGACCATAAGTTCAAGTGTTCTAGTGCACTTTCATTTGCAACAACTTATAAACTCTCTTCTAGAGCTTGCAAGCAGTAGGAGAAGAATTTCAAGTGTAGAAAAGATAGCAAGGACCCTAAGTAAGAGTTTTAATCCCTGCTTAGTCCTTTTAATTAGCTTAAAAACCGAAAAGTCAAACTTATCGTAATTAAGCTTTGACTTTCGGTTTAATCACAAATGGTCCAACCACTGACTGAAACGAAAGTGGTTATGGAACCATATTATGGTAGGTGATTAACCCTTAAAAGGGCACCTCCTAATTATTGCGTTTGACTAGTTAATTGTCGGGTCAAATTTGTTAGTCAAAAAGTAAAACTGGACAGAAAGTTTGAAAATGATTTAAACTAATAAAATAAAAGTTCTAAATTATATTTTAACATTCTAATGACTTGGTAATTAGTATTAGAACATGCTTAATCAGTCCTAACCCGACAAATATCAGTCTAAGGTCAGTTTATAACCGAAAGTCGCAAAAGCTTGACTTTTGCTTTGACTTTCAGTTCTGACCCGTTTAAGCTTAATTCTCCCATGTTTTAAGCTTCCATTAGGACCACCCTACTCAGTAGTATAACCCTCTGGAGTTATATTGCTTGGTCCTTAGTAGTTTGAATTATATGCACTCGATTGTTAATATGCTTATAAATGTCGTAAATGCCCTTTTGTCATACAAATGAGATTTTTAGAAATGTGAGTTGACAAAAACCTTTGCTACTGATATATAAGCTTGTCCCGAAAATTTGACATCAGTTCTTGGTCTCAAATAGGAGTTATGCGCGATATCGTAATTAGAAGCTTTTTATTAATTAAATTGCGATATCATGCATAATACATGTTTAAACTTGGATTTTTAACCAAAACTCATTACCTACTATTAAGATATTATTTTTAAGGAATTTTAAGATTTTTGGTCAGATTATTATCTGTTTAAAACATAGAGTTCTTGTGTAATTCGGTTAATGACGATAACACCCTTTTTAGGCATAAAATGAGATTAACAAATGATTTGAATGCCAAACTTTTTCCTACTGATTTCATACATTAAATAAATTATTTTGAGCATTTAAAACTGATCAAAATCTTAGATTTACATAAACATCTTGATTATCGTCAATTAGCGAGTTTTACATTAATTAGGTGCATAGTATGGTTTAAAACTATATTTAACATCTAAGACTTGTTACCTACTAAATTTTTAAACAAATTTAAATATTATTACAGTAGGTATAAGTTATGAACTCAGGTTTCCAAAAATGCCCTTAAAAGCCTATGTGAAATGACCAAAATGCCCTTTTCGGGGCATAGTTTGGTCATAAATAGTAAATTTCACATATGTATGGTATCTTACTGATGTAATGTGATAAATTAAATATTTTTACTGATTACAAAAGACCAGAACTTCAGTTTGTCATAAAATATCTTTTATAAGTATTAAAATTACCAAAATGCCCATTCGGGACTTAAATTGGTTTAAATTACTTCTTGAGCATATATGTTAACATTCTACTGATGTATTAACATATTTTAAGCATAATAACATTTAATACCTGTATATAATTCATTTGGTTACCCATTACGTGTTTATGCGTTCGGATCGGTTTATGTGACTAGTTTACATAAAAATAGCCGAAACGGGTTTAACATTATCATTAAATCCTCAAATTCCAGAATGTGATTAGTTTACCCATATTATACAAGTATCCAATCTTGTAGGGTCGAAACCACATTCTATTCCGGTCTCCGCTTAATCTAGCGTTTAGAACCGTAAGGTTTCTTTCTAGCTAGCCGGTCTAAGTCTTTGACTTAACTAAAGACCCGTTAGCATCCTAGTAGGTTATTAAACCTTCTATACCGATTAAATAGCATCCAGTAGAAGGTACCATCATAAAGCTTAGGATTATACTGCTGAGTTACCTTTCACATTAGCTCAGGTAAATACTTTTAACTTATTTTCCCTTTTACGGGCTTGGGATACGGTATTATAATAATACCGCTTGGTCGGGTATGAAATCAATTAATCGGATTGTGATTAATAAATTTACATAACCCGTTTTAATCTGTCTTGTTTGATAACATAAACATTGGGGGTTAATACGACCGTGTCCTGGATATTCTCGGCTCATTTCATTTGAAAATGGCCACGACCTATGCACGGGCTGTAGGCATACACCTGACAGATGCAAATGCTAAAATATAAACCCACATGTTGGGGATAACTCCTTTGTGGGTTCTATAAGTGGTGAGTCGGTTAATCATGACCGGCTTCCAACCGGCCCCAATTGTGTGACAAACATGTAAATCTGTATACAAGATTATTTTAATAATTGTCCCAAGTTATAAATGATTTGTGCCATGTGCACTTAAATCAATTTTCATAAATGTTTTCAAAAGAGTCAGTTAATTGTATTTACCCGTGTAAACTGACGTATTTTCTAAAGACTGATTGACAGGTTTCTCTCGTAATAGGCTGGAGCTATTAGGTGTCGTATAAGAGGATCTTGCAAATCCCTAAGATACCTGAAGTCTGTTATTTTGTTTCATTGTATTTATTTATGATCCGTCTGTGGATCTTATTACATTACAGTCTGTATATTCTTTCTTTCGAACACTAAGACATTATGGTTTTTAATAGTTTATTTACCAAGCCTTTCGCTGTGCTATTATATTGTGTATATTGACAATGATGATATCAACTACGTCACGATACTCCCCGCCGGGCCCACCGGTAATATGTGGAAAATATCGGGGCGTGACAGTTTATTAGCGGAAGCGCGCGGTGTGAACTTGATTAGTTTTCATTGCATGCGATAATAGTAAACAACTACATGATTGAAAACATACGACGTTCATCCATTGACATTCTTTAAAAGTTACACACCATAAGTTGTTTAAGTACAAGATACCATAAGTTTAAGTTTTTATAACAAACTAGTACGACATAAGTTTTAAGATACAAGGCTTTGCATCCTATATCCCATTGAAAATGGGATATACAGACCAAACCCTTCAAAAGGATGACATCGATATCTTGTTAATCCAAAAGCTTCATAATAATCACCAAGACCAAGATCCCATTACTTTCCTGAAATACATGTAAGTTTGAAAACATCAACAAAAGTTGAGCGAGTTCATGTGTTTTGCGTGAGCTCCAATTAAATCTTTAAACATTTGAAAGATCTTATATAACAAACTAGTATGTAAAGCGTCTATGAACAGATCATTAATGTTTTGCAAGAACCTTAATATATGCGGCGACATAGGAAGCACTTAACCCTAGTGAATTTCCTCCGGTCTACCCGGTCGGAACAACAAAAGCACTACATGGGCCACACAAGGACCCAAGAATGGGGCTCGCTACAGCTGATAGATCTACCGCTCTTGCCCCTCGGTCTTATACAAGATTAATGACGCTTAAGAGAGATACTATTCACTCACATGATCTAATAGTTCATTCCCTAGCTAAACCATACCGTTGAGACATGTACTTCACCCCCGAGAGTTATAAATCCGAAAAACAGTTAAGAGAAAAAGGGGACATGAACTCACAGCTTTGCGCTCTTGTGAGAGATATATGCTAGCAACGTGTTCCAACGTGAGTTACCTACAAGTGTTCTAACTTCATTAGACACTTCAGTCTTTTGTAGACCTTGTACTCGTTGCTCATCTTGAACGTTTATTATTTTCATTTTATTTTTATAACACTTGTGTATTTTAATAATATGTTGGCATTTTTTTCTTGTATACTTTGATTCGAGACTTTATACTTATTACAAAAATATAATATCGTATGTCTTTTATGGATATAAGTGTTAAAAATATTTATTTTTAACATCGTAAATACGCTGTCGTACGTGTACAACATCCTTGTGAGATTACATTTCAACAAGTGTATGTGAGTACATCATCATGTACCTGAGTCTTTTATACGTATACATATACCGTATCTATACTTGTATTTGCGTCTTCTATACGTGTACGTATACCGTATTAATAGGTATCCCGTATTATACGTGTAGGTATACCGTATTTATACGTGTAGGTATACCGTATTATATGTGTAGGTATACCGTATTATACGTGTGGGTATACCGTATTTATAATGTATTTTTACAATATATATTTATAAAAATATACATGTATTTTCCATTGGGCCTAGCCCATGTAACATCCGTCAAAATGGATTCCCTAAATCCGACCCGTTTTGGAATTTTGGATCCTAATCCTTGAAACTCGAAAGCTTTGCGAATTAAATCATTTATCCTTAATTTAATCCGTTATAAACATGGTTATTTATTTAGTGTTTAAATAATTAAAATAATAAATTTTACAAATTAAAAGTTTTATTCTTTATATTTTTATTTAAAAATAATAACCTAGTTAACCTCGTTAAGGTTTTAAAGTTAGTTTAAGCTAACCTAGTTAGTTGGTAATTAAGTTAAGGGGTTAAGTTGTAACATTTTAAAACCTTTAATATAACGTAGCTAGATTTAATGTTAGTTATAACGCAGTTAGCAAAGAGGAGGGCTGATTGTCATTAAGGAAACATATTTGAGAAGTGAAAAATAAAATAAATGCATGTATGGGGCGGGTTTCGAACAAGAGTACGCCCACACTAACAACGCGCACAAAACTAGTCCAACACCGTCTTCACATTGTTCACGTAACAGACCCTTATGATTTTAAGCGCCATTCTCGGTTTTCTTTTAAAACCATTGCCGCCAACAGTTGACCAGCAAGAATTGGGTTGTCCAATTCCTTTCTTTTGTTCCTGATTTTCCGATGATCCGCGTTTCCTTTTTAACACAAATCATGAACATGGCCATAAATCGCACCTCCCTTCATCAACCGAACACCCAAACTCACGTCAACCCTTTCCTTTTCCGATTTCGGAAACTCCGAAACATATGGAGTGCAAGCTTGAATTGTGAATAAATTGATTAATACATTCTCTCGGCACCTTAGTGATTTCGAAAATTATGTGGATTTCCAAAACGGGATCGAGGCAGTGATATTATATAAATACCAAGCCATTTCGACAACTTCACTACCCCACAACAATCTCGAAAACTCTCACCCACTCTCTCGTCCATATACGGTTGCCGGAGCTACAAGTTCTTCGCTGGAGAAACGTATCCACACCGGAAACCGCCGGAGTTCGAAGGTCGCCGGAACACTCTCCCGTCGCCGCTTCGGTATATGCTTCGTATTCCTTTAGTACTCTCATTTATTTCCCTGTGAAATGATGTTTTTTTTTCCGCGTTCTTAATCGTTCCGATCGACGGCAAATATGAATAACTATATAACAGTATGTTGTTTTTATGAAAGTGAAGAGGATGATGACGTTGTTTTATTATCTTCACATGAAGTAGTAAATCAAACAATTCTCAAAGATAAATTCAAAACTAGTGGGTGTCGGATTAATGTAGTGTTGCATCTCAACACAGTAACCCGGGTTCGAATCCCGGTTTGACCGGACTTTTTAGGACTTTTGTTTTTTAATAATTTCCTAAGTTAAATGCTTGGTTGGTCCCTGTGGTTTGCAAAAATTACAGACTTGGTCCCAGTGGTTTACTAATTACACGCGTGGTCCCAAAACTTGTCAAAAATGCACTCGGTTGGTCCCCAGCCCTAACATCAGTTAAATTTTTCAGTTAAGTCCATGTTAAATGACCAAAATACCCTTGCTTATTAACTCTATAATTTTTGTTTACCATCATCATCTTTATCAGCAGCAGGACCAAGTTCTTCATCACCATCATCATCTTCATCCCCCTCTCTCTAAAATCCACCAGGCCACCATCTCCACCTTCAATCCATCACCACCACCACCTCCACATCCACATCCACCGTCACCTTCAACCCAACCCACCCCCACCACTCAATTTCACATTCTCATTCGTGAAATCCACACTCCTGATCAAAAAATCATAAAACGCACCTGATCTGGGTTAAACCACCAACGATTTGTGCATCCAAACCCTAGATCTGGGTCAAATCACGAACATCGGTTACCAGGGAGGGGATGATTTACACAACTACATCATCTTCATCACCATCAAAAGGGGAGATTAAACAACTTACCACAGAACACCGCTGATGATGTGTTCGGCATCTAACAGTAGTAATCGGAGACCAGGACGATAGATGTTGCGAAGTGAGAAAATCAAGGTGGGAAGCCGGCTGTTTCAGCTTCGATAACACCATTGACGAATTCAAATAAGAACCATTCAATCATTAATGGCTGCTTGCTTCTTCTGATATATCTAACACTGATTCAACAGATCCTGGATTTTTAGACCGAGAGGTGGATTGGTTGATTCGCCGGAGAAACCGGACGACCGA
Source organism: Helianthus tuberosus (assembly GCA_030545235.1). Lineage (NCBI taxonomy): Eukaryota > Viridiplantae > Streptophyta > Magnoliopsida > Asterales > Asteraceae > Helianthus > Helianthus tuberosus. Next base: position 187,879,009 of record CM060447.1, read on the forward strand.
TAGGTCGCCGGAGAAATAATCCGGTGACCTGATTTTGAGAGAGAGAGTAGAGACCTTGTGTGCGGCTTAGTTTTTTAAAGAGAGAGAGAGAGAGCGGTGACCAGATGTGCGGCTTAATTTTTAGAGAGAGAGAGCGGTGACCGGATTTTTGGAGAGAGAGAGAGCACTGCAGGACCTTAAGCTTCTGTGGGTGATGAAGATGATGATGGTGATGAAGATGAGGCTGGGTTTTATTAATAAGCAAGGGTATTTTGGTCATTTAACATGGACTTAACTGGAAAATTTAACTGATGTTAGGGCTGGGGACCAACCGAGTGCATTTTTAACAAGTTTTGGGACCACGCGTGTAATTAGTAAACCACTGGGACCAAGTCTGCAATTTTTGCAAACCACAGGGACCAACCAAGCATTTAACTCTAATTTCCTTTATTAAAACAGTTGTATTCAAATTAAGTTTATTCTTTTTAATAAAAACCACTGAATCAAATAAGTGTTTTATTTTTGATTCTTTTTCTTTTATAAACCAACCCTTAAATCCGTTATTAACATACTTAACTAGTAGTTTTGTTTATTTCCTTTTCCATTTTACAACTAATCATTTTAAAATAATACATATAGTTAATAATTTTATAATTAATGGATGTTTCTATTTTTGCCTTCCTTTAAAACCTAAACCATTAGATCTAAACCATAACTAATTAACTCATTTTCTATCCTTATTTAACATTGAAGTGAAGGTAATAATGAGATAAAATTTTATTATCCAAATAACTAATTTGTAAACCTTAAAATATTTAACATGCGAATGTTAATAAGTTCGTTATATGTGTTATTTTAATTATTTAGGATATCCATTTCGTTCTCTTGGATTATTCTCCAATCTTTACTCGTGCGTTTTTACAAGAAATCGCAATGCAATCACTATGAGTATACATGATCCCATTTTCATTTTAAACACTTTTTGGTGCAACTTGTATTCATATTCAAATTCACAAACACGTTAAACTTTATTTATTCACACTCTATCCAAATTACACATGAAATGTTTGATTCTTGTTATACATGTGATGCTAATGTAAACACTTCATGACTATATGCTAATTAACTTCGATCAAGCATACCTTAACAATTATGGTACTATGCATATGCTATAGGTTGTAACGCCCCGCCCGTTATTCTTTTGGGTATTGTTAAGTTAAACATGTTAACCATCCCGCTAGACTCTTGGGATATGCACTTTAATTGCGTTGGAAACTTTGGTTTGAGCATGTAGAGTCGTTTCGGCATAACTGTTAACTAGTATCATCTTATTCATGTTGGATATGGGCACATTTAAACTTTTTATTCTAATTTATGCTACATATCAAACATGTATACTCGTCAACATTTTTGTTGATTTTATTTTAATACATATTGCAGGTTGATAGTCAAGATGATGAAGGAATCAAGTTGGGATGGATTAGATACCCATTTTAATAATAAACCTTGTTTGTTTCAATTTGTCTTTATTTGAAACAATGTATTTGAATTTAGCCATTTATGAAATTTGATTTAATCTATAGTGCCAAATTAGTGTTATAATGCTTTTGAGCCATTGCCCATGTATTTAGGATATTGGGCCTAGCCCAATACTTATGTTATTTAAGCCCAATATGAATTTTAAAAGCCATATGTAAGATCAAATTTAGTGTTCTTGCATTTTAGTATAGTAATCTTTTGCTAATTACTAAATAAGTATGGTAGTAACTTTTATAACTACACTTAATGTTATTGTCGTTATTTAACTCTCCGGTTTTTTGTTGCCGTTAATATATATAATTCAAGTGTCTAAAAATTTGTTGTGTTTAGACTTTTCGTCGTGATTTGTTAATATAACTTTTGTGTTGAAGTTGTCCGTTTCGCCGATGAAGCATAAAGTGTCGTCCAATTTCCGTCGTTCGATGTCCGTCTTCTGATGTCCGCATCTTGTTTTAGGATACCCCATAGGTGTGTGTGTTTAAGTGTTCGTGAAGGTTCGCGACCATCGTTATACTCGTGAATTTTTATGAAGTTTTTGGTTATTTTTCATGTGTATTGTATGTAACATTTTAATATGTATTCCTAAAAATAATACATACACATAATATACACACATTATACATCATATAAAGTGCTTAAACTATATAATTTTTACCAAAATTTTATAAACATATATCCATTATTTTTACCTATTTATTTAGTAAAAATTAAGGTTACTAATCGCGTTTAAAACCATTTTTCAATTTACCATCATCATCATCATACTAATCTCATCAATCTACAACTTTCAAATAATCAAATACCACCATTTATTTCCTTAATTCATGAGTTTTTACATTTTAAATTTCCTAAAAATTTCAAGACTTTTATGTCTTGAAATTTAATACTTTTTATGTGTAGTTTTTGTCACCATTTATTTACTCACTTGTTTTATTTAAAAATCACACTTATTTGTCTTTAATCATCAAGTTTAGTCCATTAAATCCTTAATCTTTCAAGTATGAAAACTTATATAGATAAAGCTTACGAATACAAGGGTGATGATCATTCTTGATTTAAACCTCTAGGTGTTTAAATCACATTTTTAAGACTAATCTAACAAGATCATCACTAATCTATTTTACTACACTAAACATACTTTAACCAAAATCAACAAGATCATACAAATTATTCAACCCTAAAACACATAATAATCACATAATACTTCATGATTAGTAAGTTGTTAAGTTATGTTTAGGGTTTTAAGTTAGAATTTTCTTGATTTTCAAGATGATCAACTCCACTAGGGGCAAGTGAGTATCCCAGTTTCCACCCAAATCCATCACACAAGCGCGTAGCATGTCTTCCAAAGTTTATATCGTCCGCTCACTTTGGCCGTCCGTTTGTGGGTGAAAGGTCGTACTAAGATTCAGTTGGGATCCAAAGGCCTTTTGAAATGATTGGCATATCCTTGACACGAACCGACCGTCTCGGTCCGATATAATAGAAACAGACACTCCATGTCGTGCCACAATTTCCTTAAGATATATTTCGGCCAGTTTCTTAGTGCTATCCTTCTCACTGATAGGTAGAAAATGCGCGGACTTTGTAAGTCGATCTACAATTACCCAAATCATATCATGGCCTCTTGAGGTTCGGGGTAACTTAGTAATGAAGTCCATCGAGATTTATTCCCATTTCCATACGGGAATTTCTCGTTGTTGCAGTAACCCTGAAGGCTTTTGATATTCTGCCTTAACTATGACAACTCGTATTTCAAACCTTTCACTGTACTTTGAAGTATCATGCTTGAATGATTATGTGATTATGTGACGCGTTGATGGTAATCGAACGTTTTGTTTATTATGTTACGTGGATGTGTGTAATGCATGTATATATGTAATGTAGTCACACAACACAAACCTAACCGCACAATTTAATTCGGATCACACAACACCTTTGGGCCGCATATTACGTTTCTATCCATTCACACCTCTCGGCCCACTATACTTGCACCCGAGACCAAGGGCAGCCCAAGTAAGGGTTCAGCCCACTCCCCTTATCCTCTTATACGCATGCACGCATCCATTAGTAGGGTTGCTTCTCATAATTTAGCAAGCACAAGAAATACACAAACCCTAGCTCTCTCTCTCTCTCTCTCTCTCTCTCTCCTTCCCTCTCTCGTTCGACGACAGCCCCACCCCCATAACTTGAAGCCTTACTTTCTTTGCAACGTGATCTTCCTTGTCTAGTATCACATCGCACACTTCCGGTTAGTATCTTTGCTATTGTTCGATTGTACGATCTTTAATGGGTTATTATCATGTGTTTGACTAAGGTTTCATGTTAGAAGTTAAGTTTATCAACTATGATCATGAAGTTTGTGTTTGTTACACATGAAACTGTCTTGGCATAATGATTAGAAACATATGTTAGAAGGAATGAAATAAGGGGATATAACAATCGCATGACTTAGTTTTGATATACTTGGTATGTTAAGATTGGATATAGGCTACTGGAACTATAAGTCGAGAATATATGTTGCATTGTATTATCGGTTTGAATTGCATGTTAATTCACTAGGATGATGATTGATCGAATGCTTTGAATGATGAGTTGTTGTTGATTGTTCTTGATTAGAATAATTAGGGTTCATATGAATCAAGGAATGATAAACTGTTTTGATCTATTTTGAATAACAACTGATCATGATTATTGTTAGAGAGATTTGGAAACGTTGGAATATTTTTAGAATTTACTAAATAGATTGTAACTGACTCCCTAAAATTATGGCATCACATTCCCAATCGCACAAGATCTGATCGTATAAGGTCTGATCGTACAAAGGCAGTCGCACAAGTCCCTGATCGTATAAGATGTTGGGCCGCTCAACATGTTAAGTTGTGATATGCTGTTGGGCCGAGCAGCCCAAAACCCCAGTCGCACAAGTGTTTCGAATCGCACAAGTATATTGGATCGCATAAGTTGATTGTCTGTTTGTATGTTTGGGCCGTATGGGTTTTGTATTGCATGTTAATGGGCCGGGTTTGTTTTCAGTCGCACAACCCGTTGTGAGTCGCACAATATTTGTGCTGGACGCACAACAGGTTGGGCGGGGTGATCATTGGGCTTTATTTGCTCGCACAGGATGATTGGGCTCGCACAAGCTCAACAGCCCAATCATCTGAGTCGCACAAGTTTGGGTTATGTCTATGTGAACTGTATGCTTCTGTTAATATGATCGATGTGTTTGCCATGCTCGCTATGTGTTGTAACTTGTTAGCTTATGTGTAAACCTATGTGCACTACTTGAACCTAGACCTGACTTGTATGGTAACCATGTTAGGACGTGGTTGACCACTAGCAGCTTGATTGACCTCTTTGTGTATCTGCCGAGCAAACCGAGGTGAGTTCACACTTTCTTCAAGGCATGGGATTCCCGGTGGTTTGGGAATGGGTTAAGAAACTAAAACGGAACCTGCATATTCTCCATGGATAGAATATGTACCTCCATCCTCGTTGAGAAGGATGACAACATCAACCTGCGTATTCTCATTGGGTAGATTACGTACCTCCATTCCTCCGTAGGAAGGATGACAACATAGAACTTACTAGACAAAACTCTATCATGAAGTCCCTCATTTTTTTATCGACTTAATCGCCGGGCCAATGGCGAGCGGGTCATTAGTTAATAGCGCTATTAGGGTTGACAAGCCTCACACCGTGCCGGGAGGACAGGCGTGTACTAATGGATCTGGGCACTTAGTCAATGATGATAGACACTGACGTAGGGCACTACTTTCTCAGTCAGTTGTCGATATGGTAATGGTCTAGTGGTTTACATGGGGAAGCCCCCACTGGTTATGGTTTGGGAAAGAAGGAATTGGTTAATCATATTTTCAACTATGGGGTAACCCCACGGTAAGTAAGCCAGCTAAAGGAAAACTATGTTTTTGAAACAACCTAAAACGAACACCCAACTGTGAACTCGCTCAACTTTGTTGTTGATTCGTTGTTACATGCCTTGCAGGTCTTTAGGTGCATATTGTTGGAACTTGCTGTCTGGGATGCTGGAGTGGTCATGGGTCGAGATACCTGGAATCGCAACACAAGACTAATGGTTTTTACATGTGGTTTGTAAACACTTAACGAATGAATTATGCTTCCGCTGTATACTGTGAATTATTTGTAACGTGTAACACTTAATGTTAATCAATGAAAGTTTTATTTAAATGTACCTATGAGTTCAATGTGATTGGTGGCTAGATCCTGGTACGTCACACACCCCGCGGGGCTTTCCACATGTGGTATTTTGGGGGTGTGACAGATTGGTATCAGAGCCATTGGTTATAGTGAACTTGGTTTTAAAAAGGGGAAAAACGTTTTTGTAAAACCAGACTATAACCAAACAGTTATGAAAACGTTAATACGACCATGACACTCAGCTCTAGATTGCAAGGTTCGTCTCTCGTATACTCATTGTACTGCATTACTAGTGAACACTTACATATAATATTGCATGTGATTGCACGTTTAGCATAACAATATGAATTCATGTATTACTTGCATGTGTTATGTGACTGTTAGGGTGGTATTTCCCTAAACATTCATGACTTACGCTTCGTGATGCTCTTCGCTTGCTACTCGAGTTTGAGGAACCATTTAACATGAGTTAAGAGGAGCTGAGATGAGCATGCAAATCGCAATATTATTGTGGGTGCACACATAATAATAATGTGGAATTTTTACATATTTCCCCTTCCTAAGACACCTTATTACATATTTACCCAATCAAATATTTTAATTACATATTTCCTCACCACACAAGAAATTACCCAATTACCCCCTTTTTAATTCCTATCACTGTTAGGATTCTCCTTGTTTTCACCTTCGCAAAAACCCTGCTCACACACCCCTGGTTCTCCTTCACCTTCGCATAAACGCTGCAAACATCACGAAACTCTCCACCTTCGCAGGTATCACGACCTTTTTGCTGCAAACATGTAAGTGGATTTCGACAACAACCAAAATCAGAAACCAATTGATTGAATCAATATTGGGTTTTAGAAGCCATTGAATCGACGCCAATCGACTGAATTAGATTCAGAAGCAAGTTCCTATATCGTCTTTTGAATCTTCTGGTTCATCTTATCTGGTGACCGGAGAGGAGTCTGTGAACTCATCCAGTGTCTGTAAGACTGTAAAGATATCGGATGGTGGGGATACAAAGGGTCTTAAATTTACTTCGTTATATGACTTTGGTGGAATATCGGAAGAGAAATATTACTGTTCCAACGCGTAATTCAAAAAATGAAGCTTTGGATTTGGAATGTTCTAGCTTGCACACCGATGTTGAGTTAACAAAATTTGCTGGGAATGATATTACTATGAAATCGGCACTAGAATGTACCAAGTTCTGTATAAAATTGTTGAGTTAACAAATTTTTTTTTGTTTTATTTGCCTTTAAAATTGAATTTTTAGAAGTCTTTCGTGTATCATCTTAAACTTTAAGCAAAATGCTTTTGTGATTAAAATCAAGGATTTCATGACAAGGTCTCAAATTGTTGTTGTGAACAATGTTGATGATGATAAAATAAGTTTTTTTTTATCAGTATCTAAATAATGATTTAATAAGTTTATTAAGGGTAAAATAGTATATTAATAAGAGTAATTTTAGTGAAAAGGATAAATATGTAATATATATGGTTTAGGGAGGGGAAATATGTAATTGATATGGTTTAGGAAGGGGAAATATGTAATTGATTTTAAGGGTTGGGTAAATATGTAATAAAGTCTCTTAGGAAGGGGAAATATGTAAAAATCCCTAATAATGTGGGGTGCATGCGAGTCCCAGTGAGGCTTAACAAGTGAAAAAGGGGTTCCGTTCCGTTATTTGGTCGATGTGAAACATAACAAACCTATAGGGGTCATAGCAGTGATTGTCCCCTACTTGAACGTGAACTTTCCATTCCTCTCCGGATCCTTTCGAATCTCGATGCTATCGAGTATTACCTGAACACCCATCTGAACACCTAGCGAACAGTGTAGAATGTTAGATGCTTATACGAACGTCCCTGAGTTGGATGTCGCAGCGTCGAATGATTGATCAATACCTTTCTTACTCCTTCTTGTTTGCTTGAACTCATGTATTGACGTCTTAGATCCCGAAGTGTGATCACTTCTGCAACACTTCCGCAACATACTATGTATTACTCAAACAACTTGCAACATCGATGGACAGGAGGTTGAGCGTTGTACTTTACCGACCTCAGTACTTTGACGACCCTGATTACCGGTAACAAGCACCAGCGGATTGGCTTAAATCGAATCCTTAACCCTTGTCAGCGACTCATGGGAGTCAACTCTTACGGATCAATCAGGACATAAGCAATGACAATCGACTATAACGCGGAATGTGTAACTGCCAGCACAGTGAGTAGTACTTTAGGACGTGGCTCAGAATGTGGAAGGATGGACCTTGATGGTGAAGGCTTCGTTTCGAGCAACGACATTGGGAGCAGCAGTCACAGCGACAACAAGGTATTTGTAACCCTAGCCTACAGTATGGAAATAAAGGTGCCTACAACATGGATTGGCCGTGGTTAAGTTAAGAGGACAACGACCAAAGGAACAACGACAGTACTTGAAATCCTTGTAATGAAAACAGCAACACTGGAGATGATGCTCATAGAAGGGCATTTAGGATTGGCGTGGGCGACGCCAGGATTGTAATAACTTGGTGGCATACACGTTCTGGGTAACGAATCACTTCGTCTCTGTTCTATATAACCCTGATGCTTCTTGAAATCCAACCTGTTGTGGAATCGGCTGATGGCAAGACAATGGAAACCTCCTATGATCGTTGGGATACAAGCTCGACCTTGTGGGACAAGTGTCCAACATCGACCTTTCCTCTGTTGTTCTTGATAGATGTACCCTGTAAGGAGAAGATTCTACGTACCCCTCTCCTTAGTGGAGGATTGTCATCTGTTCTAACAAGTTAGAGTGGCGCAACGGTTAGCGTCGTTTCAGTAATGAAAGCCAGGAGTGTCTACGGAGGGATTACCCCGCTATGTTAGCAACTGTTATTGAGGTAAGGTTAGGAAAAATAGGATCGAGGATACACCAGTTGTTCGTAATTACCCTCTATGTGCTACTCGAGGAACTTCCAGGATCATCTCTATAACTGTTAGGTAGTAACTCAGTTTGACCTCACGCCAGAGGTAGTGCTAACTACTCGTACTCTTTACCGTCTTGCACCAGGAGGGTTACAGGAGCTATTTAACCAACTACAGGAACTGCTGGACATGAGTTTTCGCTTTAAGGAGCCCTCGCTATACCCATGAAGAGAAGCCTTTTCGTATGTGTACTAATTATTGAGAACGTAACAAGGTTACAGTTAGGAACCGCTTGTCTCGACCATGTATTGGTCACCTGTCGACCAGTTGCGAGGAACAAGCTTCCATTCGAGGATTGGCTAGCGAACAAACTAACATCAGATGGAAGTCCAAGAGGAGAATGCTCTTAGAACAGCATGTCGAACGCAATGCAGCCATTCCAACTTTGTGCACCATGATCATTGAGTTGATCAACGCACCAGCAGCTTCAGGGATCTCATGAATCGACCGTATTTGTGGACGACGTTCTGAATCCTGACCAGGAGAAAGAAACACCATGGGTGGCATATGTATCCTATTTCAGCGCTTCTGTTGGAGGAGCCATTACGCGCGAAGCCTTGTCAAATGTCACATCTAGATTCGAGAGATGTATTTTGATCATGTAACCAACGGAGTGGGAATACACGTGGATCTCGCTAAGACGCATCCTGTTAGAAACTGATCGACACCAAAGATCCCTTCGGTGACACAACAATTCCTTTGTTTCGCTATATACTATTGAAGATTCATCGAGGGATTTTTGGAAATTGCGCTGCTGCAACCTCTTTAGCACAGCAGGGTGCTGTGTTCGTGGAAGACAAACAGGGGGACGTCTTTTCAGCTTTCGAATTCCAACTCTGCAATGCACCGAGCATCGTCTTTACCCGAGGGTGCGGGTGATATAGCGGTATACCATGAGGGTCAGAATCAGAGTCCCAGATACACACCGACGCAACACAAGTGAGTGATGACTTACGTGATGGAGTTACAAAGAGGAACTACACGGCACACAACTGGCGGTGAAAACGTGGCCTTGGGATTTTAGATGGATGCATTACTTGGACGGCACCAGATGCGTTATTTAGATCGATCACAAGGGCCTCCCGTGTACCTCGGTTTCGACAGAGCTAAATCAATTAATAGCATCGCTGGAGGGAACTTTAGGATGATTGCGATTATGAAACTTGAACGTGCACGAACTTTGCAGCTCACCATCGACTCTAACTTACCTGATCAGACCCGCTCTGTTCAAACTGGGGAACTGAAGGAAGAGGATTTTCAAGATTGAACCCATGCGGGGCATGGAGAGGCAACCTTTGACAAGTCGGACGATACTCGTTACCTCATGGAACGAATGTGGGTCTCATTATACGACAACTGTTGGGAACTCGTGTTGAGCAAAACACCGGCTTCGATGTTCTAGTCGTCTGGGTTTTGATGAGAGGCATTAGGATTTTTAAAACCTTATACTGGTAATCGGGCATGAAGGCCCACCAAGCTAGGTATGGGAATGATGTTGACTTGTGGGAAAGTCAAGGTGAAGTGTTAGCAACCAGAAACATCTATACGAAAAGCGAAAACAGACTGCCATGGATTTGGTCGCTAGTTTACTTACAACTCGAAACGGAAACAATATTACCTGGATGATCGTTGATTGTCCCACGTAACCAGCACACTTTCTAGCCATCAAGGAAACAGATAAGTTTTCTACACTTGCAGTCATCTACCTGAAAGAAGCGGTTGCTAGGCATGGGGTGCCAACCTCCAGTATCTCTGATCGCGACCCACGATTTTCACCTGATTTGTGGCAAGCAATGCACAAATCCTTTGGCTCACGTCTAGACATGAGCACAGCATATCATCCACAGACGGCTGGGCAGACTGAACGCACCATCCAAACTCTTGAAGACATGCTTCGAGCATGTGTAATCGACTTTGGTAAGGACTGGGAGCGGCATCTACCTTTAGTGGAGTTTTCGTATATCAACAGTTACCCTACCAGCATCCACGCTGCTCCGTTTGAGGCTTTGTGCAGACGGAAGTGCGGATCACCTCTTTGTTGGGTGAAAGTTGGAAACAGCCAAATCACTGGCCCAGAGCTCATCGTAGACACAACAGAGAAGATTGCTCAGGTACGACAACAAATGACGGCAGCTCGTGACCGTCAGAAAAGCTACGCGGATTAGCGCAGGAAACCACTCGAGTTTCAGGTTGGGGATCGAGTGCTACTTAAAGTCTTACCTTGGAAAGGTGTAATTCATTTTAGTAAACGAGGCAAACTCAACCCGCGATATGTTGGACCTTTCGAAATCACTGAGAGAATTGGCAAGGTGGCCTACAGGTTGAATCTACCCGAAGAACTCAATGGAGTTCACAACGTATACCATGTGTCGAATATGAAGAAGTGTCTGTCAGATGAAACCCTCACAGTTCCTTTCAAGGAGCTCACCATCGAGGATCAGTTGCGATTTGTCGAAGAACCAGTGGAAATCTTGGACCGGGAGGTCAAGATTCTCAAACGCATCAGGATACCTATTGTTCGAGTTTGTTGGAACTCCCGTCGTGGCCCAGAGTTTACCTGGGAATGAGAAAACCAAATGAAACACAAGTATCCCCAATCGTTCGAGGAAAGCGAAACCACTACTGAGGCTGAAGCTACTGCGGAATTTCGAGACGAAATTCCAAACCAACGAGGGAACGATGTGACACCCCAGGAAAACCAGGAAAATCACGCAACCTAACTAGCTTCCTCAGTGACTATGTGCTAAATTTCAGGACGAAATTTCTTTCAACTTGGGGATGATGTGACAACTCGTATTTCAAACCTTTCACTGTACTTTGAAGTATCATGCTTGAATGATTATATGATGATGTGACACGTTGATGGTAATCGAACGTTATGTTTATTATGTTACGTGGATGTGTGTAATGTATGTATATATGTAATGTAGTCGAACAACACAAACCTAACCGCACAATATAATTCGGATCACACAACACCTTTGGGCCACATATTACGTTTCTATCCATTCACCCCTCTCGGCCCACTATACTTGCACCCGAGACCAAGGGCAGCCCAAGTAAGGGTTCGGCCCACTCCCCTTATCCTCTTATACGCATGCACCCACCTCTTAGTAGGGTTGCTTCTCATAATTTAGCAAGCACAAGAAATACACAAACCCTAGCTCTCTCTCTCCTTCCCTCTCTCGTTCGACGGCAGCCCCACCCCCGTAATTTGAAGCCTTACTTTCTTTGCAACGTGATCTTCCTTGTCTAGTATGACATCACACACTTTCGGTTAGTGTCTTTGCTATTGTTCGATTGTATGATCTTTAATGTGTTGTTATCATGTGTTTGACTAAGGTTTCATGTTGGAAGTTATGTTAATCAACTATGATCTTGAAGTTTGTTTTGTTACACATGAAACTGTCTTGGCATTAGATTAGAAACATATGTTAGAAGGAATGAACTAAGGGGATATAACAATCACATGACTTAGTTTTGATATACTTGGTATGTTAAGATTGGATATAGGCTACTGGAACTATGAGCCGAGAATATATGTTGCATTGTATTATCGGTTTGAATTGCATGTTAATTCACTAGGATGATGATTGATCGAATGCTTTGAATGATGAGTTGTTGATTGTTCTTGATTAGAATAATTAGGGTTCATATGAATCAAGGAATGATAAACTGTTTTGATCTATTTTGAATAACAACTGATCATGATTATTGTTAGATAGATTTGGAAACATTGGAATATTTTTAGAATTTATTAAATAGATTGTAACTGACTCCCTAAAATTATGGCATCACATTCCCAATCTCACAAGATCTGATTGTATAAGGTCTGATCGTACAAAGGCAGTCGCACAAGTCCCTGATCACACAAGATGTTGGGCTGCTCAACATGTTAAGTTGTGATATGCTGTTGGGCAGAGCAGCCCAAAACCCCAGTCGCACAAGTGTTTCGAATCGCACAAGTATATTGGATCGCACAAGTTGATTGTCTGTTTGTATGTTTGGGCCGTATGGGTTTTGTATTGCATGTTAATGGGCCGGGTTTGTTTTTAGTCGCACAACCCGTTGTGAGTCGAACAAGATTTGTGCTGGACGCACAAGAGGTTGGGCCGGGTGATCATTGGGCTTTATTTGCTCGCACAGGATGATTGGGCTCGCAGAAGCTCAACGGCCCAATCATCTGAGTCGCACAAGTTTGGGTTATGTCTATCTGAACTGTATGCTTCTGTTAATATGATCGATGTGTTTGCCATGCTCGCTATGTGTTGTAACTTGTTAGCTTATGTGTAAACCTATGTGCACTACTTGAACCTAGACCTGACTTGTATGGTAACCATGTTAGGACATGGTTGACCACTGGCAGCTTGATTGACCTCTTTGTGTATCTGCCGAGCAAACCGAGGTGAGTTCACACTTTCTACAAGGCATGGGATTCCCGGTGGTTTGGGAATGGGTTAAGAAACTAAAATGGAACCTGCATATTCTCCATGGGTAGAATATGTACCTCCATCCTCGTTGAGAAGGATGACAACATCAACCTGCGTATTCTCCTTGGGTAGATTACGTACCTCCATTCCTCCATAGGAAGGATGACAACATAGAACTTACTAGACAAAACTCTATCATGAAATCCCTCATTTTTATATCTACTTAATCGTCGGGCCAATGGTGAGCGGGTCATTAGTTAATAGCGCTATTAGGGTTGACAAGCATCACACCGTGCCGGGAGGACAGGCGTGTACTAATGGATCTGGGTACTTAGTCAATGATGATAGACATTGACATAGGGCACAACTTTCTCAGTCAGTTGTCGATATGGTAACGGTCTAGTGGTTTACATGGGGAAGCCCCCACTGGTTATGGTTTGGGAAAGAAGGAATTGGTTAATCATATTTTCAACTATGGGGTAACCCCCACGGCAAATAATCCAGCTAAAGGAAAACTATGTTTTTGAAACAACCTAAAATGAACACCCAACTGTGAACTCGCTCAACTTTGTTGTTAATTCGTTGTTACATGCCTTGCAGGTCTTTATGTGCATATAGTTGGAACTTGCTGTCTGGGAGGCTGGAGTGGTCATGGGTCGAGATACCTGGAATCGCAACACAAGACTAATGGTTTTTACATGTGGTTTGTAAACACTTAACGAATGAATTATGCTTCCGCTGTATACTGTGAATTATTTGTAACGTGTAACACTTAATGTTAATCAATGAAAGTTTTATTTAAATGTACCTATGAGTTCAATGTGATTGGTGGCTAGATCCTGGTACGTCACACGCCCCGCGGGGGTTTCCGAATGTGGTATTTTGGGCGTGTGACATTAACCTTGGCGCATGTAAGCCATTTTCCGACATATGTAGCAATATCTCCTTTAAGATTAGGCCACCAATAAAATCCTTTTAAGTCTTGGTACATTTTATCCGATCCTGGATGTAAAGAGTACCTTGACTTATGTGCCTCGTCCAAAATAATCGCCCGTAGGTCACCGAAGAATAGAACCCAAATTCATCCCATAAAGTATAGTGTTCCATCCCCCTTTAGAACCAATTGTGCCTCTATTCCCCATAAGGATCCGGCTCGTGTATTTTCTAGTTTAAGCGCTTCTTGCTGAGCATCACAAATCCGAGAGGTGAGATTAGTTTGTATAGTTATCTCTAAGGCTCGCACCCTTAGAGGTTTTGTACGTTCCTTGCGGCTCATGGCGTCCAACACGATGTTCGCCTTGCCAGGATGGTACTTTATCTCACAGTCATAATTGTTCAATAACTCGACCCGTCGTCGTTGCCGCATATTCAAGTTCTTCTGATCAAATATGTGCTGCAGACTCTTATGATTTGTAAATATTGTATACCGAGTACCATATAAGTAGTGACTCTAGATCTTTAACGCGAATTCCACCGCATCTTGATCGGAGTGTCGCGCTTCGGTCAAAGATAAGATTTATATGCCCAAATTACCCTTAACAAACAGTTAGTGGTAGCAAGGGGTCGAACCACGAAGAGTATGTGGTTTGCGAATGGACTTGATTGATTTTAACGGTTTGTCACTATTATGAAGCTTACTAGATTAATTTTACGGTTTTTGTTTGTTTTGAAAAGATGTTGAAATGAACCTACAAGTTTGGTTTTTAATTATGACTAACAAGAACTTAAACAATTGCACGAAATTATAATTGATGATGTAAACAAGATAAATAAACAAGGTTCACACCCGGTTCGGTAATTGCAATCCTAGGATTTCTACACGTTTTAGATTTGATTCAATTGCAAAAGTGACTAACGAATTTAGTGTTACAAGGCTTAGGTGCTAATAGCTATCAACGTTACAAAGAACGGACAAAAATCCACTTCATTACCAAGAACATGTAAACTCTAACCTAGACAAGGCATAATTGCACATAAACATTTCATAAAGTCAAATTTAATCTTCACTCGACAATTTATGAATTCAATACAAATGCAAGACAATTGTCATAAGCTTCAAAATCAAATAGCAGTTTGTCACAAAATCAAACCAAGAACAATGTTAAAACCCTAGACTTACAAAAACCTACACCGGGGTGAAACCTCCAAGAATTTAGCTGCTCATGGAAGCACGAACGCTATCACCGGGAGTTGAGAAATTGAACATCATCATCTTGAAGCTTTGAAGTTGTGGAGATGGTGGTTAGGGTTTGGAATGGTTGGTGGTGATGAATGGATTGAAGGATGAATGATGATTAGGGTTATGGAATGAAGATTGGATGGTGAAATCGAATGATTGTGGATGATTGATTTGGTGTTCTTGATGATTGGGGAATGGAATGATGATAGGTTGTGGCTCCAAGAAGTGGTTTCAAACTTAATTCCAAGTGTAACTCCCGAAATGGGTCAAAACAAGCATTAAAACTCGTCACCAACCAAGAAAACCCCAAAAATCTCATTTAGCATCAGGAGGAGGCGTCGCCTACGGTCCTGGTGGCATAGGCTACGCCTCACAGAAAACCCGTTTTTTTCTGTTTTTATGTGTCTCGCTTCCGATTGACCCGTTTTGCGTTCCGGTGGTCCGTTTTTCATCCCGATAGTCTTTAAAGCTCCCAAATAGCTCCTTAAACTTCATCAAACCTGCAAAACACAATTTTAATTAAAAGTAGGCTATTCAGAATTAAAACCCATGTAAAAACATCAAGTTACACCAATACGAACACCGGTTTTCGACCACGTATCACATCCCCACACTTGTCCTTTGCTTGCCCTCAAGCAAATCTGTTTTTCACTTTCACGTGGGCCGAACAAAGAATACACTCCCCATTCCCGAGACGAAGGTTAAGGACAATCGTCATGCACAAGTTCAAACTCTTTACAATTTTCAACATATTTAACGGTAAAGTGAATAATCACATATAAACTGGTTATCTAAGATTAACCCGCCCGTGAAACCGACAAATGATGCATATCCCTCACAATGTGCTCTCCACTCGGTTTAAAATTGGCTAATAGTTGATGCATTAGCACTTTTGAAATAATCACTAAAACCGATTAGAACAGGTACCCGCATAGGCTTGCAACTCAATCATTCTCCACCACTGATCACGAATACTAAGCACAAGTCAAAAGGTTTTTGTAAGAGTTGTAACGGGGCTAGGCTAAGGGTAGGAATTAGGATATTTAAAGTGGCTAAGGTGATGAAAATTCGATTTTTATTACAAAACAACTATTCTAAACACGAGTAAACTATAAACATCAACTACGAGGCAATGATTTTCGCCTTTTATTCAACAACTAGAAACACATATTTTTGTTCTTTCCTCAATAATTTTCCATTCTTTTTCGCAACATTTTCTGATTTCTCTCTCTCTCTCTTTTACAATACAATCAATTCACAACTATACAAACTTAACTCCTACAATCGAATTTACATCACACAGGTTTAAAAGAAAGGGCTTAAGGTTATGGGCTAAATGGGTGGTCACACGAAAGGATTAGGCTCAAAGTTGGCTACTAAGGGATAAATTTTTGGGTAAGGATATATGAATTGGTGTAAAAGGAAAGAGGTTTACCTAATGCCTTAATCATTCTTGTGCTTGTATTCGGTCTATGGTCTCAAACGTATCAAAAGTTTTAAGTTCTACAATACATGACTAATGGTCCACTCAAACAAAGAAACATAAATATGTAATTCTATCATGTAAAAGTGGCTCAAAACCTCACATATATAAAGGGTATGGTATGTGACATGAATAATGTGCTAGTTTCTTAGGTGAATTATTCCCAAATAACCACCCGCTAAATACCCGTCATGCTATTAATTTGAACTTAACCATGACAAAAGACCAAATGGGTTGTGCCATCCCTGGTTGACTTAGTTACTTGTGCTTTAAGATCGCTTTCGAAACAAGACATTTTTGAAATTTTCCCCCATCCCCACACTTGAGGTAAACATTGTCCTCAATGTGTAGTATTTAAATGAACAGTTCAAAATTGAAAAACTTTTACTACTCCCCCATCCCCACACTTGAGGTAAACATTGTCCTCAATGTGTAAGAACTAGAGTTTTTGAAACGCACAACGGATGTGACACGGCTAACTTCCCAAAAGTTCCACCCCGAAAACTAAAATACAATTACAATCCACTTATTACTAATCTAAGAATCAAGGTAAAAGGAAAAACATGCACCTGATTTTTGTCGCTGGATGCTCATGTCTTCTTCTTCTTTTCACAAAAACGGTCGTCCCTCGAACATGATGTACCTACAAATCTTAACCCTTGTGTAGAAGCATGCTTCTCACAACCATTGAAATTTGTAAGCTACTTAGTTCTACCATTTTTATGAAAGTGTTACCAAGTCATACGTTAATTTACCTTGATTTATGTGGAAAATTAATTTACAACAACAACAGTCCTAACTCACTTTCGTAGGAATCACGGTTGCATTTAGCTTATGCAACAAGCCCTTTTAAACCACCCAATAGCTTGGGAGGACGAGTAGGCCTCGTGAGGGTTATATAGGGAACAAACCCACCAAGTTCATTTACCTACTAAACGAAAATACTAGATAAAAGATGAAATAACAAGCAATAATGAAAAACTAATAATATACAACAACAACATAAAACGTACATCGCCATCACCGCTGGCATTGCTCATTCGGATCCACAGGTGGGTACGGTTTTTTTTTTTTTTTGTTTTTTTTTTTTTTGTTTTATATATATATTAGGAATAGAGTGCTTTGGGTTAAATAACAACGAGACAAGGAAGGAAAAGGTTGTGGTTGACTTAGGTGTGACAAAACGAAATGATAAATGCTTCACAAAGTTGATTTGACTTTAAATATATAATAAAAGGGCCTTATGGATCGGGTTTTTTTAAGAGAAGGGGGTGAAGACTTGGGATGATTTGGATCCCACAGTTGACTTAGACTAAAGGGTATGGTGAGGCTCATCCCGAGGCTCATCCCCACCGGGATGAGCCTCCACGTAGGCGCCACGTAGGCGGCTCGTGGGGGATGAGCCTACATCATATTTGAGGGGGATGGAGGATGGGGCCCCACCTCATTATTTTATAATTTTCTAAGTTTTAATTTATTAACTTAATAAAAACTTTATAAAAATTAAAAAATACAACATAAAACAATATAAATAATTTCATTTCATAACATAAAAAAAATTACATTTCCTAAAAAAAAAAAAAAAATTACCGAAAAATAAAAATAAAAAATTACATTTCATAAAAATAAAAAAAAAACCTACGACGTCCATTTTTTCATCACTTCATCCTCCGATAAACCACTCGTTCCTCCTCCGGAACCGAGTCGAGATCCAACCTCATAATCCTAAAATCCTCCGCTCGAGCTTGGTCGGCCGACACGATTTTCTTGTGAGTGTATTTTTCGGCCGCGAACTCTTTGAACGAACGGAATTCGTTTATCAAGTCGTCCATTTTCTCCGATGCCTTCGAGCCGCCCCCTCCACCCGAGCCGCCCCCTCCACTCGAGCCGGCCCCTTTGCGCTTTCCGGCCGCCTCTTTTTTTGTTTTGTCCTTCCCGATGGGACGTTCCGACTCGTGAATGGGCAACACATCCTCGTCATCTTCCGGGTCGTCGTTTATGTCGATTTGACAACGACCGGTGGAGCCTCCCGCACTATAACTTCCGGACTCGGAAGTTTTAGTCCGTTTGGCGGATGCAACCTCATTTGGAATCGGCGTCCATTTTTGTTGTTTCCTTACTACGTTCCATGCTCGGAAGTGCGGGAAAGGCTTTGCATTTTGAGAGTCCCACTTAGCGATAGCAAGGTTAAGAATGTCCGTCTCGTTACTCCCGCTAGGAGGATTCATGTAAATTTGGTTATAAATTGCGTTAAAGTTATTGATGATCTTGCTCATTTTACGCCACTTGCCCGAGACGGCTTCTAAATCACGATCCGAGCTATGCTCCATAATCTCATGAAATTTAGCCGTTGCCTTCTTCCAAAAACTATCACCCGTTTGATTGTTTCCTAAATTTTAAAAAATAATGCATTAGTAAAAATAAAAATTTAAAACCTTTAAAATTTAAATTAAAAATTTAAACTTTGGTTCATACCGACTATCGGGTTGGTAGAGGACTTAGTAAACGCAATTGCTAGCGCCTCCTCCTCTACTTTCGTCCAAGGTCTCCCCGGTTTTCTCGAACCGCTTTTTGGCGCGGTTTCGGGTACGTTTTCATCCATCTTCCCCTTCCCCTTGTTTTTTTTTCGGTTGAGCTCTTGCGGTGGCGATTCGGGGACGACTTCTTCATCATCATCATCGTCAAGTTGAACCGGTTGGGAAGTTGGCGGTTGCGATTGGAGTTGTTCAAACGAGTTGCGTTGCATGATTTGTTGTAGTGCTTGGTATTGTTGGAGTTGTTGAACTTGAGACATTTGTGAGAATGCGTTGGGTGTTTGTTGGAAACCCGAAAAAGGAAATTGCGGAGCCCCCCACGATTGATCCATACTCGGAGTGTAAGCTGGGGTCGAAAAAAAGTTAGGTTGGTTCGGGTTGTAATTATTCGGGTTGGGGTTGTTTGGGTTGGGGTTGTTTGGGTTGAAAGGATGCATGATTTAGAGAAAAAGGTATAAAAATATGGAGTGTTTTTTATAAAAAAAGAAGAGAATTGGAGAAGAATGGGAGTAGAATGGGATAGAATTGTATAAAAATGGATGAGATATAGGGTATTTAAATTGAAAAATGAATTTTTTTTTTTAAAAGAAAAGTGCCGTTGGAAACGGCTAGTTTTTTGAAGTGGGGCCCCGTCTAATTCGTCTGAGGGGAGTCGATTGGGCCGAGCCGACCCTCAGGGGGGCGGTGTGGGGGACCAGCACCGGTCCTAGCCGGCCCCCATACCCTTTAGTCTTAGGTTTAAATATGTAGAAAAGGGCATTCAGGTTGGGATTTTAAGAGAATTGGGTGATTTGGTTCCGTCAAAAAGGAGACAACGAAAAGTCAGGCGGTTGAATTTTAAAACATTTGGAATGGATTTAAATAGGTGCGGTTGGCCTAGACCTGTCAAAAAGGAGGAGACAAAATTCTGTTTTTGGCCGGAGCACCTCGCGTCGGCGACGGTGTCTCCGGGCGTCGGCGACGCGATCTGGGTAACACAAAAAACAACCGACGCCAATATTCCCTGTATACGGCAATGTTCATCGACACGACTCTTCACAGTTCACATGGCCGTCGGCGACGCCTGGAATCGCGTCATCGACGCCGTCTAACACCTCTCAAGTCATCGTCGTGATACTCCCCTACGTACGCCACATACTGCTCGACGCCATGTCTGCTTCAACATCGACAACGCCGGAATTTGCGTCACCGCTTATTCCGGCCAAACTTAACGTTTTAATTTATTTACATCTACTTCAACACTGTACGTTAAAGTCCCTGTTTCTTTGAAGAAGGTGATGATCTCATGTGTGACATCATGCTGATGTCATAGTTAACATAATTTTTTTAAACGTTATTGTTGTTATTTATTTAAAGATTTTTATTTTATTATTTTCAGATTTATTCTACATTATTTTTTTTAGCTTTTTAATTTATTTTTGTTGGTATTTTTCATTTTTTTTAATTTTAAGCACTATTTAAAAAAAAAAATCAAAACTAAATTATTACCAAAACAAACTCTTTATTATTTTTAATTTAATAAACTAAACTAAAACTAAACTAGACTAAATAGATAAACTAAAACGAATTGTGAAAGGAAATATACAACAATAAACTTATCACCTCATGGTGGTCGAATGGTGTGCTTGCCGCCCACGAACTCCTCAAAATCACCCACCGGTGATTCATACCATTTGTTGCCAAATGGTCCAAACTTTCTCACCTCCTCTTTCTTCTTCTTTTCTTGAGGTGACTTCTTTGCCTTCTTCTTCTTGACCGTCTTTTTCTTTATTTCTCCAAACCTACCAATCATAGCACATACCTTTTTGTTTGGATTCATATCTTTTTTAGGACACTTATCCTCATCGAGTGGGTTAGTAAAATTTGGAAAAACATTTAAATTTAATTCCCGGTCCCCAAACTTCATGCTTACCGTTCCCGTTGTACAATTTATTATGGCGTTAGCAGTTGCCAGGAACGGTCTACCCAGTATGACTATCGGTTGGGTGTCCTCAGCACACCCAACATAGTCTACTACCAAAAAGTCAACTGGGTAGTAGCAATCATCCACCTTAACAATCACATCCTCCACCATCCCCCTTGGATGCGTGGGAGTCTGATCGGCTAATACCACGTGAGTATCAAATTTTTTTAATGGACAAAAATCATATTTGTCATACAAACTCCCGGGCAAGATGCTCACACAAGCACCAAGATCTAGGAGCGCTCTCTCAATTTTGAATGTTCCAATTTGAATTGAAAGGAGAGTATCTCCCGGATCTTGAGCTTTTTGAGGAAGGGCACTCGATAAAACGACACTAACATGAGATATCAAAGCAACCGGTTTGGGTAATTTGTCGTGTCATTTTTCGATGCTTAACTCCTTTAAGCATTCCACATGAGCCGGAACCTTTTTAATGTCATCTAGTAACGAAAAATTAATTTTTGCTTGTTTAAAATTTTCCCACCTCCCGTCCTTCAGAGGGTACCGTTCCTCCACTTTCGATGCATTAATCGGGTTAAGTTGATTTAAACAATTTTCACAAAAAGAATTTTTAGTTATATTTTCAGTTTTAGTTTGTGAAATCATTTCTTGGTCGTTGTCACTTTCCGGCTCATCACTTACATCTTCTACTACACCATCAACGAATTGTGGTGGTGGAATGCTTTGAACACTACAAATTTCATCATTCAGAAGAAGACTTACCGTGCTAATGTGTACATTCCTCACATTGCCCGTGCTTGAGCTTTGATGCTTCGGGTTCATTGTGGTGTCACTTGGGAGCTTTCCTACATTTCCCCGAATCTGAGCCATTTCTTGTGCAAGTTGCCCTACTTGCTTCTCCAATGCCTTGTGGGATTTATCTCTTACTTCAAACTCTTTCTTCATTTCGGATTTGATCTCTTGATTTGAAGTAATGAGGGCATTCATGAGTGCATAAAACTTAGAATTTATCGAGTCATCACCGCCCGTTTGAGAGTTTGAAGCACCACCCCCATTTCCACCTTGGTTGTAGCCACGTTGGTAATTGTTTTCACGGTTTTAGTATCCTTGGCTACCCCCTTGATTGTAGTTCCTTTGATAACCCCCTTGGTTACCACCTTGCCGATTATGATAAGAAGAACCACCTTGCCCACCTTGATTTCCCGATTGAAAGTTTGGGTTTATTTGATTCGAAGCATTACCATATCGGAAATTTGGGTGATTTCTCAAACCCGGATGGTAAGTGTTGGAGTTCATATCATATTGTTTCCGATCCCCATACACTTGATTTACCTCTTCGGTGTAGTCACCCGGTCCCATTTGACATTGATCGGTCCGATGATCAATCCCCCCACAATCTTCACAAACCGAAAATTGCACCGCATTCACCTCCTTCCTCTTCATACAAGCCAACACCCGTTCTAGAGCAGAAATCTGATCCTTGGAGTTAGAGTCAAGATCGGGAAGTGATCGGGAAACGGGATGTTTTTTAGCTCTATCGGCCGACTCCTTTGATTTTGACCGCTTGCTCATCCACTCAAGAAATTCCCAATCGTCATCTTCATGGTTATTCAACAATGTTCCGTTGCTCGTTGACTCGATGTGATTCCATGTCTCATCATCCAACCCCCGCACGAAACACTTAACCAACTCCCACTTTTTGATATGATGATGTGGGCATTTCCGAATCAATTCCTTGTACCGGGAGAATGCCTCATGTAACGGTTCACTTGAAAGTTGGCGGAAAGACCTGATTTCGTCTTGAGCATCATCGGTCTTCGCCATCGAATAGTACTCGTCAAGGAAAACTTGTTGCATTTAGGCCCAAGTGCGAATACTACCCGCCGGAAGTGTGAGAAACCACTGTTTCGCCTTATCCTTCAAAGAGAACTGAAATAATCGAAGTTTTACCTCCTCCAATGCGAAATCATGCCCTCCAATCGTACTACATATGGCCGAAAACTCTGACAAATAGGTATACGGTTCATCATTAGTCCTCCCATTGAAGTGGGGGAGGATGTTGATGTAATGAGGCTTGCAATCAAACATTCTTCTCTCGCACACAATTGGTGAGTCACTGTCGGTGACCACCGGCCTAAAACGGTCATTAACGCCCCTTGTAGGTTGTTGACGACGACGTGGACCATCAACTTCTTGATCCCTTGGTCTTCGGTTATCTCTTCGATTACCCCCTCGATTTATACCTTGATTACCACCTCCCACAAAACGAGGAATCCGATTATGATTCACATTGTTGTTGTTATTATAGTACCCATCATTCTGGTTCCGTTGGTTGTTGTTTCGTGGGTTTCGGTTATTTTCGTAACCGTCGTTTCGAACATTCCCATAGCCATAGTTTTCATTCCCTACAAAGTTGGTGTTTTGATAGCCAAACTCATCATCATCAAAACCCCTTGGATTATAGACATTGCCCCGGTTCACATACCCCCAACCGTCATCATCAACCCGTTCGTCATAATTACCCCCGTCATCCGAGTATTCCGAGTGAATACTCACGTGCTCTGACGATTGATAACCGGGAACACTATATGGCTCATCATCGGGGATAGCGTTTATCAAGTCGTCAATGTTGAAAAACGGGTCTTCGTTCGCGGGATTGCCACGATCTCGGTTGCCTCTACGATCGGAATTAACATTTCGGTCATCAAGGTTAGCGGGTAAAGAGTTGTGTCGGTGAAGGTTTTGTTGTTGGGGTGTTCTTTGGTTATTATTGGGACCTCGATTTTGAAAAGGTGGTGTGGGTGGTCTTGAGTTGTTACCACCACCCGGTTGATCTTGAGGTACATGTTGTACATTTTGGGCGGGATGGAAGGTTCCTCGGGATTGAAATTGGTTTTGATTAAGGTTTGGGTGATTGGAGTTTTGGTTTGCCATTGAATCGGTTCCAATGGATGGTGTGGATTGTGGATTTTGGGAGACTTAGTTAGAAATAAGGGTTGCTTCTAATCGGCTTGCTAAATTCCTTCTTGCAACTCGCTCGATTTCTGGTTCGTAGACTAATGGTGATGTTCGCCCGGAATTCCTTGTATGCATGCACTACCTGTGGCCTGCACAAATAACACAACCCGCGTAACAAGGAAAAAGAAAGAGTACAAAAGAACTAAGCACTTTAAACCGTTAATCACAAAAAAAATCAAGCAAGAATCCAAACACAAAGCGCACTAACTCCCCGGCAACGGCGCCAAAATTTGATCGGAGTGTCGCGCTCTGGTCAAAGATAAGATTTATATGCCTAAATTACCCTTAACAAATACTTAGTGATAGCAAGGGGTCGAACCACGAAGAGGATGTGGTTTGCGAATGGACTTGATTGATTTTAACGGTTTGTCACTATTATGAAGCTTACTAGATTATTTTTACGGTTTTTGTTTGTTTTGAAAAGATGTTGAAATGAACCTACAAGTTTGGTTTTTAATTATGACTAACAAGAACTTAAACAATTGCACGAAATTATAACTGATGATGTAAGCAAGATAAATAAACAAGGTTCACACCCGGTTTGGTAATTGCAATCCTAGGATTTCTACACGTTTTAGATTTGATTCAATTGCAAAAGTGACTAACGAATTTAGTGTTACAAGGCTTAGGTGCCAATAGCTATCAACGTTACAAAGAACAGACAAAAATGCACTTCATTACCAAGAACATGTAAACTCTAACCTAGACAAGGCATAATTGCACATAAAGATTTCATAAAGTCAAATTTA
Source organism: Helianthus tuberosus (assembly GCA_030545235.1). Taxonomy (NCBI): domain Eukaryota; kingdom Viridiplantae; phylum Streptophyta; class Magnoliopsida; order Asterales; family Asteraceae; genus Helianthus; species Helianthus tuberosus. Next base: position 187,904,002 of record CM060447.1, read on the forward strand.
ATCTTCACTCGACAATTTATGAATTCAATACAAATGCAAGACAATTGTCATAAGCTTCAAAATCAAATAGCAGTTTGTCACAAAATCAAACCAAGAACAATGTTAAAACCCTAGACTTACAAAAACCTACACCTAGGTGAAACCTCCAAGAATTTAGCCGCTCATGGAAGCACGAACGCTATCACCGGGAGTTGAGAACTTGAACATCATCATCTTGATGCTTTGAAGTTGTGGAGATGGTGGTTAGGGTTTGGAATGGTTGGTGGTGATGAATGGATTGAAGGATGAATGATGATTAGGGTTATGGAATGAAGATTGGATGGTGAAATCGAATGATTGTGGATGATTGATTTGGTGTTCTTGATGATTGGGGAATGGAATGATGATAGGTTGTGGCTCCAAGAAGTGGTTTCAAACTTAATTCCAAGTGTAACTCCCGTAATAGGTCAAAACAAGCATTAAAACTCGTCACCAACCAAGAAAACCCCCAAAATCTCGTTTAGCATCAGGAGGAGGCATCGCCTACGCCCCTGGTGGCATAGGCTACGCCTCACAGAAAACCCATTTTTCTGTTTTTGTGTTTCTCGCTTCCGATTGACCCGTTTTGCGTTCCGGTGGGCTGTTTTTCGTCCCGATAGTCCGTAAAGCTCCCAAATAGCTCCTTAAACTTCATCAAACCTGCAAAACAAAATTTTAATTAAAAGTAGGTTATTCGAAATTAAAACCCATGTAAAAACATCAAGTTACACCAATACGAACACCGGTTTTCGACCACGTATCACACCTAGCTCGAGATCGTGCGTGGTATAATTTTTCTCTTGTACCTTCAATTGACGAGACGCGTATGCGATGACTTTGTCTCGTTGCATCAATACGCAACCAAGATCTTGATGTGATGTATCACAATAGACCATGAAGTCATCGGTACCGTCGGGTAAGGATAGAATAGGCGCATCACAAAGTTTGTCTTTTAATAGTTGGAAAGGCGCCACTTGTTTCTCGCCCCTATCAAACTTTTTATCCTTTTGTGTTAGGGATGTTAGTGGTTGAGCAACTTTTGAAAAGTTCTCTATGAATCGTCTATAATAGCCCGCTAATCTAAAAAATTGTCGTATCTCAGTAGGGGCCTTAGGCGCTTCCCAGTTCTTGATCGCCTAAATCTTAGCCGAGTCGACATGAATTCCCTTCACATTTACAACATGACCTAGGAACTGTAACTCGCGAATCCAAAATTCGCATTTTGAAAACTTTGCATACAGTTGTTCCTTTTTCAAGAGTTCCAAAATAACTCGCAAATGTTGCTCGTGTTCCTCCTCGGTTTGCGAGTATATTAGGATGTCATCAACAAGCACAATCATAAACTTGTCTAAATACGGCTTACACACGTGGTTCATGAGGTCCATGAATACCGTCGGTGCGTTTGTTAAGCCGAACGACATAACAAGAAACTCGTAATGTCCGTAATGAGTTCTAAAAGTAGTTTTGGGGATACTTTCCTCTTGTATTCTTAACTGATGGTACCCCTATCTCAATTCAATCTTAGAGTAATAGCTTGAACCTTGGAGTTGATCGAACAAGTCATCGATTCTCGGCAGAGGATATCGGTTCTTGATCGTCAGCTTGTTTAACTCCCTATAGTCAATGCACATGCGAAAGTTTTCATCTTTCTTTTTGAAAAATAATACCGGAGCTCCCCAAGGTGAGAAACTCGGTCGGATGAATCCTTTATCTATCAGTTATTGCAGCAGAGTAGATAACTCCTGCATCTCTAACGGATAACCGATATGGTGATTTCGCCACTGGTGCTGCTCCTGGCACCAAATCAATTCGAAACTCCACTTGTCGATGTGGAGGTTGTCCAGGCAAGTATTCTGGAAAGACTTCTGGAAATTCTTTCACGACAGGGATGTCTTCTAGCTTCGGCTCTTTGGTTTCCTTGTCGACTACGTGGGCGAGGAAAGCTATATAACCTTTTCGGAGACACTTTTGCACCTTCATACAAGTAACGATCCGTAGGGGTGTCTCGCATTTCTCCCCATGAATTACGAGCGTTTCTTCATTTGGTAGTGGGATGCAGATGGTTTTCTCATGACAAACTACTTCCGCCCAGTTGTCGGACAACCAATCTGTTCCGACCATAACGTCAAAACTACGGGTAAATGGTCGATATAAAATTTTCGCTCCCCAAGCTCGAGTGTACAACCCTTAATAATCCCTTCCTCTTCGACTAACTTTCCATTCGCCAATTCTATAGAATACGGGACGTCTTGTTTACTCGACTCTAGACCAAGTATATTCTTAAATTCTATAGATATAAAACTAAATTCGGCACCAGTATCAAATAGAACGAATGAAATGTGTTGGTTTATAGGGAACGTACCCGTAACTACGTTCGGGTCCGGGCGTGCCTCGCGTACTCCGATCACAAAAGCTCTCCCACGAGCTTGACTCTCCTTCGGGCAATCCTTCCGATAATGCCCCTTGTCGCCACATCCATAACAACCTTAGCCCTTGACATTTCCATTTCCACCTCGATTATTATTATTGTTACCACATTGGTTTCCATTACCGTCCTGATTTCTAATTCCACCCTGTTTCCCATTGCCACCCTAGTTTCTATTACCGCCTTGGTTTCCACTACCACCCTGGTTTCTATTCCCACGTCCCGTACCAGACCAACATGTCTCCTTGCTATGCCCGATCTTTCCACAATTATCACACCTATTAGTTTTGCATGGACCCGCATGGTGATATCTACACTTATCACATTTGGGCAAAAATCCCGCATAACCTTTACCACCGGTTTCATTGTTTGCTACGCAAGTCCTAGCCTCGGCTGGCGGATTAACTTCCCTCCGTTTGTTGGAATTGTTGTTGTTCCCCCGAGTGCCTTTCTTAAAGTTTGAAAACTTTCGCTTGTTATCACTTGTAGACTCCACATGAGTCTCCTTTTTGTTAGAGTCATAATTTGAAAATTTTCCCAAACGAAGAGCCTCCTCGGTGAGGGCAACGGTCAAGTCAATCGCCTCACTGATTGAAGGGGGCTTAGAAGAAGTAACCATACTCAGAATTTCTAGAGCAAGTCCCCAGATATACCTCTCAATCCTTTTAAACTCTGTTTCGACCAGATATGGAATAACCCTTAACAAGTCATGGAAACGTTGTGTACACCCTGCAATATCATATCCGATCATCTTTAAATTCCAAAAATCAGTCTCGAGTTTCTAAATCTCGGCCCTCGAACAGTACTTCTTCCTCATCAGCTCCTTGAGCTCTTCCCAACTCATAGCATACGCGGCTGTTTCTCCTTTAGTCTGAACATGTAGGTTCCACCATGAAAGTGCTCCATCCAAGAACAACCCAGAAATGAATGTGACTCTTTGCCTAGGAGGACATTTTCTCATTCTTAGGACTGAGTCTGTCTTCTCGGTCCAACGTACAAACGCTACGGCACCTCCTGTGCCATCGAAGTTCAGAGGTTTGTAGTCCAGAAACTGCTTTTATGTGCAACCTAAAACATTTGCAACAACAAACCATGAATGAGCATTGTCAAAGCACGAATAGAATATACAAGAGTATTGTAATGTGTCATAGGCGACTTAACATTACCAGTAGGGGGATTGTTTCCTGACGAGCCTCCAGTACTGTTTTGGTAAAAAATCAAGCAATGATAATGCAACCAAACTTTCTGTTGTGAGGTGTGATGCTTGAATCAATGAACAATGCGAAGGATCACTCAGAAATGTAATGAACAAGTGACACAAAGATTTATACGAGGAAAAAGCCCTTGATCAATGAATGATCTCCGGCATAAAAAACCTCGGGTGATGGAAACTACGGATCACCAACTCAGATTAAACAAGAAATGTATTACAACTTCGGATGATAGCGAGCTAGTTACAAGGATCACTATAGTGTAATGTGCAAAAAAGTGTGTAATCGCCAAGTGAATTGTCGAGAGCTGGTGAAAGCAGTTGCGAGTGTGTGTGTTAAGCTAAAAATAGCCAAGTGTTCTAATTTAGCTCGCTATCCCCTTTTAAAAATGGAAAATATCTAAGCTAACAAAGTTTCCGCATTTTGTGCAAGTTTTCCACGACTTCCATAACGTCCACTTCAGTCATGCACGTGCGGAATAAATATGGAATATGCTCCAGGAATATCGCCAAGACTAAGTCCAAGCTCGTACTCCTGCAAAACAACTTCACATTCAAAGTAGACAATCGTTAGTATAAGGATCCTTATGATGATCCATGATCCTGATCCTACAATACTTTCTGAGGATCACTTATTCAGACAGAATTGAGGATCACTAAACCCAACAGTAAATGAGGATCACTGATCATTGGAAAATCCTCCCCTAACAATTGCTCCCAAAATATAAGGAGTAATTTGTAAATAAACGAGTTGTATTTTCTCGTTCTTATCCGTAACCAACTAACGGATATATAGCCGTTGTAATCGAACTATCCGTTGCCATCCTGACGTCACTGGCTCTTGAGAGGACTGTCCGTAACCAACTAACGGATATATTTTCTCGTTCTTATCCCCTGGCTCTTGAGAGGACTGTCCTTCTTATGATCCTTGGCTGGTGAGGATCATAGCATCATCTTGAAGAAGGTGAAGAAAGAAGGAGCAGAGAAAGAAAACGTAAAGAAGGAAGAGGAAGAGAAATACCTGCTTGATCTTCGGATATGAATTTAAAGGGAGTTACTCTTGATTTTAAATGCAGATTGATCTCTATCTCTAACTCCTATTTATAATGATGATTCTGCAGGATAGTCACCTCAGTGATGTCATGTTCGCAACGGCTAGTTATCCGTTGGTTAAATGCGGATAAGAACAAAATATAACTCATTTATTTACAAAATTACTCCTTATATTTTGGGGGCAATTGTTAGGGGTGGATTTCTAAGTAATCAGTGATCCTTAATTGCCGTTGGGCTTAGTGATCCTTACTTCTGTATGAACTGGTGATCCTCAGAAGTGCTTCAGGATCAGGATCATGGATCACTATAAGGATCCTTGTACTAACAATTGTCTACTTTGAATTCGAAATTGTTTTGCAGGAGTATTAATTTGGACTTGGTCTTGGTGTATATTCCTTGAAGTATTCCGCACGTGCTTGGCTGAAAATGGACGTTATGGAGTCGTGGAAGACTTGCACCATTTGCGGAATGTTAGTTAGTGTAGATATTTTCCATTTTTAAGGGGTAGCGAGATAATTAGAAAACACTTGGCTATTTTTGGCTATACATGCACTCGTACAACTGCACTCACCAGCTCTCGTTAACTCACTTGGCGATTGCACATTTTCATACACAATACACTATAGTGATCCTTGTACTTAGCTCGCTATCATCCAAAGTTGTAACACATTTCTTGTTTAATTTGAGTTGGTGATCGGTAGTTTCCATCACCCGAGGTTTTTTATGCCGGAGATCATTCATTGATCAAGGGCTTTTTCCTCGTATAAATCTTCGTGTCACTTGTTCATTACGTTTCAGAGTGATCCTTATTGTTGTTCATCAATTCAATCAGGCCATGGCTAGGGAGCTACAGAAGCTTAAGGATATGATATCCAGTGTACCAGGAGTGGTTAAACCCATTCCTGAAATTGCGGATGGTAGCCATAGGATATCTCATTTCGCACCACCTTTATGTGATGCTGAGATACCTAAAAGATTTCAGATACCATCAATGAAGCTGTATGATGGTTCAACGGATCCAGAAGAGCATGTGGCTCAGTACAGGGAGAGGATGGAGATCAATCCAATTCCTGAAAGATTGAAAGAAGCATGTCTATGCAAGGGATTTGGATCCACACTTACAGGATCTGCTCTTAAATGGCTGCTAAGTCTTCCCCCTTATTCTGTTACTTCATTTGCTAATTTAGTTAACTTGTTTAATAGTCAATTCTCTTGTAGTAGAAAGTTTGAACGGTTAACTAGTGACCTGTATAGGGTAACACAAGGTCAGAATGAATCACTTAGAGATTACATCACTAAATTTAGCAAAGAATCCTTAGATATTCCTAACCTGGATATTGCTACGGCTGTAGAAGCCTTTAAAATGGGATTACTTAGGGATTCATTATTCTATGATGATCTTGTTATGACACCTTGCAGGAATCTTGATGAAGTAAGGACTAGGGCCCTTAGGTTCATCCGCCTAAAGGATGACAAAAGGATCCAGGACAGATTGACAGGATCCTCAAAACAGGATAAGCAAGGATCCTACTTCAGGAACAACAAATCCAAGTCCTACCACAAATCTGACAACCAGAATGTGCATGCAGTGGAACAAGAAGAGGATGATGAGGATTATCCTCCTATTTCTGAATACTGTTTTTCTGTTGATAACAACGAACTAATCCTTGCATTGCAGAATCTAGGTGAGAAAGCTAGGTGGCCAAGAAAAAGCGATAAACCAGCTGCTACAAAGGATAAGTCCAAGTGGTGTGCATATCATTAGGATTTCGGGCATCTCACTGAAGAGTGCATTGCACTTAGAAAGGAAATTGGTTACTTGTTGAGCAAGGGGCATTTGAAAGAGCTTTTGGGACGAAAGAAGTCAAGGGTTCAGGATCCTGAAAGGATCCCGGAAAGGGCTCATGCTCCTCCAGCAGATGCACAAGTCATAAATTTCATATCCGGTGGATCAGACATCTGTGGTACATCCTTTTCGGCAGCAAAAAGACATGCTAAGGAAACCAAGATGGACAACGGAGACAGACCTGTCCGGACCTCTGTTGTCACCCAGGATAAAGTCATTACTTTTGTTGAGGATGATCGTGTTGACATCCAGGATCCTCATCATGACGGTCTTGTAATTACATTGTTTATTTCTAACCACTTTGTTCGCAGGATCTTTATAGATGGAGGAAGCTCTGTGAACATCATTCAGCTTGATGTTCTCAAGAAGATGAATATCCCGGAATCTGATATCATCCCAAGATCCTCAGTACTTGTGGGATTCAGTGGGGAAACAAAGAATACATTGGGGGACATCAAACTCCCAATCTATATTGAAGGATTGCATTCTTATCAAAATTTTTGTGTTATAGATTGTTTATCATGTTGTAATGTTATCCTTGGCAGGCCATGGATACATGACATGAAGGCAGTCCCATCCACTTATCATCAATGTGTAAAGCTTCCAAGTCCTTGGGGAGTGGTGAAAATTGAGAGTGATCAACAGGAGGCTAAAAACTGCTATACCTCATCAATGAAGCCGGCCTCAAGGCCAAGGGAGCAATAGTAATTAAAGTATCCTTCAAGAGATGTCTTGGAGGCAAGAGAACAGGATTTGAAAGAAACCCTCATGGATCCTGAATCCAAGATCTTCATAGGATCAGGGATCCTTAGCAACATCGAACAGGAGCTAGTATCCATCCTTAGGAGAAGGAAATCCACCTTTGCCTGGAAACATGAAGACATGACAGGTATATCTAAGGATATAATTACTCATAAACTTGGCATTGACAGGTCATTCAAGCCTATCCATCAAAAGAGGAGGAAGTTTGCACCTGAGAGGAATGCTATTATCCAGGAGGAGGTAGATAAGCTACTTCGGGCAGGTATTATCAGAGAGGTTAAGTATCCAAGATGGTTAGCCAATGTGGTAGTTGTTCAAAAGAAAAATGGAAAGTGGAGGGTATGTGTCGATTTTACTGATTTAAACAAGGCATGTCCCAAGGATCCTTTCCCATTACCCCACATTGACTCCATGGTGGATGCTACCGCAGGTCATGAGTTGTTGACTTTTATGGATGCTTCATCTGGATTTCAACAAATTCAGATGGAACCATCTGATCAAGAGGATACGGCCTTCACGACCCCAACTGGTATATACTGTTATATTGCTATGCCATTTGGATTAAGGAATGCAGGTGCTACTTATCAAAGGCTAGTCAATATGATGTTCAAGGAGCAGATTGGACACACTATGGAAGTCTATATAGACGACATGGTGGTTAAGTCCAAGAAAGCTGAGGATCACCTTAAAGACTTGGAGGAAGCATTCAATATCCTTGATAAATATAACATGAAACTTAATCCTTCCAAGTGTCATTTTGGCGTTAAGGCAGGTAAATTCTTAGGCTATATGGTGATAAAGAGAGGCATTGAAGCAAGTCCAGAGCAAATCAAGGCTATTGTAAATATCAAATCTCCTGCCAATGCTAAGGATGTACAGAGATTGACGGGCAGGAACGTAGCCTTAAACAGATTCATATCCAAATCCTCAGAAAAGTGCAAGGAATTCTATGACATCCTGAGGAAGAATAGGAAATTTGAATGGACTGAGAAGCATGAAAGTGCCCTTAAAGCTCTTAAGGATTACCTATCCTCAGCCCCAGCCTTGATGAAACCAGAAAAGGGAGATGTGTTATCCTTATACTTGGCGGTATCCTCAAAAGCAGTAAGTGCGGTCCTTGTTAAGGATCACCAAGGTACACAACATCCTGTTTACTATGTAAGTAAGAGTTTACTTGATGCTGAATCCAGGTATTCACACTTAGAAAAACTTATCCTTGCATTAATTATGGCATCTACTAAATTGAGACATTATTTTGAAACTCATGCCATTGTTGTTAAGACTAATTTTCCAATTAAGAGTGTTCTCAGGAAACCTGAAATGTCAGGGAGGATGGCTAAATGGGCAGTGAAGCTTAGTGCATACGATATAAGATATGAACCAAGGACTGCCATCAAATCCCAAGCCTTAGCTGACTTTGTGGCAGATTTTAGTAGTGATTTGCAAAAGGAAGCTGAGTTAGAAGTCCAACAACTTGAACAGACTAAGGATCCTTGGATACTCTTCACTGATGGAGCCTCTAATGTGAAAGGAACAGGGCTTGGAATACTACTAAAATCGCCACAGGGGGATATAATACCCCACTCCATAGCTTGTGAATTTCAAACTACCAATAATGAGGCTGAGTATGAAGCCTTGATAGCTGGTTTGCAAATTGCTAAGCATATGAGGATCAGGTATCTTGAGGTACATGTAGATTCCTTACTGATCACTAATCACTTTAATGGATCCTATGCTGTTAAAGGTGAAAAGCTAATCAAATATTTGGAGATAGTCAAAGAATTGGCACTCTCTTTTGTATCCTTTAGTTTGACACAGGTACCAAGGGAAGAGAATGCAGAAGCTGATGCATTAGCCAATCTAGGATCATCTTTGAAGATTCCTTAGGATATCAAGATCCCTATTATCCATATCCTGACCCCTGCTATCGAGGATCATGCTGCTATGGAGATAGGTGAAGATTCTGCAATCATCCCTAGTGATGATACTCAATCTCATTCAGGGTCATGGATCCTCCTAATCATGAGATACATACAACATGGAGAAATTCCTACAGGAGAAAACCCAAGGGCTTTCAAAACTAAGGTATCTCAATTTACAATATTAAATAATATGTTGTATAAACGATCTCTTGCAGGACCATATCTTAGATGCATTGAGGATCCTGAAATCCAAGAAGTCCTAAAGGATTTCCATGAAGGAGATTGTGGAAATCACATTGGGGGCAGGGCATTATTCTCAAGGATCCTGAGGACAGGATACTATTGGCCCACTATGAAGAAGGATGCTATGGAGTATGCCAAGAAGTGTGATCCTTGTCAGAGGCATCGTAATATCCTTCATCAACCAGCAGGGCTCTTGCATCCTATATCCTCTTCCTGGCCATTCATGAGATGGGGAATGGATATAGTTGGAAAGCTTCCTAAGGCACCTGGTGGAAAAGTATTCATGCTTGCTATGACTGATTACTTCCCTAAGTGGATAGAGGCTAAAGCCTTTGCTCAAGTCAGAGAAAAGGAAGTTATATCCTTTATTAAAAGAAACATTATTACTAGATTTGGTATCCCTTCTGAGATTATTTGTGATAATGGATCCCAATTTATTGGGAATAGAACCACTAACTTTTGTGACAGCTGGGGGATTAAGATGATAACATCAACACCAATCCACCTACAAGCTAATGGTCAGGCAGAATCATCCAACAAGATCATCATCAACAATTTGAAGAAAAAGCTTGGATCAAAGAAAGGAAAATGGGCAGAAGAACTACCTTATGTACTTTGGGCTGATAGGACGACTCCCAAGAATGCTACTGGCCAAACTCCATTTTCTTTGGTGTTTGGGGCAGAATCAGTGATCCCTACAGAGATGGTGGTTCCAACTGCAAGAACAAGCATTCGTGATCCTGAAGGAAATGCTGAAAACTTGATTCAAGACTTGGATACTATAGAAGAAATCAGGGATTTAGCAAGGATAAGGATGGCCAGTTATCAACAAAGGATGGCTGGAGCTTACAACAAAAATGTCAGGATCAGGAAATTCCAAGTTGGGGATATGGTATTAAGGAAAGCATTTCAAAATACCACCAATCCTGCTGATGGAAAACTAGCACCAAAGTGGGAAGGCCCCTATTTGATTGAAGCTAAAGCAGGGAAAGGGGCATATCGATTGCTAACAATGGAAGGCGATTTGCTACCAAGAGCTTGGAATGCTGTCCATTTGAAGAAATATTTCATGTGATCATGATCCGTGATCCTTACCAGACAAGTATCCTTGAAGGATCCCTACTGACAGATGATCCTCTTTCTGGTAACATTACAATCTCAAACTATTTCATTCTTTTATTCTCTTACAAGGATAAGGACCCTGCATCCTTTATCCTCCTTTCACTTGATTCTGAGTTTTGAAGGTCCAGGTTTCCTTAACTAAAGATTGAGTATCCACAGAAGTATCCAGTTATTTGGGCTTGACCCCAGTTATTTGGGCTTGACCCCAGTTATTTGGGCTTGACCCCAGTCATTTGGGCCAGTCCCCAGTTTGGGCCAGTCCCCAGCTTCGCCAGTAGCGCACGATGATCCTGGTATAGTTCATGTCAATGGGACCAGTACTCGCTTTAGGGGCTGACAATTTCATTGTACTGGCTATATTCAGGATCCTACGTATAATGGTAGACGTACCATACATCCGTTCCTAAGGTTTCTAACGTTTTCACGTTAGCTAAGGTTTTGGCATTTTCATGTCACTAAGTTTGGATAGTCGCCAGTAAGGGCCGTACTCCAGTTTACACACGATCCTTTGGGCTTGTCCCCAGTTATCCTTTGGGCTTGTCCCCAGAATTGTTGGGCTTGTCCCCAGTTACTAACTTTCATTTTATATTGGCTTAGTCCCAAGTTATATCTTATTTCAGGTTTGTGAAGATAAATAACCAAGGATTCTTGATCCTTACTTTCAACTAAGGTTTGTATTTTGGTTATCCTGATTATAAATGTTAAAGGTTAGGATCCTAACTTGGATTCTCAGGTATGATCCTTAACTATTTTGATTTTATCATCTATGTGATTGACCCTTATCTTTTGACAATTGAACTTATGATCCTTAAACTATGTTACTTTTCAGAACTTATCAATTATGGGTTATGTGATCTTTGATCATATCCTAAACTTTTTGGGACATTTCTTAAATTTTTTCTCTACTTGATAAGTTTAAACAAAATAAACATCACAACAGTTGGAAAGTAAAATATCAACACAGGATAAGCCAAAAAGTTAAAGTTATTTTATTCACAAAAGATTAAACCCTTCTAAGTTGTCAAAATTACCTACCCCGAGCATCTACCAGCAATACGTGGCCCGTCCGCTGGGGTAGGTAAAGGGTGTCCATTGTTCATAGGTCTAATAAGTGCAGGAAATTAAAGACGGAAGGATAACGAGTGGCTTCATCCCCCAAACAGAGGATCCATCCACCACCCATTATCCTACCTATTGTTCAAAGGATCATCCATGATCCTCAACCCTAATTACTATTGTTTAAGTACAGACCAACCATTGTTCATCAAAACATCATCAAAACAAAAACCATAACCAAACTAAAAAAATGGGCTCCGGCTACGTCTAGAAATGTCCTTCATCGCCCATTCAAGCAGCCTACACCTTCGCTGCATCATCATCCCCTCCAGCTCCAGTAACCTTCGCATGATCCTTGCCACTGCCACTAGCTTCAATTGCCAGAACCTCATCAGCCTCATCCTCATCCTCCAACTCGGTCAGCCTGGCCTTCCAGCCTTCCACGTCCCAGCTGCTCCTATCAAAGGCAGGATCCTGAGCTTCTTGAGCCATCTGTAGCTTGGTCTAGTACATGGCAATGGCGGCGGAGACCTTAGCATCCTGTGTGATCTCGTGCTTCTCATAGTCAGCATTGATTTGGGTTGCAACTATCTGAGCTTTAGCATCGTTGAGATCCTTTTCAAGGGAAGCAATCTTGTGATCCTTGAGCACCGCTACCTTTTGGAGATCGGAGTATTTCTCCTCAAGCTCTTCAACATTCCCCACGTAGTCCTCTATCTTAGCAAATTTCTACAAAGAAGACAATGTAAAGATTAGAGTCAAGTGATCCTCAAGTGGATAGGATAACTAAGCTGAGTCAGTGATCCTTACATCATTGAAGTACTCGAGGAATTGATGGCGGATCAGGGGCAGGCCTTGTAGGTTGTCAGCTTCAGAAGTCTTCCTTTTCTTTCCACCTCTTCCCTTCGAAGCGGTTGCCTTGGGGATGACGATGGAAGGGCTAGCAGCAGATTTTTTCTTGGAGGATCGAACAGTGTCAAGCTCAGTGACGCTGAATTTGGAGGCAGATCTTGATGATTTTCCAGTGCCTACACACCCAAAACAGATAAGTATCCTTATCCTATCTCTTTTTAACTATTTATTCAAACAATTAAATATAAAAAGCACATAATACTTACTTGACATAGTGACAGAACCTGAGGATACCTCTTGAGAATCCTGGGTGTTTGTTTTGAATGATCTTGTGGCAGGATCAAGTTTTCTAAAAGCAGCAAGTCTCCCCTTGGTGCCAGCTGAAGGAATAATATGCGAGAATGTGATAGCTGTACAAAAGAAACAGAAGCATATTAGTAATCATCATCAGAAATGAGCTTACTCAGTGATCCTTCTAAGGATCCTCTACTCTACCATGGGTGCTCCACTTCCTTGGCAGATCCTTTCCATCCTGGATAGAATCCCTTCTGACGAAGAAGAATCTCCGTTTCCAGTTGGTATCATTTTTAGTGGCCTTAAAGATGGGATGTTCTTCACCGGGTTTACGCTTGAATAGATATCGGTGGAATCCAAAGGTTGTGAGATCATACATCTCAGCTAATTCTGACATTCCCAAATCAATTCCTTCTTGCTCAATGATCCTTTCAAGGGTATATAAGACCCTCCAGATCATTGGCATAGCTTGAATATAAGAGATGCCGGTGAGGGAGAAAAAGGATTGGGTGAATTCAGGGAAAGGATACGAATATCCTATTGTGAAAGGTATGACTGGGAAAGCTACCCAAGTTTCAGAAACATGATCGCTTAAAACGGTGGGATCAAACGGTTTGAAAATGGTGTTAGCCGGAAAGCAGTGTCGGATCCTGTCTATTTGTGGATCAGTAAAACAACATCTTTCTTTCGGTGAATCCTTAATGATACCCTGGCTCTTGAGAGGACTGTCCTTCTTATGATCCTTGGCTGGTAAGGATCTTAGCATCATCTTGAAGAAGGTGAAGAAAGAAGGAGCAGAGAAAGAAAACGTAAAGAAGGAAGAGGAAGAAAAATACCTGCTTGATCTTCGGATATGAATTTAAAGGGAGTTACTCTTGATTTTAAATGCAGATTGATCTCTATCTCTAACTCCTATTTATAATGATGATTCTGCAGGATAGTCACCTCAGTGACGTCATGTTCGCAACGGCTAGTCCGATTATAACGGCTAGTTATCCGTTGGTTAAATGCGGATAAGAACAAAATATAACTCATTTATTTACAAAATTACTCCTTATATTTTGGGGGCAATTGTTAGGGGTGGATTTCTAAGTAATCAGTGATCCTTAATTGCCGTTGGGCTTAGTGATCCTTACTTCTGTATGAACTGGTGATCCTCAGAAGTGCTTCAGGATCAGGATCATGGATCACTATAAGGATCCTTGTACTAACAATTGTCTACTTTGAATTTGAAATTGTTTTGCAGGAGTATTAATTTGGACTTGGTCTTGGCGATATTCCTGGAGTATATTCCTTGAAGTATTCCGCATGTGCTTGGCTGAAAATGGACGTTATGGAGTCGTGGAAAACTTGCACCATTTGCAGAATGTTAGTTAGTGTAGATATTTTCCATTTTTAAGGGGTAGCGAGCTAATTAGAAAACACTTGGCTATTTTTGGCTATACATGCACTCGTACAACTGCTCTCACCAGCTCTCGTTAACTCACTTGGCGATTGCACATTTTCATACACAATACACTATAGTGATCCTTGTAGTTAGCTCGCTATCATCCAAAGTTGTAACACATTTCTTGTTTAATTTGAGTTGGTGATCGGTAGTTTCCATCACCCGAGGTTTTTTATGCCGGAGATCATTCATTGATCAAGGGCTTTTTCCTCGTATAAATCTTCGTGTCACTTGTTCATTACGTTTCAGAGTGATCCTTATTGTTGTTCATCAATTCAAGCATCATATCCCACAACAGAAAGTTTGGTTACACTGTCATTGCTTGGGTAGCCTTTCCGGTCACACCATTTACAATAGGATACTCGTATCCTTTTCTAGATTTCACCCAATCCTTCTTCTCTCTTACCGACATCTCCTACATTCAAGCGATGCCAATGATCTGGAGGGTCTTATATACCCTTGAAAGGATCATTGAACATGAAGGAATTGATCTGGGAATGTCGGAGTTTGCAGAGATGTATGACCTTGTTAGCCATGGATCCCACCGATATCTACTCAAACATAAACCTGGTGAAGAACACCCCATCTTCAAAGCCACTAAAAATGACACCAACTGGAAACGACGATTCTTCTTTATCAGAAGGGATTCTCTCCCTGATGGAAAAGATCTGCCTAGAAAATGGACCACCCATGGTAGGATAGAGGATCCTTAGAAGGATCACCAGATGACCTTGTTTCTGCTGAGGATCACTAACATCCTTTTGTTTCTATTTCGCAGCTATCACTGTCGCACACCTTATTTCAACACCTGCAACAAAGGAAAGGCTTGCTGCTTTTCGATGGCTTGAACCTGAAATAAGATCATTTAAAGTAAATACCCAGGATTCTCAAGAGGTATCCTCAGGTTCTGTCACAATGTCAAGTAAGTATCCATGTTTATATGTAATTAAATGCTGAAATTAAAATGAAATAAGGATACTTATCTGTTTTTGAATGTGTAGGTGCTGGAAAATCATCGAAGTCTGCTACCCGTTTCAGTGTCACCGATCTCACCACTGTTGGTCCCAGGTCCGGGAAGAAAAAAGCTGCTGCTAGCCCAAGTACTGCCATCCCCAAGCCTACTGCTTCCAAAGGAAAGAAGAGGAAAGCCTCTGAGGCTGACAATCTAGAAGGCCTGCCTCTAATTTGCCACCAGTTCCTTGAGTACTTTGCTGATGTAAGGATCACTAACTTAACTTAGTTATCCTGCGCACTTGAGGATCATGTTATCCTAAGCTTCACATTGTCTTTTTGCAGAAATTCGCTGAAATCGAGGATTACGTAGGCAGTGTTGAAGAAGTTGAGCAAAAGTGCGTGGATCTCCAAAAGATGATGCTGGCCAAGGATAAGAAGATTGCCTCCCTTGAAAATGATGTCAATCTGGTGAAGAGGGAACTTGTCTTGGCTCACATTACTGCTGATCAGGAGAAAAATGAGATCACCAATGATGCTAAAATCTCCGCTGCCATTGCTATGTACAAAACCCAGTTGCAGATGGCCCAAGAAGCTCTGGATCCTGACTTTGACAAGAGCAGCTGGGACGTAGAGGGCTGGAAGGCTAGATTGGCTGAGCTGGATGATGAAGAAGAGGTCTTAGCAATCGAGGCTGGCAGCAGTGGAGTCAAGGATCAGGTGGATGATGCTGGAGCTGGAGGACATGGTGATGCAGCAAAGGTGTAAGCTGCAGGAATGGGCGATGAAGGACATTTCTAGAAATAGCCGGAGCCCATTTTTTTAGAATTTGGTAGTTTTATTTTGGTTATGGTGTTTTGAAACAATCTTGGGTTGTAACAACTTTAGACAATAGTTTCTAAGGTGAAGGATCATGGATCCTTGAACAATAGGCAGGATAATGGGTGGTGGATGGATCCTCTGTTTGGGGGATGAAGCCACTCGTTATCCTTCTGTCTTTTATTTCCTGCACTACAAAGACCCATAAACAATGGACACCCTTTGCCAACCCATGTGGACGGGCCAAGTTTTGCTGGTAGAAACGTGGGTTGGCAATTTTGACAACCTTAAAGGGTTTAACGTTTTGTGAATAAAATAACTTTAACTTTTTAGCTATCTTCCGTGTTGTTATCCTTGTTAGTACTTTACTTTTCAATTGTTGTGATATTCATTTTGGTTAAACTTATCAAGTAAGGAAAAAATATAATAAATATCCTCAAAAAGTTTAGGATATGATCAAGGATCACATATCCTATAGTCGACAAGTTCTGAAAAGTAGTGTAGTTTAAGGATCATAAGTTCAGTTGTCAAAGGATAAGGGCAACTCAGATGAATAATGAATAAAATCAAAATAGTTAAGGATCATACCTGAGAATCCAAGTTAGGATCCTAACCTTTAAGACTTATAATCAGGATATCCAAAAGACAAACCTTAGTAGAAGGTAAGGATCAATGATCCTTGGTCGTTTAGCTTCAAAATCCTGAAATAGGATACAACTTGGGACTAAGCCAATATAAGATAAAAGTTAGCAACTGGGGACAAGCCCAACAATTCTGGGGACAAGCCCAATATACTGGGACAAGCCCAAAGGATAACTGTGGACAAGCCCAAGGATCGTGTGTAAACTGGAGTATGGCCCTTACTGGCGACTATCCAAACTTAGTGACATGAAAATGCCAAAACCTTAGCTAACGTGAAAACGTTAGAAACCTTAGGAACGGATGTATGGTACGTCTACCATTATACGTAGGATCCTGAATATAGCCAGTACAATGAAATTGTCAGCCCCTAAAGCGAGTACTTGTCCCATTGCCATGAACTATACCAGGATCATCGTGCGCTACTAGCGAAACTGGGGACTAGCACAAATAACTGGGGTCAAGCCCAAATGACTGGGGTCAAGCCCAAATAACTGGGGTCAAGCCCAAATAAATGGATACTTCTGTGGATACTCAATCCTTTGTTAAGGATACCTGAACCTTCAAAACTCAGAATCAAGTGAAAGGAGGATAAAGGATGCAGGATCCTTATCCTTATATAAGATAATTAATGAATGAAATAGTTTGAGATTAGATCATTACCAAAATGAGGATCATCGGTCCTGTAAGAATCCTTCAAGGATACTTGTCAGATAAGGATCATGGATCCTCATTACATGAAGTATTTCTTTAAGTGGACTGCATTCCAAGCTCTTGGTAGCAAGTCACCTTCCATTGTTAACAGTCGATATGCCCCCTTTCCTGCCTCAGCTCCGATCAAGTAAGGGTCTTCCCACTTTGGTGCCAACTTTCCATCAGCAGGATTGGTGGTATTCTGAAATGCTTTCCTTAACACCATATCTCCAACTTGGAATTTCCTGATCCTGACGTTTTTGTTGTAGGCTCCAGCCATCCTTTGTTGATAACTGGCCATCCTTATCCTTTCCAAATCCCTGAGTTCTTCTATAGTATCCAAGTCTTGAACCAAGTTTTCAGCATTTTCTTCAAGATCACGGATGCTTGTTCTTGCATTAGGAACCACCATCTCTGTAGGTGTTTTGGTCAAAAATCAAGCAATGATAGTTGTTAGGGGAGAATTTCTCAATGACCTGTGATCCTCAATTACTGTTGGGTTTGGTGATCCTCACTTCTGTTTGAATTGGTGATCCTCAGAAGTGTTTCAGGATCAGGATCATGGATCATCTTAAGGATCCTTATACTAACGATTGTCTACTTTGAATGTGGTGTTGTTTTGCAGGAGAACCAGCTTGGACTTAGTCTTGGCGATATTCCTGGAGCATATCCCATGAATTATTCTGCATGTGCTTACCTGAAGTGGACGTTATGGAGTTCGTGGGGGACTTGCATGAAATGCGGAATGTTTGTTAACTTAGATATTTTTCTATTTTTAAAGGGGTAGCGAGCTAAATAGAAAACACTTGGCTATTTTTGGCTACACACACACTCTTACAACTGCTCTCACCAGCTCTCGTTGATTCACTTGGCGATTACACACTTTTTTACACAATACACTATAGTGATCCTTGTACTTAGCTCGCTATCATCCGAAGTTGTAATACATTTCTTGTTTAATTTGAGTTGGTGATCGGTAGTTTCCATCACCTGAGGTTTTTTATGCCGGAGATCATTCATTGATCAAGGGCTTTTTCCTCGTATAAATCTTCGTGTCACCTGTTCATTACATTTCAGAGTGATCCTTATTGTTGTTCATCAATTCAAGCATCATACCTCACAACAGAAAGTTTGGTTGCATTATCATTGCTTGATTTTTGACCAAAACAGTTTGGCGCCCACCGTGGGGCAATTGGTGCTTCATTCCTAAGAAGATTCATACCTTTGTGGTCATTTCGGTTCATAACAACCAGGCAGATGGCTTCTTCAGCGAAGAACACTTCAAACTTAATGCCGTCATTCAGTTCTTCACAAGGCGTTCCTTCTTTGCCTCCACCACCTTCTGGATCCCAGAAGAATGCTGAGAATGCTGAGAAGAAACAAACCCCCATTTTCACAAAACCACCAACTTCTTCTGTTTCAACTAATCCTACTACTAATGATCTTTATGCTCTGATTTTGCAGATGAGGAATCATGCACAAGAGCAGGACAAAACCAACGAAAGGATCCTCCGGGAGATCGATGAGATCAAGAAACAGAAAAAATCAGTGGAGGATCACTCTCCTCTGATGCCAATATCGCTGAACTTCGACACTCCAGTCATAACTTCCCAACACTCAGCAGTTCAGGACGTGCAGTACTTGGGTGAATTACCAGGGAGGCGTTATGGAACAAAAACAATGAGTCAGGCATTTGGCTCTCACTACCAGCCTCAGGGATCCTATTTTCAGCCATCAGGATCCTCTTCTCAGCATCAGGGATACTTCACGTCAGGAGGATATTTGGGAATGCATGCAGTTCAAGGATCCTCCCAGGTCCAAGGATCCTCCCAGGTCCAAGGATCCTCCCAGGTCCAAGGATCCTCCCAGGTCCAAGGATCCTCCCAGGTCCATGGATCCTCCCAGGTCCAAGGATCCTTCCCGGTCCAAGGATCCTCCCCGGTCCAAGGATCCTCCCTTGTCCCAGGATCCTCTCTGGTTCCAGGATCCTTTCTGGTTCAAGGATCCAACATCTTTCAGGATCAAGGATCCAACATCTTTCAGGATCAAGGATTCTTGAGAAGTATGCAGCCTCAGAGCTCGGACGTTCATCAAGGAGAATTTATACCAATGCAGACCATTGCTCCCTCTGGTCCTTCAATCATGCCAGAGTCTCGTCAATATGGATTCACATCCGCAATTCCAAACATGAATCCTCCGGGAGGTAACACTTTTAATAATTCATATAACACTAGCCATGGCTCTATGCAGGATACAGGTATCAATCAGGCTATAGCTAGGGAGCTACAGAAGCTTAAGGATATGATATCCAGTGTACCAGGAGTGGTTAAACCTATTCCTGAAATTGCAGAAGGTAGCCATAGGATATCTCATTTCACCACCCTTATGTGATGCTGAGATACCTAAAAGGTTCCAGATACCATCTATGAAGCTGTATGATGGTTCAACAGATCCAGAAGAGCATGTAGCTCAATACAGGGAGAGGATGGAGATCAATCCAATTCCTGAAAGGTTAAAAAAAGCATGTCTTTGCAAGGGATTTGGATCCACACTTACAGGATCTGCTCTTAAATGGCTGCTAAGTCTTCCCCCTTACTCTATTACTTCATTTGCTAATTTAGTTAACTTGTTCAATAGTCAATTCTCTTGTAGTAGAAAGTTTGAACGATTAACTAGTGATCTATATAGGGTAACACAAGGTCAAAATGAATCAATTAGAGATTACATCACTAAATTTAGTAAAGAATCCTTGGATATTCCTAACTTGGATATTGCTACGGCTGTAGAAGCCTTTAAAATGGGATTGCATAGGGATTCATTATTCTATGATGATCTTGTTATGACACCTTGCAGGAATCTTGATGAAGTAAGAACTAGGGCCCTTAGGTTCATCCGCCTAGAGGATGACAAAAGGATTCAGGATAGATTGACAGGATCCTCAAACAGGAGAAACAAGGATCCTACTTCAGGAACAACAAATCCAAGTCCTACCACAAGTCTGATAACCAGAATGTGCATGCAGTGGAACAAGAAGAGGATGATGAGGATTATCCTCCTATTTCTGAATACTGTTTTTCTGTTGATAACAACGAACTAATCCTTGCAATGCAGAATCTAGGTGAGAAAGCTAGGTGGCCAAGGAAGAGTGATAAACCAGCTGCTACAAAGGATAAATCCAAGTGGTGTGCATATCATGAGGATTTTGGGCATCTCACTGAAGAATGTATTGCACTGAGAAAGGAAATTGGTTACTTGTTGAGCAAGGGGCATTTGAAAGAGCTTTTGGGACGAAAGAAGTCAAGGGTCCAGGATCCTGAAAGGATCCCGGAAAGGGCTCCTGCTCCTCTAGCAGATGCACAAGTCATAAATTTCATATCCGGTGGATCAGACATCTGTGGTACATCCTTTTCAGCAGCAAAAAGACACGCTAAGGAAACCAAGATGGATAATGGAGACAGACCCGTCCGGACCTCCGTTGTCACCCAGGATAAAGTCATAACTTTTGATGAGGATGATCGTGTTGATGTCCAGGATCCTCATCACGATGGTCTTGTAATTACATTGTTTATTTCTAACCACTTTGTTCGCAGGATCCTTATAGATGGAGGAAGCTCTGTGAACATCATTCAGCTTGATGTCCTCAAGAAGATGAATATCCCAGAGTCTGATATTATCCCAAGATCCTCAGTACTTGTGGGATTCAGTGGAGAAACTAAGAATACATTGGGGGACATCAAACTCCCAATCTATATCGAAGGATTACATTCTTATAAAAAATTTTGTGTTATAGATTGCTTATCATGTTGCAATGTTATCCTTTGCAGGCCATGGATACATGATATGAAGGCAGTTCCATCCACCTATCATCAATGTGTAAAGCTTCCAAGTCCTTGGGGAGTGGTGAAAATTGAGAGTTATCAACTGTTATGGCTCATTTTCTGAGTATGCATGCTGACTAATATCCTGCTTTTTATTGTTTATTTGTGATCAGGATACTGGACGGGGATATTGCTAACATCCTGGGTGATATCCTGAGGTATATCGAATTAATCATGTGCGGGTTAAAAACTGGGACTTGCTAACGGTCAAATGGACTTCATTTCCTCAAGACTCGGGCGTGTTTGTTGAAGGAGAGACGTTGAGCCCGAAAGACTAGGTCTCCAACGTTCAACTAAGGAATATTCGTTGGATCCCGGTTATGTAGGATAGTTAGTTACGTTTGTTTTACTATAAATAGATGGGGGCGGATCAGATTAAGTCACTCAACACACACATTTTCGAACACTTTCTCTCTAGCTCATCGCAAACTCTACACACAACACTTGTATTCGAATTACATTGTAACACATAGTCGATCCGCACCACATCCTGCACTGTATCCTGATATTTGAAGCAATAGAAGAACAAGGCAGCTGCGATTGTCAGCTCCCGAGGTTTTATGCCGGCGATCTAGATTGATCAAGGGCTTTCCTCGTACATCACGTGTCCACCTTTACATTTTCGCTCATTGTTTGATCATAGATACAGCTCTATATCCTGAGCCGTATCCTGAAACTGTTTTCATATCTAATTTTGTTAACATATTTTTCACACATATTTCTAGCACACTACCTCACTTAACTAATTTGATCACTTAATTGCTTAGGCAATTTTTGACCAAAACAATTTGGCGCCCACCGTGGGGCAAGTGGTGCTACTTTTACTAAAAATCTTTGTAAAATCGTTAATCGGTTTTCTATTTTCAAAAATTTTTGCCACATTGTTTACAATGGCCTCAAGATCAAACATGAGCTCTTCCACTATGTCTGCTACAACCTCTGCTACTACTGGTTCGGTGCTTCCACCACCTCCTCCAAGGATGCCGTTTTCTTCACAATCTCAAGATGTTATCCCTACTCGGAGTGTCCAGGGATCTGCTCCCGTTTTAGCCTCTAATAATGAAATTTTGACTTTATTTGGAAGTGTGCAGGAACAAATGAGGCAGCAACAGGAGACTAATAAAATGCTGTTAAGAGAAATACAACTCTTAAAAGCTAGCTCGAGCAGACCTGTTGAAGAAACTGTCACTCCTATACAGCCCAGGGCTTTGAACTTCAGTTCCGCAGTTTACACTGAGGATAATAGGGGGAATATCGTCCCAAGCCATTCTCAGAATCATACCCCTGAGATACCCTCTTCGGTCAGGATATCGACTGTGAGAAGTTCAGGATATGCTTCAGGATATGGCTAAAATCCTCAGAATGGTAATGTGTCAAATAATAATATTCTTGCTACTAACAACAATGGCTCATTGCAGGATGCAGGTATGACGTCAACATTTACCAGGGAGCTCCAGAAATTGAAGGACATGATATCCAGTGTACCTGGAGTGGTCCAGCCAATTCCGGAAGTATCCCAAGACAGCCACAGGATATCCCGCTTTGCATATCCCATCTGTGACGCTGAAATCCCAAAAAGATTTCAGACTCCTAACATGAAGCTGTATGATGGGACTACGGATCCTGAAGAGCATATTGCCCAGTATAGGGAAAGAATGGAGATTAACCCTATCCCTCCGGAGCTCAAGGAAGCATGCTTATGCAAGGGATTTGGTTCTACTCTGACAGGATCAGCCTTAAAATGGATGTTAAACGTTCCTCCTCACTCAATTACTTCGTTTGCTCATTTGGTTAATTTATTTAACAGTCAATTTTCTTGTAGCCGGAGTTTTGAGAAACTAACCAGTGATCTTTACAGGATAACTCAAGGGCCTCAGGAATCCTTGAAGGATTATGTGAACAAATTCAGTCGAGAATCCTTGGATATCCCACATCTTGATGTTGCAACAGCTGTGCAAGCTTTTAAGATGGGGTTACAAAAGGATTCTCAGTTTTATCAGGATCTTGTAATGAATCCCTGCAGGAATCTCGACGAAGCTCGTAACAGGGCTTTGAGATATATCCGTTTGGAAGATGACAAGAAGATACAGGAGAGGATGAATTCTACCTCAACCTATGAATCAGCTAACAGGAAATCAGAAACCTCATATAAGCCATATCGCTCCAGGCCATATGGCAGAAATGATAACAAGAAAGTGAATGCTGTTGAAGACGAGGATCCTGAAGAATATCCTGACTTATCTGAATACTGCTTTTCTGTTAATATACCTGAATTAATGTATGCTATGCATGGCTTAGGGGACAAAGCTAGGTGGCCTCGAAAGAACCAGCAGAAAGCTGATTAGAAGGATAAATCCAAATGGTGTGCCTTCCACGAAGACTTCGGACATATGACCGAGGATTGCATTGCTTTAAGGAAAGAGATAAGTTACCTCTTAAGCAACGGGCATCTGAAGGACTTGCTGGGAAAAAAGAAGAATAAAGGGCAGGATCCCGAGAAGGATCCTGAACGAGCAGCATCACCCCCAGCAGATGCCAAGATAATTAACTTTATTTCAGGAGGATCCGACATTTGTGGGACTTCGTATTCGGCGGCCAAGAGACATGCAAAGGAAGCTAAGAGTGAGAGGGGAGACAGACCAGTCAGGATGACTACCCTCACAACTGATAAAGTGATCACTTTCGATAGTGATGACAGGGATACTGTTCAGGATCCTCACCATGATGCTTTAGTAATAACATTATATGTGGCTAACCATTTTGTACGCAGGATACTGGTAGACAACGGTAGTTCTGTCAATATAATTCAGCTGGAAACATTGAAGAGGATGAATGTATCTCCGATGGACATTACTTCGAAGTCCACTGTGCTCGTTGGTTTCAGTGGAGAGGCTAGGAATACCGTAGGGGAGATAAAGTTACCGGTATATGTTGAAGGGGTCAACTCGATACAACGTTTCTGTGTGATGGACTCCTTATCCTGCTACAACATCATACTGGGAAGACAATGGATTCACGATATGAAGGCTGTGCCATCAACATATCACCAATGCATCAAGATCCCTACCCCTTGGGGGGTTGTCAAGGTGGAAAGTGATCAACAGGAAGCGAAAGAATGCTACTCATCCTCGATGAAATCCTCAACTAAGCCTAGTACAGCATAGCAATTAAAGATGCGGGCCCAGGATATTGTAGAGGATTCGGATCAGGATGTGAAGAAAATTATCCTGGATCAGGATAATCCTGATATCTCGGTGCTCGTAGGAACCAATATCCCTCAGGATATTGAAGAGCAGTTAACTAACTTTTTGAAATGCAGGATGTCAACGTTTGCATGGAAGCATGAGGATATGACAGGCATATCCAAAGACATTATCACTCACAAGCTTGGAATTGACAAATCATTCAAGCCTGTTCAGCAAAAAAGAAGAAAATTCGCTCCTGAGCGGAATGCGATTATCCAAGAGGAAGTTGAAAGATTGTTGAAGTCCAGGATGATCAGAGAAGTCAAGTTTCCAAGATGGTTAGCAAACGTAGTTGTGGTACAGAAGAAAAACGGGAAATGGAGAGTCTGTGTAGACTACATGGACTTTAACAAGGCTTGTCCTAAAGATCCATTTCCTCTCCCTCATATCGATGCAATGGTAGATGCTACTGCTGGACATGAAATGTTAACATTCATGGACGCATCCTCAGGATTTCAGCAGATTCAAATGGAGCCTTCGGATCAGGAGGATACTGCTTTCATGACACCAACAGGTATATATTGCTATACTGCTATGCCTTTCGGTTTGAATAATGCAGGTGCAACATACCAGAGATTGGTAAACATGATGTTCGAAGATAAGCTGGGGGACACCATGGAGGTATATATTGACGATATGGTGGTAAAATCTAAAAGAGCTGAGGATCACCTCCGGGATATCAAGGGAGCATTTGATATCCTGGATCAATACAACATGAAGCTGAATCCTGCTAAGTGCCATTTCGGAGTGGGGGTAGGAAAGTTTCTTGGATATATGGTGACAAAAAGGGGGATAGAAGCAAGCCCAGAGCAGATCAAAGCTATCCTGGATATAAAATCACCCTCAAACATGAAGGACGTACAAAGGTTGACAGGCCGAGTAGCAGCTTTGAATAGATTTATTTCAAGATCCTCAGAAAAATGCAAGGAATTCTATGATATCCTCAAGAAGAATAAGAAATTTGAATGGGGAGCAAAGCATGAAGTAGCCTTGCAGGATTTGAAGCGATATCTCTCAACCGCACCTCTATTGATGAAGCCTGAAAATGGTGAACCACTATCCCTATACCTCACTGTATCAGGGAATGCTGTAAGTGCCGTTCTTATAAAAGATCATGAAGGTCAGCAATATCCTGTATATTATGTTAGTAAAAGTTTGTTAGATGCTGAAACTAGGTATTCTCATTTAGAAAAAATTGATATTAGCTCTAGTCATGGCATCGACAAAACTTAGACATTATTTTGAGACACATAGGATCCATGTTAAAACGAATTATCCTGTTAAAAATGTGCTTAGGAAACCAGAGATGTCAGGCAGGATGGCCAAGTGGTCAGTAAAGTTAAGTGCTTATGATTTAGTATATGAACCTAGAAATGCCATAAAGTCTCAGGCTTTAGCTGACTTTGTGGCTGATTTCAGTAGTGATATTCAGGATGAGGTAGACCTAGAAGTTCAACAGTTAGGAGAATCTTCAGGATCCTGGACATTATATACTGATGGTGCATCCAATATAAGAGGTGTAGGTTTAGGTATACTACTAAAATCGCCACAGGGGGACATATTACCCCAGGCCATTAGGTGTGAATTTCCTGCTACTAATAATGAGGCAGAATATGAAGCTTTAATTGCAGGATTAGAATTGGCTAAGAGTATGAGTATCAAGAATTTACGAGTATATGTTGACTCCTTGTTAATTATTAACCATTTTAATGGATCCTATGCAGTTAAGGGTGAGAAATTAATTGAATACCTCGGTATTCTCAAAAAATTAGCAGAATATTTCGATGTTTTTACACTTGAACAGGTACCAAGAGAGGATAACGCTGAAGCAGATGCCTTAGAAAATCTGGGATCATCGATTAGGATACCAGAAGGAACCCAAATACCAATAATACATGTCTTGTATCCTGCAACGAATCCTCGGGATAAAGAAGTAGCGGGTATTCAGGATCCTGGAGCAGAGTATTCTGAAGAGGATCCTAAATCTTGGACGGCTCCAATCATGAGATATCTCAAGGAAGGACACATCCCCGAAAATGAAAATCCTAAGGCATTTAGGATGAAGGTATCATGATTCACTATTATAAATAATGTTTTATACAAGAAATCTCTTGCAGGACCGTATCTGAGGTGTTTGGAGGATCCTGAAGCCAAAGAAGTACTTCAGGATATACATGAAGGGGATTGTGGTAACCATACTGGGGGCAGGTCATTATTCTCAAAAGTATTAAGGACAGGATATTATTGGCCGACAATGAGAAAAGATGCCGCAGAATATGCTCGAAGATGTGACGCATGTCAAAGACATAGTAACATATTACATCAGCCTGCTGAACCGCTGTATCCTATTGTTTCCCCTTGGCCGTTTATGAAGTGGGGTATAGATATAGTGGGAAAGCTTCCAAAAGCTCTAGGAGGAAAGGTTTTCATGTTGGCAATGACGGATTATTTCTCCAAGTGGGTTGAAGCAGAAGCATTTGTTCAAGTTAGAGGTCAAGAAGTAGTATCCTTCATAAAGAGAAATATCCTGACCAGATTTGGAGTACCAGCCGAGATAATCTGTGACAATGGTTCTCAGTTTATAAGCAAGAGAACTACTGACTTTTGCAAAAGTTGGGGAATCAAAATGATAACATCTACTCCGGTACATCCTCAAGCGAATGGACAAGCAGAATCCTCAAACAAGATAATTGTTAATAACTTAAAGAAGAGGCTTGGAGCCAAAAAAGGAAGATGGGCAGAAGAATTACCCTTTGTTTTATGGGCTGATAGGACAACGGTAAAGAACGCAATAGGCCAAACCCCATTTTCCTTGGTATTTGGAGCAGAAGCAATGATTCCAACGGAAATGGCAATACCTACTGCAAGATCTACCCTAAGTGATCCTGAACAGAATCATGAAGCCTTGAGTTAGGATTTGGATACTATAGATGAAAAAAGGGATGCAGCAAGGCTAAGGATGGCAGCATATCAACAAGGAATATCCAGAGCATATAACAAGAATATTAGGACCAGAAGATTTAAGGTTGGAGATGGGTGTTAAGAAAGGCTTTTCAGAATACTACTAATCCTGCCGCTGGCAAGTTAGCTCCAAAATGGGAAGGACCATATGAAGTTGAATCAGAAGCAGGGAAAGGAGCATATAGACTCAAGAATATGGAAGGGGATATGCTACCGAGATCTTGGAATGCTATACACCTTAAGCTTTATTTCAAGTGAGTTTAGAATTTAATTTCTAACTCAGGATGGTATGAATTCTATCTTTTTTAAATATGTTTGGTTTAATTTATTCTTTGAAACCCAATACTAACTTAAGCATCGGAGGGGTGTTAGCCAAGCTAACGCCCACCTTAGTTTAAGGATGTTTTGCAGTATATGCTCCAGGATATAGCTCCAGGATGCTCACTTAGGATACTTCGGAAGATTAGAGGATTGGCCCCCTCTCTCACGTATAAGGGATCCTGATCCCTTCACAGGTTTAAAGGTATTCACCTTTCTTCCGAATTGGGTTTAAACACTCCACCTGGAGCGCAAGTTATTCAGGGACAGTTCAAGGTGGCGGGACCAGTCCATGTAAAAGTGGCTGACAATTTCGTTACTGTTGGCTATATCCTGAATCCTAAAGGTATATGAGGATTGATCACCCTCTCTCACGAAAGGGTATTTTCATACTCTCTAAGGTTTAAAGGTTTTCACCTTTATAAGTCTTGGAGTTTATACACTCCCGCCTGTAGCGCACGAAAATTTGGGATTTTCCCCAGGATACAAGGAATTTATCTCCAAGACATTTTTGGGTTTTACCCCTGTGACATGAAAAAATTGCCTATACAATGGAAACTGATATTCAGAAGATTTCTAAGTATTTGAAGACATTGTACACAGGGGACATTCCTACCAAGGCAATGATGTAAAGCTCAAAGGATAAGGTTCAGAACTAATGCACTAAGTGTCTCGGACAGGGGACATCTTCATTGGAAGAGTTGCAAAGGGATTGATGTTTGGTAATAGGTTTATACCCTATTCCTGGTATGATCTTTCCTTTGAAAACATCGTTTAAGTTTTTAATAATACTATGTTTGGTAAAAGGTTAAATATCCTGATATATTCTCAAAATATGTTTTTAAATACTTCTTAGAATATTTGATGAAAATATTTGAAACTGATACTAGTTTGAAACTTTGATCATTTAAGTATTTTCAAAACAGGTTTTGGAAAGATAGATTGTTTTTATTCTTTAAAAAGCTTTCTACGAAGTTGAAAGAATCTAATAACAGTATTTATTATATATCATTAAGCATATTGATCAGGATATTTTTGAAAGATAATTGTACGAAATTTTGTAAAATTAAGATCTGTACTAAGAAAGACAGAAGATAATAGCGAGAAATATGAAAGATAAAATTATTTGAAACAATCAGTACTAGTTGATAACCGAAGGTTTCATCCTGAAACCCAGGACCCATCCACCTTCGGTTATTGAATTGTTTTGATGCAGAAATAAAGATTGTTCATAAGACATAAAATTGTTCAAACAATTTAAAGGAAATAAGCTTTAGAGGGCAGCGTCTTCTTCGTCCATAATGATTTCAGCAGCATCCGTCTTGGCATCCGCCTCAGTATCCTTCTCAGCATCGGTTGCTTTTTCAACTGCTTTGGAAGACTCTTCGGCAGCTGGTTTGGAAGAAGTGCCGCCGAGGTTCCTTAGCTTGGTTTCCCAGGCACCAACATCCCAAGAAGGGCATTCAAAACCTAATATTTTGGCTTCAGGGGCCATCTTCAACCTGGCTTGGAGGAGAGAAATGACGACGGAACTCTTGAGGCTTTCCCGGTAGCTGACCATATCCCGTTCATATTGCGCATGCGCAGCGTCAAGATCAGCTTGGGCTTGGAGAATAGCTTTGTTGAGAGCGGTCTGATGTTCTTGAGTCATTACCTTGAATTTCTCCTCGTAATGACAAGATTTAGCAGCAGCAATCATGCCTTGATCGGAGATCGTGACTTCCGCCTTCTTTAACTTGGACTCAAGCGTCTTGTTGAGCCTGCATGATTCTTGATATAGATGAACCAAACGCTCGAGACCCTGCAAAAAATAAGAGGACAGGTATTGATTTTGATAAATATATGTGAATGATATAAGCTGCAGGATATGGTTCAAGAACACTAACCTGGTTAAGAAAAGAAGTCATGAACCCACTAGCTTCAATGAACCCGTGCTTCTCATAAAGAAATGTGTCAGAAATGACAGGGGAATCAGGTTCTTTCCTTTTGCGGGAACTTGAACTCCGGGGCTTGGTAGCCGGTGAAGGTTTGGGAATGATGATGGCTTTGGAACTGCTGGGTTTGGATGAGGCTGTGGCCTTGGGGCTAGCTTCCTTTTTGATCTGAACCTGATCAGAATAGCTGTCCAACTCGTTGAGGTCAAAGACTTCAGGGATCTTGGCCGGTGCTGCATAAAGGGAAAAGTTTTACATCATTATTACTCTTTATTTTGACTAATTATTTTGAAAGTAATCCTTACCAGGCATTTCAGATGACGAATATTGACTGGAACTTGGGACGTGTGTGGTGAAAGTCCTGTCTATTGCAGGTAATCGGTAAACAGTGTTGATTCTTTCTTCTGATTCAGCGGTAGGGGGAGCTACTTCCTTGAAGTTCACTGCATAAGGATAAAAAAGAAGGATATTAGTAGGAGATAAAAACCAAACGGTCCATGAGAATATTTATGACCCTACCGGTGGTTAACCACTCCACCGGAAGGCTGGCACCCTCAGCAATGGAGTCTCGTTTGACAAAGAAAAACTTGCGTTGCCATCCGTCTTCGTTTTTGGTGGCTTTAAGAATAAGGGGTTTGCTAGAGGTCGAGAAAAGCAAGAACCGGCTAGAGCCATGGGATCGGAGGCGATAAGCAATAGGCAAATCCTCGATGCAAAGATCGGGGCAATGAAGGTTTTTGATTTGGTTAAGTACAATTAATACTCTCCAAACCATGGGCATGGTTTGAGCAAACGAGATGCCGATGGTTCGGAAGAATTGCATCATGAATTCGGGAAAAGGGTATCGAAGACCTAGCGAAAAAGGATATGCCAGAAAGCAAACCCAATCAGTGGAAGAAACATCCGATCGAATTGACCGATCGAACGGTCTAAAGACCGTGTTATCTGGGAAAGCGCCGGAAGCTCTCAAAGCCGCAATGTCTGCGTTGTCAAAAGCACCGATCTCCTTTTCGGGATTTTTGAGGAGATTCTGCTGGGTGAAGGTCTCGGCATCCATTACGAATAAGGCGATGAAAATTGATAGAAAGTAAATGAGAAATGGAGAATTACCTAAAGGCTCTGTTGAAGATATCTGTTTTTCAAACAAGAAGAGAGAAGATATAGGGGCATTATGGATCTCCATTGAGTAAAAAGCGTGTTGGAGGTTACGATGTGATCTCGACCGTCGCTTCATTTTAAATGCCTTGAATTATGGGATAAGACTTTTGAAATATATCCGTTGGATTGGTATACCAACCGATATATTTGGGGACAATTGTTATGGCTCATTTTCTGAGTATGCATGCTGACTAATATCCTGCTTTTTATTGTTTATTTGTGATCAGGATACTGGACGGGGATATTGCTAACATCCTGGGTGATATCCTGAGGTATATCGAATTAATCACGTGCAGGTTAAAGACTGGGACTTGCTAACGGTCAAATGGACTTCATTTCCTCAAGACTCGGGCGTGTTTATTGAAGGAGAGACGTTGAGCCCGAAAGACTAGGTCTCCAACGTTCAACTAAGGAATATTCGTTGGATCCCGGTTATGTAGGATAGTTAGTTACCTTTGTTTTACTATAAATAGATGGGGGCGGATCAGATTAAGTCACTCAACACACACATTTTCGAACACTTTCTCTCTAGCTCATCGCAAACTCTACACACAACACTTGTATTCGAATTACATTGTAACACATAGTCGATCCGCACCACATCCTGCACCATATCCTGATATTTGAAGCAATAGAAGAACAAGGCAGCTGCGATTGTCAGCTCCCGAGGTTTTATGCCGGCGATCTAGATTGATCAAGGGCTTTCCTCGTACATCACGTGTCCACCTTTACATTTTCGCTCATTGTTTGATCATAGATACAGCTCTATATCCTGAGCCGTATCCTGAAACTGTTTTCATATCTAATTTTGTTAACATATTTTTCACACATAGTTCTAGCACACTACCTCACTTAACTAATTTGATCACTTAATTGCTTAGGTAATTTTTGACCAAAACATCAACAAGAAGCTAAGAATTGCTATACCTCATCAATGAAGCCAGCCTCAAGACCAAGGGAGCAATAGCAATTAAAGTATCCTTCAAGAGATGTCTTGGAGGCAAGAGAACATGATTTGAAAGAAATCCTCATGAATCCTGAGGATCCTGAATCCAAGATCCTCATAGGATCAGGGATCCTTAGCGTCATCGAACAGGAGCTAGTATCCTTCCTTAAGAGAAGGAAATCCACCTTTTCCTGGAAACATGAAGACATGATAGGTATATCTAAGGATATAATTACTCATAATCTTGGCATTGACAGGTCATTCAAGCTAATTCATCAAAAGAGGAGGAAGTTTGCACCTGAAAGGAATGCTATTATCCAGGGAGAGGTAGATAAGCTACTTCGAGCAGGTATGATAAGAGAGGTTAAGTATCCAAGATGGTTAGCCAATGTGGTTGTTGTTCAAAAGAAAAATGGAAAGTGGAGGGTATGTGTCAATTTTACTGACTTGAACAAGGCATGTCCCAAGGATCCTTTCCCATTACCCCACATTGACTCCATGGTGGATTTTACCGTGGGTCATGAGTTGTTGACTTTTATGGATGCTTCCTCTGGATTTCAACAAATTCAGATGGAACCATCTGTCCAAGAGGATACAGCCTTTATGACCCCAACTGGTATATACTGTTATATTGCTATGCCATTTGGACTAAGGAATGCAGGTGCTACTTATCAAAGGCTAGTCAATATGATGTTCAAGGAACAAATTGGACACACTATGGAAGTCTATAATGATGACATGATGGTTAAGTCCAAGAAATCTGAGGATCACCTTAAAGATTTGGAGGAGGCATTCAATATCCTTGATAAATTTAATATGAAACTTAATCCTTCCAAGTGTCATTTTGGTGTTAAGGTAGGTAAATTCTTAGGCTATATGGTGACAAAGAGGGGCATTGAAGCAAGTCCAGAGCAAATTAAGGCTATTGTGAATATCAAATCTCCTGCCAATGCTAAGGATGTGCAAAGATTGACGGGCAGGATTGCAGCCTTGAAAAGATTCATATCCAAATCCTCAGAAAAGTGTAAGGAATTCTATGACATCCTGAGGAAGAACAAGAAATTTGAATGGACTGAGAAGCATGAAAGTGCCCTAAAAGCTCTTAAGGATTACCTATCCTCAGCCCCAGCCTTGATGAAACCAGAAAAAAGGGATGTATTATCCTTGTACTTAGCAGTATCCTCAAAAGCAGTAAGTGCGGTCCTTGTTAAGGATCACCAAGGTACACAACATCCTGTTTATTATGTAAGTAAGAGTTTACTTGATGCGGAATCCAGATATTCACACTTAGAAAAACTTATCCTTGCATTAATAATGGCATCTACCAAATTAAGACATTATTTTGAGACTCATGCCATTATTGTTAAAACTAATTTTCCTATTAAGAATGTTCTCAGGAAACCTGAAATGTCAGGAAGGATGGCTAAGTGGGCAGTGAAGCTGAGTGCATATGATATAAGATATGAACCAAGGACTGCCATCAAATCCCAAGCCTTAGCTGACTTTGTGGTAGATTTTAGTAGTGATTTGCAAAAGGAGGCTGAATTAGAAGTCCAACAGCTTGAAGAAACTAAGGATCCTTGGATACTCTTCACTGATGGTGCCTCTAATGTGAAAGGAACAGGACTTGGAATACTACTAAAATCACCACAGGGGGACATAATACCCCACTCCATAGCTTGTGAATTTCAAACTACCAACAATGAGCCTGAGTATGAAGCCTTGATAGCTGGTTTGCAAATTGCTAAGCATATGAGGATCAGGTATCTTGAGGTACATGTAGATTCATTATTAATCACTAATCACTTTAATGGATCCTATGCTGTTAAAGGTGAAAAGCTAATCAAATATTTGGAGATAGTCAAAGAATTGGCACTCTCTTTTGTATCCTTTAGTTTGACACAGATACCAAGGGAAGAGAATGCAGAAGCTGATGCATTAGCCAATCTAGGATCATCTTTGTTGATTCCTGAGGATATCAAGATCCCTATTATCCATATCCTGACCCCTGCTATCGAGGATCATGTAGCTATGGAGATAGGAGAAGATTCTGCAGTCATCCCTAGGGATGATACTCAATCTCATTCAGGATCATGGATCCTCCCAATCATGAGATACATACAACATGGAGAAATTCCTACAGGAGAAAACCCAAGGGCTTTCAAAACTAAGGTATCTCAATTTACAATATTGAATAATATGTTGTATAAACGATCTCTTGCAGGACCATATCTAAGATGCATTGAGGATCCTAAAGTCCAAGAAGTCTTAAAGGATTTCCATGAAGGAGATTGGGGAAACAACACTGGGGGCAGGGCGTTATTCTCAAGGATCCTGAGGACAGGATACTATTGGCCCACTATGAAGAAGGATGCTGTGGAGTATGCCAAGAAGTGTGATCCTTGTCAGAGGTATAGTAATATCCTTCACCAACCAGCAGAACTCTTGCATCCTATATCCTCTTCCTGGCCATTCATGAGATGGGGAATGGATATAGTTGGAAAGCTTCCTAAGGCACCTGGTGGAAAAGTATTCATGCTTGCTATAACTGATTACTTCTCTAAGTGGATAGAGGCTGAAGCCTTTGCTCAAGTCAGAGAAATGGAAGTTATATCCTTTATTAAAAGAAACATTATCACTAGATTTGGTATCCCTTCTGAGATTATTGGTGATAATGGATCCCAATTTATTGGGAATAGAACTACTAACTTTTGTGACAGCTGGGGGATTAAGATGATAACATCAACACCAGTCCACCTACAAGCTAATAGTCAGGCAGAATCATCCAACAAGATCATCATCAACAATTTGAAGAAGAAGCTTGGATCTAAGAAAGGAAAATGGGCAGAAGAACTACCTTATGTGCTTTGGGCTGATAGGACAACTCCCAAGAATGCTATAGGCCAAAATCCATTTTCTTTGGTATTTGGGGCAGAACCAGTGATCCCTACAGAGATGGTGGTTCCAACTGCAAGAACAAGCATTCGTGATCCTGAAGAAAATGCTGAAAACTTGGTTCAAGACTTGGATACTATAGAAGAAATCAGGGATTTGGCAAGGATAAGGATGGCCAGTTATCAACAAAGGATGGCTGGTGCTTACAACAACAATGTCAGGATCAGGAAATTCCAAGTTGGTGATATGGTATTAAGGAAAGCATTTCAGAATACTACCAATCCTGCTGATGGAAAGCTAGCACCAAAGTGGGAAGGCCCCTATTTGATTGAAGCTGAAGCAGGAAAGGGGGCATATCGATTGCTAACAATGGAAGGTGATTTGCTACCAAGAGCTTGGAATGCTGTCCATTTGAAGAAATATTTCATGTGATCAGGATCCATGATCCTTACTTGACAAGTATCCTTGAAGGATCCTTACAGGGCAGAGGATCCTCATTTTGGTAATGATCTAATCTCAAACTATTTCATTTTATCCTTTATAAGGATAAGGATCCTGTATCCTTTATCCTCCTTTCACTTGATTATGAGTTTTGAAGGTTCAGGTATCCTTAACTAAGGATTGAGTATCCACAGAAGTATCCAGTTATTTGGGCTTGACCCCAATTATTTGGGCTAGTCCCCAGTTTGGGCCTGTCCCCAGTTTCGCCAGTAGCGCACGACGATCCTGGTATAGTTCATGGCAATGGGACCAGTACTCGCTTTAGGGGATGACAATTTCATTGTACTGGCTATATTCAGGATCCTACGTATAATGGTAGACGTACCATACATCCGTTCCTAAGGTTTCTAACATTTTCACGTTAGCTAAGGTTTTGGCATTTTCATGTCACTAAGTTTGGATAGTCGCCAGTGAGGGCCATACTCCAGTTTACACACGATCCTTTGGGCTTGTCCCCAGTTATCCTTTGGGCTTGTCCCCAGTTATTCTTTGGGCTTGTCCCCAGTTATTCTTTGGGCTTGTCCCCAGTTATCTTTTGGGCTTGTCCCCAGTATATTGGGCTTGTCCCTAGAATTGTTGGGCTTGTCCCCAGTTACTAACTTTCATCTTATATTGGCTTAGTCCCAAGTTATATCCTATTTCAAGATTGTGAAGATAAATGACCAAGAATCCTTGATCCTTACCTTCTACTAAGGTTTGTCTTTTGGGTTATCCTGATTATAAGTGTTAAAGGATAGGATCCTAACTTGGATTCTCAGGTATGATCCTTAACTATTTTGATTCATTATTTATTTGAATAACCCTTAGCCTTTGACAACTGAACTTATGATCCTTAAACTATATTACTTTTCAGAACTTATCGATTATGGGATATGTGATTCTTGATCATATCCTTAACGTTTTGAAGATATTTATTAAATTTTTCTTTACCTGATAAGTTTAAACAACATGAACATCATAACAATTGGAATGTAAAATACCAACAAGGATAGCAACACGGGATATAGTAAAAAAGTTAAAGTTATTTTATTCACAAAAGATTAAACCCTTCAAGGTTGTCAAAATTACCTACCCCGAGCATCTACCAGCAATACGTGGCCCGTCCGCTGGGGTAGGTAAAGGGTGTCCATCGTTAATAGGTCTTTCAAGTGCAGGAATCAAAAGACGGCATGATCACAATGGCTTCATCCCCCAAACAGAGGATCCCTCCACCATTTGTAATCCTACCTATTGTTCGAAGGATCCATGATCCTTAGCCCTAATTACTATTGTTTAAGTACAACCCATCATTGTTCAACAAGAAAACACCATAACCAAAACAAACTATCAAACTTAAAAAATGGGCTCCGGCTACGTCTAGAAATGTCCTTCATCGCCCATTCATGCAGCCTATGCCTTTGCTGCATCACCATCTCCTCCAGCTCCCATATCCTTCA
Source organism: Helianthus tuberosus (assembly GCA_030545235.1). Classification (NCBI taxonomy): domain Eukaryota; kingdom Viridiplantae; phylum Streptophyta; class Magnoliopsida; order Asterales; family Asteraceae; genus Helianthus; species Helianthus tuberosus. The sequence continues at coordinate 187,940,626 of CM060447.1, forward strand.
CCTGATCCTTGCCACTGCCACTAGCTTCGATTGCCAGAACCTCGTCAGCCTCATCTTCATCATCCTCCAACTCAGCCAACCTAGCCTTCCAGCCCTCCATGTCCCAGTTGCTCCTGTCAAAGGCAGGATCCTGAGCTTCTTGGGCCATCTGTAGGTTGGTCTGGTACATGGCAATGGCAGCGGAGACCTTAGCATCCTCTGTGATCTCGTGCTTCTCATAATCAGCATTGATCTGAGTTGTAACTATCTGAGCTTTGGCATCATTGAGATCCATTTCAAGGGAAGCAATCTTGTGATCCTTGAGCACTGCCAATTTTTGGAGGTCAGAGTATTTCTCCTCAAGCTCTTCAACATTCCCAACATAGTCCTCGATCTCAGCAAATTTCTACAAAGAAGACAATGCAAAGATTAGAGTCAAGTGATCCTCAAATGGGCAGGATAACTAAGCTAGGTCAGTGATCCTTACATCTGCGAAATACTCGGGGAACTGATGGCGGATCAGAGGCAAGCCTTGTAGGTTGTCAGCTTCAGAGGTTTTCCTTTTCTTTCCACCTCTTCTCATTGAAGTGGTTGCCTTGGGGATTACGACGGAGGGGCTAGCAGCAGACTTTTTCTTTGAGGATTTGACACTGTCAAGATCAGTGACACTGAATTTGGAGGCAGATTTTGAGGATTTCCCGGCGCCTACACACCCAAAACAGATAAGTATCCTTATCCTATTCCTATTTAACTATTTATTTAAACATTTAACTATACAAAAAACAGGATACTTACTTGACATAGTGACATAACTTGAGGATACTTCTTGAGAATCCTGGGTGTTTGTTTTGAATGATCTTGTTGCAGGATCAAGTTTTCTGAAAGCAGCAAGCCTTTCCTTGGTGGCAGGTGATGGTATAAGGTGCGAAACAGAGATAGCTGTACAACAGAAACAAAAGGGTGTTAGTGATCCTTATACAAAAACAAGGTTATGTGGTGATCCTTCTCAGGATCCTCTATCCTACCATGGGTGCTCCATTTCCTTGGCAGATCCTTTCCATCTGGGATAGAATCCCTTCTGACAAAGAAGAATCGCCGTTTCCAGTTGGTATCATTCTTAGTGGCTTTAAAGATGGGGTGTTCTTCACCGGGTTTACGCTTGAATAGATATCGGTGGGATCCAAATGTTGTGAGATCATACATCTCTGCCAATTTCGACATTCCTAAAGCAATTCCTTCTTGCTCAATGATCCTCTCAAGGGTATATAAGACCCTCCAGATCATTGGCATAGCTTGAATGTAGGAGATGCCAGTGAGGGAGAAAAAAGACTTGGTGAATTCAGGGAAAGGATACGAGTATCCTATTGTGAAAGGAGTGACTGGGAAAGCTACCCAAGTTTCAGAAACGTAATCACTTAGAACGGTGGGATCAAACGATTTGAAATTGGTGTTCGCCGAAAAGCAATGTCGGATCCTGTCTATTTGTGGGTCAGTGAAGCAGCACCTTTCTTTCGCCGAATCTTTGATGATCCACTGGCTTTTAAGAGGACTGTCTTTAATGTGATCCTTAGCCGGAGATGATCTTAGCATCATCTTGGTAAAGAAGAAGATGAACAGAGAAATAAAACGTAAAGGGAGAAGAGGAAGAGAGATACCTGCTTGATCTTTGAATGTGGATTTAAAGGGAGTTTCTCTTGAATTTAAATGCGAATTGATCCCTATCCATAACTTCAATTTATAATGATGGTTTTGCAGGATAGTCACCTCAATGACGTCATGCTCGTAACGGCTAGTCCGACTCCAACGGCTAGTTATTCGTTGATTTGTTACGGATAAGAACAAAATACAACTCGTTTATTTACATAATTACTCCTTATATTTTGGGGGCAATTGTTAGGGGAGGATTTCTCAATGACCTGTGATCCTCAATTACTGTTGGGTTTGGTGATCCTCAGAAGTGTTTCAGGATCAGGATCATGGATCATCTTAAGGATCCTTATACTAACGATTGTCTACTTTGAATGTGGTGTTGTTTTGCAGGAGAACCAGCTTGGACTTAGTCTTGGCGATATTCTTGGAGCATATTCCATGAATTATTCCGCACGTGCTTACCTGAAGTGGACGTTATGGAGTTCGTGGGGGACTTGCATGAAATGCGGAATGTTTGTTAACTTAGATATTTTTCTATTTTTAAAGGGGTAGCGAGCTAAATAGAAAACACTTGGCTATTTTTGGCTACACACACACTCTTACAACTGCTCTCGCCAGCTCTCGTTGATTCACTTGGCGAATACACACTTTTTTACACAATACACTATAGTGATCCTTGGACTTAGCTCGCTATCATCCGAAGTTGTAATACATTTCTTGTTTAATTTGAGTTGGTGATCGGTAGTTTCCATCACCTGAGGTTTTTTATGCCGGAGATCATTCATTGATCAAGGGCTTTTTCCTCGTATAAATCTTCGTGTCACTTGTTCATTACATTTCAGAGTGATCCTAATTGTTGTTCATCAATTCAAGCATCATACCTCACAACAGAAAGTTTGGTTGCATTATCATTGCTTGATTTTTGACCAAAACAATAATGCAACCAAACTTTCTGTTGTGAGGTATGATGCTTGAATTGATGAACAACAATAAGGATCACTCAGAAATGTAATGAACAAGTGACACAAAGATTTATACGAGGAGAAAGCCCTTGATCAATGAATGATCTCCGGCATAAAAAACCTCGGGTGATGGAAACTACCGATCACCAACTCGGATTAAACAAGAAATGTATTACAACTTCGGATGATAGCGAGCTAACTACAAGGATCACTAAAGTGTATTGTGTAAAAAAGTGTGTAATCGCCAAGTGAATTATCGAGAGCTGGTGAGAGCCGTTGCAAGAGTGTGTGTTTAGCCAAAAATAGCCAAGTGTTTCTATATAGCTCGCTACCCCGTTTAAAAATGAAAAAATATCTAAGCTAACAAACATTCCGCATTTCATGCAAGTCCTCCATGAACTCCATAACGTCCACTTCAGTTAAGCACGTGCGGAATAAGCCATGGAATATGCTCCAGGAATATCGCCAAGACCAAGTCTAAGCTCGTACTCCTGCAAAACAATACCATATTCAAAGTAGACAATCGTTAGTATAAGGATCCTTAAGATGATCCATGATCCTGATCCTGAAACACTTCTGAGGATCACCAATTCAAACAGAAGTGAGGATCACCAAACCCAACAGTAATTGAGGATCACAGATCATTGAGAAATCCTCCCCTAACAATTGCCCCCAAAATATAAGGAGTAATTATGTAAATAAACGAGTTGTATTTTGTTCTTATCCGTAACAAATCAACGGATAACTAGCCGTTGGAGTCGGACTAGCCGTTACGAGCATGACGTCATTGAGGTGACTATCCTGCAAAACCATCATTATAAATTGTAGTTATCGATAGGGATCAATTCGCATTTAAATTCAAGAGAAACTCCCTTTAAATCCACATTCAAAGATCAAGCAGGTATCTCTCTTCCTCTTCTCCCTTTATGTTTTATTTCTCTGTTCATCTTCTTCTTTACCCTCATGACCAAGATGATGCTAAGATCCTCTCCGGCTAAGGATCACACAAAAGACAGTCCTCTTAAGAGCCAGGGGATCATCAAAGATTCATCGAAAGAAAGATGCTGCTTCACTGATCCACAAATAGACAGAATCCGCCACTGTTTTCCAGCAAATACCGTTTTCAAACCATTTGATCCCACCGTTCTAAGTGATTACGTTTCTGAAACTTAGGTAGCTTTCCCGGTAACCCCTTTCACAATAGGATACTCGTATCCTTTCCCTGAATCCACCCAGTCTTTCTTCTCCCTAACCGGCATCTCATACATTCAAGTTATGCCAATGATCTGGAGGGTCTTATATTCACTCGAAAGGATCATTGAGCAAGAAGAAATTGCTCTAGGAATGTCGGAGTTTGCAGAGATGTATGACCTCACAACATTTGGATCCCACCGATATCTATTCAAGCGTAAACCCGGTAAAGAACACCCTATCTTCAAAGCCACTAAGAATGATACCAACTGGAAACGGCGATTCTTCTTTGTCAGAAGGGATTCTATCCCTGATGGAAAGGATCTGCCAAGGAAGTGGACCACCCATGGTAGGATAGAGGATCCTGAGAAGGATCACCAGATAACCTTGTTTTTGTATAAGGATCACTAACACCCTTTTGTTTCTGTTGTACAGCTATCTCTGTTTCACACCTTATACCATCACCTGCCACCAAGGAAAGGCTTGCTGCTTTCAGAAAACTTGATCCTGCAACAAGATCATTCAAAACAAACACCCAGGATTCTCAAGAAGTATCCTTAGGTTCTGTCACCATGTCAAGTAAGTATCCTGTTTTTTGTATAGTTAAATGTTTAAATAAATAGTTAAATAGAAATAGGATAAGGATACTCATCTGTTTTGGGTGTGTAGGCGCTGGGAAATCCTCAAAATCTGCCTCCAAATTCAGTGTCACTGATCTTGACACTGTCAGATCCTCAAAGAAAAAGTCTGCTGCTAGCCCCTCCGTCGTAATCCCCAAGGCAACCACTTCAAAGGGAAGAGGTGGAAAGAAAAGGAAGACCTCTGAAGCTGACAACCTACAAGGCTTGCCTCTGATCCGCCATCAGTTCCTCGAGTATTTCACAGATGTAAGGATCACTGACTTAGCTTAGTTATCCTGCCCACTTGAGGATCACTTGACTCTAATCTTTGCATTGTCTTCTTTGTAGAAATTTGCTGAGATCGAGGACTATGTTGGGAATGTTGAAGAGCTTGAGGAGAAATACTCTGACCTCCAAAAAGTGGCGGTGCTCAAGGATCACAAGATTGCTTCCCTTGAAAAGGATCTCAATGATGCCAAAACTCAGATAGTTGCAACTCAGATCAATGCTGATTATGAGAAGCACGAGATCACGGAGGATGCTAAGGTCTCCGCTGCCATTGCCATGTACAAGACCAATCTACAGATGGCCCAAGAAGCTCAGGATCCTGCCTTTAACATGAGCAACTGGGACATGAAGGGCTGGAAGGCTAGGCTGGCTGAGTTGGAGGATGAAGATGAGGCTGACGAGGTTCTGGCAATCGAAGCTGGTGGCAGTGGCAAGGATCAGGTGAAGGATATGGGAGCTGGAGGAGATGGTGATGCAGCGAAGGCGTAGGCTGCATGAATGGGCGATGAAGGACATTTCTAGACGTAGCCGGAGCCCATTTTTTAAGTTTGGTTATTTGGTTATTGTTAGGGGAGGATTTTCTAACAATTAGTGATCCTTATTCGTTATCCTAATTAATGATCCTTACTTCTGTGACAGATAGTGATCCTCAGAAGAGCTTTAGGATCAGGATCATGGATCACCTTAAGGATCCTCAGACTAACGATTGTTTGTTTGTGTTTCGCATTATTTTGCAGGAGTAACAAGCTTGACTTGGTCTTGGCAACGTTACTATGGAATATTCCACGGGTATTTCGCACACGTTTGACTGGAAATGGACGTTGTGGAGAACGTGGGAGCTTGGCACAAAATTCGGATAGTTTGTTATTGTAGCTAACTTCTATTTTTAAAGGGGTGACGAGCTAGAATTAGAACACTTAGCCATTTTCAGCTACACACACTCTCATACAATCGCATTCTTGAAGCTCTCGACGAACACTTATTAGTTTTCAATCACTTTTACACATCTCACAATAGTGATCCTTGTACCTAGCTCGTTACTATCCGAAGTTGTAAACATTTTTTATTTATTTGAGCTTGGTGATCGGTAGTTTCCATCACCCGGGGTTTTTTGTGCCGGAGATCAACTCTTGATCAAGGGCTTTTTCCCCGTATAAATCCTTGTGTCATTTGTGCACTTTACCTTGAAGTGACCCTAATCGTTGTTCTACATTTAAAGCATCATACCCCGTAACTAAGAGTTTGGTTGCATTATCCTCATTAGATTTTTTGACCAAAACAGTTTGGCGCCCACCGTGGGGCAATTGGTGCTTCATTCTTGGAAAGATTCATATTTCTGTGCTCATTTCAGTTCACTACAACCAAGCAGATGGCTTCCTCAGCGAAGAATGCTTCAAATTTGATGCCTTCATTCAGTTCTTCACAAGGCGTTCCCCCTTTGCCTCCACCACCTTCTGGATCCCAGAAGAATGCTGAGAATGCTGCGAAGAAACCAACTCCCATTTTCTCAAAACCTCCAACTTCTTCTGCTTCTTACACTCCCACTACTAGTGACATGTTTACTTTGATTTTGCAGATGAAGGATCATATACAGCAACAGGATAAGACCAATGAAAGAATTCTCAAAGAAATCGAAGATCTCAAGAAACAAAAGAAAACGGCAGAGGATCATTCCCCACTGGTGCCCAAATATTTGAATTTTGATACTCCGGTGATTACTTCTCAGCCATCAGTGATTCCAGATGTTCAATATGTGGGTGGACCAAAAGGAGTGCACTACGGAACAACAACAGTGACTCAGGCATCAGGTTCATATTTCCAGCCAGCGGGATCCTATCCTCAGCATATGGGATCCCTCACGAATTCAGGAGGATACTCAGGAGCGCAGCAGATTCAAGGATCTTCCCTTGTTCCAGGATCATCCCAGGTTCAAGGATCCTCCTTTATTCCAGGATCATCCCAGGTTCAAGGATCCTCCATTGTTCCAGGATCATTCCAGGTTCAAGGATCCTCTATTGTTCCAGGATCATCCCAGGTTCAAGGATCCTCCTTTGTTCCAGGATCATCCCAGGTTCAAGGATCCTCCCTTGTTCCCGGATCATCCCAGTTTCAGGGATCCTTCCAGATGCCAGGATCCTTGAGGAGTTTGCAAACAGGAAGTTCAGATGTCCATCAGGGAGATTTTATTCCAATGCAGACCAATGCTTCTACCAGTCCTTCGATCATTCCAGAGTCCCAACAATATGGATTCACATCCATTCTTCCTAATTTGAATCCAATGGGAGGTAACACTTTTAATAATTCCTATGCTACTAACCATGGCCTTATGCAGGATCCAGGTATCAATCATGCCATGGCCAGAGAATTGCAAAAGTTGAAGGATATGATATCAAGTGTTCCAGGAGTGGTCAAACCTATCCCAGAGATTGCAGATGGGAGCCACAGGATATCTCGTTTTGCACCACCGATCTGTGATGCTGAGATACCCAAGAGGTTCCATGTTCCAACTATGAAGCTGTATGATGGTTCGACGGATCCTGAAGAACATATAGCACAATACAGGGAGAGGATGGAGATCAATCCAATCCCAGAAAGATTAAAGGAAGCATGCCTGTGCAAAGGATTCGGATCCACTCTTACTGGATCAGCTCTCAAATGGCTGCTAAGTCTTCCCCCCTACTCTATTACCTCATTTGCTAATCTAGTTAACCTATTTAATAATCAGTTTTCTTGTAGTAGAAAATTTGAACGATTAACTAGTGATCTATATAGGATAACCCAGGGTCATAATGAATCATTAAGGGATTATATTACTAAATTCAGTAAAGAATCCTTAGACATTCCCAACTTGGATATAGCCACGGCTGTTGAGGCCTTTAAAATGGGATTGCTTAGGGATTCGTCGTTCTATAATGATCTTGTTATGACACCATGCAGGAACTTAGATGAGGTAAGAACCCGGGCACTTAGGTTCATTCGGCTAGAGGATGACAAGAGGATCCAGGAGAGGTTAGCAGGATCATCAAAGCAAGATAAGCAAGGATCCTCATTCAGGAACAACAAGTTCAGATCCTACAACAGATCTGATAACAAGAACGTGCATGCTGTTGATCAAGAAGAGGATGATGAGGATTATCCTCCAATTTCTGAATATTGTTTTTCTGTTGATAACAATGAACTAATCCTTGCGATGCAGAATCTAGGTGATAAAGCTAGATGGCCCAGAAAAAATGATAGGCCAGCTGCAACTAAGGATAAATCAAAGTAGTGTGCATACCATGAAGATTTTGGGCATCTCACAGAAGAATGCATTGCACTGAGAAAGGAAATTGGATACTTGTTGAGCAAGGGGCATCTAAAAGAATTGTTGGGAAGAAAAAAGTCAAGGACTCAGGATCCTGAAAGGATCCCTGAGAAGGCTCCAGCCCCTCCAGCCGATGCACAAGTAATAAACTTTATTTCTGGAGGATCAGACATTTGTGGCACATCCTTCTCAGCAGCTAAAATGCATGCAAAGGAAACTAAAATGGATAATGGAGAAAGACCCGTTCGAACATCAAGTGTCTCCGAAGGAAAAGTCGTAACCTTTGATGAGGATGATCGTGTTGATATCCAGGATCCTCATCACGATGGTTTAGTTATTACTCTTTTCATTTCTAACCATTTTGTCCGCAGGATCATTATAGACGGAGGAAGTTCAGTGAACATTATCCAGCTTGATGTTCTAAAGAAGATGGGTATCCCTGAATCAGATATCATACCAAGATCCTCCGTGCTCGTGGGATTTAGTGGCGAAACTAAGAATACCCTGGGGGACATTAAGCTCCTAATATACATCGAAGGCCTACATTCTTATCAAAAATTTTGTGTTATTGAGTGTTTATCTTGTTGTAATGTTATCCTTGGCAGGCCCTGGATACACGATATGAAAGCAGTCCCATCTACCTACCATCAATGTGTGAAACTCCCTAGTCCTTGGGGAATAGTCAAGATTGATAGTGATCAGCAGGAGACTAAGAATTGCTATACTTCATCGATGAAACCAGCCTCGAAGTCAAGGGAGCAATAGCAATCAAAGTATCCTCCAAGGGATGTCTTGGAGGCAAGAGAGCAGGATGTGGTAGAAGTCCTCATGGATCCTGATGATCCTGAATCCAAAATCTATATCGGATCAGGGATCCTTGGCGATATGAAGGAAGACCTTATATCCTTCCTCAAAAGGAGAAAGACTACCTTTGCATGGAAACACGAAGACATGACAGGTATATCTAAAGATGTAATCACTCACAAACTTGGCATTGACAGGTCCTTCAAACCGATCCATCAAAGGAGAAGAAAGTTTGCACCGGAAAGAAATGCCATTATCCAGGAAGAGGTAGAGAAATTGCTCCGGGCAGGTATGATTAGAGAGGTCAAGTATCCAAGATGGTTGGCCAATGTGGTTGTTGTTCAAAAGAAAAACGGAAAGTGGAGGGTATGTGTCGATTTTACCGATTTAAATAAGGCATGTCCCAAGGATCCTTTCCCATTACCCCATATTGACTCCATGGTGGATGCAACCGCGGGTCATGAACTGTTAACTTTTATGGATGCTTCATCTGGATTTCAACAAATCCAAATGGAACCATCCGATCAAGAGGATACAGCCTTCATGACTCCAACTGGTATATACTGCTATATTGCTATGCCGTTTGGACTAAGAAATGCAGGTGCAACTTATCAAAGGCTGGTGAATATGATGTTCAAGGATCAGATTGGACAAACTATGGAGGTTTACATAGATGATATGGTGGTAAAATCCATAAAAGCTGAGGATCACCTAAGGGACTTGGAGGAAGCATTCGATATCCTTGACAAATATAACATGAAACTTAATCCTTCAAAATGTCACTTTGGTGTTAAAGCAGGTAAATTCTTAGGATATATGGTGACAAAGAGAGGCATTGAAGCTAGCCCAGAACAAATCAAAGCTATAGTGAACATCAAATCTCCAGCCAATGCTAAGGATGTTCAAAGGCTAACAGGCAGGATTGCAGCTTTGAACAGATTCATATCCAAATCCTCAGAGAAGTGCAAAGAATTCTATGATATCCTAAGGAAGAACAAGAAATTTGAATGGACAGAGAAGCATGAAAATGCCTTAAGAGCTCTCAAAGATTACCTATCCTCAGCCCCGGCCTTGATGAAACCAGAAAAAGGCGATGTGCTATCCTTATATCTTGCAGTATCCTCAAAAGCAGTAAGTGCGGTCCTTGTTAAGGATCACGAAGGTACACAACATCCTGTCTATTATGTAACTAAAAGTTTACTTGATGCCGAATCCAGGTATTCACACCTTGAAAAGCTTATTCTTGCATTGATTATGGCATCTACTAAGTTGAGACACTATTTTGAAACTCATGTTATTATTGTTAAAACTAATTTTCCAATTAAGAATGTCCTCAGGAAACCAGAGATGTCAGGAAGGATGGCTAAGTGGGCAGTGAAGCTAAGTGCATATGATATAAGATATGAGCCTAGGACAGCCATCAAATCCCAAGCATTAGCTGACTTTGTGGCTGATTTCAGTAGTGATTTACAAAAAGAAGCTGAGTTAGAAGTCCAGCAGCTAGAGGAGACCAAGGATCCTTGGATACTCTATACTGATGGATCCTCAAATGTCAAAGGCACAGGGCTTGGAATACTACTAAAATCGCCACAGGGGGACATAATACCCCACTCTATAGCTTGTGAGTTCCAAACCACTAACAATGAGGCTGAGTATGAAGCCTTAATTGCTGGTTTGCAAATTGCTAAGCATATGGGGATCAGGTATCTTGAGGTACATGTAGATTCATTGTTAATTACAAACCACTTTAATGGATCCTATGCTGTTAAAGGTGAAAAGCTAACCAAATATTTAGAGATAGTAAAAAATTTGGCACTCTCTTTTGTTTCCTTTAGTTTGACACAGGTACCAAGGGAAGAAAATACAGAAGCTGATGCATTGGCTAACTTAGGATCATCTTTGAAGATCCCTGAGGATATCAAGATCCCTATTATCCATATCCTGACCCCGGCTATCGAGGATCATGTGGCTATGGAGATAGGAAATGATTCTGCAATTATCCCTAGTGAGGATACTCAATCCCATTCAGGATCAGGATCATGGATCTCACCAATCATGAGATACTTACAACATGGAGAGATTCCTACAGGAGAAAACCCTAGGGCTTTCAAAATTAAGGTATCTCAATTCACAATTTTAAATAATATGTTGTATAGACGATCTCTTGCAGGACCATACTTAAGATGCATTGAGGATCCTGAAATCCAAGAAGTTTTAAAAGACTTCCATGAAGGAGATTGTGGAAACCACACTGGGGGCAGAGAGTTATTCTCAAGGATCCTGAGGACAGGATACTACTGGCCAACCATGAAAAGAGATGCTGTGGAGTATGCTAAGAGATGTGATCCTTGTCAGAGACACAGCAATATCCTTCATCAACCAGCTGAATTATTGCATCCTATATCCTCCTCTTGGCCATTTATGAGATGGGGTATGGATATAGTTGGTAAGCTCCCTAAGGCACCTGGTGGAAAAGTATTCATGCTTGCTATGACTGATTACTTCTCCAAGTGGATAGAGGCTGAAGCTTTTGCCCAAGTCAGAGAAAAGGAAGTTATATCCTTCATTAAAAGAAATATTATAACTAGATTTGGAATTCCTTCTGAAATTATATGTGATAATGGTTCCCAATTTATTGGGGGCAGAACTACTAACTTTTGTGACAGTTGGGGGATTAAGATGATAACATCAACACCAGTCCACCCACAAGCTAATGGTCAAGCAGAATCATCCAACAAGATCATCATCAACAATTTGAAGAAGAAGCTTGGATCCAAGAAAGGGAAATGGGCAGAAGAACTACCTTATGTGCTTTGGGCTGATAGGACAACCACTAATAATGCTACTGGTCAAACGCCATTCTCTTTGGTATTTGGGGCAGAATCAGTGATCCCAACAGAAATGGTGGTTCCAACTGCTAGAACAAGTACTCGTGATCCTGAAGAAAATGATGAGAACTTGGCTCAAGACCTGGATACTATTGAAGAAATCAGGGATATGGCTAGGATAAGGATGGCCAGTTATCAACAAAGAATGGCTGGTGCTTACAACAAAAATGTCAGGATCAGGAAGTTTCAAGTTGGAGATATGGTATTAAGGAAAGCATTTCAGAATACCACCAATCCTGCTGATGGAAAATTGGCTCCAAAATGGGAAGGCCCTTATTTGATTGAAGCTGAAGCAGGAAAGGGGGCATATAGATTGCTAACCATGGAAGGTGATTTGCTACCAAGAGCTTGGAATGCTGTCCACTTGAAGAAATATTTCATGTGAGCAGGATCCTCATGGCACAGATGATCCTTACGTTAGGGGTATCCTTGAAGGAACCTTAAAGTATCGGTGATCCTTACTTTGGTAACATCCTAATCTTGAACTATTTCATTTCTTTATTTTCTCATATAAGGATAAGGATCATGTGTCCTTTATCCATCTCTCACGTGATTTTAAGTTTTGAAAGTTCAGGTATCCTTAGCAAAATATTGGTTATCTGCAGAAGCAATCCGTTCCTTGGGTTTAACCCCAGTTATTTGGGCTTGCCACAGTTCCGCCTGTAGCGCATGATGATCCTGGTATAGTTCAAGGCAGTGGGACCAGTACTCGCTTTAGGGGCTGATAATTCCATTGTACTGGCTATACCTAGGATCCTACGTATAATGGTAGACGTACCATACATCTGTTCCTAAGGTTTCTAACGTTTTCACGTTAGCTAAGGTTTTGGCATTTTCATGTCACTAAGTTTGGATAGCCGCCAGTTAGGGCCATACTCCAGTTTACATACGATCCTTGGGCTTGTCCCCAGTTATCCTTGGGCTGGTCCCCAGTTATCCTTGGGCTTGTCCCCAGTTATCCTTGGGATTGTCCCCAGTTGCTAACTCTTATCTTATATTGGCTTAGTCCCAAGTTATGATCTATTTCAGGTCCTTGAAGATAAGCAACTAGGGATCCTTGATCCTTACTTCTCTCTAAGGTTTATCTTATAGTTATCCTTATTATGGTTAGGATCCTAACTTGGATCCTCAGGTATGATCCTTAACTATTTTTAATTCTATTCATTATTTATTTGAATAACCCTTAAAATTTGACAACTAGACTTGTGATCCTTAAAATATATTGCTTTTTGGGATTCTTTAACTATAGGATATTTGATCGTGGATCATGTCCTAAACATTTTCAATCTGACTTATTCAAAATTGTTTATTCAATAAATGTGCATCAAAACAAAGGAGAATTAAAGAAACAAAAGGATAACAACACAAGATAAGCGACAAAAGGTTAAGATTTTATTTATTAACAAAAGACTAACCCTTAAAAGGTTGTCAAAATTACTTACCCCGAGCATCTACCAGCAAAACGTGGCCCGTCCGCTGGGGTAGGTAAAGGGTGTCCATGATAATAAGTTCAAAAGTAGTGCAGGAATATAAAGGCGGCAGGATCACAATGGCTTCATCCCCCAAACAGAGGATCCCTCCACCATTTGCAATCCTACCTATTGTCCAAAGGATCATACATGATCCTTAATCCTAAAAACTATTGTTCAGTACAAACCATCAAATTGTTCAAACAAAACAACCATCAAACTAAAAAAAAATTGGGCTCCGGCTATGTCTAGAAATTTCCATCATCGCCCAATCATGCATCCTAAACCTTCCCTGCATCACCACCTCCGGCTCCACTTGCTTCACCACCTTCACCCTTGCCTCCAGCCTCAATCGCCAAAACTTCCTCAGCCTCTTCATCATCTTCAAGATCAGCCAACCTTGCTTTCCAGCCCTCAACATCCCAGCTGCTTCTGTCAAAGTTAGGATCTTGAGCTTCCTGGGCCATCTTCAGTTTTGTCTGATACATTGTGATGGCAGCAGAGACCTTTGCACCTTCTATGAGATCATGCTTTTCATAGTCAAGGTCAATCAGGAGTTTAGCCGTCTTAGTCTTGGCATCTTGGAGTTCCTTCTGAAGATCAGCAATTTGGAGGTCCTTAAGCACTGCAACCTGTTGGAGGTCAGCAATCTTCTTGTCCTGCTCCTCGACGTTCCCCACATAGTCCTCAATCTCAGCGAATTTCTGCAAAGGGGATAAAAGATAAGGTCAGGACCAAGTGATCCTCAAATCAGGATACATCAGCAGGATATATCAGCAGGATATATGAGCAGAGATAGTGATCCTTACATCGTTGAAGTACTCGAGGAATTGGTGGCGGATCAGAGGCAGACCCTGCAGATCCTCAGCTTCGGAGACCTTTCTCTTCTTGATTCCCTTTCCTTTGAGGGGTGCCTTGGGAATGGAGATGCTAGGACTGGTAGTGGACCTCTTTCTCATGGGTCTAACAACATCAAGGTCAGCCGTGTCGAATTGAGAAGCAGGCTTGGTGGATTTTCCAGCACCTACACAACCAAAACAAGATAAGTATCTTTATTTCATTTATATTTCACTATTTATTTAAATTTTAAACAAAGATACTTACTTGACATAGTGACAGATCCTGAGGATACCTCCTGAGAATCCTGGGTTGTTGTCTTGAAAGTTCTTGTTTCAGGGTCAAGTCTCTTGAAAGCGGCGAGTCTCTCTTTGGCAGCAGGAGTCAGTTTAAGATGTGAAACAACGATAGCTGCATAACAAGAAAGCAAAAATATAAGTGATCCTTGCATCAAAAGAAAGTTCTCTGGTGATCCTTCTCAGGATCCTTCACCCTACCATGGGTAGCCCATTTCTTGGGTAGATCTTTCCCGTCAGCGATAGAATCTCTCTTGACGAAAAAGAAACGTCGCTTCCAGTTAGTGTCGTTCTTGGTAGCTTTGAAGATTGGATGTTCCTCACCAGGCTTACGTTTGAACAAATAACGATGAGAAGCAAAGGTAGTAAGATCATACAGCTCTCCTAGCTCTGACATTCCTAGGTCTATCCCTTCCTGCTCGATGATCCTTTCAAGGGTATACAAAACTCTCCAAATCATCGGCATGGCTTGGATATAAGAGATGCCGGTTAGGGAAAAGAAAGATTGGGTGAAGGCTGGAAAAGGATATGTATAGCCTATGGTGAACGGAGTGACAGGAAAAGCAACCCACTTATCGGAAATATGATCACTCAGGGCATTGGGATCAAAAGGTCTGAACTCGGTGTTCGCCGGGAAGCAATGGCAGATCCTATCAATCTGTGCATCATTGAAACAGCAGCGTTCTTTTATGGAATCTTCGATAATCCCCTGGCTTTTCGGTGGGCTGTTTTTCGGGTGATCCTTAGCTGGGGAATTCCGGAGCAACATCTTTGATAGAATGGTGAAAAGACACGGAAAACAGAGCAAGAGAAGGAAGAAGATGAAGAGAGAATACCTGTTTATCTTCGGAATGCAGTTATAAAGGGAGTCTCTCTGAAATTTTTAAATGCATTTGATCCTATCTCTATCTCCTATTTATAATCATGATTGTGCAGGGTTGTCACTTCTGTGACGTCATGGTTGCAACGGATAGTTCTACAATAACGACTATATTTATGATAGTTAGTTGCGGATAAGATCGAGAAAATATAATTCGCTCATTTTACATATTACTCCTTATATTTTGGGGGCAATTGTTAGGGGAGGATTTTCTAACAATTAGTGATCCTTATTCGTTATCCTAATTAATGATCCTTACTTCTGTGACAGATAGTGATCCTCAGAAGAGCTTTAGGATCAGGATCATGGATCACCTTAAGGATCCTCAGACTAACGATTGTTTGTTTGTGTTTCGCATTATTTTGCAGGAGTAACAAGCTTGACTTGGTCTTGGCAACGTTACTATGGAATATTCCACGGGTATTTCGCACACGTTTGACTGGAAATGGACGTTGTGGAGAACGTGGGAGCTTGGCACAAAAGTCGGATAGTGTGTTATTGTAGCTAACTTCTATTTTTAAAGGGGTGACGAGCTAGAATTAGAACACTTATCCATTTTCAGCTACACACACTCTCATACAATCGCATTCTTGAAGCTTTCGACGAACACTTATTAGTTTTCACTCACTTTTACACATCTCACAATAGTGATCCTTGTACCTAGCTCGTTACTATCCGAAGTTGTAAACATTTTTTGATTTATTTGAGCTTGGTGATCGGTAGTTTCCATCACCCGGGGTTTTTTGTGCCAGAGATCAACTCTTGATCAAGGGCTTTTTCCCCGTATAAATCCTTGTGTCATTTGTGCAATTTACCTTGAAGTGACCCTAATCGTTGTTCTACATTTAAAGCATCATACCCCGTAACTAAGAGTTTGGTTGCATTATCCTCATTAGATTTTTTGACCAAAACAGTTATGATGTTTTCTTGTTGAACAATGATGGGTTGTATTTGAACAATAGTAACTAGGTTTAAGGATCACTGATCCTTCAGACGATAGGTAGGATAACAAATGGTGGAGGGATCCTCTGTTTGGGGGATGAAGCCATTGTGATCCTGCCGTCTTTTGATTCCTGCACTTTCTAGACCTATGAACAATGGACACCCTTTGCCAACCCATGTGGACGGGCCACGTTTTGATGGTAGAAACGTGGGTTGGTAATTTTGACAACCTTAAAGGGTTTAATCTTTTGTGAATAAAATAACTTTAACTTTTTGGCAATCTCTCGTGTTGTTATCCTTGTAAGTAATTTACTTTCCAACTGTTGTGATGTTCATTTTGTCTAAACTTATCAAATAAAAGAAAAATTTAATAAATATCCTCAAAAATTTTAGGATATGATCAAGGATCACATATCCTATAGTCGATAAGTTTCGAAAAGTTATATAGTTTAAAGATCACAAGTTCAGTTGTCAAAGGATAAGGGTTATTCAAATGAATAATAAATAAAATCAAAATAGTTAAGGATCATACCTGAGAATCCAAGTTAGGATCCCAACCTTTAACACTTGTAATCAGGATCACCCAAAAGACAAACCTTAGTAGAATGTAAGGATGAAGGATCCTTGGTCGTTTATCTCCAAAAACCTGAAATAGGATACAACTTGGGACTAAGCCAATATAAGATAAGAGTTAGTAACTGGGGACAAGCCCAACAATTCTGGGGACAAGCCCAATATACTGGGGACGAGCCCAAAGGATAACTGGGGACAAGCCCAAAGGATAACTGGGGACAAGCCCAAAGGATAACTGGGGACAAGCCCAAAGGATCGTATGTAAACTGGAGTATGGCCCTCACTGGCGACTATCCAAACTTAGTGACATGAAAATGCCAAAACCTTAGCTAACGTGAAAACGTTAGAAACCTTAGGAACGGATGTATGGTACGTCTACCATTATACGTAGGATCCTGAATATAGCCAGTACAATGAAATTGTCAACCCCTAAAGCGAGTACTGGTCCCATTGCCATGAACTATATCAGGATCATCGTGCGCTACTGGCGAAACTGGGGACAGGCCCAAACTGGGGTCAAGCCCAAATAACTGGGGTCAAGCCCAAATAACTGGATACTTCTGTGGATACTCAATCCTTAATTAAGGATACCTGAACCTTCAAAACTCAGAATCAAGTGAAAGGAGGATAAAGGATGCAGGATCCTTATCCTTATATAAGAGAATAAAGAATGAAATAGTTTGAGATTAGAATGTTACCAAAATGAGGATCATCTACTCTGTAAGGATCCTTCAAGGATACTTGTCAGGTGAGGATCATGGATCCTTGTCACATAAAATATTTCTTCAAATGGACAGCATTCCAAGCTCTTGGTAACAAATCACCTTCCATTGTTAGCAATCGATATGCCCCCTTTCCTTCTTCAGCTTCAATCAAATAGGGGCCTTCCCATTTTGGTGCCAACTTTCCATCAGCAGGATTGGTGGTATTCTGAAATGCTTTCCTTAATACCATATCACCAACTTGGAATTTCCTGATCCTGACATTTTTGTTGTAGGCTCCAGCCATCCTTTGTTGATAACTAGCTATCCTTATCCTTGCCAAATCCCTGATTTCTTCTATAGTATCCAAGTCTTGAACCAAGTTTTCAGCGTTCTCTTCAGGATCACAAATGCTTGTTCTTGCAGTTGGAACCACCATCTCTGTAGGGATCTCTGATTCTGCCCCAAATACCAAAGAAAATGGAGTTTGGCCTGTGGCATTCTTGGGAGTTGTCCTATCAGCCCAAAGCACATAAGGTAGTTCTTCTGCCCATTTTCCTTTCTTGGATCCAAGGTTCTTCTTCAAATTGTTGATGATGGTCTTCTTGGATGATTCTGCCTGACCATTAGCTTGTGGGTGGACTGGTGTTGATGTTATCATCTTAATCCCCCAGCTGTCACAAAAGTTAGTGGTTCTATTCCCAATAAATTGGGATCCATTATCACAAATAATCTCAGAAGGGATACCAAATCTAGTAATAATGTTTCTTTTAATAAAGGATATAACTTCCTTTTCTCTGACTTGAGCAAAGGCTTCAGCCTCTATCCACTTAGAGAAGTAATCAGTCATAGCAAGCATGAATACTTTTCCACCAGGTGCCTTAGGAAGCTTTCCAACTATATCAATTCCCCATCTCATGAATGGCCAGGAAGAGGATATAGGATGCAAGAGCTCTGCTGGTTGGTGAAGGATATTACTATGCCTCTGACAAGGATCACACTTCTTGGCATACTCCACAACATCGTTCTTCATAGTGGGCCAATAGTATCCTGTCCTCAGGATCCTTGAGAATAATGCCCTACCCCCAGTGTGGTTTCCACAATCTCCTTCATGGAAATCCTTTAGGACTTCTTGGATTTCAGGATCCTCAATGCATCTTAGATATGGTCCTGCAAGAGATCGTTTATACAACATATTATTTAATATTGTAAATTGAGATACCTTAATTTTGAAAGCCCTTGGGTTTTCTCCTGTAGGAATCTCTCCATGTTGTATATATCTCATGATTGGGAGGATCCATGATCCTGAATGAGGTTGAGTATCACCACTAGGGATGATAGCAGAATCTTCTCCTATCTCCATAGTTATATGATCCTCAATGGCAGGGGTCAGGATATGGATAATAGGGATCCTTATATCTTCCGGGATCTTCAAGGATGATCCTAGATTAGCTAATGCATCAGCCTCTGCATTCCCTTCCCTTGGTACCTGTGTCAAACTAAAGGAAACAAAAGAGAGTGCTAATTCTTTGACTATCTCCAAATATTTGATTAGCTTTTCACCTTTAACAGCATAGGATCCATTAAAGTGATTAGTGATTAATAATGAATCTACATGTACCTCAAGATACCTGATCCTCATATGCTTAGCAATTTGCAAACCAGCTATCAAGGCTTCATACTAAGCCTTGTTATTGGTAGTTTGAAATTCACAAGCTATGGAGTGGGGTATTATGTCCCCCTGTGGCGATTTTAGTAGTATTCCAAGCCCTGTTCCTTTTACATTAGATGCTCCATCAGTGAAGAGTATCCAAGGATCCTTAGTTTCTTCAAGCTATTGGACTTCTAACTCAGCTTCCTTTTGCAAATCACTACTAAAATCTACCACAAAGTCAGCTAAGGCCTGGGATTTGATGGCAGTCCTTGGTTCATATCTTATATCATATGCACTTAGCTTCACTGCCCACTTAGCCATCCTTCCTAACATTTCAGGTTTCCTGAGAACATTCTTAATTGGAAAATTAGTCTTAACAATAATGACATGAGTCTCAAAATAATGTCTTAATTTAGTAGATGCCATAATTAATGCAAGGATAAGTTTTTCTAAGTGTGAATACCTGGATTCAGCATCAAGTAAACTCTTACTTACATAATAAACAGGATGTTGTATACCTTGGTGATCCTTAACAGGGACCGCACATACTGCTTTTGAGGATACTGCTAAATATAAAGATAATATATCCCCTTTTTCTGGTTTCATCAAGGAAGGGGCTGAGGATAGGTAATCCTTAAGAGCTTTGAGGGCACTTTCATGCTTCTCAGTCCATTCAAATTTCTTGTTCTTCCTCAGGATATCATAGAATTCCTTGCACTTTTCTGAGGATTTGGATATGAACCTGTTCAAGGCTGCGATCCCGCCTGTCAATCTTTGCACATCCTTAGCATTGGTAGGAAATTTGATGTTCACAATAGCCTTGATTTGCTCTGGACTTGCTTCAATGCCCCTCTTTGTCACCATATAGCCTAGGAATTTACCTGCCTTAACACCAAAATGACACTTGGAAGGATTTAGTTTCATATTAAATTTATCAAGGATATTGAATGCTTCCTCCAAGTCTTTAAGTTGATCCTCAGCTTTCTTGGACTTAACCACCATGTCATCAATATAAACTTCCATAGTGTGTCCAATTTGTTCCTTGAACATCATATTGACAAGCCTTTGGTAAGTAGCGCCTGCATTCCTTAATCCAAACGGCATAGCAGTATAACAGTATATACCAGTTGGGGTCATAAAGGCTGTATCCTCTTGATCAGATGGTTCCATCTGAATTTGTTGAAATCCAGATGAAGCATCCATAAAAGTCAACAATTCATGACCCGCGGTAGCATCCACCATGGAGTCAATGTGGGGTAATGGGAAAGGATCCTTGGGACATGCCTTGTTTAAATCAGTAAAATCGACACATACCCTCCACTTTCCATTCTTCTTTTGAACAACAACCACATTGGCTAACCATCTTGGATACTTAACCTCTCTTATCATACCTGCCCGAAGTAGTTTATCTACCTCTTCCTGGATAATAACATTCCTTTCAGGTGCAAACTTCCTCCTCTTTTGATGTACAGGCTTGAATGACCTGTCAATGCCAAGTTTATGAGTAATTATATCCTTAGATATACCTGTCATGTCTTCATGTTTCCAGGCAAAGGTAGTTTTCCTTCTTTTAAGGAAGGATACTAGCTCCTGTTCAATGTCGCTAAGGAGCACTGACCCTATGAAGATCTTGGATTCAGGATCATCAGGATCCATGAGGATTTCTTTCAAATCCTGTTCTCTTACCTCCAAGACATCTCTTGAAGGATACTTTAATTGCTATTGCTCCCTTGGTCTTGAGGCTGGCTTCATTGATGATGTATAACAATTCTTAGCCTCTTGTTGATCACTCTCAATTTTCACCACTCCCCATGGACTTGGAAGCTTTACACACTGATGATAGGTGGATGGGACTGCCTTCATGTCATGTATCCATGGCCTGCCAAGGATAACATTACAACATGATAAGCAATCTATAACACAAAACTTTTGATAAGATTGCAATCCTTCAATATAGATTGGGAGTTTGATGTCCCCTAATGTATTCTTAGTTTCTCCACTGAATCCCACAAGTACTGAGGATCTTGGGATAATATCAGACTCCGGGTTATTCATCTTCTTGAGGACATCAAGCTGAATGATGTTCACAGAGCTTCCTCCATCTATAAGGATCCTGCGAACAAAATGGTTAGAAATAAACAATGTAATTACAAGACCATCATGATGAGGATCCTGGACATCAACACCATCATCCTCATCAAAAGTTATGACTTTATCCTGGGTAACAACGGAGTTCCGGACGGGTCTGTCTCTATTATCCATCTTGGTTTCCTTAGCATGTCTTTTTGCTGCTGAAAAGGAGGTACCACAAATGCCTGATCCACCGGATATGAAGTTTATGACTTGTGCATCTGCTGGAGGAGCAGGAGCCTTTTCTGGGATCCTTTCAGGATCCTGGATCCTTGACTTCTTTCATCCCAAGAGTTCTTTCAAATGCCCCTTGCTCAACAAGTAACTAATTTCCTTTCTCAGTGCAATACACTCTTCAGTGAAATGCCCAAAATCCTCATGATATGCACACCACTTGGACTTATCCTTTGTAGCAGCTGGTTTATCACTTTTCCTTGGCCACCTAGCTTTCTCACCTAGATTCTGCATTGCAATGATTAGTTCATTGTTATCAACATAAAAACAGTATTCAGAAATAGGAGGATAATCCTCATCATCCTCTTCTTGTTCCACTGCATGCACGTTCTGGTTATCAGATCTGTTGTAAGACTTTGATTTGTTGTTCCTGAAGTAGGATCCTTGTTTCTCCTGTTTTGAGGATCCTGTCAATCTATCCTGGATCCTTTTGTCATCCTCTAGGCGGATGAACCTACGGGCCCTAGTTCTTACTTCATCAAGATTCCTGCAAGGTGTCATAACAAGATCATCATAGAATAGTGAACCCCTGAGCAATCCCATTTTAAAGGCTTCTACAGCCGTAACAATATCCAAGTTAGGAATATCTAAGGATTCTTTACTAAACTTAGTGATATAATCTCTAAGTGATTCATTTTGACCTTGAGTTACCCTATATAAATCACTAGTTAATCGTTCAAATTTCCTACTACAAGAAAATTGACTATTAAACAAATTAAATAGATTAGCAAATGAAGTAATAGAGTAAGGGGGAAGATTTAGCAGCCATTTAAGAGCAGATCCTGTGAGTGTGGATCCAAATCCCTTGCATAGACATGCTTCTTTTAACCTTTCAGGAATTGGATTGATCTCCATCCTCTCCCTGTACTGAGCTACATGCTCCTCTGGATCCGTTGAACCACCTGGTGGAAAAGTATTCATGCTTGCTATGACGGATTACTTCTCCAAGTGGATAGAGGCTGAAGCCTTTGCTCAAGTCAGAGAAAAAGAAGTGATATCCTTTATTAAGAGAAACATTATTACTAGATTTGGTATCCCTTCTGAAATTGTTTTTGATAATGGATCCCAGTTTATTGGGAATAGAACTACTAACTTTTGTGACAGCTGGGGGATTAAGATGATAACATCAAAACCACTCCACCCACAAGCTAATGGTCAGGCAGAATCATCCAACAAGATCATCATCATCATCATCAACAATTTGAAGAAAAAGCTTGGATCCAAGAAAGGAAAGTGGGCAGAAGAACTACCTTATGTACTTTGGGCTGATAGGACAACTCCCAAGAATGCTACTAGCCAAACTCCATTCTCTTTCCTTGGTACCTGTGTCAAGCTAAAGGAAACAAAAGAGAGTGTCAATTCTTTGACTATCTCTAAATATTTGATTAGCTTTTCACCTTTAACAGCATAGGATCCATTAAAGTGATTAGTGATTAATAATGAATCTACATGTACCTCAAGATACCTGATCCTCATATGCTTAGCAATTTGCAAACCAGCTATCAAGGCTTCATACTCAGCCTCATTGTTGGTAGTTTGAAATTCACAAGCTATGGAGTGGGGTATTATGTCCCCCTGTGGCGATTTTAGTAGTATTCCAAGCCCTGTTCCTTTTACATTAGAGGCTCCATCAGTGAAGAGTATCCAAGGATCCTTAGTTTCTTCAATCTGTTGGACTTCTAACTCAGCTTCCTTTTGCAAATCACTACTAAAATCTGCCACAAAGTTAGCTAAGGCTTGGGATTTAATGGCAGTCCTTGGTTCATATCTTATATCATATGCACTAAGCTTCACTGCCCACTTAGCCATCCTTCCTGACATTTCAGGTTTCCTGAGAATATTCTTAATTGGAAAATTAGTCTTAACAATAATGGTATGAGTCTCAAAATAATGTCTTAATTTAGTAGATGCCATAATTAATGCAAGGATAAGTTTGTCTAAGTGTGAATACCTGGATTCAGCATCAAGTAAACTCTTACTTACATAATAAACGAGATGTTGTGTACCTTGGTGATCCTTAACAAGGACCGCACTTACTGCTTTTGAGGATACTGCTAGGTATAAGGATAATATATCCCCCTTTTTTGGTTTCATCAAGGCCGGGGCTGAGGATAGGTAATCCTTAAGAGCTTTGAGGGCACTTTCATGCTTCTCAGTCCATTCAAATTTCTTGTTCTTCCTCAGGATGTCATAGAATTCCTTGCACTTTTCTAAGGATATGGATATGAAGTTCAAGGCTGCGATTCCGCCTGTCAATCTTTGCACATCCTTAGCATTGGTAGGAAATTTGATGTTCACAATAGCCTTGATTTGCTCTGGACTTGCTTCAATGCCCCTCTTTGTCACCATATAGCCTAGGAATTTACCTGCCTTAACACCAAAATGACACTTGGAAGGATTTAGTTTCATATTAAATTTATCAAGGATATTGAATGCTTCCTCCAAGTCTTTAAGGTGATCCTCAGCTTTCTTGGACTTAACCACCATGTCATCAATATAGACTTCCATAGTGTGTCCAATTTGTTCCTTGAACATCATATTGACTAGCCTTTGATAAGTAGCACCTGCATTCCTTAGTCCAAACGGCATAGCAATATGACAATATATACCAGTTGGGGTCATAAAGGTTGTATCCTCTTGATCAGATGGTTCCATCTGAATTTGTTGAAATCCAGATGAAGCATCCTTAAAAGTCAACAACTCATGACCCGCGGTAGCATCCACCATGGAGTCAATGTGGGGTAATGGGAAAGGATCCTTGGGACATGCCTTGTTTAAATCAGTAAAATCGACACATACCCTCCACTTTCCATTTTTCTTTTGAACAACAACCACATTGGCTAACCATCTTGGATACTTAACCTCTCTTATCATACCTGCCCGAAGTAGTTTATCTACCTCTTCCTGGATAATAGCATTCCTTTCAGGTGCAAACTTCCTCCTCTTTTGATGTATAGGCTTGAATGACCTGTCAATGCCAAGCTTATGAGTAATTATATCCTTAGATATACCTGTCATGTCTTCATGTTTCCAGGCAAAGGTGGATTTCCTCCTCTAAAGGAAGGATAGTAGATCCTGCTCAATGTTGCTAAGGATCCCTGATCCTATGAAGGCTATGGATTCAGGATCATGAGGATCCATGAGGATTTCTTTTACATCCTGCTCTCTTGCCTCCAATACATCTCTTGAAGGATACTTTAATTGCTATTGCTCCCTTGGTCTTGAGGCTGGCTTCATTGATGAAGTATAACAATTCTTAGCCTCTTGTTGATCACTCTCAATTTTCACCACTCCCCATGGACTTGGAAGCTTTACACACTGATGATAGGTGGATGGAACTGCCTTCATATCATGTATCCATGGCCTGCCAAGGATAACATTGCAACAAGATAAGCAATCTATAACACAAAATTTTTTATAAGAATGCAATCCTTCAATATAGATTGGGAGTTTGATGTCCCCCAATGTATTCTTAGTTTCTCCACTGAATCCCACAAGTACTGAGGATCTTGGGACAATATCAGACTCCAAGATATTCATTTTCTTAAGGACATCAAGCTGAATGATGTTCACAGAGCTTCCTCCATCGATAAGGATCCTGCGAACAAAGTGGTTAGAAATAAACAATGTAATTACAAGACCATCATGATGAGGATCCTGGACATCAACACGATCATCCTCATCAAAGGTTATGACTTTATCCTGGGTAACAACGGAGGTCCGGACGGGTCTGTCTCCATTATCCATCTTGGTTTCCTTAGCATGTCTTTTTGCTGCTGAAAAGGAAGTACCACAAATGTCTGATCCACCAGATATGAAGTTTATAACTTTTGCATCTGCTGGAGGAGCAGGAGCCCTTTCCGGGATCCTTTCAGGATCCTAGATCCTTGACTTTTTTTGTCCCAAAAGTTCCTTCAAATGCCCCTTGCTCAACAAGTAACCAATTTCCTTTCTTAGTGCAATACACTCTTCAGTGAGATGCCCGAAATCCTCATGATATGCACACCACTTGGACTTATCCTTTGTAGCAGCTGGTTTATCACTTTTTCTCGGCCACCTAGCTTTCTCACCTAGATTCTGCATTGCAAGGATTAGTTCAATGTTATCAACAGAAAAACAGTATTCAGAAATAGGAGGATAATCCTCATCATCCTCTTCTTGTTCCACTGCATGCACGTTCTGGTTATCAGATTTGTTATAGGATTTTGATTTGTTGTTCCTGAAGTAGGATCCTTGGTTTTCCTGTTTTGAGGATCCTGTCAATCTCTCCTGGATCCTTTTGTCATCCTCTAGACGGATGAACCTAAGGGCCCTGGTTCTTACTTCATCAAGATTCCTGCATGGGGTCATAACAAGATCATCATAGAACAATGAATCCCTAAGCAATCCCATTTTGAAGGCTTCTACAGCCGTAGCTATATCTAGGTTAGGGATATCTAAGGATTCTTTACTAAACTTAGTGATGTAATCTCTAAGTGATTCGTTTTGACCTTGTGTTACCCTATATAGATCACTAGTTAATCGTTCAAACTTTCTACTACAAGAGAATTGACTATTAAACAAATTAACTAGATTAGCAAATGAAGTAATAGAGTAAGGGGGAAGACTTAGCAGCCATTTAAGAGCAGATCCTGTGAGTGTGGATCCAAATCCCTTGCATAGACTTGCTTCTTTTAACCTCTCAGGAATTTGATTGATCTCCATCCTCTCCCTGTATTGAGTTACATGCTCCTCTGGATCTGTTGAACCATCATACAGCTTCATGGATGGTATCTGGAGTCTTTTGGGTATCTCAGCAACACAAATAGGTGGTGCAAAGCGAGATATCCTATGGCTACCATCTGCAATTTCAGGAATGGGTTTGACCACTCCTGGTACACTGGATATTATGTCCTTGAGCTTCTGTAACTCCCTGGCCATAGCCTGATTGATACCTGTTTCCTGCATAGAGCCATGGTTAGTGTTATATGAATTATTAAAAGTGTTACCTCCCACAGGATTCGTGTTTGGAATTCCAGATGTGAATCCATATTGACGAGACTCTGGTATGATTGAAGGACCAGAGGAAGCAATGGTTTGCATTGGTATGAAGTCCCCTTGATGAACATCCGAGCTCGGGGGCTGCATACTTCTTGGGAATCCTTGATCCTGAAAGATGTTGGATCCTTTAGGCTGAGATGATCCTTGAACCTGAAAGGACCCTGGATTCATAAAGGATCCTTGGATCTGGGAGGATCTTTGGACCTGGGAGGATCCTTGGACCGGGTAGGATCCTTGGACCGGGTGCATTCCTAAATATCCTCCTGAGCTGATGAAGGATCCCTGATGCTGAAAAGAGGATCCCGATGGCTGAGAGTAGGATCCTTGAGGTTGGAAGTGAGAGCCAAATGCCTGACTCATAGTTGCTGTTCCATAACGCCTTTCTGATGGACCACTTTGATACTGGATGCCCGAAACTGCCGATTGTAGGGTAGTTACAACTGGAGTGTCAAAATTCAATGACCTTGGCATCAGAGGAGAGTGATCATCCACTGATTTTTTCTGTTTCTTGATATCACCAATCTCTTGGAGGATCCGTTCATTGGTTTTGTCCTGCTCTTGCATGCGATCCCTCATCTGCAAAATCAGATTAAAAGGATCATTAGTAGTAGGATTAGTGGAAACAGAAGAAGTTGGTGGTTTTTGGAAAATGGGGGTTTGTCTCTTCGCAGCATTTTCAGCATTCTTCTGGGATCCAGAAGGTGGTGGAGGCAAAGGAGGAACGCCTTGTGAAGAACTGATCGCCGACATAGAGCTTGATGTGTTCTTTGCTGAGGAAGCCATTTGCTTGATTGTAAGGAACCGGAATGATCACCAGAATAATAATTTCTCAAGAACGAAGCACCAATTGCCCCACGGTGGGCGCCAAACTGTTTTGGTAAAAAATAAGCAATGATAATGCAACCAAACTTTCTGTTGTGAGGTGTGATGCTTGAATCAATGAACAATGCGAAGGATCACTCAGAAATGTAATGAACAAGTGACACAAAGATTTATACGAGTAAAAAGCCCTTGATCAATGAATGATCTCCGGCATAAAAAAACCTCGGGTGATGGAAACTACCGATCACCAACTCAGATTAAACAAGAAATGTATTACAACTTCGGATGATAGCGAGCTAGTTACAAGGATCACTATAGTGTAATGTGCAAAAAAGTGTGTAATCGCCAAGTGAATTGTCGAGAGCTGGTGAAAGCAGTTGCGAGTGTGTGTGTTAAGCTAAAAATAGCCAAGTGTTCTAATTTAGCTCGCTATCCCCTTTTAAAAATGGAAAATATCTAAGCTAACAAAGTTTCCGCATTTTGTGCAAGTCTTCCACGACTTCCATAACGTCCACTTCAGTCATGCACGTGCGGAATAAATATGGAATATGCTCCAGGAATATCGCCAAGACCAAGTCCAAGCTCGTACTCCTGCAAAACAACTTCACATTCAAAGTAGACAATCGTTAGTATAAGGATCCTTATGATGATCCATGATCCTGATCCTACAATACTTTCTGAGGATCACTTATTCAGACAGAATTGAGGATCACTAAACCCAACAGTAAATGAGGATCACTGATAATTGGAAAATCCTCCCCTAACAAGTACCACCTATACCATCGAAGTTAAGAGGTTTGTAGTCTAGAAACTGCTTGTACGTGCAACCTGAAACATTTGTAACAATAAACCATGAATGAGCATTGTCAAAGCACAAATAGAATAATTGAGAGTATTGTAATGTGTCATAGGCGACTTAACATTACCAGTAGGGGGATTGTTTCCTCACGAGCCTCCATTACCACCGCTATGCTCGTTGCTGTTGGCTTCGCACTGCGCAATCGCCTGTGAGATGCGCTCATTCAGTTCGGCTTCCGTTCTTGACAGGGGGTTCGTGTTGGTGTTTCGACTCGGTGGCATTGTCTTCTAATAAGAAGTATCGAGCAGATTAGACACATATTTAATAAATATTGTCTACTAAGGTTTATATATATAATATATATAAATAATCATCACATCATCCAATCATGCAATAACATAAGAAACACATGCATACGTATAAGCAACAATGTGTAATAAAGAAAATAAACTACTGAGCTTTCATATATTAGACAACTTGATACATTGTTTCGTAGAAGAAAACAAAAGGACTCGAGGCTCCATCACCCTGGTCATACAAGTTCATAATACACAAAAGTAGTAAGTCTTTTCCTTCTACATTGGTCTTCTAAAATCTTCAAGTGTCTTCAGCTCGTACTAGGTCTTCATATGTACATGAAAGTGGGTCTGCAACTCCCACACAAAAGTACCAGCAAATAAAAGATAACTAGGGGGCTGGAGGAGATGGATGTGGGGTAGGTACAACCAAACTGCACAGATTATCCTTCTCGTCCAGTACATAACCCATATGGGAATCTGAAAGGTTGGCTCGCTGCTCCAGAGTGAGCACACGAGCGTCGAGACCGGCAAGTGGGTGTGGTGGAGATGGTGGTGGTGGTGATGATGGTGGTGGTGGAGTAGGTGGTGGAGTAGGTGGTGGAGGGTAGGCTGGTGGTGGTGGCACCGAGTCTCTAAAACACTCCAACTCCCGGACTCGGCGGGAGAGGACCTGAAACTGTAACTGAAGTGAGAGGGTAAGATCATCTAGAGTGAAGGTAGGGTGATGATAGGGATAATAAGGGTCTGACTCGGACATGTGAGGTGGGGGATATCGTGTAGACAAGTGATCAACTGGCACATGGGTATCTGGGTAAGTCGGCTGATGAGATGTGCCCTTCCCATAGGAATCTCGTGGGTGAAGATGATAGATGTGTCTGTACGGTAACGGATAGGTCATGTGTGTTCCCAGTGTCGAGTGCCATCAACAGAGGTAGTAGGGTCAGCAGTATGCGGGGAAAATGGGTGTCCAGTAGTGGGGGTATCAGGTGTGGGTAGAGATGTCGGTGTAATGGGTGAAACAGTGGCAGGAACAACGGTGTGAGCTGAAGTAGGTACATGTGTCTGGATAGGAGACTGCGTAGCAATCGGTATCGTGTCGAAACTACTGTCAGTGGCATCCACCCGCAGCCCAGCGCGGCGAATGGTCGATGAGGATGCGCTGTCACCCGCATCCGAAGATGAAATATCTACCACCAAAAGGATAGGGGATGATATCTCCAAAATGACTATGTCAAACAACTCACCATCGCTGATCTCATCACCCAAGCGATCAACATGGATGACGGGAACATCATCCTCGCCATCGGATAGAACAATCAATCTCGGAACCGCAGGAAGGGGTACGACATCCAACAGAATGTACTCGACAATGTGTACACCATCGGGATGCCCAATAATCACAAACTCGTTTAGATGTGGCCCCGCATCTAAAACATCGCCCTCCATAGGCACGTCATCAAAGATAGGATTAGGTAGTTGGAATGGCTGAAAATACTCTAAGTCCTCATCGTCAGAAGAGATAATCTCTATGGCATGCGGGAACTCGTCATCCGACGTTATCTCCATAGGATCAACGTCGTCATAGATACCATTAGTCGCTGATGAAGCCATTGTACCCTGGCAAAAATAATCCATACGACATGTCTATATATATCAATAAATACTATCAGTACTTATTATATATATATATATAGCATATGAAACATAATCACGTTGTTTTGTACGAATCAATCTAGTTTGATAAGTCTATCCCATATAGACTATGTCCCCAAATAATGTCCTCGCATTCTTTTCTTGAAAAGAGTTTTGTTAGGGGATCTTGGCGTTTTTGTATATGCAATGAAAAACATTTTACAAAAACAAAATGTTTTCGTGAGAGGATCCTAGTGATGGTAGACTAGACTCGAGAAGGTATCCTAGTTCACTACAATCGAAGCTCTGATACCAATCTGTCACACCCGTTCATTAGTGGAAGCGTGCGGTGTGAACTTGATTAGACCAAACCCTTCAAAAAGGATGACATCAATATCTTGTTAATCCAAAGGCTTCAGAATAATCACCAGCACCAAGATCCCATTAGTTTCCTAAAATACATGTAAGTTTGAAAACATCAACAAAAGTTGAGCGAGTTCTTGTGTTTTGCGTGAGCTCCAATTAAATCTTTAAACATTTGAGAGATCTTATATAACAAACTGGTATGTAAAGCGTCTATGAACCGATCATTAATGTTTTGCAAGGACATTAATATATGCGGCGACATAGGAAGCACTCAACCCTAGCGAATTTCATCTGGTCCACCCGGTTGGAACAACAAAAGCACTACATGGGCTACACAAGGACCCAAGAGTGGGGCTCGCTACACCCGATATATCTACCACTCTTGCCCCTCGGTCTTATACAAGATTAATGGCGCTTAAGAGATATACTATTCGCTCACATGATCTAACAGTTCATTCCCTAGCTAAACCCTACAATTGAGACATGTATTTCACCCCCGAGAGTTATAAATCCAAAAAAGAGTTAAGAGAAAAGGGGGACATGAACTCACAGCTTTGCGTTCTTGAGAGAGATATATGCTAGCAACGTGTTCCAACGTGAGTTACCTACAAATGTTCTAACTTCATTAGACACTTCGGTCTTTTCTAGACCTTGTACTCGTTGCTCATCTTGAACGTTTATTATTTTCGTTTTATTTTTGGAACACTTGTGTATTTTAATAATATGTTGGCATTTGTTTCTTGTATACTTTGATTCGAGACTTTATACTTGTTACATAAATATAATATCGTATGTCTTTTATGGATATAAGTGTTAAAAATATTTATTTTTAACGTCGTAAATACGCTATCGTACGTGTACGACATCCTTGTGAGATTACACTTTAATAAGTGTATGTGAGTACATCATCATGTACCTGAGTCTTTTATATGTATACATATAACGTATCTATACTTGTATTTTCGTGTTCTATACGTGTACGTATACCGTATTTGTACGTATTGGTATACTGTATTATACGTGTAGGTATACTGTATTTATACGTGTAGGTATACCGTATTATACGTGTGTGTATACGTATTTATAATGTATTTTTACAATATATATTTATAAAAATATACACGTATTTTCCATTGGGCTTAACGATGTGGGGTTAAAATATGTGTAGTTAGTCCTAGTTAGCGTCAGGTTTTATTGTATTAAATACATTAAGTCATTAGTATTTATATATTTATTATGTGCTGGTGTGTATTGGTGTTTTTGTTTAAACAGGTACGAAATGAAGTTAAACGAGAGAAACGATATTGAAAATGGATTCGTTAAGTCAATGCAGGGCTGAAAGAAACAAAAAGCCAACCGGGACAAGCCTCGTGACCCGTGCAAGATGAATAAGGATGGTCTGCGACCCGTAGGAGGTAATCAAGTGACATTGGTCACGTTAAAAAGGAAGTCGGTCAGATGATTCAAGCCCGCAACACGTGGAAGTGTTGAGATTCCGTGCCACGACACGCCAGAGCGATCAAAGTCAAGTCGGTCCAATTAAAACATGATGGTCAAGATGTTCACCCTCGCAGCACGAGCGCGGGTGGGGGGGTGGTCTGTTTGTCTCCACGACACGCTGACTTGATCCAATTCGGGATTTCTTATGATGTTGGTCAAAATACATATTTAAAGAACATATTCATAATCCTTGAAAGCAGCCGTCATATGCCTATTTAATAAGACAAAAAATTGTGATATCTTAATATATACATAGCCGTCATTATTGTTGAACAGGAGGGACGAAGTGCATTAACTTTTCATCATTCTTTTTCTCTCAACCAATAAAAGCTATTCTATGGAGCCTAACCAATCCGGGATGACAACCGAAGTGACTAAGATCACCATGCGCTGCTAAAACACTCGTGACTTCTGCCCGGATGAACGTTTGCTCGGTTTGATGTATTTTTTTGATTTTTCTGATTCGTATAAACTAGTATAACTTGACTACTTGTGTTTAACATATTTATAAACATTTATTGTGTTTAACTTATTTGTCGTCTTATCAAGCGTATTGGCAACATACTTGCATTGTTAACGAGTTGGTAATTTGGTAGGTAGTTGATACGATTAAACGGGTTGTTAAGTTGAATGGTGAATCTTAAAAACTATCCTTAACAATTAATCAAGACCATTAATTCCAAGGCCATGTCTATGTGGTGTTTTGAATCAGTAAATGGATTTTTATATTAAAACGGTATTCGGGATTCCGGGTGGAGGTTACTTCTTCTCATCTTGATAACACTTTTCGTGACAAATCGTGTTTTCTTTGCAATCAATTAAACAAACCCCCAATTTAGATAATTTAGTTTTAATTAATTTCTTTAACGCTAACCACAAATTCCCCATGGATACGATACCCTACTTACACTATCTACGTAGTTTAATTAGGTTTTTGAATGACCCTAACGACAGTCGTCAAAATGGTGCCGTTGCCGGGGAATTCGTGCGCTTAGTGTTAGTTTAGAATTAGCTGTTTTATTGCTTTTGAAATATCTAAAAACCCAAAAAATATTTTTTTTCTGTTTATTTTTGTTTCCTTCGGTATTATGCTCGGTTTTCTTGTTTACTTGTGTGCAGGTAATTTCTTATTGCATGCATACCAGGTTTTCAGGAAGATCTTCACCGCTCTTGTTCGATCCTGAAATTGAAAAGACCGCACGCCAAAGTCTACTTATTCGCTCCAAGGAAAAGCAATTTCCACAATGAATCCATTAGAAAATCAATCGACCCCAAAGCAGCAAACACCACAACAAACACCGATTACCGAGATGCGACGAATGCCACCACCCCCGTTTATATCTGAACCACAAAATCAAACCCACACCCATACTCAAACTCAAACTTCATAAACTCCACCCATTGCGCCACCATCAAACATGACCACCCAAGCAACATCTGCTCCAGCTGGAGACTTTCACATGATTGGTGGACCACTTTACTCATTAGAAACCGATCACCACCAAAGCCCAATCCGTTGCTGGCCGTGAATCAGCCGAATTTAGTGCCACACCCGAATTGGTCGGGTGTTATGTTTGATCAAGTGGAAAACAGGGCTATAGCCGAAACATGGGACGATGGGTATGGAGATGAAGAATGGGGGATAAATGAGGGTTATATGGGATATCCAGGTGGTTTACAAAATCCGGTAAAGAACCGGAATCAGCCAGTGTTTCAGCAGAGACAGCAGCATGGGGGAAACGAATATCAAACTCCACCACAGGTTTATCGGGCACCAGCAGCACCACGTCATCATCAAAGGGATCCGAGATTTCTGGATCCTAACATCAAAGGAGTTGAGAGTCATTTCCGCCCACAAATTGTGGAACACTCATCACCGATTGTCATGCCCGTAGCACAAGGAAATGCGGATAGGTCATTTGAGGCAAATCCTCACATTCTGAACATGCTACCTACCTTTCATGGGAAGGGTATTTAAGAACCATACGCACACATTGCAGAATTTGAAGCGGTTTATAGCATGATAGGTGGACACAGGTTTTCTCCTGATCAAGTTAAGTTGGTTTTGTTTCAGTTCTCCCTAAAGGACTCGGCATATGAGTGGCTTTTGTCTTTGCCTTACGCGAGCATTCACACATGGCAAGAGATGCAACAGCAGTTCTTAGAAGAATATTATACGCCACAACAAACAAAAATAGATAGAGCTGCACTTCGGGAATTTCAACAACTTCCGGGTGAGTTGTTATATTAGTCATGGAAGTGGTTCAATCAGTTGATCCGTAATTTTCCTCATCATGGTATTCCACAATGGGAGTTAATGACCGCTTTCCATGATGGGTTGTTGAAGGAGGATAGGCAAGATATAAAGGCCACAACCGGTGGCACTTTTCTGAGAAATCATGTGGATGTCGATTGGGACTACCTAGATATTGTGGCGGCAGATTCGAAGAGGCAAGCACAAGCAGATCAGACAAAGCAATATCCAACACCAACATCAACTGGTACGGGAACGTCTACAGCTAGGGTAGCTTAGTTGGAAAGAGAGAAAGATGCATTGGAGCGACAGTTGGCGAAGTTTAAGGGTCTTGGAGGAAGAGATGCATTACATGCTGCTCAGTCTTATCTGGTTTGTGATTCATTTGGTGATTTAGGCCACGTTTGGGAAGAATGCCCGGTACAGTTCAGTACAGCTCACGAGGAAGTTAACCAAGTCTATGGTGATCAGCAGAGATATGATATGAATTCAAACACATATCACCCAGGTTTACGTAATCACCCTAATTTTAGGTACAATAATACTACTAATCAGTTGAATCCTACTTTTCAGGTACCAAATCAGGGGGGTCATCAATACCAGAACAGACAAACTGGTTACAATAACCAAGGTTACAATCAAAGGAGTTATCAGCAGAAACCGAATCAAGGAGGATCGAGTAGGCAGAATGAAGATTTAAATAATGAAGTGTTGGAAATGCTGAAACAAATAAAGAAGGATATGGAGTTGCAATCGAAGGCATATCAAGCATTAGAAAAGCAAGTTGCTCAGTTGGCTGTTGATGAGAAGGATGTGAAAAGAGATCCGGGGAAACTACCGAGTGACACTACAAAGAATCCGCAACATCATGCGAGGGTTAATTCGGTAAGTACCATTCCTGTTTCTGAAATTGTTAATACAAATCTTACTTCTTCTTCCCAAGTAGTTGCATGTATAAGTGACGGAGGTGAAGAAAGTGAATTAGGAGCACCGCTCGTGCCTATTAAAGTGGTGTTATGGGTCATTTTCTGAGCATATATATATCCTGACTAATATTCTGCTTTTGATTGTTTACTTGTGATCAGGATACCGGATCAGGATATTGGTAACATCATGGTGCGATATCCTGGTATTAACTAAATTAACCACGTGCAGGTTAGAAGCTGTGGGTCACTAACGGTCGAATGGACCTCTTCTCCTTAAGACTCGGGCAAACCAGATACATGAGAGACGTTGAACCCGAAGGACCAGGTCTACAACGTTCAAGTAGGGAATATCCGCCGAATCCCGGTTTAATAGGATAGTTTGTTGAATTTATTTTACTATAAATAGATGGGGTGGATCAGATTAAGGCATGCAATTTTTCACACACTCTCTTTCGCACACTTTGCTCTCTAGCTTCTAGCAAACACTACACACAAACACTTGCACTCGAATTACCTTGTAACACCTAGTTGATCCGCATCACATCCTGCACTGTATCCTGATATTCGAAGTAATAGAAGAACAAGGCAGCTGCGATTGTCAGCTCCCGAGGTTTTGTGCTGGCGATCTAGATTGATCAAGAGCTTTCCTCGTACATCTTGTGTTACCCTTTACGTTTTTGCTCATTGTTTGATCATAGATACAGCTCTATATCCTAAGTCGTATCCCGAAACTGTTTTTCAAATAATTTGATTAACATATTTTCGACACTCGTTTCTAGCACACTACCTCACTTAACTAATTTGATCATTTAATTGCTTCGGTAATTTTTGACCAAAACAATTTGGCGCCCACCGTGGGGCAAGTGGTGCTATTTTTACTAAAAACTTTAGTAAAATCATTACTCAGTTTTCTATTGTCAAAACTTTTTGCTACAGTGTTTTCAATGTCCTCGAGATTAAACATGAGCTCTTCCACCATATCTGCTACAACCTCTGCAACAATTGGTTCGGTGCTTCCACCTCCTCCTCCAAGAATGCAAGCCTCTTCACAAGGAGCTGAAAGTCATGTGGCTCGGGATGTTATTCCCGCTCCCAGTGCCCAGGGATCTGGTCCTGTTTTGGCTTCTAATGACGAAATTCTGAATTTGTTTGGTAGTGTACAGGAACAGATGAGGCAGCAGCAGGAAACTAATCGGATGCTGATGAGAGAGATACAACTCTTGAAATCCGGCCCAAGTAGGCGTGCGGAAGAAACTGTTACTCCCTTGCAACCCAGGGCTTTGAACTTCAGTTCTGCAGTTTATACTGAAGATAACCGGGGGAATATCGTGCCAAGCCGTTCCCAGAATCATACTCCTGGGATACCCTCTTCAATAAGCGTATCAACCATGAGAAGCTCAGGATATGCTTCAGGATATGGCCAGAATCCCCAGACTGGTAATGTATCTAATAATAATAACACTCTTGCTACTAATGGTGTTGGATCTTTGCAGGATGCAGGTATGGCGTCAATATTTACTAGGGAGCTTCAAAAGCTGAAAGACATGATATCCAGTGTGCCTGGAGTGGTCCAGCTGATTCCAGAAGTATCCCAAGACAGTCACAGGATATCCCGGTTTGCGCATCCTATCTGTGATGCTGAAATCCCGAAAAGATTTCAAACCGCCAACATGAAACTCTATGACGGAACCACGGATCCTGAAGAGCATATCGCCTAGTATAGGGAAAGGATGGAGATCAACCCTATCCCTCTAGATCTCAAGGAAGCATGTCTCTGCAAGGGTTTTGGTTCTACCTTGACAGGATCAGCCTTAAAATGGCTGTTAAATGTTCCTCCTCACTTAATTACTTCGTTTGCTCATTTGGTTAATTTATTTAATAGTCAGTTTTCTTGCAGCTGGAGTTTTGAGAAACGAACCTGTGATCTTTACAGGGTAACTCAAGGGCCTCAGGAATCCTTGAGGGATTATGTGAACAAGTTTAGCCGGGAATCCTTAGATATCCCACATCTTGATGTTGCAACAGCTGTGTAGGCTTTTAAGATGGGATTACAAAAAGATTCTCAGTTTTCTCAGGATCTTGTAATGAATCCTTGCGGGAATCTCGACGAAGCTCGTAACAGGGCCTTGAGATATATTCGCTTGGAAGATGACAAAAAGATGCAAGAGAGGATGAATTCTACCTCAACCTATGAATCAACCAACAGGAAATCAGAATCCTCGTATAAACCATATCGCTCTAAGCCATATGGCAAAAATGACAACAAGAAAGTGAATGCTGTTGAAGACGAGGATCCTGAAGAATATCCTGAATTATCTGAATATTGATTTTCTGTTAACATACCTGAGTTAATGTATGCTATGCAGGGTTTAGGAGACAAAGTTAGGTGGCCTCGAAAGAATCAACAAAAAGCTGATTGGAAGGATAAATCCAAATGGTGTGCCTTCCATGAAGATTTTGGACATGTAACTGAGGATTACATTGCTCTAAGGAAAGAGATAAGCTACCTATTGAGCAAGGGATATCTGAAGGATCTGCTGGGAAGAAAGAAGAATAAAGGGCTGGATCCTGAGAAGGATCCTGAACGAGCAGCATCACCCCCAGCAGATGCCAAAATAATTAACTTTATTTCAGGAGGATCCGACATTTGTGAGACTTCGTATTCTGCGGCCAAGAGACATGCAAAGGAGGCTAAGACTGAAAGGGGAGATAAACCAGCCAGGATGACTACCGTCACAATTGATAAAGTGATCACTTTCGACAGTGATGATAGGGATACTGTCCAGGATCCTCACCATGATGCTCTAGTAATACCGTTATATGTTGCTAACCATTTTGTACGCAGGATATTGGTGGATAATGGCAGCTCCGTCAACATAATCCAACTAGAAACTTTGAAAAGAATGAATGTATCTCCAATGGATATTACTTCGAAATCCACTGTGCGTGTTGGATTCAGTGGAGAGGCCAGGAACACAGTGGGATAGATAAAGTTACCAGTATATGTTGAAGGGGTCAACTCAATACAAGTTTCTTTGTGATGGACTCCCTATCCTGCTACAACATCATACTAGGCAGGCGATGGATCCATGATATGAAGGCTGTTCCATCGACTTATCATCAGTGCATCAAGATCCCTACCCCTTGGGGGGTTGTCAAGGTTGATAGTGATCAGCAGGAGGCGAAGGAATGTATCTCATCCTCAATGAAATCCTCAGTCAAGCCTAATGCAGCATAGCAATTAAAGATGCGGGCCCAGGATATCATGGAGACTTCGGAGCAGGATGTAAAGAAAATAATCCTGGATCAGGATAATCTGGATATCTCGGTACTCGTAGGAACCAATATCCCACAGGATATTGAAAATCAATTGACTAATTTTTTGAAATGCAGGATGTCGACATTCGCATGGAAGCACGAGGATATGACAGGTATTTCGAAGGATATTATAACATATAAGCTCGGTATTGACAGGTCATTCAAGCTGGTCCAACAAAAGAGAAGGAAATTTTCTCTGGAGCGAAATGTGATCATCAAAGAGGAAGTTGAAAGACTACTAAGGAGCAAGATGGTTAGAGAAGTGAAGTTTCCTAAATGGCTTACGAATGTAGTCGTGGTACAAAAGAAAAATGGGAAATGGAGAGTTTGTGTAGATTACACAGACTTAAACAAAGCCTGTCCCAAAGACCCGTTTCCTCTACCTCATATCGATTCAACGGTAGATGCTACCGCCGGCCATGAGATGTTAACCTTCATGGATGCCTCTTCAGGATTTCAGCAAATCCAAATGGAACCCTCTGATCAGGAGGATACTGCTTTCATGACACCCACAGGTATTTATTGTTATACTGCTATGCCCTTTGGTTTGAAAAATGCAGGTGCAACATACCAGTGGTTGGTAAACATGATGTTTAAAGACAAGCTGGGGGACACCATGAAGGTATATATTGATGATATGGTGGTGAAATCTAAAAAGGATGAGGATCACCTCCAGGATATTAAGGGAGCGTTTGATATCCTGGATCAATATAACATGAAACTGAATCCTGCTAAGTGCCATTTCAGAGTGGGGGCAGGAAAGTTTCTAGGATATATGGTGACCAAAAGGGGGATAGAGGCAAGCTCGGAGCAGATTAAAGCTATCCTGGATATAAAATCACCTTCAAATATGAAGGATATTCAATGGTTAATAGGCCGAGTAGCAGCATTGAACAGATTTATTTCAAGATCCTCGGAGAAGTGCAAGGAATTTTATGATATCCTCAAGAAGAATAAGAAGTTCGAATGGGGAGCAAAGCATGAAGCAGCCTTGCAGGATTTGAAGCAGTATCTTTCAACCGCACCCTTATTGATGAAGCCTGAGGATGGCGAACCATTATCCCTGTATCTTGCAGTATCAGGGAATGCAGTAAGTGCTGTCCTTGTAAAGGATCATGAAGGTCAGCAGTATCCTATCTATTATGTTAGTAAAATTTTATTAGATGCTGAAACTAGATTTTCTCATCTAGAAAAATTGATATTAGCCCTAGTTATGGCATCAACAAAACTTAGACATTATTTTGAGACACATAGGATTCATGTTAAAACCAACTATCTTGTTAAAAACGTGCTTAGGAAACCTGAGATGTCTGGTAGGATGGCTAAATGGTCAGTGAAATTAAGTGCTTTTGATCTAGTATATGAGCCTAGAAATGCCATAAAGTCTCAGGCTTTAGCTGACTTTGTGGCTGATTTCAGTAGTGACATTCAAAATGAAGTAGACTTAGAAGTACAGCAGCTAGGAGAAAACTTAGAATCCTGGACATTATATACTGATAGTGCATCTAATGTAAGAGGTGTAGGTCTAGGTATACTACTAAAATCGCCACAGGGGGATATATTACCCCAGGCTATTAGGTGTGAATTTCCTGCTACTAATAATGAGGCAGAATATGAAGCTTTAATTGCAGGATTAGAGTTGGCTAAAAATATGAGTATCAAGAATTTGCAAGTATATGTTGATTCTTTGTTAATCACTAATCATTTTAATGGAACCTATGCAGTTAAAGGTGAGAAGTTAATCGAGTATCTCGAAATTCTCAAAAAATTAGCAGGATATTTCGATATTTTTACACTTGAGCAGGTACCAAGAGAGGATAATGCTGAAGCTGATGCCTTGGCAAATCTGGGATCATCGGTCAGGATACCGGAAGGAACCCGAATACCAATATTACATATCCTATATCCTGCGACGAATCCTCAGGATAAGGAAGTAATAAATATTCAGGATCCTGATGACGAGTATCCCGAGGAGGATCCTAAGTCCTGGACGGCTCCAATCATGAGATATCTCAAGGAACGACACATCCCAAAGGATGAGAACCCTAAGGCCTTTAGAATGAAGGTATCACGATTCACTATTATAAATAATGTTTTGTATAAGAAATCTCTTGCAGAACCATATCTGAGGTGCTTGGAGGATCCCGAAACCAAAGAAGTGCTTCAGGATATACACGAAGGGGATTGTGGTAACCATACTGGGGGCAGGTCATTGTTCTCAAAAGTATTGAGAACAGGATACTATTGGCCGACGATGAGAAAAGATGCTACAGAATATGCTCGAAGATGTGACGCATGTCAAAGACATCGTAACATATTACATCAGCCAGCCGAACCACTTTATCCTATAGCTTCCCCTTGGCCATTCATAAAATAGGGAATGGACATAGTAGGAAAATTGCCAAAGGCTCCAGGAGGAAAGGTCTTCATGCTGGCAATGACCGATTATTTCTCTAAGTGGGTCGAAGCTGAAGCATTTGTTCAGGTTAGAGATCAAGAAGTGGTATCCTTCATAAAAAGGAATATCCTGACTAGGTTTGGAGTACCAGCTGAGATAATTTGTGACAATGGATCTCAATTTATAAGTAAAAGGACTACTGACTTTTGCAAGATTTGGGGAATCAAAATGATCACTTCTACTCCGGTACATCCCCAAGCAAATGGACAAGCAGAATCCTCGAACAAGATAATTGTCAACAACTTGAAAAAGAGACTAGGGGCTAAGAAAGGAAGATGGGCAGAAGAATTACCCTTTGTTTTGTGGGTTGATAGGACGACGGTGAAGAATGCAACTGGTCAAACCCCGTTTTCCTTGGTGTTTGGAGCAGAAGCGGTGATCCCGACAGAAATGGTGGTACCTACAGCGAGATCCAACCTCAGGGATCCTGAGCAGAATCCTGAAGTCCTATGCCAGGAACTGGATACTATTGATGAGATAAGAGACGCTGCAAGGCTAAGGATGGCAGCATATCAACAGAGGATATCTAAAGCTTATAACAAGAATATAAGGACTAGAAGATTTCAAGTTGGAGATTGGGTATTGAGGAAGGCTTTTCAGAATACTACTAATCCTGCTGATGAAAGGTGGCTTCATAATGGGAAGGACCCTATGAGGTTGAATCAGAATCAGGAAAAGGAGCATACCGACTCAAGAATATGGAGGGGGATATGCTACCGAGATCCTGAAATGCTATACATCTAAAACTCTATTTCAAGTGGGTATGGAATTTAAATTCTAACTCAGGATGGTATGGATTTTTTCTCTTTTATTAAAATTTTGATATTATTTACTGATTTGAACCCATTACTGACTTAAGCATCGGAGGGGTGTTAGCCAGGCTAACACCCACCTTAGCTTACGATTGTTTTGCAGTATATGCTTCGGGATGTAGCAACAGGATACACATTCAGGATACTTCGGAAGATTAGAGGATTGGCCCCCTCTCTTACGGCTAAGGGATCCTGATCCCTTCACAGGTTTAAAGGTATTCACCTTTCTTCCGAATTAGGTTTAAACACCCCGCCTGGAGCGCAAGTTATTCGGGAATAGTTCAAGGTGGCGGGACCAGTTCATGTAAAAGTGGTTGACAATTTCGTTACTGTTGGTTATATCCTGAATCCTAAAGGTATATGAGGATTGATCACCCTCTCTTATGAAAGGGTATTTTCATACTCTCTAAGGTTTAAAGGTTATCACCTTTCTAAGTCTTGGAGTTTATACACTCCCGCCTGTAGCGCATGAAAATTTGGGATTTTCCCCAGGATACTAAGGATTTATCTCCAGTATATTTTTGGGTTTTACCCCTATAACACAAGAATTGTCTAAACAGTTGGAACTAATGTTCAAAAATTTTCTAAAGTGTTTAAAGACTTCATGCACAGGGGACATTCCTTCTAAAGCAATTGTGTGAAGCTCAACAGATCAAAATTGGGCTAAGTGTCTCGGACTGGGGACATCTTAGTACGAGAAGTCGCAAAAGGGGTTGGAGTTTAATACTAGGGTTACACTCAATTCCTGGTATGATCTTTCCTTTGTGAACCTTACATGAATTGTTTAACTCTGATTAAGGCTCAAATATCCTGAAAAGGATATATCTTTAGGATATGTCTTCAAAATGTGTTTTTGGGATACGTTTCAGGATATTTGATTGAAATATTTGGGGAATGATACTTGGATTGAAAATTAAAACTTTGATCAAACAAGTGTTGTCAAAACAGGTTTTAGAAAATAGACTATCTTTTATTCTTTAAAAATTTTGTCTAAAATTGTTTGGAAATTTTATAAAGGTCTTCATAAGATATCACTGAGTATATTGATCAGGATATTTTCAAAAGATAGTTGCACAAATTTTGCAAAGCTAAAATCTACACTAAGAAATGCATGACAAAAATTAGAGGGCAATAGCAAACCGACTGAAAGATGAAATTATCTGAAATAAGCAATACCAGTTGGTAACCGAAGGCTTCATCCTAAAACCTAGGACCCATCCACCTTCGGCTATCAAGTTGTTTTAATGCAGAAATAGAAACTGTTCATAGCACAAGAAGTAAAATTGTTCAAACATAAGCATAACTCTCAAATTTAAGGGAAATAAGTTTTAGGAGGCAACGCCTTCTTCGTTCATGGCATTTTCAGCAGCATCCGTCTCGGGATCAACCTGGGCTTCCCTCTCAGCATCAGTTGGTTTTTCGACTGCCTTTGAAGATCCTTCAGCTGCAGGTTTAGCAGAAGTGCCGCCGAGACTCTTCAGCTTTGTTTCCCAGGCATTGATGTCCCAAGAAGGACATTCGAAGCCCAGTGCTTTCGCTTCGTGGGCCATCTTTAGCCTGGCCTGGAGAAGGGAAATGATGACGGAACTTTTAAGGCTTTCCTGGTAGCTGATCATATCTTGTTCGTGTTGAGCATGGGCAGCATCAAGATCGGTTTGAGCCTGGTGAGCGGCTTTGCTGAGGGCGGCCTGGTGTTCTTGGGTCATAGCCTTGAACTTGTCCTCGTAATGCCAAGATTTGGCGGCTGCAATCATACCCTGATCAGAGATGGTAACCTCGGCTTTCTTCAACTTGGATTCAAGCGTCTTATTGAGCCCACAGGATTCTTGATATAAATGAACCAGACGTTCAAGACCCTGCAAAGTAAGAGGACAGGTATTGGTTTTAATAAATACTTATAAGCAGTATAAGGTGCAGGATATGGCTCGAGGATATTAACCTGGTTAAGAAAAGAAGTC
Source organism: Helianthus tuberosus (assembly GCA_030545235.1). Taxonomy (NCBI): domain Eukaryota; kingdom Viridiplantae; phylum Streptophyta; class Magnoliopsida; order Asterales; family Asteraceae; genus Helianthus; species Helianthus tuberosus. The sequence goes on from CM060447.1 coordinate 187,984,212, forward strand.
ATGAATCCGCTTGCCTTAATGAAACCGTGATTTTCATAGGGGAATGTATCAGAGATAACAGGAGAATCAGGCTCTTTCCTTTTGTGGGAACTTGAACTCCGGGGCTTAGTAGCTGGCGAAGGTTCGGGAATGATGATACCCTTGGAGATGCTGGGCTTGGATGAGGCCGTGGCCTTGGGACTAGGTTCCTTCTTGATCTATACCTGATCAGAATAACTGTCCAGCTCATCAAGGTCGAAAACCTCAGGGATCTTGGCTGGTGCTGCGTAAAGGGAAAAGTCCTCCATCCTTATTACTCTTTATTATATTACATTGAATAGTCATTTCAAAAGTAACTCTTACCAGACAATTCAGATGATGAATATTGGCTGGAACTCGGGATATGTGTGATAAAACTCCTGTCACTTGTAGGCAATTGGTAAACTGCTTTGATTCTTTTTTCTGATTCCGCAGTAGGGGGAGCTACTTCTTTAAAATTCACTACGAAAAGATCAAATAAGAAGATGTTAGCACAAGATAAAAGTTTAGAAGTACATGGGGACATTCATGATCCTACCGGTGGTTAACCACTCCACCGGAAGACTAGCACCCTCACGAATGGAGTCTCGTTTGACAAAGAAGAACTTGCGTTGCCATCTTCGTTTTTTGGTGGCTTTAAGAATAAGGGGTTTGCTGGAAGTTGAAAAAAGCAGAAACCGACTGGAACCGTGGGATCGGAGGCGGTAAGCGATTGGCATATCTTCGATGCAAAGGTCGGGACAGTGAAGGTTTTTAATTTGGTTAAGTACGATTAATACCCTCCAGACCATGGGCATGATTTGGGCAAAGGAAATACCGGTAGTCCGGAAGAATTGCATCATAAATTCGGGAAAGGGGTACCGAAGACCTAGCGGGAAGCAGACCCAATCAGCAGAAGAAACGTCCGATCGAATTGATCGATCAAACGGTCTGAAGACCGTGCCATCGGGGAAAGCACCGGAAGCTCTCAATGCTGCAATGTCCGCGTTATCAAAAGCACAGATCTCCTTCTCGGGATTTTTAAGAAGATTTTGCTGGATGAAGGTCTCAGATGATTCGCCGGTTTGAGAAAAAGTTCTAGTAGCCATTGCAAGTAAAGGAAAAGAGATTGACAGAAAATGAATAAGAAGTAAGGAATTACCTGGAGACTCCGTTGATGATATCTGCTTTTCAAACAAGAAGAGAGAAGATATAGGAGCGTTGTAGATGTCCATCGAGTTAAAAGCGCGTTGGAAGTTGTATGGTGTAATCTTGACCGTCATCTCGATTTAATTGCCTTGATTCGCGACACATGGTTTTTGAAATATATCCGTTGGATTGGTATACCAACAGATATATTTGGGGACAATTGTTATGGGTCATTTTCTGAGCATATATATATCCTGACTAATATTCTGCTTTTGATTGTTTACTTGTGATCAGGATACCGGATCAGGATATTGGTAACATCATGGTGCGATATCCTGGTATTAACTAAATTAACCTCGTGCGGGTTAGAAGTTGTGGGTCACTAACGGTCGAATGGACCTCTTCTCCTTAAGACTCGGGCAAACCAATTTCATGAGAGACGTTGAACCCGAAGGACCAGGTCTACAACGTTCAAGTAGGGAATATCCGCCGAATCCCGGTTTAATAGGATAGTTTGTTGAATTTCTTTTACTATAAATACATGGGGCGGATCAGATTAAGGCACACAATTTTTCACACACTCTCTTTCGCACACTTTGCTCTCTAGCTTCTAGCAAACACTACACACAAACACTTGCACTCGAATTACCTTGTAACACCTAGTTGCTCCGCATCACATCCTGCACTGTATCCTGATATTCGAAGTAATAGAAGAACAAGGCAGCTGCGATTGTCAGCTCCCGAGGTTTTGTGCCGGCGATCTAGATTGATCAAGGGCTTTCCTCGTACATCTCGTGTCACCCTTTACATTTTTGCTCATTGTTTGATCATAGATACAACTCTATATCCTGAGCCGTATCCCGAAACTGTTTTTGCAAATAATTTGATTAACATATTTTCGACACTCGTTTCTAGCACACTACCTCACTTAACTAATTTGATCAGTTAATTGCCTCGGTAATTTTTGACCAAAACAAGTGGGGAAGTTGAAAATCCACAAAGTGTTGTTGGATTATGGGGCGAGCATGAGTATTCTGCCTGGAAGCTTATTTGATCAGTACAAGTTTGGCCCGTTACATGATGTTGACAAGAATGTGATCTTGGCTTATGATACTTGGAAACAACCGCATGGGGTTGTTAAGTATGTGAAGATCCAGTTGGGTGAGTTCTATTATTCTGTAGACTTCTTGGTATTGGATTACGCACCGACAAGGACAAACGAGCAACAAAAGGTGATATTGGGACGTCCTTTCTTGAACACTGCCAATGCTCAAATCAACTGTAGAGAAGGATTGATTACGATGAGTTCTGAAAACCGTAAGTTGATTTTTAATGTTTATTCAAAATCTATTACTTACGAAATTATTAATAATTTATATGAAGCAGTTACTACTGATGAGAGGGGTATTAAGTGTGACAGGTCGAAATATGAGATAAATGAAGAATTTGTGAGGAAGGTAAAGGTGAGGAAACAAGGAAAACAGGGTAAACCACCCGACCGTGGAAATGCATGGAGAGATGAGGCCAAGGTTGGAGTTAATTCGCGTGAAGATGCAAACTTTCCAGACTATGCGAAGCGAATTGATTTAGAGAAGGTTGGAGGTAAGCATATTTTTGAACCACCTTGGGATTGCAGGTATGATCTGGCTGAAGATCTAAAACTTAGCGCTGTTAGGAGGCAACCTAAGGTTTGTCGTTTATTTTATTTTTAGTGTTAGTGTAGTTTATTTTTGACTCAAAACCATGCAATCGTTCAAGTTTGGGGAAGTTCGAGGAGATCTGGCTAAGTTTTAGTGCAATTGAGGGCAATGCACAATTTTTTTGGGGGGGGGTAGGGCAAATTGGTTATATGTTTACATAAAAAAATTGGCCCGAAAAATGACTTTTGGAGCGTTTTTGGACATTCTCGGTTGTTTTTAGTATATTTTTGGAGTGTTTCAGGAATACGAAATGATTTGGAGAAGGAAAGCTATGAAAAGAGGTGCCCCAGGTACGTTTCTATTGAAAATTTATCATAAAAACTCATTTGAAAGGTGAAGGAGGTGAAAACATGGAAAAAAAAACCAAAAAGTTTTCTAAGGCATTGGTCAAGAAAAGAGGGTAAATGGCTGGAAAACAGGGTCATAGGCGTGTCGCTGGAGGTGTACCCCTTTCGTCCGTGTGTCGCGGGAAATTAAGTAAAAAAAGTCAAATTTTACAACACTTCGCGGGACGCGGAGGTCTCCAATGTGTTTCACGCGACGTGCTGCCTAAAATATTCAGAGACAAAACATGTTCCAAATTCTGATTCACTTTTCATTCACCTTTTCTGACACCTCTGCTCTGCGTCTCCTCCAAAAAAAAAAAAACCTAAACGGATTTAGAGTTTCAAATATTTATCTCCCACTTCAATCCTACATAGGAATCTTCAACATTTATAATCTTTCATCCCCATTCTCTTCTATAATCACCTCCGGCCGACCACCGTGAAATCATCACCTTTCATCACCATCTATACACTACCATTGATTCTCCATAGCCTTTATTAAGGGTAGTGGGGGTGGAGAATAATTTATCGGTGATGAACATGTACAACGCGTGGAATTTGGCAACATATCACCGCCACCTACAACTTTAATGAGAGATGGAATTTTTCTGTGATATATTTCACGCGTTATGAGCTATTCCGTGATAACTGGACATGAGGGGATGTGAGGGTTTATTGTTGGGTGTTGTGAGTCATGACCATTGCCACTAAAAAAGGTTGTGAGTGATGGAATAATGGTTGATGACATGGCGGAACTTGATTGGATGTTGTGAGTGATGAATTTTTTTCAAGTGATGACCACCCCCTCCCCCATAATACCTCACACAGTCAACGATAACCAGATACCCACCATTGTCAGCCGCTGATTACCCTAGCCACCTCCGAATGACAACCATCGTTCACCTCTACCTTCGGCGTACACCCATTCACCACTACCGTCTTCCACGACCTCTGATTGACCACAGGCTACTGCGGATTATCATCAAGTTTTCAAGTTGTTTGTATTCCCTGTGTCCAGTCGCAATTCAGGTATGCAAGTTTGGATTTATATATGTTCTGGGCATATTTTACACTACTTAATTCTTGCATTTATTGAAGATTATCATTTGGGTTAGGTGGGTGTTGAAATTGGTAGTGTGAGAAGTCTGGTTTGAGTTGAGAGATGGGCATACAGTCTGATTATAAGCGGCAACTGTGATCAAAGAAGAGTAAAAAAAAAAGTTGTTGTTTGAATGGACAGTGCGTAGAATTGCAATGTTGATAAGTATAGAAGGATACTGTGAGCTTATTTGGAGATATTTGGGATTTTATTGAACTAGTAGTTGCGTCTAGTTGAAGTTGCGTCAGACATAGGTCACAAGGTCGTGTATGAAGTAATGAAGTAAAGATTCGGTAGTGAGTACATTATGATTAGCTCTTATGCGAGAAATAAGATGGGAAGCGCCTAGGAGTTGTTAGTCAAAGCGTGCACACTAATTTGGAAGGGTAAGGTGTGAAAAAGGGACAATAAAGTCGATGTCTTGTCTGGTGCACGTTTATTAGGCGGTAATGTCGACGAGCGGATAGGGCGATGATTAGTGTCAAGGCGAGTAAGTTTGAGCAAAAAGTAAGCCGGTTGATAGTCGGGGCTCGGGTTGTAAGTAAATTATAAAAAAAAACCCGATTTTCACTCGTTTCTCTTCGTTTATTGACCGTTTAACCAGTTTTTGGGAGCTTGTGAGATTTGTTTTGCAGGTGTCGATCGCTTTTGTCCATACTCAATCTCCATTTGGATGAAAGTGATTCAAATTATGTAAAGACAAGCGTCCCGTGTTGAAGCAGCCGCGAATGAAATGCTATACGGTTGCGATGGAATAAGGCTCATAGGAATTCAACCGCGTCAAATCTGGGGAGTCTGTTCCATTTATTTTTGTATTTTGTTTTATTTATGTAGTTGTGTCAATAGTCTCGCTCCATTGAGGGCAATGTAAGAATTAAGTGTGGGCAGAGGAGACTAGCGTCTAGTGTGTCGTAATTAGTGTTAGTGTCGTGTAGGTTTAAAAAAAACTGAAAAAATAAAAAATCTATAAAAATGGAAAAAAAATAGAAAATGTTCCGAGAAAGTTTTTGCAATAAATGGAAAATGATAGGTATAATCAGATCGTTGGCTTTTGATTACCATATATATCAGATAACGAACAGTGGGTCACACCTTAGTAGCTATGATAAAACTGAAACTGTGGAAAGGTTTCTTAGAATCGATATAAAATACCTTAAATTAGGAGTCTTGTGGGTTATCACCTTAGGAGCTATGATAAAACTGAAACTGTGGAAAGTATAAGAGGTACGTCATAAATAAAAAACTTATAAGTTTTTCCGATTAAATTGGCACACCTGTTTGTTTTTGTGAAAACAAATCCGAAAAAGTGTGGCGCCCGAAAGAAAAAAAATATTCCATCTATTCATTTGAGCACATGTTAAAAAAAGAAAAAAAAAACAAAGTCTGTGGTATTACCGCGGAGATGGTGACTCATGCAGTACATACCCTCTAGGTGGAGTTATAAAAAATATGTGAAGTTTATGGCATTAACCATGGGGATGGTGACTCGTATGGGGTGTGTCCGCTAAACTGATCATAAGCAAAACATGTCAAGCTCGCAATATCATCCATCTATCTATCTATCAAAAGTGTAATCGGAATACCATAAGGTTTTTTTATATAAGACGGTAGATATTTAATATCTTTTAATCTCATAAACTTGAAATGGGATTATGTGGAGTTGTAGTCTTTTGAGTGTGAGATCCATAGATAACTATAACTTACTTGAACTTAATTGAATCGTGAATAACGGCTTGGAAGCTGGCGGTTGGGTTTAAGTGGAGCGAATACCTGCAATCCTCGTTAACGTGTGGTTTGATTTGTTAATAAATTAAAAGAATATATTGAATGCCAATGTTCCGATTGTGATTCCATTGCAGATAATTTATTCGGGACGAAAAAAGATAAGTGTGGGGATGTGATGTGGGGTTAAAATATGTGTAGTTAGTCCTAGTTAGCGTCAAGTTCTATTGTATTAAATACTTTAAGTCATTAGTATTTATATATTTATTATGTGTTGGTGTGTATTGGTGTTTTTGTCTAAACAGGTACGAAACGAAGTTAAACGAGAGAAACGAGATTGAAAATGGATTCGTCAAGTCATTGGAAGGCTGAAAGAAACAAAAAGTCAACCGGGACAAGCCTCGCGACCCGTGCAAGATGAATAAGGATGGTCCGCGACCCGCATGAGGTAATCAAGTGACATCCGTCGCGTTAAAAAGGAAGTCGGTCAGATGAGTCAAGCCCGCAACACGCGAAAGTGTTGAGATTCCGTGTCGTGACGCGCCAGAGCGATCAGAGTCAAGTCGGTCCAATTAAAACGTGATGGCCAAGATGTTCACCCTCGCGACACGTTCGGGGGGAGGGGTTCTGTTTGTCTCCGCGACACGCGGACTTGATCCAAATCGGGAATTATTATGATGTTGGTCAAAATACATATTTAAAGAACATATTCATAATCCTTGAAAGCAGCCATCATATGCCTATATAAAAAGACAAAAAATTGTGATATCTTAATATATACATAACCGTCATTATTATTGGTGAACACGAGGGACGAAGTGCATTAACTTTTCATCATTCTTTTTCTCTCAACCAATCAAACCTATTCTACGGAGTCTAACCAATCCGGGATGACAACCGAAGCGGCAAAGATCACCATGCGCGGCTAAAACACTTGTGACTTCTGCCCGGATGAACGTTTGCTTGGTTTGATGTAATTTTTTGCTTCTTCTGTTTCGTGTAAACTAGTATAACTAGACTACTTGTGTTGGTTTATTGATAAACGTTTATTGTGTTTAACTTATTTTTTGTTTTATCAAGCGTGTTGGCAACATACTTGCATTGTTAACGGGTTGGTAATTTGGTGGGTAGTTGATACGATTAAACGGGTTGTTAAGTTGAATAGTGAATCTTAAAAACTATCCTTAACAATTAATCAAAACCATTAATTCCAAGGCCATGTCTATGTGGTGTTTTGAATAAAAAAAAAACAGATTTTTATATTAAAACAGGTATTCGGGATTTCGGGTGGAGGTTACTTCTTCTGATCTTGATAACACTTTTCGTGACAAATCGTGTTTTCTTTGCAATCAATTAAACAAACCCCCAATTTAAATAATTTAGTTTTAATTAATTTCTTTAACGCTAACCATAAATTTCCTGTGGATACGATACCCTACTTACACTATCTACGTAGTTTAATTAGTTTTTTGATTGACTCTAACAACAGTCGTCACTTAATCCATGTATTTTGTCATTGAGCCTAGCCTATGTCTTTAAGTTGTTGGGCCTAGCCCACATTATTATTGTATTTGGGCATAGCCCATATTATTTATTATAAGTGGGCCTTTATAAGTGTTAATTCAAATGGGCCATTGCCCATGTATTTAGGATATTGGACATAGCCTAATATTTATGTTATTTAAGCCAAATATGAATTTTAAGAGCCCAATGTTAAATATGTAAGATAAAATTTAGTGTTCTTACATTTTAGTAATCTTTTGCTAATTACTAAATAAGTATGGTAGTAACTTTTATAACTACACTTAATGTTATTGTCGTTATTGAATTTTCTGGTTTTTCGTTGCCGTTAATATATATTTCAAGTGTCTAAAAATATGTTGTGTTTAGACTTGTCAGTCGTGATTTGTTAATATAACTTTTGTGTTGAAGTTGTCCGTTTCGCCGATGAAGCATAATGTAAGACCCAACTTAAAATAACAGGATTTATGACATTTATCATGCATTTAGTACAAATTTTTTCGAGTTTACAAAAACTTCATGGTTTTAAGATCATACTTGATCATAACATTCAAGCCTACATCATGCTAGATAAACTTTCAAAACATAATTTCAAGTGTTTACATGTTACTAAAACAAAATAGACAAAATGCGGAAGCTTTGTTCGGTGTGTTCGGTTCTTGACATTGCTTGATCATCCTACGGGGTCTTAAGAGCATCTTTACCTATCGTACAATTTCATTTAAAAGATTAGAAATCAAGGCATTTGAACAAAATAATCAAATACAAGAAATTATATATTTTGTTTTCAGCCCCTTCACCCGGCCGTGTCAAAAGATCACCCGGCCGTGTCAGCTTAACATATATTTTTCACAGCCCCTTCACCCGGCCGTGTCAAAAGTTCACCCGCCCGTGTCAACTCTGCATGTTTATTTTTCATCAAATTTGCATCCAAACCTATCCAAACTCATTTTAATTGCTTGGGGTTCGTTTCTTAACATGTCTAAGCTATCATCCATTACCCGGATCCATTATTCATATAGTTTACGCTCCCGTTACCCGGTTTACGTTTTTCTTTATTACACTTAAGCCAACATTTTACCAACTACTTTATTTTGACCCGTTTAGAAGTTTTCATGCATTTAAGCATCAAACTCGCATTTCTCTTTGTACACTTCGTATTTCCATTTTTAAGTAGCCTCTTATATTCCACAACAACTATTTTGTAGTGGATTTAACATAACGGACCGTTATCCTTAATCTTACCCTTTGGATAGTCATTCTACGTAATTGACCCGTTCTTAGGCATTTGACTCTCAAGGTTTATACTTACAACTCTTACATATATCTAAGAGTTGCATAATCATAATACTAGTATCTAAACGACCTCTAAGGGTCATTTGCCCGATTTACAAATCATGGGCGTTTTGGTCATTTTTAGTCCCTCATTTACGACGAAGGACTCTCGCTAATTATTTGACCCATATTTGCATGTTTAACTAGCAACTTAACTATGCGTACCTGGCTCGAGTCATGGAATTGACCCATTTACATACCTTTTGCTATTAATTTCTAATCAATAGCAATGCGAACCATGGGTTAAATTCCTGCGATTACAAAACTCAATACTCGATCATAAGATATTATTGTCAAATGGTGTTAACAACACCATTTGACCCGTTTAGTCGAAACGACCAATTATAATTATGAGATGGTATTTAATTACCATTTCATCCCTTTAACCTATTCCGATTTACTCTTTGAATTCATCTTGCTTAAAAGTCGTTTCTTGCTTTGTTTACCCATTTTGACTTATGCCAAATGGTGTCCTTTCAAATCCTTTTTATTTATTCGTTAACCCATGTTCGGATTACCATTCTACCATTTTTGCCCTTTACAATTCACCCCATAACGTATTGTTCAAAATCCCTTATTTACTAGTCTTCACCCGACTAGTTTACCCTTTTACCCCTTATTACCATATCTTATGGTTTCTCGCCAGTTTTACTTATTCCGACTTGCATAGTATCATGTCAGACTTCATATTTCAAATACTTAACATAATTCACAATCAATGTTCACAAGTAAATGTAATGTAATTAAAAAGGGGGTGTAAGGTTAACTTACCTTACATCCGAAGTACGCTTTCCCTTTACACTTGATTCGTTTGACCCGCTTCCTTTCCAAGCCTCCATCTGGCTTGTCAAGCGTCAAACTATCATCATGATTCGTAAGACGGTTAGATTAGTCATAATCATTTACGGCTATTCCATCCTACAGGTTTTATGTCGGATTTATCATTCGACCATATCAAAATTATCATTCGATCTAATCATTGGTCGGTTTGACTTTTTAAAAGTCAATTGACTTATCAACATATTCATATGCACATTTGGTTCATTGAACTCACTTAGGCATATTTCATCCGAACTCTTAACGAAATCAAAATTTTACATACTAACTAGTAAACCGCGATTTCCGCGATTTCATTTAGGCATTTCATATCACTGAAAATGAGCTGTTTTTGGTGACTTGTTTAACCTGTTTACAAGTCTTCAAAAATTATGATTTTTTTGTGTGGCGTACCTCTCGGAGGGTTAGCCCTTGTGTTAAAATTTCAAGATCTAACTCTTTACCAAAAATTCGTAAAAATTCATTTACTAAGCTGCAATCAGATTCGTCACTTCTAACTGCAGCTTACGGAAAAATTCATTTAAAATTCCTCGTTTATCTGATTGACGAAATTCCAATTGGCGATTCTTTTAATCACTTAAAACTTTCTACTGTAAGAATTTTAGATCATAACTCAATTCCTAAATTGAGTTATGACATTCGTAATGGGCTGCAAATTCTGCCAGAAAAAACAGCTTGAACCTTTGATACGGAAAAATTCATAAAACGCCCAATTTTAGCCGAAAAAATGCGATTCCAGTGGGGTTTTAAAGATATTTCCTGGAATTACATTTTAGACTTAAGAAACACATGATTTTATCAGGTTTTGTCCAGGTTATAGCCAATACAAATCGGCTGTAAATTCTGATCAAGAATCGTTTGAATTCAGCTTTCAATTTAAGCTTGTTCTTGACATCATAACACTATTTTTTTGCAATCAAAACCCTAAAAACATCTCATACATGAATTTAGTATCAACAAAAACTTGAGCTAAGCATTATTTCAACATATACTTGTCTAGGGTTTACTCTTAGACACTACTATGTTCCTATTCTATCCATATAACACACATGCAACCATCAATTTCGAATTTTCTAAGATCACCCAGAAATTCAACTAGAGATTTCTCATGAAATTCACATACCTTATGACTCCTTTTTCTGTGGATATCACTATTTCGTGCTCGGATTTCGTTTTGAAACAGGATTTGGCCTTCAATTTGGACAATTTGCATGAACTAGGATTTGGTGGAGGATGTTTGGTCGCCCCCTGCGTTCTTGATCGAACCAGACATAAGTTTGGTGTTTTAAATTTTGTTTCAATAATATTAGTTTCAAACTTAACACCTTTGGTCCCCAAACTTTTATTAGGTTCTTATTTTAGGTGTTTTTAACCTTCTAACATATTACTACAAGGCTTCTTTCTAACTAGGTTATTTTTATTCCTAGTTATTTTAATGGGTTCGGGAAATTATAACCTGTTTTATTTTAAGTCCCGTTAACTCGGGCCTTATATATATACTTTGTTTCCTCAACAGCCTTTATTCCTTTTTATTTAATATTAGGTTTCTTTATTTAATCCCTAATATTTACCGGGTTAACTTCACCACTAACGGTACTTTACCCGTTCATAAATATTAACGTGGTTTGATTACCAAACCCGTTTTTGGGGTGTTACACATAAAGTGTCGTCTGATATCGGTCGATTGATGTCCGTCGTCCAATGTCCGCATCTTGTTTTAGGATACCCCATAGGTGTGTGTTTTAAGTGTTCGCGAAGGTTCGCAACCATCGTTATACTCATGAATTTTTATGAAGTTTTCGGTTATGTGTAAGTGTATATTTTTCATGTGTATTGTACGTAACATTTTAGTTTGTATTCCTAAAACTAATACATACACATAATATACACACATTATACATCAAATAAAGTGTTTAAACTATATAATTTTTACCAAAATTATAAAAACATATAACCATTATTTTTACCTATTTATTTAGTAAAAATATATATATGTTAGTTTATAAACACTTAGATGTTTAGGCTTAAACCTTTTCATCAAAACTTCCTTAATGACAATTAAGGTTACTAATCGCGTTTAACTCGGTTAATTTTGTCACACCCCTTTCTAAGGCGGAAGCACGAGGTGTGATCATGAAAGGTTCTCATTGCATACGAATGGTAAACATACTACATGCTCGTAAAAATAACTTCAAATGCCAATAACATTACGTAACTGAAAACATAGGTTAAGTTTGGAGTTTACATCACATCATAAAACGTTGTCTAAAAAGTTTACAACATTATTCAAAGATAAGCATAAACAACATCCAAGAGCAAGAGTAAGACCGCGCGCACATCCACTTTAGTTACCTGAAATACATGTGAGTTTTTGGAAAATCGTCAACATAATGTTGGTGTGAATTCATGCAGTTTTTGTATTGAACGTTTGTGTAACACCTCGAAAATTTACGTCCTATAATGTCTTGACACGTGTCATAACCTTTGAACGTGTGAAAGAATGTTCTTGAAGGACTAAAGTTGACAAACAATGAAACTGTGTAAATATAAGGGTTCAAAGTGTCAACAATGAATAATTACACTTTACAATAACCCTATATAATGTTTATAACCTTAAACGAATGGATCATGGATCATACGAATCGAATTGTGAAAGAAAGTGAGAGATTACAAACTACAGGGGTTAAATGTGTCAACATGTTAAGATATACCTCTGAGTGACCTTTTAGCAAACCCGAAGCCTTGTAACGATTAATTATGCTTACTAGAATGCACCATAAAAATTTCACCAAGTTTCGTTACCGTATGAGAAAGTTGTGATACAATTCGTGTGTGAGGGTTAGAATCGTTAACATTGAAATTTAGGGCTTTTCGGGTGATCACAAAGTTACCCGAGGACTTGACAAAGTGGGTATAAGTATTAAAGCCCCTATATATAAATATCAAAGCCTTAAAATGCAAGAAACATCTTGAAAACGACCTTTCGGGGGACTAGGGACCAAATGTGCAATAAAAGAAAGTTTGGAAATCTGATCCGGAGGCCCAGGCGGCCCGCGTGAGGATCAGTTAAACTTGAGGCGGGCCGCGTGACAGCTACCAGCGACAGATTCATGACAGATGGCTGTTTCAGCCATTTAACCGACTTACATGCATGTTTTGTGATACCTTGGGCTGCCTAGGACGGTTTTTAGCTTGTAGGACATTTGTGGTTGATATGGTAACACTCCTAGGCTTGGGTGTCAATCATCTAAGATGATTAAAATCATTTATATGACCACATTCTTTGCATTCATTCCTACATTCATCTTCTGGACATTTTGAGGAGCTCAAGAACTGATACAAGCATTCCAAATCATTCATTAGTCGTGTGTAAGTATGCATAACCCTTCTAAATTCAGTTATGCTTAGATTATAGCCTAGAAATCAAACCGTCGTAACTACGGTTTGATTTATCGATAAATCACAATCGGTCCAGAGTATTGTCGAATCGAAAGTTGTTATAAGTTGGTATTTATATGGATAATAAACCCCTAAAAGGGCACTCACTGATTCGAATCCTAACTAGGTCGTTTGTCGAGTCAAAGGTTGTCCGAAAAAGTCAACAGAAACGTTAATCGCATATTTAATGATACGGAAGGCGTGTAATCTGTTTTATCAGTCATATAACTTGAAAATAAGTATATTAACATGTCTAAGCTTGTTGATTCGACAACTTTCTGTTTTGAACCGATTCGGAACCGAGAGACGCAAAAGTTTGACTTTTGCTTTGACCTCAGTTCTGACCCGATTTATATAGGTTTAGACATGCCTTAAAGTTCCATTAGGACCTAGTTACATGTGTGTATAACCCTCTGCGTTTATACCACTTGAAACCTCGATTGTCCGACGTTTCCATTAAATGCTTAAATATGGACCATAATGCCCTTATTGCCTTAAAACGTGATTTTTGGAAATGTAAAAGAGTAGAAACTTAAATTACTGATATATAAACTTGTAACCAAAGTTTGACACTAATTCGAGGTCTGGATTGAGAGTTATGCTCATTAGCGCAAAATAGAAGCTTTATGTTAATAAAATGGCGTAATTAGCGTATGGCCTAGTTAAGCCTACTTTTTGATATCAAATCTTTTACCCACTGATGTAATATATTATTTTGGGATTTTTAAATATTTTTAATTAATTTTAGGCTGAGCATAACTAGTAGTCGTAGGCTTAATTCGGTAAATGTCGGTTTTGTCCTTACGGGCCATAAAATGAGTTTTACATATCTAAACGACTCCAAACCTTTTGCTACTGATTACATATGATAAATAAATTATTTTAAGCCTTCTGGAAATATAAAAATATCAGATTTAAGTATCGAACCCGGAAATGGCCTTTAATCGCCTAATTTAGCGTTATTAACGCATAGTATGTTTTAAAATCTTATCGGACATACCCGGGTTGATACCTACTGATATTTTAGGCAAATTATGATATTTTAACAGTAAGCAAAGGTTGATTAACTCAGACTTCGTTTTTTTAGCTTTTCGGCTTATGTGAAATTACCAAAATACCCCTACGGGGCATAGTTTGGTTAAAAATGATAAATTTCACATATATGCTTTATCTTACTGTTATAACTCATTAATTTGAGTATGTTTACTGATTACATCAGACCTGTAACTCAGTTAAACACTTAAACCCTTTTACAACCTTTAAAATGACCAAAATACCCCTACGGGGCTTAATATGAGATTAAAATCGTTTTGGGCATAATGGAAGGTATCCTACTGATATCGCAACATATTTATGGCATGTTAACTTAGGAAACCTGTTTAGGACTCTTATCGTTACCCGTTACGCTTATTACGCGTTCGGATCGGTTTATGTAACTAGTTTACATAAATTAGCCGAAACGGGTCAAACCTTATCGGTTTTATCTCAAAATCCAGAAGGTGTTTAGATTTCCCATATTATACAAGTCTTCAAACTTGTCGGGTCTAAATCCCATTCTATTCCGGTCTTCGCCTTATCGTGCGTTTGAACCGTATATTTCTATAAGACTAGCCGGTCTAAGCCTAGGCTTAATTAAAGGCCCGTTAGCATTCTAATTGGTTTTTATACCATCATTCCAGACTAGAGATTTCCGGTAAATTGTACCTACGCTTACTTAAGTGAACACGGCTGAGTTATTAATTTCTGCTATTTAAGACAGGAGCTAGCTCAGGTAAATACTCTTAACTTATTTTCCCTATACGGGCTTGGGATACGGTATTATAATAATACCGCTTGGTCGGGTATTGAATCTTTAATCTTATTATGGTTAAATCATTGAGGTAACCCGGTTTAATCTGTATTGTTTGAAACAAAGACCTTTAGGGGTTAATGACCATGTCCCGGATATCCTAGTGACATCATTGTATTATAAAATGGCCACGTCTTAAGCACGGGGTGTAGGCATATACCTGACAGTTGCTTAAGAGATAACGGTATCTCACTCTCTTGTGGGCCTATACTTGTGGCGTGTCTGTTAATCTGACTCGATTTCTACATCGGGCCCTGAACGTACAACGAACATGTAAATCTGTATACAAGGTTATAAATATAATTGTCCCAAGTTAAAAAGATTAATTTTGCCTCTATGCATTTTAAACCATGTGTCGAAATATTTACGTGTCTTGTGCACCTAAACAAATTTTCATAAACATTTACAAAATGAGTCGGTTGAGTGTATTTACCAGTGAAAACTGACGTATTTTCCAAAAGGGTTAAGTGACAGGTACTGAACGTAATTGGCTGGAAGCTCAGGGCGTTTCTAAGGAATCTTGAAAGTTCTAGGTGCCTAAAGTCTGTTGAATAAAGTTTATGTTTTAAGATCCGCCTGTGGATCCTTTACTTCCGTTGTAATACTTTGATGTTACACTATTCGGATTGTAATATATTTATCCTTTTGCTTCCGTTGTGCATTTATATATTGTGTTGTTTGACTATGATGTTGCCAACCACGTCACTTTACTCCCCTACCGGGCCCACCGGTAACACGTGGAAATTCGGGGTGTGACAGGTTGGTATCAGAGCCAACACTGAGTGAATTAAACACTAGTCTTTTGTGTTTAATCTCAGTTACACAATTGCACATATCTAAACTTCTGAGTCTAGACTTAACATAGGATTATTCTCAAATCCTAATATGGAAATTTTGCTTCCAAATTTTTATTGGATACGTCGCCAAGCGAAGAAGCTGTAAAAAAAATAAAATAAAATAAAAAATAAAAAATTCTCCACGTCTGGAGCCTTGAAATGCTGAGCTTCGTACCGCGACCAGGATGAGACGTTCAACCCAGGGAGAAAGCATTCAGGAATTGAATGAAGAAGAAACTCCTTTGCTGAAGATCGTTTCCTTATTAGTCCTTATAAGGACATAAATATCATTCAGTCCCTCCGAGGACGACATTATTCTTTTGAAGTCCCATTTAGGGCAACCCTATACTTGTTTAAATTTTAAAGGAACGATTAAGTTTAAAATATCATTCCTATATTATAAGATCTACCATTATAATAAAATGGAAAAATCTAAAAAGGACAAGACCTAGCTTCGGGTCATATTAAGACCGGCTAAGATGGCAGTTCCTCAATTTAGATTCAGATCCTTATTAAAATTCCTTTTCCAAGATCTACCATTATGATAAAATGGCAAAATCTAAAAGGGGAAGACCTAGCTTCGGGTCATATTAAGACCGGCCAAGATGGCAGTTCCTCAATTTAGATTCAGATCATTATTAACATTTCAATTTAGGATTGTTCTGCGTTAAACATTAATAAGAATCTTAAGAGTGAAACCTAGCCTTCAGGTCATTTTAAGGCTGGGCCATGATGGTAAGACCTGTTTAAAAGATTCGAATCCCTGTTAACATCTGTAAATATGTTAACACTCCTGACAGATGTGATTCGTTAGAAATCACACACGTAATTCAGGATTCTTCAAAAGATTCCTAACCCAGTTTAATGATCTCTAAATCCTGGGTTTACATCATCAATTAAAATGATCATATTTTAACCATACTTGGTAATAAAATGCCTACGAGCCTTGCTCATTTCTACATGAGCCAAAAGACAGTGGTAGTGATGACTCCCTGTCCGAGAAAGGTAAGGAACTATGTTCAAACCTTAATGCCTCGATTCTCTGAAATCATGGCTTATAAAATTTAAAACTGTCCTTGGGACTAGGCTTTTTACGACACTTTAATATACTTGATGTTTTATAACAAGGATAAGTTATAATGAAAAATATTAACTAAATATAACTAACAAATTAACCCATATGGTTTATATTACCATGGTTAATAAATTATCAAAAATGATAATTTCATAATAACCTCTGGATAAATCATTGTCAATGTTTATGAAGCAATCAAGCTACATGGCTGGATTAGATGAAGTTAACAGCCACATGAAGGAGGACAATGATGCTACCAGAATCAATGTAACTGGAGCGGAACTGCAGGCAATAATAGATTATGCTGTTACTCGAGCTCTTGACAGACAGTATGATGAATCAAATGATACCCATTCTAAGACTCTATATGTGGCTCGTAGTAAGCCCCCTTCTAAAATACTTGAGTCAAGAGAAGACGATGTTCATGACTTGTCAAATCAAAGGAGTATTCCGTTAAGACAGGTTGTGTTCCATCAAGAGACACCAGTTAAGACCTGTTCATATAAATATTTTGTCTCCTGCAAGCCTAGAGACTTTACAGGAGAAAAGGGGGCCATCGATTGCATGACGTGGCTCGATGAGATGGACGCTGTTGTTGACATCAGCGGTTGTGCGGAGCAAGATGTTGTGAAATTTGTTTCACAATCTTTTAAAGGAGAAGCTCTAGCTTGGTGGAGGTCACTGATCCAAGCTACGGGGAAGATTCCTTTGTACAACATGACTTGGGAGCAGTTCGTTGCTCTTATCAAAGAAAATTACTGTCCTCAACATGAAGTTGAGAAAATTGAGACTGAATTCTTGACATTGGTCATGGAAAACTTAGATTGTCAAGCATACCTTACAAACTTCAATACCAAGTCTCGATTGGTTCCTTATTTGATCACACCGGAACCAAAGCGAATTGCTCGCTTCATTGGGGGTTTAGCCCCAGAAATCAAAGCCAGTGTTAAGGCTTCAAGACCTACTACATTCAGGTCAGCGGCCGATCTGTCGCTATCCCTCACACTCGATGTGGTCAGAAACAAGGCTGCCAAAGTCTCTGAAGAAGGAAGGAGAAAAAGGGAGGATGAAATTTCTCATCGCTCTGATAGGGAGACAAAGAGGAACTCTGAGGATAAGAAGAGTTCCGGGTTTAAGAAAGACAGCCAGCAGCCGGGTGAGAAGATCAGGTGCGAAACCTGTAGGAAATACCACTTCGGGAAATGCAGATTTGAATCTCGGCCTCGGTCGTGTGGAATTTGCAAGTCTAAGGAACATAAAACCCTGGATTGCAAGAAGTTGAAAGATGCAACCTGTTATTGTTGCAACGAGAAGGGGCATATCAAGACCAACTGCCCTAGGAATCAGAAGAAGCCCGAAGAGGCCAAGAAAACAAACGCATGATGAACACCCAAGAGATGGTGCAGAAGGATGATTACATAGCAGGTACTTTTCCTTATCAAACAATTTATTTGTTGCTGACACATATGATTCTGTAATGAACGATAAAAGTCGAGAACTGTTGCCTCCGCCTGATTTGGACTCCGGTCATTAAATACAAGGTAGAAATTGGTTGATACTTTAGAAATGCTCCAACAAATCCCAGATTGATATTTTATAGTTATTAGGAATCACTCTTTTCTGATATCCTTATGACAAGCTTTCAAGCTATCCAAATTCATCACTATAATAAAGACAGATGTGACATTTCGATCCCCTGTCCAAAAAGGTGATGGACTAGGTCCAAACCCTAAATGCCGTTGATGGTCTTTTATGGCCTAGGCTAAGTAAAATTAATATATACATATCTAAATAACGTTCATTAAGAATGTTTATGCTATATTAGCCTATATGGTTTAATGGTATCATGGATAGTAAATGATGAGTTTCCAGGATGGTGGATAGCGGTTGTCGGATTGCAATTAAACAATTATTTTATCAATGTTAGGAACCAAATATCAGGAATGGCAAACACAGATAAGACAGCCGTTGATCGTGCTATGGATGATGCGACACATGTCAATGATGCTACGATAGTGAGCATTAGGATTTCCAATGATGTTCTTCAAACTATGATAGACACAGCTGTTAGAAAAGCTGTGAAGAAGGCAGTGAAAAAGTTCAAGGAGCCCCATGCTACTCACTCCAGATTTTATCTAGGACCACATTTCCTTACTCATAAGGAGGATCTTGTCCATGCCTCAAATGCAAGGGATGAGCTAAAAAGGAAACGAAAGGAAGATAACTCCCAGGGTTCTAAGAAAAAGAACATACAAAAGTCTAACCAGAAACCTGTATGCAAGACTTGCAAGAAGCGCCATTATGGGAAGTGCAGATTCGAACCAAAATCCCAATCACG
The DNA here is from genome assembly GCA_030545235.1 of Helianthus tuberosus. Lineage (NCBI taxonomy): Eukaryota > Viridiplantae > Streptophyta > Magnoliopsida > Asterales > Asteraceae > Helianthus > Helianthus tuberosus. The sequence continues at coordinate 188,003,434 of CM060447.1, forward strand.
GTCATTGACTTGTGGGATCTGCAAATCGAGGGAACATAAGACGTTGGACTGCAAGGACATGGGGAATGCAGTCTGCTTCGGCTGTAATGAGAAGGGCCACATCAAGACCACGTGCCCTAAATATGTCAAAGGAAAGGCGGCCAAGGAAGTAAAGCCTAAGATTGAAAGCGCCTAAAATGCCTGAACTAGTTCATAAATAATGGCATCAGGTACATTCCTTAACACTTGTCAGTAATATGAATGCTAAGAGTTTTTATTTTGATTCAAATACCAATAAATCCTTCATAAACTAAGCTTAGCGAACTTTTATATTATGCACGAGGTAGAACCTACTAATGAAACCTCTGAGTCTGTTTCTTTTCTCAAGCATTGATCTCTCTGAAAAATCTAAGAATACTCCTTCTTCGAATAGAGTACAACAAATTATGTTATTTTAATTATTTCCTTATTGATTTTATCAATTGCGAATGCCAAACTATGTTTGATAAAAGTACCATATGAGGATTGGCGTATCCTAGTGTGTCCCATAGATTGCTTCCATGCCTGATCAGTATGGAGGTTTAATGCATGGAACCCTGAGATATCCCAATGGTCATATTGTACTAAAGTCGACTAGTAATGTTCAAGGAAGATATCCAATATGAAAATGTCCTTATAAGTATCTCTACTTAGGACATCCTTGCATTGTAAAGAGAATGTGTCATTTATCTTACACCAACATCTATAGATGAATCGAAGCCTGAGAATACAGACACCTCTGACATCTCTGTGTGTCATAATTATCTTCTCCTAAGATTACCCTGTTTACCTCTTGTGAGGCAAGTAGAGTTAAGATTAACGTCCCTCTGTGGGCTGGAGTATTGTGAAAACTCCATGTTAATTATAGAATGACCGAAACCCTGATTAAGTAAACTTTAAGATATAGATTCAAATAGTCTAACTCAGTATCCGGAGAATTCGGTATAGTTAAATATAAAAGACGGTTCATTTTGCTTATGCATTGTACCGCAACCCTGCTTAGGCAACAATTAAGAATCGCTATTACCTGCCCAGGATCGTCGATACATTCGACAAACTGTAAGAATAAACTATTTCGTAACATTAGCTAAGCAGTGGTTGGAATAACCATCTCACCTTAAAAATAAAGCTTTCTATAATAATGGATATATAAGAAATCAATAAATAGGGAAACCTTGGGAAATATTGGGGATCAATAAATATATATATTTGGGGATCAATAAATATATATATTTTCCTCAAAAATATACATACTTAATATCAATTTTTATCTTGAAGAAATCATCATTTCTTAACTTGAATTTTACATAAAAATTAGGGAAACCTTGGGAAATATTTTTGGGTAAATTTTTAGGGAATAAGTTTCACCAAAACTTATATTTTTCTAAGTGTCAAAATTTTATAGAAATTTTGACATGGTTTCCCCTAAAAATGGAGGATTCCTGTGTTTTCAAAACATGTGTTTATTTTCCTTTAAAATCATCATCAATCATCAATAACACAATCAAGACTTACCATAAGCCAAGATCATGTAAATCACACTACACAATGAACTTGAAGTTTTTGTAAAAACTTGTAGTAACTTACCATGTTATTTAGTAGGTTTAGTTACCCTTAAAAACATATTTATTTGTTTGTAAATCACATTATTAAAAGATTTGGTCATTTACAACTTGTAAGATAATTTTTTTAAAAATATTTCTTTTGTATTTCTCTTGTTACAAACATGTTTCTAGTCTTGTTTAGACAATAAAAATATGATTAGTTTACTTAGAAACCATGACTTTGTAAATCTTGTAAATAAACTTGGTTTCTTGGGAAAATTATTCTTGTAATCATCTATTTACAAGATTTGTATTTTGTTTAAATCATCTTTACATATGAAAACCAATTTCATCATTCAAGGAGCTTACTACTAGCACAAGGGCTAGGGAAGAACTCAAGAAGTTGAGGATGGCAAATGTGATGGTTAAAAGCAATCGGGAGAGGTCCTTGAAGTTCCAAGACCACCAAGCTTTCTTGAAGACCTTCTCGTAACCTTAGAATGCTTGGAAGATGATTGAAAGTGGATGATATATGTTGGGTGTGGGTGAGCAGAGAATAAGGGGGAGAAGAAGGAGGTTGATGAAGGTGAAGTGTGGGTGTGAGAATGAGGGCTTATGTCTTCTTATAGCCATGCCATATCTTCACAAGATCTTCACAAGATTACATAATATCTATTGAGATCTTATAATATCTAAATGAATCCAAGGAGATCAAGAAAGATCATGTAGGATTTTGGCAAGATTTTGGTGGGGTCACCCCATTGTGACCGTCCACAATATAGGGGGTAATGTGTAAACTTGAATCATGTAATTAGATTATAATTCAAATCCAAATGTATTTGTAGGATCGTGTACTGACCCGAACGAGTCGTTTAGAGAAGTTTTTATCAGTTTCAGTGGCGGAAACAAAGAAACTGACTTCGAAACAGCTAGCAATTCACTTTAAACACGTTTCTGATTGATATTACAGCTTGTACAATCACTGGATAAACCGGCAGCACTTCGGTATCCAAAAGCACAAAAGTTACAAATGAGATAGCTTGAAGAACTATATATAGGCCCTATGGTTTAGCTTTAAAGTGACAAGATTTAGTTCAAGCTAAACCTCCTTGGTTGCTTTAGCTTGAAACTGACCTACTCTCTTTCAAGCGAAACCTGTTCATTCAAGCTAAACCACTATATCTTGAACTACGTGCACTAATCTAACATTCTACGCACTAGACTCGATACAAGACGAATACGACAGATGAATGCACCAAGAGACTCCCCCTCAGATGTTGACGAGTCTTAAGTGTCGAGTCTTCGCATCTTCAGTCTTTATCAGTCCTCTCGAACTCTTTGAAGTGTCTGACGTTGTAAGAATCCTCAAATCTTCTCTCTTCTCTTTTCATCATCAACAGACTCTCCACGAACAATCTCTACTCGGATGTCTTCAGACTCCCCCTTTCGATATGCTGGGATCGTAGTCTGGCATGTTGAAATCACAAAGTCTTCAGGTATCGGAACCTGGCACTCTATCTTCAGGTTCAAGATCGAAACCTGGCTACACCTGCACATTCTTAACCCAGAAATAAATTTCACAAATTTAACAAATTTATAAATCCAGATTCTCTCTCAAATTAAACCAGAATGATTTATCAATGATAAATTCTGATGAACCATTTGCAAAAATTAATCATTTTTCTTTTCAAAACACATTCTCCCAAACCATTTGTTCATCATGTCTAGCACTTGGAATTTTGAAAATCAGCTCTCCAATACCAGTTGTCGAAAATCTTTTTGGATTTTTCAAAATTTATGCTAAAACACACTAAAAATCTTTTTGGAATTTATGAATATAAAGAAATGAAATGCAGTAAAGAAATATTTACAACAATATTTTTGTGAGTTTGTGCAAGAGGATCATATTAGTTTTTGACAAGTCACTAGTACCGTTGAGCTTAGTTACACATTAAGAATTAAACAATTCACTTAGATTACCGAGATACTGATCCACTTAAATTCTCACACAAATTTCAACTGATTCAGGATATGAGTTAGGTGTTTTAAGAACTTAAACTCATTCATGTGTCCCACCTCTTGAATATACTCCCGTATCCAGATCCCAATATTCAGTCTTACAGGTGAGTATACCACAGATGATATCTGTAAGGGGTTAAATTGCGAGGGCCGTGAGAGCTCAGGTCGATACTCCCGTATACGCAGAGAGATGACGGCTTCGACTTTTGGTGGGTCCCCTTTAGAGGATCTTTTCTTCAACAGCAATGATTATCAATTTTATTGTTTCATCAATTTGCTAAGGGCGAGCTTATATTTCAAAGCATATGCAGAAAGTATTATGCGGGGACTAGGTCAGAAATTTCTTTCAGCAGAAGTCCCGGGATAATACCCCAGATATCACTGAGCATAAAGACCTAGTATCTCAGAAAGAGGGACCTTTCAAACGAGATTTCAGGGGTTACCTATATATCCAAGTAGTGTTCCCCACGAAATAAGCAAGTTTGAATTTATGTTTATATCCCGAAAAAGTTTACTAAATGTATGAAAACCTATCGGCATATCATCAGTGAGACTGTTTAACACTATTTAAACATTACATTTCTTTAGCATACTGTAACTGTCTACTGATGTACTATCATTTCCTCTTCTTTGACACCAAAACTCATTTTTCATTTTATCATGTTTTTCACTTTTTCAAATTTTCTAATGTTTTTGGATTTTCTGAAAAAAAAATTACTCCCCCTAAAATGCAAACACATTTAAAGGAAATTTTAAAACAAACTGTACAAACAACTTGACAACCGATATCAAATTGCATCAATTCGCCATCCTCTAGGCATAAACAATCAGAACTCCCCCTTACACAAAACTATTTTCTCATTATGATTTCAAAACACTTAAGTTTGTTTTAACCAAAATGATTTTTTCGGAAAATAAGTTTTGTTGATTTTCAAACCACTTGTAGGTTAGGGGTTTGGTTCATCATATTGTCCATTCAATCACGTGTATGAGGATTACATCAATTTCAAACTAATGACCTTGAGTAATCACTTTGTCAAAAACAACCTCTTATCACTTATAAGTATATCCAAAACATCTAATCACATGTAGGAATAAATCATCTACCTAAACCATTTTACCAATCAATATGCCGATTCCTGCTTCACACTTACCTACCTGGAAGCTCCGGCAAAGTCCATCACCTGTAAAAACTAAACACATTTAAAATTTTTCACAAAATCTATCATAACAAGAATGATGCCGATTCCTGATCCACGATTACAAACTTGGGATCTCCGGCAAGTCACGTTTTTCTAATGAAAGAAAATGTCCACCCAAGCCTGACCAGCCTTGGGTGATTTCAACTCTGAAGCAGTTGGAGTGTAAGTTGCTTTCTTTGTAGCATAAAACTCCTTTACCCCTTTAACTTTCCCATCGATCATTTTCCAAAAATTTTCTTAACATTCCCATTAAATGCTTTCTCGACGTCAAATTCTTTCTTCTCAGAATAGAATTGATTCGAGATCTCAACCTTTCCAACCTTCGATTTAAAATTCTCAGCTCTCAATGGTGGAAAATGAACATCATCCATTAGAGGCACTGAGTTTTCACCCTTTTTAACAACTTGTGGCTCCTCTGACTTTGTGGAATCAGATTCATTGCCAGATTTTACCTCTGATTTCTTAACAACCCAAGTTTGGTTGTCAAGATTTCCCCTTTTCTTGTAAAACCTTTTCGAACACTCACCAACTTCATATGTAGAGTTTTTAAACACTTTAAATTTTTCTGTTGGTGGTTCGGTTTTATCAACAACAACTTCTTTTAGTTTTCCAGAAACTCCCTGTTTTGTATTGGTCGTTTTTGGGCAGTTCCATGCAATGTGACCAACTTCATTACATCTGTAACAGGTTCTTGTTTTTTCCTTTGATAAGCCCCATTCTTCATCTTTTCATCCAGAAACTCCTGGTTTGACTGTTTCCAGAATGAGCTCTTTGCTTCTTCTTCATGGCTAGTTCCTGCAACATATGTCATTTTTGATTTAAAATCTCGAACATATTTTTCATTTTTATAGTTTTTAGGTGGAATAAAACCTAATCCTTTCTTTTTGTAGCTACCATTATGGTTTGGTTTCTTTTGAAAACCAGAACCAGAATTGTAACTCTTTTTCTTGTTTAAACGCTGTTGAAATCTTGAAGTGTACTTTTTAGGTTTTTCAGAAAGAAATCTTTTATTTCAGAAATATTAATTTCTGTCATTTTGAAAACCTTTTTGATCATGTCAAAACGAACACTTCTTATTGGAAACTCTTTATCAAAATATAATTTGTCAGAATCATTCAAAGTGTATACAACTTCAAATGTTTCGTCATTCAAATTAGATTTTGACAACAAAAATTCTTTACTATAAACCCGTTTTCCCGATGATTTTGAACTCTTTTCGGACGAACTCGAACTCCTGACAGACTGACACGAACTTTCGGACTCGGATTTCGACTCTAACTCCTCATCCCTATCCAACACCTGATCGACCATTCTTTTTATTAATTCGGACTCATGATCTGTGTCGGACGCTGTGAACGTGACATCAATGTTGTCTGGTAACACATCGGTTAACTCGGACTCTAACTTTAGATTGACTGCCTTTTGGACATGTTCCTCATTCGGTTTTCTAGGCGAATATCCTTCCCAAATTGGAGGCGGACACTTATTATAACAGACACTCTGTTTCTTACCAGTATCCGTTTTCTTCTTTGACTTCTTGTCTTCGTCTTTAAATGCCTCAAAACCTTCAACCGTTGGATAAATTCTATCAATTATGTAATCACAACTTGTATAACTTCGCAGCAATCTTCTGATTCTTTCATTCTCAGCTTTCTCAGTTTCCATCTCTTGCTTCCATTTTGCACATTCTTCAATGTAAAAGTTTATCTCTTTCTGCTTTGACATCATGGTAGCATTCAACATCTTCAAAGCTTTCTCTCTTTCAGAGTTAGTCTTTTCCAGACTATTCACAGTTCTGTTCAATACATCATATGACTCTTTCAAATTTTTTACATCAAACAACAACTTTTCATTCAACTTTTCTAACTCACTAAACCTCTTATCTTTTTCTATACATTGTTTACATGACTCTAAACAAGTAAGACAGGGTTTTGTGACTTCAACAATCTTTTCGATTTCCACCATCTTCTCAACTTCCACTATTTTCTCCACTTCAACTACCTTCTCAATCACTTTGACTTCTTTCAATTCTTTTGCAGCTTTCCTCACTTTAAGTTTCTTCAATTTATCTGCAAAATAAATTTCAAAATTGTCAGAAGATAAATGAGATTTTCCAATGTTTATCTGTTCAACTTCTTCATCATCATCACTAGTATCTGTTGAACTGTTTTTAGAAGAAACAGATTCTTCATCTTCACTTTTCTCATCATCAGATAATACAGCCATCCATTCCTTTATCAACTCTGGCTTTTGCACAATCTGAGCAATAAAAGCTTTAACATTAGGATCAGCTGGAATGTACTTATCCCAGTTAAAACCTTCAGCCACTTTCTCATCATCTTGATCAATAATCCCATAGTAAGCTCTCTTGTTTGCATCTTCGATCATTTTCCCATGTGCCGTTTGTGAATCTTTTTGTTGATGTGGTTGATGAGTGATTTGTTGATATATAGACTTCTTATAATAATCATCTTTTCCAAAAGGATCCTTTGCTCCTCTTGGCTCCTGATTCTTGCACTCTCTTTTAAAATGGCCTTTCTCCCTGCAACGAAAACATACAACTTTAGATGTATTAAAACCTAAATTAGAAAGATTTGCATCCAAGAAATCACTTCTTCCTATAATCATTCTAAATTTTTCTGCTCTCCTTAAAATACTAGCTAAAGCCCATTTAATATCCATAAGCTCCAATTCCTCTGCATCAATTTGGTCATAATCTTCCTTTGTTAGCATCGGGTTACCAATCTTTCCGGCAATCAACCCTTCATAAGATTCTAATGCAGTGACCAGTAATCCCATATGACTTTTCACAACTTCTTCAGAATAATTTTGTCCATTTTGAAGATGTAAAGCCACATTACACTGAATCAGATGCCCATTACCAACACTCGCACTTTGAACACTTGGAGGATTAACACTTGAAAATCCACTAGTGTTAACTGAACTTTGATTGCCTGTTCCAGATTGATTTCCTGCACTAAACGCAGTTTGAATCTTTGAACTTGCTTCAGCAGTTTGAATATTTCCTTTGTAGTACAGTTTGACATCTTGCTGATTGCTTGAGTTATTCATTCTGCCAATTTTCTGCTGTTCAAGATCCTGTGCCTCCAGCTTTTCAATAAACCGAGCAATTGATAATCTGCTAAACTGTCCAGATTTTTTCAGAATCATCAGATATGTACCCCATTCGTTTTGTGGTAATGCATCAGCAAGCTTTTCTACCCATTCTGCTGGAGTTTTTGTAATCTTCAACTGTGACATGGTGCGTACAAGATGATAATATCTCTCAATGAGAGTCTTTGTTGTTTCACCAGGCATACAAGTAAACAATTCAAACTCCTTTTTCAACAAAGCTGCTTTACTCTGTAGCATTTCTATACTTCCTTCAAATTTCTTTTTAAGAGCTTCCCAGATAGAATAAGCACTGTCATCATGTTGAAGCAACACAAATATATCCTCTTTAACAGCTTGTTGTAATAGATTGATCATCATTTTATCTCCTTTATAACTTTCTCTTTCTTGCTCTGTGAATTCTGAAATGATTTTATCAACTCCCACTGAGCTTTGTGGCCTCTCATATTCAGTTTCAATGCTTTCCCAAGCTTTTAAATGGTTCGCTTGAACCCAATTCTCGAAACGTTTCTTCCATCCATGATAGTCTTTAATTCCCATAAGTTTCGGGGGTTTTTGCATTGTTCCGGTTTCATTCTCCATGTTCATGTTCTTAGCAATGTCAGCCGGAGTAGTCGGGGTTGAAGCAAATGCGTTGTAGAATTCAGAATCCATGTTTCGGCAACACGTTTTTTTTTAAACACAACACTTTCAAGCGAAACCTGACAGAATGTTCAAGCTAAACCTGATGGAATGTTCAAGCTAAACCTGATGGAATGTTCAAGGGAAACCTGATGGAATGTTCAAGCTAAACCTGATGGAATGTTCAAGCTAAACCTCAAATTTCAAGCAAACTTAGAACAGTTTGAAGCGAAACCTCCAATGATTGTTCAAGCTAAACCACAACCGAAGCCCATTTTATCTATTTTTACTTTGAATTTAGCTATGAAACTTTCAAGGGTTTATCAAAATGCAGTTTTGTATAATCTGTGAAAAAATGATCCAATTTTAACCGTAAAAACTTGTAGATTCTGAAAAGAAGGGGTAGAAAACAAGAATTTCTTGCTGAATCGGTAAGAACTCCTCCTCCTGAGCTCTGATACCACTTGTAGGATCGTGTACTGACCCGAACGAGTCGTTCAGAGAAGTTTTTATCAGTTTCAGTGGCGGAAACAAAGAAACTGACTTCGAAACAACTAGCAATTCACTTTAAACACGTTTCTGATTGATATTACAGCTTGTACAATCACTGGATAAACCGGCAGCACTTCGGTATCCAAAAGCACAAAAGTTACAAATGAGATAGCTTGAAGAACTATATATAGGCCCTATGGTTTAGCTTGAAAGTGACAAGATTCAGTTCAAGCTAAACCTCCTTGGTTGCTTTAGCTTGAAACTGACCTACTCTCTTTCAAGTGAAACCTGTTCATTCAAGCTAAACCACTATATCTTGAACTACATGCACTAATCTAACATTCTACGCACTAGACTCGATACAAGACGAAGACGACAGATGAATGCACCAACAGTATTGTTACAAGTGTTAGTTATTAGATAATTTAGTGGGTGTTTAAGGTGTTCGGGGATCATGACTAGCTCAGAAACATTAAAACAATGCTTCTAGTAATATTTTGGTGTTTCGGGTAATGTCTGGTTGTTCGGTTAGATACCGGTTCGTTAAAGTGCCAAATTGCACTGTTTAGTGTCCTTTAAGTATCCTTTTGTGACCCTTCCAATTCCCGACACTTAGGAGGATATTCTGGATAATAAAACATGAATTATGCATGATATTTATGTGTTAAAAAAACTGATTATAGTTGATTTGTGCAGAATTCTGTATTTAAAGTGCGTTTCGGGTGCTTTTTAGTGCATATTCTAGCTTCCGGACAGTCTATATGTTAACCCTTGTATACATTCTTGGGTTTCAATGTATTTTAGACTTTGGACCTACCCCTAGGCCTCAATTCTATTGTCTAACTGCTTTCTGCAGAATTGTTGACACAATGTGTCTTACCGGTGAGTTTACTAGTATTTATGACGCAACGCTATCATTAATGCATAAAGCAATATTTGTAGTATAAAATGTGCATGAATTCACAAGTGTAGTATATAATCAGACAATGTTGACATTTAAGCACATAATTGCAGTTATCAAGTATTAATTAAATTGTACGGAAATTACCGGTTTTGTGCCAGTTATCACAGTCTCCCCCCATTAAAAGAATTCCGTCCCGAAATTCAGGCTGATCCATCTCTAGCAGGAGTTTTCTTGAACAGGTGGGGGTACTTTTCTTTAAACTGGTCTTTACGTTCCTACGTGTACTCGGGTCCGTGCTTAGAGTTCCAACGTACTTTGACAAGTTTGACACTACTCCTTCGGGTCTTGTTGACTTTCCAGTCTGTAACCTCAACGGGTTGTTCTGTAAATCGGAGGGTGTCGTCAATATGCACTTCATCCGCAGGGATGATTAGTGTTTCTTGGGTTGGACTCTTCTTGAGGTTGGATACGTGAAACGTATCATGTACTCCATTAAGTTCTTCCGGTAATTCCAACTTGTAAGCCACGGTACCAATTCTTTCCAAGATCTTCAATGGTCCGATGTATCGGGGATTCAGCTTCCCACGTTTTCCGAATCTTACTACGCCCTTCCAAGGTGAGACCTTTAACAAAACTTTGTGTCCCACCTTGAATTCTAATGGTTTTTATCTTCGATCAGCGTAGCTCTTTTGTCGATCTCGAGCCGCCTTAATGCGCTCTCGGATCTGCATGATTTTGTCAGTTGTCTCTTGTACAAGTTTAGGACCAACCATTCGTTTGTCTCCAGCGTCTGCCCAACATAATGGCGAGCGGCACTTGCGGCCATACAGAGCTTCGAACGGTGCGGCTTTTATGCTCGTATGATAACTGTTATTGTAGGAAAACTCAACTAAAGGTATGTGAGTATCCCAGCTGCCGCCTAGGTCCATAACACATGCACGAAGCATATCTTCCAGCGTTTGTATGGTTCGTTCACTCTGGCCGTCTGTTTGCGGATGGAAGGCCGTGCTTAGATCTAATTGAGATCCAAAGGCTTCATGAAAGGATTGATAGATCCTTGAGACAAAACGTCCATCTCTGTCTGAAATAATTGAGATAGGCACTCCATGACGTGCCACGATTTCTTTTAAGTACAACTCAGCAAGCTTTCCAGTGCTATCATTCTCTCGGATCGGTAGGAAATGCGTAGACTTTGTTAACTGATCGACTATCACCCATATCATATCGTGCCCCCTAGGGGTCCTGGGTAATTTCGTTATGAAGTCCATCAAGATTTGCTCCCACTTCCACATGGGTATCTCTGGTTGTTGCAGTAGGCCAGACGGTTTCTGATATTCAGCCTTAACCTTAGCACAGGTTAGGCATTTTCCAACATAGATAGCAACATCGCTTTTAAGCCTCGGCCACCAATAGTAGTCTTTCAAGTCTTGATACATTTTGTCCGATCCTGGATGGATCGAGTATCTTGACTTGTGAGCTTCATTAAGGATGACTTCTCGAATATCGCCATAGATGGGAACCCAAATACGCCCCTTAAAGTATAAGGTTCCCTCTTTGTTTGGCACCAAATTTTTCAGCATACCTCGGAGGTATTCAGCTCTACGATTCTCCCCTTTCAGGGCTTCCTGTTGTGCGTCATGAATGCGTGCAGTGAGGTTCGTTTGAATAGTCATTTCCAATGCTCGAACTCTTAGGGTCTTAACCCTTTCTTTTCGGCTTAACGCGCCTGCTACAACATTCTCCTTTCCAGGTTGGTACTTAATCTCACAGTCATAATCGTTCAGCAACTCAACCCATCGTCGCTGACGCATGTTTAATTCCTTCTGAACAAATAAGTCATCAATCCTTGGTAGTGGGTACCGATTCTTGATTGTGAGCTTGTTCAACTCTCTATAGTCGATACACATCCGTAGTGTTCCATCCTTCTTCTTCACGAACAATACTGGAGCTCCCCAAGGCGAGAAGCTTGGCCTTATGAATCCTTTATCCAACAACTCCTGGAGTTGTGTAGATAATTCTTGCATCTCGGATGGTGCAAGCCAATTGGGTGCCTTGGCTATAGGAGCGGCTCCTGGAACCAAGTCTATATGGAATTCGACTTGTCGTTGCGGAGGTAGTCCTGGCAGATCTTCGGGGAAAACATCAGGGAATTCCTTCACCACAGGAATGTCTTCAAGTTTCGGCTGCTCAGACTTCTTATCTACAACGTGTGCTAGGAAAGCAACACATCCTTTCCTTAAGCACTTATGTGCCTTCATACAACTGATGATTCGCAGAGGTGCGTCTCGTTTTTCTCCATGCACGATGAGAGTTTCATCATTCGCCAGAGGAATGCGATTGATTTTCTCGTGACAAACAACTTCAGCTTTGTTCTTGGACAACCAGTCCATTCCGACCACTACGTCGAAGCTACCTAATTTGATAGGTAAGAGGTCGATGCTAAATCTTCGCTTACCAAGTTCTAATGTGCCACCCCTAATAACTTCGCTTGATTCAACAAGTTTACCATTGGCTAGTTCTACGGAATAAGGAGTATCTAATCTACTAGATTCTATTCCAAGCATACGTTTAAATTCCACAGACATGAAGCTATAATCGGCACCAGTGTCAAATAATATGGATGCAAAGTGATTGTTAAGGAGAAACGTACCGGTGACCACATTAGGGTCCTCACTTGCGTTCCTTGCTCCAATCACAAATGCTCGAGCCTGAGCATTGTTTCCCCTTGGTTCTGCCCAGTTCCACAACCAAATTATCCTTGGTTCTGCCCAGTTCCATTACCATTCCGGTTACCATTGCCGTTTCCACCACCATTTCTATTACGAGCACCGTTGCGGTTTCCATTCCCGTTCCTTCCTTTTCCCCAACAATCCTCAGTATGGTGATGTCACACCCCGATATTTCCACGTATTACCGGTGTGCCCGGTGGGGAGTATCGTGACGTAGTTGATATCATCATAGTCAAACAACACAAATTATAAATGCACAGCGGAAGCAAAAGGTATGAATCACGTTACAAACCGAATAAATAGTAATATCAAAGTATTACAACGGACTGTAAAGGGTTCACAGACGGATCAAAAGATAAATAAGATCATTGTTCAACAGACTTTAACATCTAGAGCTTGCAAGACTTGATTATTGATGCCTGGAGTAGCCAGCCTATTTCGTATAGTACCTGCACTTAACCTTTTTGGGAAAATACGTCAGTTTACACTGGTAAATACAATTAACTGACACATTTTGAAAAGAGTTTAAAAAATTAGTTTGAATGCACATGGCACCAAAAATATCTTTTATAACTTGGGATAATTATTTAAAAATAAACTTGTATACAGTTTTACATGTTTGTCGTCCATTTAGGACCCGGTTAGAAGAGCCGGTTTAACAAGATTAATAGACACACCACTTGGTATAATACCCACAAGAAGATACCCTTCTTGTGGACTACCTTTTTACATACGCAGCTATCAGGTGTATGCCTACACCTCGTGCTTAAGTCGTGGCCATTTCTAATGAATGAGCCGAGGATATCCAGGACACGGTCATTAACCCCGACCAAGCAAACAAAACAAAACGGAATAAAACGGGTTATGCATCTTTTTAATCAATATCTGATTGTACGACTTGATACCCGACCAAGCGGTATTATTATAATACCGTACCCCAAGCCCGTATAGGGAAAATAAGTTAAAAGTATTTACCTGAGCAAAGTATAAATCACAACAGCAAGTGCACGTAGCTTTTACTGGGCTCCTAATCTGGAAAGAAGGTTTTAATAACCTATTAGATTCCTAACGGGTCTTAATTTAGCCTAAACTTAGACCGGTTAGTTTTAAAGAAAGGTATACGGTTCAAAACGCAAGATTAAGCGAAGACCGGATTAGAATGTGATTTAGTCCCGAAAAGTTTGAAGATTTGTATAATATGGGTAAACTAAACACATTCTGGATTTTGAGGTGATAATGCTAAGGTTTGACCCGTTTCGGTCAATTTATGCAAACTAGTTACATAAACCGAACCGGAAGCGAATAACGCATAACGGGTAACCAAATGAGTCATGAACAAGTTTCCTAAGTTAATATGCTTTAATTATGTTGTGATATCAGCAGGATACCTTCCATTATGCCCAAGACGAGTTTAATCTCAAATTAAGCCCCGTAGGGGTATTTTGGTCATTTTAGAGATTATAAAAGAGATTAAATATAATTCTGAGATTCGGGTCTGAAATAATCAGTAAAAATATTTAATTTAATAGGTTATATCAGTTGGTGAAAGGTCTTATATGACAAGAATGGTTTTAATCCATACTAGGTGTTTAATACGCGTAAAAAGTCGTTTTAAGCGATTTCCAGGATATAACAGGAAATCTGAGTTTTCTGATCAGGTTATAAAGTTCAAAATACTTCATTTATCATATAAAATCAGTAGCAAAAGATTTGGTATCAAATTGTTATGTAAAACTCATCTTATACGCAAATAGGGTATAATCGGTAATAACCGAATCAAGGCAATAACCCTAGGTTATGATCAGTTTAAAAATAATTAAAAATCTTCAAAAATCCCAAAATATTATATTACATCGTGGGTAAAAGGTTTGGTGTCAAAAATTATGTTTAGATAGGCTTTATGCTAATTACGTCGTTTAATTTATAAAAAGCTTTCTAATTACGCTATTGAGCATAACTCCTAATCTAGACCTCCAATTGATGTGAAATTTTAGGGACATGTTTATAAATCAGTAACAAAGATTATTGTCCTCTCACATTTCCAAAAATCTTGTTTTATGGTCAAAAGGGCATATTGGTCAACATTAGGCATTTAACGGAAACATCGGACAATCAACGAGTCAAGTAGTATAATCGCAGAGGGTTATACTATCATACAAGCTGGTCCTAAAGAAGCTCTAATGCATTTCTAAATCATGTTAATATGGGTCAGAACTGAAAGTCAAAGAAATTGTCAATTTATGCGACTTTCGGTTTCGAACCGGTCCTAAACTGAAAATTGTCGGGTCGGACATGCTTAGACATGTTCTTGCATTGATTACCAAGTTATATGAGTGGTAAAACAGGTTACACATCTTCTACATTGCTAATTATGTGTTAATTCAAAATTTAAGTTTCTATTGACTTTTTATAACTAACTTTGACCCGACAAACGACTTAGTTAAAGTAGGAATCAGAGGGTGCCCTTTTAAGGGTTTAATGCCCACATGATTACCAACTTATAACTACATTCAATTTGACTAATCACTGGACCATTAGTGATTAATCGTTAAGTCAAACCATAATTACGACGGTTTGACTTTAAGCTAATAAACTAAGTAAAACATGATTAAGGAAAGTTAAGGAAGCTTACCAAGGTCCTAATTACGACTAGAGATGCTTAGGGACTGATCTTGAGCTCCAGGAATGAAGTTATGAATGTTTCCAAGTGCAAGTGCTGAAAGTTGAAACAATGGTTCCTTATATAGTGAGTTTAATCTCACTAGATCATGCCAAGCAAGTCTATAAGTGATCTTTGATGCATCTTAAGTGTCCCTATACTCTAAAAACCAGTTGGGGCTGCCCAAGGTATTGAAAACTAGCAATATAAGTCGGTTAAATGGGCTAAACAGCCACCTGTCAGTGTTTTCTGGTTCTGGGCGGCTGAGGCGGCCCGCGTAAGAGGTCAGCCTACTCTTACGTGGCCCGTGTGAGGCTCGGGTTCAGGTTAAACATGTTTCAACTATTTGCATTTTAGCCCCCGGTCCTTTTAAAAGTTGTTTTAACTTCTTGTTTTGCACTTTGAGCCCTCTAAATTGATTTCTAAGGGCCTTAAGACATAACCAAACTTTGTGAATCCCTTGGTCACTTTATGGTTACCCGAAAAGTCATAAATTTCAACGTTGACGCTTTTAACCCCTCGTATACGAATTTTATCATAACTTTCTCATACGATAACGAAACTTGGTGAAATTTTTATCATGCATTCTAGTGAGCATAATTAATCGTTACAAAGCTTCGGGTTTGCTAAAAGGTCACTCAGAGGTATACTTTGAACATGTTGACACATTTAACCTCTGTAGTTTGTAATCTCTCACTTTCTTTCACAATTAGCTTCGTATGATCCATGATTCATTCATTTAAGGGTATAAACATCATGTAGGGTTACTGTAAAGTATATTTATCCATTGTTGAGATTTTGAACCCTTATATTCACATACTTTCCTTATTTGTCAACTTTAGTCCTTCTAAAGTAATCCTTTACACGTTTAAAGTTCATGACACGTGTCGATATTATATTGGACATGAAATTACGAGGTGTTACATCCTCACCCCTTAAAATAAATCTCGACCTCGAGATTTACTGAAATAAATGAGGGTATTTTTCTTTCATTGTGGACTCTACCTCCCACGTGTACTCGGGACCTCTATGGGCATCCCATTTTACTTTTACGATCGGTACATGCTTCCTTCAAAGCTTCTTAACCCGTCGATCCTCGATCGACACAGGTTTTTCAACAAACTTCAAGCTCTCTTCTATGTGCACATCTGTATGTGGTATGACTAGTGATTCATCAGCTAGACACTTCTTCCGATTGCAGATATGGAATACATTGTGAATACCACTGAGCTCTTCAGGTAAGTTTAACTTATAAGCAACTGATCCGACACATTCGATGATCTCGAATGGTCCTATGTATCTCGGGCTTAACTTGCCTTTCTTACCAAAACGCATTACCCCTTTCCAGGGTGATACTTTAAGTAGAACTTTATCACCAACCTCAAACTTTAGAGGTTTACGCCTTAAGTCCGCGTAGCTTTTCTGCCTATCCCTGGTAGCTTTGAGACGATCGCTTATTTGCACAATCTTATCTGTCGTCTCCAGGACTATTTCAGGTCCTGTCAGTTGGACATCTCCAACTTCCGCCCAACATACGTGTGTTCTGCACTTTCTACCGTACAAGGCCTTGAAAGGTGCAGCCTTAATGCTCGTATGGTAGCTATTGTAATAGGAGAACTCGATTAATGGCAGGTGGTTATCCCAACTACCACCTAAGTCAATTACACATGTACGAAGCATGTCTTCCAAAATTTTGGATTGTACGCTCACTCTGCCCGTCCGTCTGAGGATGGTAAGTCGTACTAAAATTTAAGCGCGTGCCCAAAGATTGTTGGAAAATTTTCCAAAAATGTGATGTGTATCTAGTATCTCTGTCAGAGATAATAGACACTGGCACGCCATGCAGAGATACAATCTTATCTACGTACAATTGGGCTAACATGTCGGAGCTAAAAGTCTCCTTAATGGGTAGGAAATGTGCTGACTTAGTCAGTCTGTCAATTATCACCCATATAGTATCATTTTCTTTCTTTGTCTTTGGCAACTTGTTGATGAAATCCAGTGTCACCATCTCCCACTTCCATGTGGGAAGTTCAGGCTGTTGTAGCAAACCTGACGGCTTCTGGTGTTCAGCTTTGACTTGTGCACACGTCAAACATTTAGCTACATAGGCAGCTATAGACTTCTTCAAGCCTATCCACCAAAAATTTGCTTTTAGATCCTGGTACATCTTGTCAGATCCAGGATGAACGGAGTATTTAGAACTGTGGGCTTCCTGGAGGATAACATCCCGAAGTCCTCCATAAACTGGAACCCAAATTCGTCCATTTAATCTCAGGATTCCATCCTTGCCATAGGATAACTGTTCTTCAGTTACTCCTAGCTTTTCATCAGGGTAGTTAGCTTCTAGTACAGCTTCCTTCTGCGCAGCTAACAACATTTCATTCAAACTATTCTTTATCTCAATGCTCTTGGCATTGATTGTTATAGGCTTCACTCTTTCCTTTCGACTTAAGGCATCGGCGACTACATTCGCCTTGCCAGGATGGTATTTTATTTCACAATCATAATCATTCAATGTTTCCATCCAATGTCGATGCCTCATGTTCAAGTCCTTCTGGTTGAACAGATGTTGAAGGCTCTTGTGATCAGAATAGATCACACACTTGGTTCCATACAAGTAGTGCCTCCAAAGTTTTTGTGCAAACACAACGGCACCCAACTCCAAGTCATGGGTGGTGTAGTTCTTTTCGTGCACTTTTAACTGTCGGGAAGCACATGCAATAACTTTTCCCGTTTGCATAAGCACACATCCCATACCGGTGTGTGATGCATCACAGTATACCACGAATTCTTCAATCCCTTCAGGCAATGTCAACACTGGTGCATTGCTTAGCTTCTGCTTAAGGATATCAAAGGATTCTTGTTGTTTCGGTCCCCAGTTGAACTTAATATTCTTCCTAGTCAAGGAAGTTAGGGGTGCAGCAATCCTTGAAAATTTTTCAATAAAACGCCTGTAATATCCTGCCAATCCCAAGAAACTGCGAATCTCTGTGGGCGTCTTCGGCTCTTGCCAATTCATGACAGCTTCAACCTTAGCGGGACCTACCTGGATTCCGCGTTCACTAACCACATGTCCAAGAAATTGGACTTCACGAAGCCAAAATTCACACTTGGAGAATTTGGCGTAGAGCTTTTCTTGATGAAGCAGTTTCAGAATGCAATGGAGGTGCTTCTCATGGTCAGCTTGACTCTTCGAGTAAATAAGAATATCATCGATGAAGACGATGACAAATTTATCCATGTTGGGCTTGCAGACGCGGTTCATGAGATCCATGAATGCGGCTGGTGCATTAGTGAGTCCAAAAGGCATCACTAAGAACTCGTAGTGACCATACCGAGTCCTAAATGCAGTCTTATGTACATCTTCATCCTTGACCTTCAGTTGATGGTATCCTGACCTTAAGTCGATCTTGGAAAAGTAACTTGCTCCTTGAAGCTGATCGAACAAGTCATCGATCCTGGGCAATGGATACCGATTCTTAATAGTGACCTTGTTAAGTTCACGATAATCGATGCATAGACGCATCGACCCATCCTTTTTCTTCACAAACAGGATTGGTGCTCCCCAAGGAGATGAGCTAGGTCTAATAAATCTTTTGGCTAGCAAATCATCCATTTCATCTCCGTTGGTGCCAATCTGTAAGGCGCTCTTGCAACAGGTGCTGCTCCAGGAATAATGTCAATCCTGAACTCCACTTGCCTATATGGGGGTAAACCAAGAAGTTCTTCAGGGAATACTCCTGGAAATTCAGAGATAATAGGTATGTCTTCGATCTTAGGCTTTGGTTCATCAATAGTTACTTGCGCCATGTAGATAACACAACCCTTCGTCAAACACCTTGATGCCTTGAGCATGGACATTTGCTCAGGCATTCCGTACTTAGTATCTCCTTGGATTGTCAAAGGCTCGCCACGAGGAGTTCTGACAACTACTTGCTTCTTAGCACAAACGATCTGGGCTTTGTTGCGAGACAACCAATCCATGCCTATTACTATATCGAAACCGACTAATTTCAAAGGAAGTAAGGATAACGGAAAAGAGTGGTTCCTAATGGATATGAAACATCCATCTAACACGGTTGAGGCGGTTTCTAAGGTACCATCAGCTAATTCCACCTCATATTTCACACTTAGGGTTTTAACAGGTAATTTCAGCAACTTACAAAACTTATTATCTAGAAATGACTTATCCGCCCCTGAATCAAACAGTACCCTCGCGTAAACATCATTTATAAGAAAGGTACCTGTTATCACGTTATCATCCTGCACTGCCTCCTTAGCATCCATTCCGAATACCCTAGCGTTGGTCCTTTTACCTTCTTCTGGTTTCTTGGAATATTTTGGGCAGTTCGACTTAATGTGCCCTTTCTCATTGCAGTTGTAGCAGGTCGCATCCTTTATCTTCTTGCACTCTATCGTCTTATGTTCCTTGGACTTGCGTATCCCACATGCAAAAGTCCTTGATTGTGTCTGCGAGTTTGATTCCAATCTATACTTTCCAAAGTGATGTTTCTGACAAACTTTGCATCTGGGTTTCTCACCCGACTGTTGGTTACCTTTGTTGAACCCTGAATTCTTCTTGTTCTCATGGTTCCCTTTGTGTTTCTTGTCTGAATGACGTGAGTTATGATCCTCACGCTTTCTCTTACCTTCTTCGGAATTCTTTAGCGATCTCAACCTAACCGCATCTAAGGTAAGAGACAAGGATAGATCAGCTGCTGATCTAAAAGTAGCATGTCTTGAAGCCTTAACACTGGCTTTGATTTCTGGGGCTAAACCCCCAATGAAGCGAGCAATCCTTTTGGGTTCTGGTGTCACAAGGTAAGGAACCAATCTTGACATCGTGTTGAAGCTTGTAAGATAAGCTTGGTAATCTAGGTTTTTCATAACCAACGATAAGAAATTTGACTCAATTCTTTCAACCTCATGCTGAGGGCAGTAATTCTCCTTGATAAGAGCAACAAACTGATCCCATGTCAGATTGTAGAGTGGGATCTTTCCAGCTGCTTGAATGAGAGACTTCCACCATGCTAATGCCTCTCCCTTGAATGATTGAGATACATACTTCACTACATCCCTTTCAGCACAACCGCTGATATTGACCACGGTGTCCATTTCATCTAACCAAGTCATACAGTCAATTGCCCCCTTCTCCCCAGTGAAATCCCGGGGTTTGCAGGAAACAAAGTACTTATAAGTACAAGACTTGGTACGTGGTTTATCATCAAATACTATCCTCTCGGATGGAACACTGTTTTGGTTTGAGGAATATCGATCATCATCTTTCTTTGGCTCATCTTCCTTAGAGGGCGGCTTGCTGTGAGCCTCTGAATGAGTCTTAGGTTTGGAATGCGGTGCGGATAGGGTCCTACTTCGAGTCCCGCTAGATTCATTATACTGCCGCTCTATAGCTTTTGTAACAGCATTATCTATTAATGCTTGCAGTTCTGCACCCGCTATGTTAATTCGGGTATTATCATGATCCTCCCTTGGGTGACTGTTGATCTCATCCGAGTCAGCCATGTAGTTTCAACTGTTACATAAGATATTGACAATAATTTATTTGTGAGTTTATTATGGAATTGTCTTCTATGGCAATTCATTAACCATGGTAAACACATACCATATTTGGTTAATTTGTTAATCATATTTATTTACAATTTTTATTATAACTTATCCTAATTATAAAACAATAATAGTATTATTAATGGCACAAAAGGCCTAGTCGCAAGGACATTCTAAATCATAGGCCATGATTTCAGAGAATCAAAGCATTAAGGTTTGAACATAGTTCTTTACCTTTTTCTGACAGGGAGTCGTAGACTACAATTGTCTTTTGTCTTATTTGACATTTATTATGGCCCGTAGGCACTACATCACCAATGGATGTTTACTATGTGATCATCATAATTGATGATTTAAACCCATGATTTATAGATCATCAGGTTAGGATATGAATCTTTTGAAGAATCCTATTATAAGAATGACGTGTGTGACTTTAACGAATCACGTCTGCCAGGAGCGTTAAGATGTTTTCAGATGTTAACAGGGATTTGAATCTTTTTAAACAGGTCTTACCATCTTGGCCAAGTCTTATAACGACATGCAGGCTAGGTTATACCTTTAAGATTCTTATTTAATATTTAATTAGGCAGATTATTTTAAGAGGAACGATTTTTAATTTATTTATTTCACGTATAACATGTTTATGCATAAAATGACAAAAATGAAATTTTTAAATTTAACATTCCATTAAACATTAAAAGGAGTACATATTGCCCTAAACGGGACTTTTAACAGAAATATCTTGCCCACGCAGGGGCTAAACTGATAATACAAGTCCTCAAAGGGACTGATTACTAAGATAGGTGTCCACGCAGGGACTAAAGAAAGACAAGTCCACGCAGGGACTAAGTACATAGATAAATGTCCACGCAGGGACTTGATTGAAACAAGGAAATACAACAATACATATAGGGATTCAATGATCTCTCTTCTTCTTTCCTTTTAACAAGCTTGCTAGGCCCTTGAGAAATCCACGGTTGTTCCTTAGCTCTTCTTGAAATTCTCGTTCCACCCTGTTTAGCCTGTGGAGGATTTCCTCCTATTCCGGTGGGGAAAACCGTGGTGGCTGTGGCTGGTGCTAAAACGGAGGTTGAGCAGGTATTTGATACCCATGAGATGGGTATCCCACTCCCCAGGGGGCTCCATACGGTCCTTCAGGATGAAGGGCGTTGTAGTTTGCTGCTACATGGTATGGGTCGGCTTCAGCATAGTTGTAGTTAGTGTGAGCCGGCTGCTCAAATGGATCGTACGCTGTTGAACCAGCGTAGGTAGGAATCGGGTTACCAAAACCCAATGGTGGCGGTGGTGGAGCAACTGGTGCAGAATTCACCTCTGAAACTGGGTTTGAAGGCCCACCCATTTGTGGGTCTTCATGCAGTGGCGGATAGTGACTGCCACTTGAGTGTTGGGGGGTGCTAAAGTGAAAACCCCTTTCTCGCACGGACATTCGTGCGCCTGTTCTTCTACGCCTCGGTGGTTCTGGGGGTGCTAGCTGTACTGGCGGCGGTGGTGGCGGTGGCGTGACTGCCACGAAACGCGAATCCTCGGAGGGATCCTGCTGCTGCTGGTGAGGCGATGAATGGTGAGAGGGTGTAAAGTACCATTCATACTGGTTAAATCTTGCCTGGTAGCTGTCTGGGCCACGGTAAGGTGATCCATGGAAGTATGACCCATCCGAAATCTCGATGGGGTGAGTAGGTGTCCCAGAAGGTGGTTCAACAGGATCTGTGTCTTCATCTATATCCATTCCTGAGCTTCGGGGAAATGGTCTTCAGGGCCCAATGGGTTAAAACCCACTGGTTCTTCAATATAGTTTGCCGGGTTGAACCTGCCCTGGAAGACAGGAGTGGGGTCGCCAAAGGAATGGTGCGAAAGAGATCGCTGCAACGGCAAGAAGGAGTGGCGTGAGTCTTCAGGCTCGTTCTCTGATTGCGGCCCAAAGGAATGGCGGTAAGGAGGCGTTGAGCTAAACGAAGTAGATCGCCTAGCGGGCTCTGAATGGATCCTCCAGTCTCCTTGAGGACCGGCACTCATGGTAGTAGAAGGAGTTCGCTGGTGTGAAGGCCCGGCCTCGTGATCGTTGGGGGCGTGGATTGGCCCCTTGCCTCGTCCTCCTCTTCGGAACCTCGGTGGCATTTTTCCTGTCAAACTAATGAAAGAAACAACAAAGGAATATAAAGGACAAAGTTAGAATTAAAAACAATTTGGATTAGTCATAAGTTCTTTGTCTAGACTCGAAAATTTAGGAATGTGCAACTGAGATTAAACACAAAAGGCTAGTGTTTAATTCACTCAGTGTTGGCTCTGATACCAACCTGTCACACCCCGATATTTCCACGTATTAACGGTGGGCCCGGTGGGGAGTATCGTGACGTAGTTGATATCATCATAGTCAAACAACACAAATTATAAATGCACAGCGGAAGCAAAAGGTATGAATCACATTACAAACCGAATAAATAGTAATATCAAAGTATTACAACGGACTGTAAAGGGTTCACATGCAGATCAAAAGATAAATAAAATCATTGTTCAACAGACTTTAACATCTAGAGCTTGCAAGTCTTGATTATTGATGCCTGGAGTAGCCAGCCTATTTCGTATAGTACCTGCACTTACCCTTTTTGGGAAAATACGTCAGTTTACACTGGTAAATACAATTAACTGACTCATTTTGAAAAGAGTTTAAGAAAATTAGTTTGAATGCACATGGCACCAAAAATATCTTTTATAACTTGGGATAATTATTTAAAAATAAACTTGTATACAGTTTTACATGTTTGTCGTCCATTTAGGACCCGGTTAGAAGAGCCGGTTTAACAAGATTAATAGACACACCACTTGGTATAATACCCACAAGAAGATACCCTTCTTGTGGACTACATTTTTACATACGCAGCTATCAGGTGTATGCCTACACCTCGTGCTTAAGTCGTGGCCATTTCTAATGAATGAGCCGAGGATATCCAGGACACGGTCATTAACCCCCCAAAGGCATTGCATCAAACAAAACAGAATAAAACGGGTTATGCATCTTTTTAATCAATATCTGATTGTACGACTTCATACCCGACCAAGCGGTATTATTATAATACCGTACCCCAAGCCCGTATAGGGAAAATAAGTTAAAAGTATTTACCTGAGAAAAGTATAAATAACAACAGCAAGTGCACGTAGCTTTTACTGGGCTCCTAATCTGGAATGAAGGTTTTAATAACCTATTAGATTCCTAACGGGTCTTAATTTAGCCTAAACTTAGACCGGTTAGTTTTAAAGAAAGGTATACGGTTCAAAACGCAAGGTTAAGCGAAGACCGGATTAGAATGTGATTTAGTCCCGACAAATTTGAAGATTTGTATAATATGGGTAAACTAAACACATTCTGGATTTTGAGGTGATAATGATAAGGTTTGACCCGTTTCGGTCAATTTATGCAAACTAGTTACATAAACCGAACCGGACGCGAATAACGCATAACGGGTAACCAAATGAGTCATGAACATGTTTCATAAGTTAATATGATTTAATTATGTTGTGATATCAGCAGGATACCTTCCATTATGCCCAAGACGAGTTTAATCTCAAATTAAGTCCCGCAGGGGTATTTTGGTCATTTTAGAGATTATAAAAGAGTATAAATATAATTCTGAGATTCAGGTCTGAAATAATCAGTAAAACTATTTAATTTAATAGGTTATATCAGTTGGTGAAAGGTCTTATATGACAAGTGTCACACCCCGAAATATCAGAGTTGGCGTGACTGGACCGGTATCTTCATTGCACAGCGGAAGCAACTAAGCTAAGACTTCTATAAAATGAACGCCGCTAAGTACTCGAATTCCCATGGGTTCTCCTATTCCAACCGTTCCATAGTTTTGAAAATGCAACCTGAGAAAGAACATGCGAAAAAGTCAACATAAAGTTGAGCGAGTTCATAGTTTTTTTTTTAAAGATTTAAAATAAATCTTTTTTATAACTGGTTTAAAAGTTGTTGAGAAAATATAGTAAAAATCATTTTCTCAGCATGCTATATGAAAACTGTGAGTCTAGCACACGAAAATCTTTGTGCATTGCACGAGAGAGAATGGACCGAGCCCAAAAAAAAGTCTTTGTAAGCAGGACCAACACGTCCTCTTACTTGTACGTAAGTTGAAAACGTTACCCAAGTTTGTAAATCCCTGTAGTATGAGTTTGCGTCAAATGAATATTAAAAACATATGAACGTTATAGTGTTGTAAGTTGGTATGTAAAGCGTCTATGAACATGTTGATCATTAATGTTTCGCGAGGACATTAATATATGCGACGACATAGGAGGTACTCAACCCGCATAGGCAATTTAAGTGTCGAACTCTCGACGATGGACACAACACCACTCTAGTGGTCACCCATGGACCGTGAGTGGGGCTCGCCCGTACCCATTAGATCTAACCTTTGTTCCTTGGTCCTCAAAAGGATTAATGGCACCTTAGTTACAGCTTATGCTCACATGATCTAAGAGTTCAGTCCATAACTTAATCATACCTAAGTTTGACATGTATTTCCCCCTGAAAGTTGTAAACCAAAAAGTTGAAAGAAAAGGAGGACATGATCTCACTGAGTTGTCTCTTTTTTCGTACACAGGCCAACCCAGTCCCGTTGTTGTAACTAGGACGTTCTCATCTCTTGTCATGAAAATCATGCACGTTTCAAAAATACGCAATTGTTTTGTAAAACCGGTATGTTTAGTATAAATCGTTCGTAAAGCATTTAAGTTCCTTGAAATCCATTCACAATATGGTTTAGAAATATGAGTTTTCGTTCAACGAAAAGTTGTTTACTTTTACAAAACTTGCATGTCTTTCCACCCCCGAAAACATTTATAAACATGAAAAACTTTAAAAAGTGGGGGTTATGAACTCACCTGGATATTCCTGTGCAAAGCTAGCTTAGCGTTATTCCATAGTGTCGTTCCAAAAACGTACATTAGCTAGCGTGCAACTATGGTATTCCTAACAGGGAATAACTTGTCAGTTTCTAGTATAACAACGTAGTTAAACTATGTGTCCGAGCTCTACCGAACCGTTATCTCAATGATTCTATGAAGGTGTTATTGTTTTGATTTAGAATAACCAATCTATAGTTATTTGATCCCGTTTATAATCGTGATAAAACTTAGTTTCGAGATCGACTTAGTTTTCGAGTAATTTTGGATACATATATTTATATCTATAAATATAAAATACGTTTACATAACCGTGTTAGTTGTCGCGAATAGAAATACGTATACAGATAAGGGAACGTCTTGTTGTGTCGTATATGATACGGTAATATACCGTTGTAGTTTTCGTAGAATGGAAGTAGATAAATATATATACATATATATATTCGAAAACTTGGCGTTTGAAACAAATATAAACAATTATATTCACTTTAAAGAATTCGGATTCTAAACGTTTGAAAGAAATATAAATAATGATATTTATAATATATGACTCCCGAATATTAAACGTTTGAAAAGTGAATCCCGAATTCCAACGTTTGGAATAAATATAACATTATATTCATTGTATAAAAGTATTCAGAAATATCGGTGTTCGAAATAAAATAAATGATTATATTTATTTGTAAAAGTGTATCGGATTTCGATGTTTCTAAACGTTGGATATAAATATAAAAACTATATTTAGTCCGTAAGAAAGTTTATAGTCGACTTGTAAAATAAAAGTTAGCGATTATATTCATTTTATAAAATACACGAAGTAACGATGTTTGAAATAGATATAAACTATATTTATCTAAATAAGTGTTGTTTTAAACAATAAGATTATGTTTCGTGTTTCGGATGTTTATGAAAAACGGACAGAGTTTCCTCTGTTTTCGGACGATCCCAACAACTAATGTGTCGATTTGTTTTTTTTTTTCAAAATGCAATCAACAATTCAATATAACCAAAGTATATAATTTCCGTCAAGTATGCAAAAATCATAAATAAATCACTAAAGCATCGGTCGAGCTCGGTTTCGCGTTTAACTATATAAAATCTAACGTAACTAATTCGCTACGCTTAAAACTTTACCGGGTCCTTCGTGTTGACTGTCGTTGACCTGTTTGACCGTTGTTGACCCTAGTTGACCGAGTTGACTCGGTTTGACCGAGTCAACCGAACCGAGCCGTCGGCCGTCTAGCCGAACTGTGCGACCCGAACCATAACTGCTTTGGACCCGTACCCGCTGACTTGTTGACTTGGTTTGACCAGTCAACCCAACGTGTTGACTGGGTTTGATCGAACCCGTATCGGGAACCAGAAAACCCGAATAAAAACTGAACCCAATGAAACGAAACCATGGCTCGAACCAAATCAGAATCGAACCTCGAACTGAACCGTTGACTTTTGTTGACCAATCTTGACCCGCTGCTGACCCGAGTTAACTCGGGTGTTGACCGAGTCGACTCGGTTCGACCGGGTTTGACCGGTTGACCTGCTGACCAAACCCGTACTTGTTGAATCTGACCCGGAACCTGCTGACGTGAACCCAAACTGAAATAACGAAACCCGAGCCAAAAATCAAAACAACTGAATATAAAATCACCACCATTACTGTCGCCGGCTGCTGGCTTCGTTTTTCCGCTCACCTACGTCCGACAGCACCATCTTTAACAGATCTCCACCGCCATCGGCGAATCTGCGGTCGCCGATGAGTCTCGCCGGAGCGACGCAACTGCCGTCACAACCCTCTTCCTTCTCTGGTCTGCTTGTCTCTCGATCTATTCTCTCTCCGTCTCTTCTTGTTCTGTCGGAAGCACCACCATGCGCCGCCACGATAGAGGTGGCCGGCCGTCAACCGAGGGGGGGGGTGACCGAGAGGTGTGGATTAGTTGAGTTTTGTGTGTTTATAAGTTGCAGATGGATTCTTTTGTGAATTAGGGTTTTAATGAAGGAGAATAGGAACATAGCTGCTGCTCGTTGTGTGCGTGTCTGGTCAGAGTTTTCAAAATAATAATGTTAGGTTATCACAAGTCTTATATAGGTAGGGTTGTAGTTGATTTAAGTGGGCTTGGGCCCAAGGCCCGCAAGCCCAATCGCGTTATCAAAACCCGAACGTCGTAAAAATGTCGTAATTTATTGTTTTAAAATAAGAAGACATAAAACAGTGCCGGTAGTCACATTTGACGCTCTCGTTCATCGCTTACGCTAAAAATCGCGTAAAATTGTGTCGTTGCCGTTTTAAGTCGTTTTTCAACCCGGTTTTGACTACGGATATTAAAATTTAGCTACGCAGCTAAAAACATCGTAAAATTTCAGTTTTGAATACTTTACGCATTTCTGAAGCTTCCATTTTGTTGTCGGTGCGTTCTTGTAATCGCGTTTTCGTTGAAATTTGCGCTTTGTGACATCCGAAAGTATGTTATTTCCGCTAACCACATTCATATGTATAAGTTATATGTATAAACTTCGTATTTCTTAGTGTGGTTAGTACTTTGTACGGCATTAGTTCGTTATCGTTTTTCGTTACGCAGTTCTTCCGCAAAGTTACCATACGCGCACTGCAAGGTCAGATAAGCGTTCCTAGGCATTCCAATAGCCGAATTAAGTTAATTCGCGCCTTAAGCACTATTTACTATCGTCCAAACATTTGTTAATCGCGTAATTAGAAGCCGTTAATTACCGGTTGTCACATTCTCCCCCTGTTACAGAAATTTCGTCCTCGAAATTTAGTCTATGTTATCTCCTCAAAGTTGTGTCATTCCTAGGTAAGTCCGAATAACTCCAAAGTGAATATCCGCGTAACCGGATCAAAACTTATCTGGATTACGTGAATGTAAGGACATTTTGCATCAATAAGAACCCAACGGTTCAACTAAGTGTGTTCCAGGAATCGATGCCAAGTGAACGAAGCGTAATGATGCTATCACCAATGTGACCAAGTTTACGGGGTTCAACAAAAGAGGAATTTCAACTAATAGAATTCCAAATGAACGTTCACAATATGAAAATCAATTTTGAAACATTAGAATTCATTTCCAATGGAAACTTGCGTTGGTTGTTGTATAAATGAAACTCGAATTCAACGAACTCACATAAATAGAATCACAAAAATGATTTATCAATTATTGAACCATTGAATGAGTAAAATCAATGTGTTGACATTATGAAATTACAAGGATACACCGAAATGAATTACAACCGAACCTGGTGTATCATCGTCTTAATACATAGTTGCCTTAAGACTACTTAAATGAGGTTTCAAACGAAAAGCATATATAGTTTCGCATGAGACGGCTGATCGTGATTAGCACAAGCTACAAGTTTATACCGACGCCACAAGGTGTCGTAGTGAATGAAACAATTCAATAATAGTGGTGATTAAACAAGTATCACATGTGTTTTGCATGAAACGCTCGATCATGATTAGCCCAAGCTACAAGTTTATACCGACCCCACAAGGTGTCGTAGTGATTGAAACAATTCAATAATAGCGGTGACCGAACGAGTATCACCGTGTGTGAAATCAGATAAAAGGCTCAGCGAAGTAAATGTGAATGTTCCAAACAAATCTCATAGGATTCCAACTGAAAATGAAACAAATAACTAATGTTTTTCGATCGAAGAGGGAGGAGCAATGAATATCGCAACATGCTCGATCGATGATGAAAGAACCGTTAAGAGGTACACCTGAATATGACATGAATTTTTGTACTGTTATCTTAACACACGATTGTGTTAAGACTGCTTTTGTATGATAAAACAACAGAGTGGATTTAATATAAATGAATAAATAAATAATTAAATCCGTACATAATGTGAGCAACGATATTAGCGCAAGCTTCAGACTTGTGAAAGACGCCACCACAAGGTGATCGTGATCAAAGAAACGATTCAATGAAGTTGAAGACCAAACAAGCGTATTATGGTTCAAGACAAATGAAGTGCTTGTTGGGATTATTTCGAATACGATGGGCTCAGTCCATCATACGGGACCTTGAATCGAATATATATTGTGAGCAAGTTCAAACAATTGAACTTGGTTTAGACACATTCCAACAATGAATGCATGTATCGACACGAAATTTCGACATGGTTACAACGAAAAACCATGTATGTAGCTTGAAAAGGAAAAAGTTTCAACAAGTTTCGTTGACTTGATATCAAGGAGTCAACGCTTGCAACAATGCAATAATCGACATAGCGAAACAATATTGAACGTTGATAAAGCAACAATTTCGAGTGAAGCCGCATGCGTAACGAACAATGCATGTCTAACATATGAATATGTCAAGAATGAAGCAATTAAGTGTTCGTTATCATGAAATAAAATCTTCGTGATGCAATGGCCATTAGGGGGAGTAGAAATGCAAAAATCTACTCACTATATGCAAGAAGTCGAAATTTCAACAAAAGAAATTTAAGGACTTTACCTGGAATTTCGTGTGATAACCGTTTGTTAGTTGACATTACCATGGAATGTTGAACATAGTGCAGTCGCCATAAATGAAGTAGGGGGAATGCGAAGACGTGTGACTTCCTCTGCAGTGCCAACCATTGTGAGTCTCTTCAGACTAAGAATCGATTGTTATGAAATATCGTTTTAACGTACCTCCGTGTGACTAGTGTCATTTCCAGGATCATGTGGCAAAGTACTGCATTTCGATTGTTGTTTATCCCGCTGACGGGAAGAATCTTTGTTGTCGTGACCATTTTTGTTTTCCCCAAGGCTTGTCTCGACAGTCGTGTGTGATGTACTTCGACATCCGCTAACGTATAGTTTAAGTTTCGTATATTCGCGCACTAGCGTTTCGTTCCACGTAGATTACTTGCTCGGGTAATTAGGATAGCATAGACGACATAATATAATGGCGTTTGCCCGAGTTGTTAGTCACGGTTTCTAAGTGACGACCTTTAATGTATTTCGACATAAGTTTTCCAAATGTCCTAGATGCATGTTATCACAAAACTCTCAAGGTTTAGCTTACTGTATGTAATCGTTTCGTGTATCGTATATCAAACGCAACTCTTGTGCATGTTTAAAATCAAAACAGTTGACTCATTGCTTTCGGCAACGGTTGGAGACCATATTCGAGTCTTAGGCGTTCTGTACGTATTCATGTCTTAATGATCTAAGTCCCCAGAGGAAAGTGAGGTTAAAGCCTAGGTATCTCTACAGAAACCTAATTCGCTGAAACCTATAGCTCTGATACCAATCTGTCACACCCCGAAATATCAGAGCTGGCGTGACTGGACCGGTATCTTCATTGCACAACGGAAGCAACTAAGCTAAGACTTCTAGAAAATGAACGCCGCTAAGTACTCGAATTCCCATGGGTTCTCCTATTCCAACCGTTCCATAGTTTTGAAAATGCAACCTGAGAAAGAACATGCGAAAAAGTCAACATAAAGTTGAGCGAGTTCATAGTTTTTTTTGAAAAGATTTAAAATAAATCTTTTTTATAACTGGTTTAAAAGTTGTTGAGAAAATATAGTAAAAATCATTTTCTCAGCATGATATATGAAAACTGTGAGTCTAGTCCACGAAAATCTTTGTGCATTGCACGAGAGAGAATGGATCGAGCCCAAAAAAAAAGTCTTTGTAAGCAGGACCAACACGTCCTCTTACTTGTACGTAAGTTGAAAACGTTACCCAAGTTTGTAAATCCCTGTAGTATGAGTTTGCGTCAAATGAATATTAAAAACATATGAACGTTATAGTGTTGTAAGTTTGTATGTAAAGTGTCTATGAACATGTTGATCATTAATGTTTTGCGAGGACATTAATATATGTGACGACATAGGAGGTACTCAACCCGCGTAGGCAATTTAAGTGTCGAACTCTCGACGATGGACACAACAGCACTCTAGTGGTCACCCATGGACCGTGAGTGGGGCTCGCCCGTACCCATTAGATCTAACCTTTGTTCCTTAGTCCTCAAAAGGATTAATGGCACCTCACTTATAGCCTATGCTCACATGATCTAAGAGTTCATTCCATAACTTAATCATACCTAAGTTTGACATGTATTTCCCCCCGAAAGTTGTAAACCGAAAAGTTGAAAGAAAAGGGGGACATGATCTCACTGAGTTGTCTCGTTTTTCGTACGCAGGCCAACCCAGTCCCGTTGTTGTAACCAGGACGTTCTCGTCTCTTGTCATGAAAATCATGCACGTTTCAAAAATACGCAATTGTTTTGTAAAACCGGTATGTTTAGTATAAATCATTCGTAAAGCATTTGAGTTCCTTGAAATCCATTCGCAATATGGTTTAGAAATATGAGTTTTCGTTCAACGAAAAGTTGTTTACTTTTACAAAACTTGCATGTCTTTCCACCCCCCGAAAACATTTATAAACATGTAAAACTGTAAAAAGTGGGGGTTATGAACTCACCTGGATATTCCTGTGCAAAGCTAGCTTAGCGTTATTCCATAGTGTCGTTCCAAAAACGTACATTAGCTAGCGTGCAACTATGGTATTCCTAATAGGGAATAACTTATCAGTTTCTAGTATAACAACGTAGTTAAACTACGTGTCCGAGCTCTACCGAACCGTTATCTCAACGATTCTATGAAGGTGTTATTGTTTTGACTTAGAATAACCAATCTATAGTTATTTGATCTCGTTTATAATCGTGATAAAACTAAGTTTCGAGATCGACTTAGTTTTCGAGTAATTTTGGATACATATATTTATATCTATAAATATAAAATACGTTTACATAGCCGTGTTAGTTGTCGCGAATAGAAATACGTATACGGATAAGGAAGCGTCTTGTTGTGTCGTATATGATACGGTAATATACCGTTGTGGTTTTCGTAGAATGGAAGTAGATAAATATATATACATATATATATTCGAAAACTTGGCGTTTGAAACAAATATAAACAATTATATTCACTTTAAAGAATTCGGATTCTAAACGTTTGAAAGAAATATAAATAATGATATTTATAATATATGACTCCCGAATATAAACGTTTGAAAAGTGAATCCCGAATTCCAACGTTTGGAATAAATATAACATTATATTCATTGTATAAAAGTATTCGGAAATATCGGTGTTCGAAATAAAATAAATGATTATATTTATTTGTAAAAGTGTATCGGATCTCGATGTTTCTAAACGTTGGAAATAAATATAAAAACTATATTTAGTCCGTAAGAAAGTTTATAGTCGACGTGTAAAATAAATATAAGCGATTATATTCATTTTATAAAATACACGAAGTAACGATGTTTGAAATAGATATAAACTATATTTATCTAAATAAGTGTCGTTATAAACAATAAGATTATGTTTCGTATTTCGGATGTTTATGAAAAACTGACAGAGTTTCCTCTGTTTTCGGACGATCCCAACAACTAATGTGTCGATTTGTTTTTTTTTTTTTTCAAAATGCAATCAACAATTCAATATAACCAAAGTATATAATTTCCGTCAAGTATGCAAAAATCTTAAATAAATCACAAAAGTATCGGTCGAGCTCGGTTTCGCGTTTAACTATATAAAATCTAACGTAACTAATTCGCTACGCTTAAAACTTTACCGGGTCCTTCGTGTTGACTGTCGTTGACCTGTTTGACCGTTGTTAACCCTAGTTGACCGAGTTGACTCGGTTTGACCGAGTCAACCGAACCGAGCCGTCAGCCGTCTAGCCGAACTGTGCGACCCGAACCATAACTGCTTTGGACCCGTCCCCGCTGACTTGTTGACTTGGTTTGACCAGTCAACCCAACGTGTTGACTGGGTTTGATCGAACCCGTATCGGGAACCAGAAAACCCGAATAAAATCTGAACCCAATGAAACGAAACCATGGCTCGAACCAAATCAGAATCGAACCTCGAACTGAACCGCTGACTTTTGTTGACCAATCTTGACCCGCTGTTGACCCGAGTTAACTCGGGTGTTGACCGAGTCGACTCGGTTCGACCGGGTTTGACCGGTTGACCTGCTGACCAAACCCGTACTTGTTGAATCTGACCCGGAACCTGCTGACGTGAACCCAAACTGAAATAACGAAACCCGAGCCAAAAATCAAAACAACTGAATATAAAATCACCACCATTACCGTCGTCGGCTGCTGGCTTCATTTTTCCGCTCACCTACGACCGACAGCACCATCATCAACAGATCTCCACCGCCATCGGCGAATCTGCGGTCGCCGATGAGTCTCGCCGGAGCGACGCAACTGCCATCGCAGCCCTCTTCCTTCTCTGGTCTGCTTGTCTCTCGATCTATTCTCTCCCCATCTCTTCTTGTTCTGTCGGAAGCACCACCATGCCCCGCCACCATAGAGGTGGCCGACCGTCAACCGGGGGGGGGGGGGGGGGTGACCGAGAGGTGTGGATTAGTTGAGTTTTGTGCGTTTATAAGTTGCAGATGGATTGTTTTGTGAATTAGGGTTTTAATAAAGGAGAAGAGGAACATAGCTGCTGCACGTTGTGTGCGTGTTTGGTCAGAGTTTTCAAAATAAGAATGTTAGGTTATCACAAGTCTTATATAGGTAGGGTTGTAGTTGATTTAAGTGGGCTTTGGGCTTGGGCCCAAGGCCCGCAAGCCCAATCGCGTGTTTTAAGTGACCCGTAATTCCTACGAGACCCGTTGTCAAAATCTGAACGTCGTAAATTATTGTTTTAAAATAAGAAGACGTAAAACAGTGCTGGTAGTCGCATTTGACGCTCTCGTTCATCGCTTACGCTAAAAATCGCGTAAAATTGTGTCGTTGTCGTTTTAATCCGTTTTTCAACCCGGTTTCGACTACGGATTTTAAAATTTAGCTACGCAGCTAAAAACATCGTAAAATTTCAGTTTTGAGGACTTTACGCATTTCTGAAGCTTCCATTTTGTTGTCGGTGCGTTCTTGTAATCGCGTTTTCGTTGAAATTTGCGCTTTGTGACATCCGAAAGTATGTTATTTCCGCAAACCACATTCATATGTATAAGTTATATGTATAAACTTCGTATTTCTTAGTGTGGTTAGTACTTTGTACGGCATTAGTTCGTTATCGTTTGTCGTTGCGCAGTTCTTCCGCAAAGTTACCATGCGCGCACTGCAAGGTCAGATAAGCGTTCCTAGGCATTCCAATAGCGTAATTAAGTTAATTCATGCCTTAAGCACTATTTACTATCGTCCAAACATTTGTTAATCGTGTAATTAGAAGCCGTTAATTACCGGTTGTCACAACAAGAATGGTTTTAATCCATACTAGGTGTTTAATACGCGTAAAAAGTCGTTTTAAGCGATTTCCAGGATATAACAGGAAATCTGAGTTTTTTGATCAGGTTATAAAGTTCAAAATACTTCATTTATCATATAAAATCAGTATCAAAAGATTTGGTATCAAATTGTTATGTAAAACTCATCTTATACGCAAAAAGGGTATAATAGGTAATAACCGAATCAAGGCAATAACCCACGGTTATGATCAGTTTAAAAATAATTAAAAATCTTCAAAAATCCCAAAATATTATATTACATCAGTGGGTAAAAGTTTTGGTGTCAAAAATTGGGTTTAGATAGGCTTTATGCTAATTACGCCGTTTAATTTATACAAAGCTTTCTAATTACGCTATTGAGCATAACTCCTAATCTAGACCTCCAACTGATGTGAAATTTTAGGGACATGTTTATAAATTAGTAACAAAGATTATTGTCCTCTCACATTTCCAAAAATCTTGTTTTATGGTCAAAAGGGCATATTGGTCAACATTAGGCATTTAACGGAAACATCGGACAATCAACGAGTTAAGTAGTATAATCGCAGAGGGTTATACTATCATACAAGTTGGTCCTAACGAAGCTCTAAGGCATTTCTAAATCATGCTAATATGGGTCAGAACTGAAAGTCAAAGCAATGGTCAATTTATGCGAGTTTCGGTTCAGAACCGGTCCTAAACTGAAAATTGTCGGGTCGGACATGCTTAGACATGTTCTTGCATTGATTACCAAGTTATATGAGTGGTAAAACAGGTTACACGTCTTCTACATTGCTAATTATGTGTTAATTCGAAATTTAAGTTTCTGTTGACTTTTTATAACTAACTTTGACCCGACAAACGACTTAGTTAAAGCGGGAATCAGAGGGTGCCCTTTTAAGGGTTTAATGCCCACATGATTACCAACTTATAACTACCTTCAATTTGACTAATCACTGGACCATTAGTGATTAATCGTTAAGTCAAACCATAATTACGACGGTTTGACTTTAAGCTAATAAACTAAGTAAAACATGATTAAGGAAAGTTAAGGAAGCTTACCAAGGTCCTAATTACGACTAGAGATGCTTAGGGACTGATCTTGAGCTCCAGGAATGAAGTTATGAATGTTTCCATGTGCAAGTGCTCAAAGTTGCAACAATGGTTCCTTATATAGTGAGTTTAATCTCACTAGATCATGCCAAGCAAGTCTATAAGTGATCTTTGATGCATCCCAAGTATCCCTATACTCTAAAAACCAGTTGGGGCTGCCCAAGGTATTGAAAACTAGCAATATAAATCGGTTAAATGGGCTGAACAGCCACCTGTCAGTGTTTTCTGGTTCTGGCTGGCTGAGGCGGCCCACGTTACGCCTACTCTTACGCGGCCCGTGTGAGGCTCGGGTTCAGGTTAAACATGTTTCAACTATTTGCATTTTGGCCCCCGATCCTTTTAAAAGTTGTTTTAACTTCTTGTTTTGCACTTTGAGCCCTCTAAATTGATTTCTAAGGGCCTTAAGACATAACCAAACTTTGTGAAGCCCTTGGTCACTTTATGGTTACCCGAAAAGTCATAAATTTCAACGTTGACGCTTTTAACCCCTCGTATACGAATTTTATCATAACTTTCTCATACGATAACGAAACTTGGTGAAATTTTTATCATGCATTCTAGTGAGCATAATTAATCGTTACAAAGCTTCGGGTTTGCTAAAAGGTCACTCAGAGGTATACTTTGAACATGTTGACACATTTAACCCCTGTAGTTTGTAATCTCTCACTTTCTTTCACAATTAGCTTCGTATGATCCATGATTCATTCATTTAAGGGTATAAACATCATGTAGGGTTATTGTAAAGTATATTTATCCATTGGTGACATTTTGAACCCTTATATTCACATATTTTCCTTGTTTGTCAACTTTAGTCCTTCTAGAGTAATCCTTTACACGTTTAAAGTTCATGACACGTGTCAATATTATATTGGACATGAAATTACGAGGTGTTACAGGTGACCCAGTTTTCCACACTTGTCACATTTTGGAATGCAACAAACTCCTTCGTGATGACGCTTGCACTGGTTGCAAATGGGCAGAGTGCCCAGGTATCTCTTGGCAGGAGCGTCATTCATGGTTGCAAGAGTTTTCGCCTCCTAAGGCGGGTTGGGGTCTCGTTTCTTATTGTTGGAACCCTTGTTGTTACGAGTCGCTTGATTCAGGTTCGCATGCTTTGTTTTCTTGTCACCAGACGACTCAGCATGCGTCTCGGTCTTCTCAGTAGGGTTCAGCGATAACTTCTTCATACGAACAACATCTTCTGTAAGGCTGACAGCCAGAGTTACAGCCTGGGTGATCATTTCAGGTTTGGCTAAAGTTACCATGCTGCGAAACTCTGGTGCCAATCCCCAGATGTAGCGTTCAACGCGCTTAAATTCAGGAGTCACCATATAGGGGATCTCTCTCGACAAATCGTGGAACCTTCGGGTATAACCAGTAATGTCAGCACCTTCCATGGTCAAGAGCCAGAACTCAGTCTCCAACCTTTGGAGTTCAGCATGAGAGCAATACTTCTCTCTCATTCATTCCTTTAGCTCATCCCACGTCATGCCGTATGCAGCATCATCACCCAGAGTTTGGACTTGCAAATTCCACCAAGTCAAAGCTTCGTCAACAAACAACCCAGTAGCAAAAGTAACTTGTTGATCCGCGGTACACTTGCTCATGCGGATAGTGGCATCAGTCTTCTCTATCCAGCGTACAAATGCCACTGCACCTCCAGTGCCATCGTAGTTCAGCGGCTTGCAGTCGAGAAACTGCTTGAAGGTGCAGCCTGGAGCTGTGTTTCCTCCCAATGTATCTCCCTGCCCATTACGTCTAGCATTGCTTGGTCCTCCACTTTATTCGGTGTGGTTCGCCTCGTATTGGGCGATAGCTGCGGAGATCCTTTCTTCCAATATGGCATTTAGTTCTTCAGCAGTCCTCGACAGAAGAGGAGGAGGGGGTTGATCAGAATCCTGATTGTTCACAGCTCTCCTAGGTGCCATGTTCTGTCAGAACATAACACAACATGGTTAGACATTTGTTTGATATCGTCATACGAGACAGTAATAGTATATATACACAGACATATACCCACATAAGTGACATCAAACAATCCTCCTAACGTATAAATCAATTCATACAGCAACAAGCATGTATAAATAGATAAATACTGGCGTGTCATAAGATATTCACCGAGTCTTTACACATATCAGAACAACTTGTTACATTATTGTTTGCGAAGTAAACAAAATGCATAAGGGTTATATCTCCCCAAAGTACAAGTTTAATATATGTAAAGGACAAAATATCTTACTTCACATTGGCGGTTCTTGTCTTTATACCCTAAATCATTACTCCAAAAGAGTATTTAATAGGCTGGGGGGAAGGGTGTCCACGTTTGACCTTCTCTTGTATTTGAAGGAATCTCTTATGATACGTGACAAGACTTGCTGTGGTTTCTGTGCACTGAATTCCATAATTATGTATGCATCCATAATTACGTAAGTCCTTGCGTAGTCCGCACAGTTTGTTTCATCCTCTTACCATTTCCTTCAGATAGGCCACCGTTTTTAGGTAAGGTCACGAGTACCTGAGATATTCTATTTCTAGTACATGTATGTATTAATTATCACACATAATCGCAAGTAATTCTTAGTCAAAGACAAGTGCAACTCCAGTGCACCCAAAGTCTCGCAGTGTCTTTTCTTGACTCTTTGAAAATAGTTTCAGGTAGTGGATGTCGCGGAAAGTTTTATGCAATGAAAACTTTTTGAAAAATTGTTTTCGTGAAAGGATCCTAAAGATTGTAGTCTAGACTCGATAAGGAATCCTGGTTCACTACAATCGTAGCTCTGATACCAATTTGTCACACCCATTTCTAAGGCGGAAGCACGAGGTGTGATCATGAAAGGTTCTCATTGCATACGAATGGTAAACATACTACATGCTCGTAAAAATAACTTGAAATGCCAATAACATTACGTAACTGAAAACATAGGTTAAGTTTGGAGTTTACATCACATCATAAAACGTTGTCTGAAAAGTTTACAACATTATTCAAAGATAAGCATAAACAACATCCAAGAGCAAGAGTAAGACCGCGCGCACTTCCACTTTAGTTACCTGAAATACATGTGAGTTTTTGGAAAATCGTCAACATAATGTTGGTGTGAATTCATGCAGTTTTTGTATTGAACGTTTGTATACTTTGTATGAAAACATGGTATGTAATTCGTATAAATCAAGTATTTCTGTGTGTATCGAGATTGTTAATGGGTTGCAAGGCCATTAACATGTGACACGACATAGGAAGCATCCAAACCATAGGCATTTTTCTAGTTGTCGATTCACGACTGAGACACAAAAGCACTACTTGGTACTAGTTATCACCAAGAGTGTGGCTGCCCGAAAACCCATTAGATCTAACCTTTTGTTCTGCGGTCTTAGTATGTACACGATTAATGGTGCTTCTGGTACCCTATTCGTGACACGATTTAAAGTATCATTCCTTGTTTTTGTATCCATCATACCATAACACATGTATTTTCCCCAAGTTTAAAAAGTATGTAAAAGTTTAAAAGTGGGGACAT
The DNA here is from genome assembly GCA_030545235.1 of Helianthus tuberosus. NCBI lineage: Eukaryota > Viridiplantae > Streptophyta > Magnoliopsida > Asterales > Asteraceae > Helianthus > Helianthus tuberosus. The sequence continues at coordinate 188,043,116 of CM060447.1, forward strand.
GAACTCACTTGTCTGTAAACATTTAGTAACATGTACTTCACCCTCGAAGTTATAAAACTGAAAACAGTTAAAAGAAAAGGGAGAGCATGAACTCACAACTTTGCGTTTCTTGCGCCGTAAACTTCACTGGGTTTGCTTATATAGCGTCGTGACCTATACGTGTTTTATTAACGTTAGTCACTAGACTTGTATCGCACAAGTACAAGTTACCATCTTTTATGTATGTATTCTTTGTGTGTTAAAAATAATTTATATTTTTAACTATGTATCTTACTTATATTATTTTCTCAAAAATCAATATAAGTATCTTGTATCTTTCACCCGAGTTATGTATATTTGTCGAAAACTTCATCTTAAATTCGTAACTCGTCCAAGTTACATAATCTATTAAGAAATATATTTTCATAAACATATTCTCTTGTATTTGTCTATGCATGTTGTATGTGTATTTTGTATTTTTACTCCTTAGGAGTATTTAGTGTATTTTCAAGTCTTAATACACTATTACATATAATACATACTACATACTACATACACTTAGCACAAAATTTGGTGATCAATAAATATATATATTTTCCTCAAAAATATACATACTTAATATCAATTTTTATCTTGAAGAAATCATCATTTCTTAACTTGAAGTTTACATAAAAATTAGGGAAACCTTGGTAAATATTTTTGGGTAAATTTTTAGGGAATAAGTTTCACCAAAACTTATATTTTTCTAAGTGTCAAAATTTTATAGAAATTTTGACATGGTTTCCCCTAAAAATGGAGGTTTCCCGTGTTTTCAAAACATGTGTTTATTTTCCTTTAAAATCATCATCAATCATCAATAACACAATCAAGACTTACCATAAGCCAAGATTATGTAAATCACACTACACAATGAACTTGAAGTTTTTGTAAAAACTTGTAGTAACTTACCATGTTATTTAGTAGGTTTAGTTACCCTTAAAAACATATTTATTTGTTTGTAAATCACATTGTTAAAAGATTTGGTCATTTACAACTTGTAAGATGATTTTTCTAAACATATTTCTTTTGTATTTCTCTTGTTACAAACATGTTTCTAGTCTTGTTTAGACACTAAAAATATGATTAGTTTACTTAGAAACCATGACTTTGTAAATCTTGTAAATAAACTTGGTTTTTTGGGAAAATTATTTTTGTAATCATCTATTTACAAGATTTGTATTTTGTTTAAATCATCTTTACATATGAAAACCAATTTCATCATTCAAGTTCATGAAGACATAAAGCATGATAATATTGGTCTTTCACAAGATCACCACTTTAACTTACTAGATCATGTGTTTAATCACAATCTAGTAGGTTTCTTATGTTGTCTAACATCACTAACACAAATCATCATTCATGAAGAAGCAAATCATCATCATTTACATGTATTCTTATGTATTTAAGCTTATGTTAAAGTATCATGATCATGTTCTTTTGTGTTCCTGTGATTAACAATATTCATCGTCTTTTAACCATCAAAATATGAAGTAACAAGTTACAAGGAGCTTAGTACTAGCACAAGGGCTAGGGAAGAACTCAAGAAGTTGAGGATGGCAAATGTGATGGTTAAAAGCAATCGAGAGAGGTCCTTGAAGTTCCAAGACCACCAAGCTTGCTTGAAGACCTTCTTACACCTTCTAGTAACCTTAGAATGCTTGGAAGATGATTGAAAGTGGATGATATATGTTGGGTGTGGGTGAGCCGAGAACAAGGGGGAGAAGAAGGAGGTTGATGAAGGTGAAGTGTGGGTGTGAGAATGAGGGCTTATGTCTTCTTATAGCCATGCCATATCTTCACAAGATCTTCACAAGATCACATAATATCTATTGAGATCTTATAATATCTAAATGAATCCAAGGAGATCAAGAAAGGTCATGTAGGATTTTGGCAAGATTTTGGTGAGGTGACCCCATTGTGACCGTCCACAATATGGGGGGGGGGGGGGGTAATGTGTAAACTTTAATCATGTAATTAGAATATAATTCAAATCTAAATGTATTGTTACAATGTTAGTTATTAGATAATTTAGTGGGTGTTTAAGGTGTTCGGGGATCATGACTAGCTCAGAAACATTAAAACAATGCTTCTAGTAATATTTTGGTGTTTCGGGTAATGTCTGGTTGTTCGGTTAGATACCGGTTCGTTAAAGTGCTAATTGCACCGTTTAGTGTCCTTTAAGTATCCTTTTGTGACCCTTCCAATTCCCGACACTTAGGAGGGTATTTTGGATAATAAAACATGAATTCTGCATGATATTTATGTGTTAAAAAAAACTGATTATAGCTGATTTGTGCAGAATTCTGCATTTAAAGTGCGTTCGGGTGCTTTTTAGTGCCTATTCTAGCTTCCGGACAGTCTATATGTTAACCCTTGTATACATTCTTGGGTTTCAATGTATTTTAGACTTTGGACCTACCCCTAGGCCCCAATTCTATTGTCTAACTGCTTTCTGCAGAATTGTTGACACAATGTGTCTTACCGGTGAGTTTACTAGTATTTGTGACGCAACACTATCATTAATGCATAAAGCAATATTTGTAGTATAAAATGTGCATGAATTCACAAGTGTAGTATGTAATTAGCCAATGTTGACATTTAAGAACATAATTGCAGTTATCAAGTATTAATTAAATTGTACGTAAGTTACCGGTTTTGTGCCAGTTGTCACAAATCTCCCCATTAATCTATATTTAATCGCGATTAGATTTGTAGAAAATTTCGCCATAGTTTCCCCTAAACTAAGGCGTTTTCCCACGTTTTCAAAACGCATTTAAAACCATTTTTCAATTTACCATCATCATCATCATCATACTAATCTCATCAATCTACAACTTTCAAATTATCAAATACCTCCATTTATTTCCTTAATTCATGAGCTTTTACATTTTAAATTTCCTAAAAATTTCAAGACTTTTATGTCTTGAAATTTAAGACTTTTTAGGTGTAGTTTTTGTAACCATTTATTTACTCAGTTGTTTTATTTAAAAATCACACTTATTAGTCTTTAATCATCAAGTTTAGTCCCCCGATCGGATGTTTATCTGGTCGGATGATCATTTGACCGAGTGGTCATTCGATCAGACGGCGTGTGCGAGTTGGTTTTCTGACTTTCGTTTCGTGCGATAAGCGTTGCGTTGCGTTGTGTTTGTATTAAACAGTAGTTACACAAATAACATAACACATAAAAAGCATAAAGTAAATCTGCGTTTCGAGTTTGCGATGAGATTGCATCTTTCAAGTAAGAAAACTTATATATATATAAAGCTCATGAATACAAGGGTGATGATCTTTCTTGATTTAAACCTCTAGGTGTTTGAATCACATTTTTAAGACTAATCTAACAAGATCATCACTAATCTAGTTTACTACACTAAACATACAACATGATCACCTTAAATTCTAAGCTAAACAACCTACTTTAACCAAAATCAACAAGATCATAAAACTTATTCAACCCTAAAACACCTAATAAACACATAATACTTCATGATTAGTAAGTTGTTAAGTTATGTTTAGGGCTTTAAGTTAGAATTTTCTTGATTTTCAAGATGATCAACTCGTACTTTCATAATCTATGCTTAATAACAAGCTTAAAAATGGTAAGAAATTGGCTTACAACTTTGCACAATCTTATAATGATGATTAGGAAGTGATTAAGCTCCAACCAAAGCTTTAGTGATGCTCCATGTGTTAATGATGCTTAGATTGTTGTAAGAAGGTGTGATTATGGTGAAAATGGGGTTTTTAATCAAAGAAAATGGTGGTGGTATGGTGGTGGTTTGAGGCAGAGACCAAGAACAAGGGGAAAGGGGGTGTTGGTTGATGTTTTGGAAGGATAAGAATGATGGTGAAAGTGATATCGGTAAGGTGTTGCAAGATTTATAAAATCTTTCAAGTCTTTCAATTTTTCATGTCCCATACCTTCATCAAGATCACATTTTTAAAATGTAGGTTAAGGGGGTGTGGGCCCCAAGTTAACCGATTGGGGAGGGGGGTGTAGTTTATATTTTTTTATAAAAGTTGTAATATATATAAAGTTTGTAAAGTTAATAAAAGTGTTTAAGGATTTAAAATGTTCATGATGAGTTATTGCACCATAAATGTTCTGACAATATTTTTGACGCCAAAATGAGGCTAACTAGTTCACTAGGATGTTAGTTTAGGTGACGAAAATGTAGTTAACTAGTTCGTCAGAGCAAAAACGATGAAGTTGTGCAAGTTACGGCATATCGTCGAAAGCTTATGTTAAGGATATCTCGTTGATATTCCGAAGCTTATTTAGGGTGTATTTCATTATATACGAGTCCTATGACCCCTAAAATGTTGAGTTTCGGCGTTTCGGACAACTTATTTTATTATATTTTAGCGCGGTTCGAACGAATTTTAACGACACGTATTTTAATGAAAGCTAAAGTGTTTTTGTATTTAGTGTCCCTAATTAGGGATTTTTATTCATATTTCCTCTATAGAGTGCGTTCATGCCCTTCGTCGCTCGTTCCGACCGTTTTCGGAACTTGCTGGCATGAATAGTGTTTTCAACATTTTGCCAAATTATTAGGACATTGTTTGCAGTTTTCTCGCGACTTGGTGATTGTATTAATATTGTTTGACATTTATAACCAGGTCCTATGACTGCAAGACTTTATACGACCTAATCATGCAATAATTAAATCGTAATGAGAGAAATTAAATATTTAATCAAGGGTTTAAGTTGTACGGAAATACCATTATTTTTGCCAGTTGTCCCATTCTCCCTTCGTTAAAAGAATTTCGTCCCGAAATTCAAGTCGTGTTACTGGTTGTAGGGGAGCCTTGAAACAAATGTGGGTACTTGGACTTGATTTGATCTTCACGTTCCCACGTATACTCGTGACCATGACGCAAGTTCCAACGAACTTTAACTAGCTTTATACGACTCCTCCGTGTCTTGTGGTCTTTCCAGTCCGTAAACTCAGCAGGTTCTTCATTAAACTGGAGTTTGTCGTTGACGTGTATCTCGTCCGCTGGGATGACAACCGTCTCTTGAGTAGGGCTTTTCTTGAGATTAGACACGTGAAACGTGTCGTGTACACTACTGAGCTCTTCAGGTAGTTTTAACTTGTACGCAACAGTTCTGATCTTTTCCACGATTTTGAAAGGTCCAATGTAACGTCGGTTCACCATTCCACGTTTACCAAATCTTACTACGCCCTTTCAGGGCGAGACTTTCAACAATACTATTGTGACATCTGTGCCTAAATCGCCTTCTGGAAAGTTTTACGTGAACTGATGCGTAACCATAATCAGTTTAACATGATAAACACTCCGGGATAGTGACATAGGCTTAACATACCTTAAATAACCTTTACATAACTTAGAAATAAGTTTTGGAGGGTTTGGTGTGTCGAAATCAAGTTTATTCGCTTACAGGGACTAATATCGACAAACTGCGAAAGTATGCCGATTCGTACTGTAACGAACATTCTGGAATATGATCATAAGTTAAACATGCCCTAAATATCCTTTACATGGCTTAGAAATAAGCTTTGAGGTGTTTGGTGCGCAAAAAAATAAACTTATTTGATCAACAAGGACTAAAAGCGTCAAAAAGTGCATAAGTTTGCATTTTCATGCATATCTTACGTTCTGAATATATCCGAACATCCAAACATTTATGTAATCATTAAAATATTTTATTTTAGTGATTGGCATGATAAAATTCCATTCGTCGCGTAATTTGGATCGTTTTTCGTGTCCGTTCGAGTTTCGTCGTAATTAACCGAACAACGCAACCGTACCACCAAACGAACCGATATCCGAGATATTTTTGAGCATATTTTAAGTTCCCTATACTTTAACTTCATTTTAGAGCCTTGAAATGGGGTTAACGGGGCTTAAACGTGTCAAAAATGTATCGAAAACCAAGATTTAGGCCTGCAGGGTCTAAACTTGTAAATCTGTGAAAGTTGCCAGGAGGGGCGCGTAAGCCTTGACCATTTCTTATGCAGCCCGTGAAAGCTGCCCAGTACAGAAACATTGAATCTGTCCATTCCTGCTGATTTTGATGGTTTTGTTCATTTTTTTTAATACCATTTGATGGATTTTGCTTGTTTTCAATGTCCCATTGTATTGTAAAACCTTGTGCCCAAGTGTAAGGTCTAGATTGAAGCTCAAAGTTCGAGAAACGAACCTAACGGTTCTCCGAAATCTATATAAACCCATTTGTTTCACTTCATTCTGCACACTCTTGGTCTGAATTGATCTAAGTTGAAGTTTGAATTGCTCTAAGTTGAAGTTCAAAACTTCATACCTGAGTATTTTGGATCAAGATCTTCCTAGCTTGGACCCTTTGTAAGTTTCTTTTGTGCTTTTATGCGTTTTTAAGCGTAAAAGTCAAACAGTGTTTGACTGTCTGCTTTGACCAGTCTTTGGTCAATACGAAGTTCGTTTGAGATTCGCAACGTGAGCGTAATCACGATGGTTATAGTCCCTTGTGACTATACCTACTGATTACCACGTTGATAGGTGTAGTGACGAGTCATAGTTTCGGTCAAAATGCATATTCATGCGTATTTTGCAACCAAACTATTCTTGGGTATCAAAACCGTTTGTTTTGATATCAAACTTGTTTTCTAACTTCGTTAAACATGCTTTAACATGTTTAGCTCATCACTTTTAGTTTAGTGCTTATATAGGGTCGTAAGATGAGCGGTCTAAACAACCGCTTAAACTTTCGAACCCGACCCATTTGGTCGATCATTAGGATCCGACCAAACATATTTTGTGACCATAGTTGTATAGGGAATAACCTTCCAAGGTTATACCTTATGGTCACTTCATTTAGTTAGTTGTATGATAGGTAGTTTATATGCCTTAGGGAAATGACCAAAATGCCCTTTTTACGCATAATTTCATTTTAAGCATATGTAACCTAAATTTTAACAATTAAACAGATTAGGTAACATCATTAGACATGTTAAGGCATATATTACTTATCATAGGACTAATTAGGCGGTCCGAACGCGTTTCACGCGAACGAAGCGTTAAAGTATCGTGAGCTACCTAAACGAGTCGTAATGGGTCGTATGCACTTAGGATAGGTTTCGATTTAGTTTGTAGGCTTTGTTAAACCATATCATATGAGTTCCAATACTCATTTGGTTTACAAGACCTCATTCTATCTGATCTCCCAATTTAGGTCCGGTTTTAGTTACGTAGTTACTTATATTAGGTGCCAATTGATTTCCGTGATCCCACTAGCTTTGCTTGGTTGTTATTCAAGACTTCTAAGCATTCTCATGTGAGTACATAGTTCCCCTATTTTACTATTTTCAATTGTTTTGGGATTATTCATATGTGTTAAATGATTTCGATGTTTTAACGATAGTTTCGAAAATGATTAAAATGCTTTATATTAAATTAATAACGATTTTGATAAAGTGAACAAACTTGTTGGTTGTAATTACATAACAAATAACAATCATTAGTTTTGGCCGAACCGACCAGTATTAGGTTATGGTACCATAGGATCTGACAAATCCCGTTATCAGACTGCACCTATGGTTATGTGTGGGTTAGGTGGGTAACGACTAAATCTGTGATTGTTAATTTACCCTTTGGTGGTTTATTAATGCGAGTTTCGAGATAGTCGATTCACGAAGGTTTGGATGTTATTAGCGAGACGACCAAAAGTAGATTTCACAATTAAATCAAGAATGATTTAAGCGACTAAAGCGATTTTAACGAGTTAAACGATTTGGGTAAACGATTGGTTTTGGTTAGTGTTTAGATAACGGGACGGGTGTAATGTGATGAAAACATGGTAGATACGCCGCTGGTACTTCTTATATACATACCGTGGTGTTATTTAGTTCACTTGGGTAAACGATTTTGAAACAATGTCACACAACGATGTTTTCTAAATAATATAAACCATACGAGTTTTATTAATGGGTTTTTACGAGATGTTTTACAATTTGATTTAATTAAACAATTGTTTTGGGGTTAAGAATCATGGCTACGAGATTTTATAAATTATAACCAACTTGATTTGAGTTGGTTAATTGTGTTGCAATACTATACGCTTTTTCAAAACAAGATTTTTAATTAGGTATTGCAACATGTAAACTAGCCATGAATCCGACACTCTCATAAAACCTATGTGCTCGCCAGCATTTCTTTGCTGACTTTGTTTTTACATATGTTTCAGGTGTTGTTGAATGATGTTGATTGCTAGGATGCCTGCTCACTTAGGACTGGACGAGGCCTTAGTGACTTAATAAGAATGATAGACTATGTTTAACTTATTTGTTTAAATTTCAAGACAATGTAAATGGTTAACCTTAAAATTAAACAAAACTTCAAATTTCCATGTGTTATGGAACAATGATTCTGTTACAACACTCCCCGACGATTCCGCCGCGATTTGTTGTTTTACGTGGTCGGGGTGTGATAGAAAAGTTGGTATCAAAGCTCATGGTTATAGGGAATTAGGTTATTAGTAATGCTTTGACCTAGTCTATAACCTTCCTAGGACCCTAACACAAGATTCTTGTGTTTAGATCTTAAAACAATACCGTCACTTATCCTTAGGTGACAACCACAACAAGAACACAAATTTTAAATCTCCTTTGAAAACCAATCATCTGTTCTAGGATGATTTATTATAAGGTTTTGAACCTTCAAAGTTTTCAAAATCTCGTCAAAGTTGGGTCTTATAATGTGAACACATGCAATCTGGAAGGATGGATGCCTGTACTCTAAGTTTTCTGTCTAAGGCTAGAGTGTTCGTACAAATCCACATAATCGGACCAGTCACTCTTACCTGGGAACTCTTGGGGTGAGTGTCCACTTATAGGCTAAAGCATGTCTTCGCGATACATTAATATAACCTGCTTACTTTGATTAGTCACTGTCTCATTTGTTTGCCTTAGGTAACAAACAAATGATCAAAATTTTTATGCGTTGTCATTTTGTTTTGATTATCCGATAACATTTCACTTGTTTCCTCCTACGTCTTCCATTTCCTTTAGAATATCTCTTCATCGCAGCGACACTCAAATGTCCGAGCAGACTACCAAATTTGCCCAGCGAATAGGTGAAGTAATCCTGAAGACTGCTGAATTAGCCGTCGCCATGTCTCCTCTAAATGATGAAGCCACCCAAGAAACATCAAAGGAAGCAGAAGCCGAGCCTTCAAAAAGGTCAAAGAAGTGTAAAGCTTCAAAGGATCCCGTAGCCGTTGCACCAAATCAAGTAGAACCTAGCCAGGTGGCAGCACCACCAGCCAAGAAGCCGTACTTGGGAACTGCTCCTTCGTGCAATCAGTGTAACCTCCATCACCATGCCAGTGTCAAATGCCGAAGATGTTTCAACTGTGGACTTATTGGTCATACGGCATGAGTCTGTCGTTCTGTCACTGTGCCAAACCAAGCTATTCAGAACCCTGTTCAATTTCAAGCAGATCCAGCACAAGCTCGTTTTCCTTCTGGTGCTTGCTACACCTATGGTGAGACGGGTTATGTCAAGGACAAATACCCAAGGATTGTCAATGCAAATCTGACCCACGGATGAGCATTTGGCTGATTAGAAGAAGTTGCTGCTTTGAATAATATGAATCTTATGCTTATGTTTCTTGTGTTTTTCTTTGAACTCTGAAACAATCGGTTTTGTTTATAAATAAATCGTTGTTCACAATTTTGATATACAAGTGTAGTTACATGTGTGTATGGCATTCCCCTATGATACCTACACCAAAGAACCATATTTGTATTTCTCTCGTTCATGTGATCGCTCATGATTTCCTCGAAAATTCTAAGCGCTCGTTTCATTCTAAGAAACGAAGTACAGAAAATAAGTGACATTTTGAGTAATCACTTTAAATCCTTGGTTTGATAACTAAGGGTATTCTTCGATCTCATACCCATATCATTGCATTCTAGTTTTTATAACTACATAGTATATGTTTTTCAAAACACAACCTTCATGATTTCAAAATATTTCATATAGTTTGAAAACAATTTTAACACATTATATTTACTTAGTATATCAAGTGCATGATTTCGAAAAACATTATTCATGTTTTCAAAAACCTTATACATAATTTCAAAATTCATCCCACATGATTTTTATAAACATATTTACCTAATATATCTACCTTACGATTTCAAAAGTATTATGTAAGATTTCAAAAACATTAAACATATTTCTAAAGAACCCCATGCATAGTTTTCGAAAAAGCATTCTTCTCGTATGACCCAACCTCCAAATTCTGCTTCATATGTCGCCTTGGCATATCTAGCACCTCAACTTCACGAGGATTCTACCTCGTGTGCCGACTTAAGCACATCTAGGGCAAGGTTTCGAAGCGTCTCCTGGTATTCGAATTCCAAAATCCATATAGGATATTCTTATCTTCAAAATTAGATCCTTGAGGATGATTATCGCTCAAATCGGAGCCCTTGAATGGATTCTTTGTACGTTTTTATACATACATTACGATCCAATAAGGACAAAGCCGAATTCCTATTAAGATCTTCCTATGTTCATAGTTAGATTCTTGATATGTTTAAAGTGCCAAATGAAATCCACGGATTGGATTCCTGGTGTGCTTTAAATACCTGTGTCCAAAGATAACAAGTTAAAGGTCAAGTTAAACAATTATGTGATTATGTGTTTATGTGTTTTCTTTTATGTTTTTGTGTGATCCGAATTTTTGTTATCCAAATCCTCGTAGAATCTTCCATATCTTCGTATGGGGGATTCATAGCAGGATATTCAAAAGGTACTACCACAAATCCTTAATGGGCTTCTACGTAATAGTTAAGACCCTTGGATTAAATAGTACCGTTCCATAATTCGAAATAGACCCCTTGAATGGTCTAGTTAAAAAGATTGATTAAAAATCTGGTTGAGAATGTCATGTGATGATATAGCTGAAAAGACTCCTTGGTGGTCTATTTAAAGAGATCATTTGTTGATTTAATTAAAAGGACCCTATGATGGTCTAATCACACTCATCACAGGTTTGTTCATTTGATTTTCCCCTACACATTATAAAATGCCCTGTGCGGACTATGCAAGGAATTACGTAATTATGGACGTGTACATAATTATGAAATTCAGTGCACAGGAGCCCCAATGAGATTTATCATGTGTAAGAACCTATAGTGGCAACAATAACAAAATGTGAACAATGTAAATGAGGTACGGTGGACGCACCAATGGCGCTTCATATACTTGTATATAAGTGTCCCTCTTACATTGCAAGCATGATGTTATTTAAAGTTACTAGAAGTTCAGAACCCTAACCAGTGTTGTATTATCTTTTCGACTTCATGTTTCGAGCTCTCACAAGTTTCCTCTAAATAAATTTTGGGACGAAATTTCCTGTAGTAGGGGAGACTGTGACATCTGTGCCTCCACGGCCATCAAACAAATACCAAATCAATGAAATATTGTGTTTCATACTTGGTATTTGTATAAATATGTGTATCATTTGCACATATCAATTCTCGTTCGATTTCGAGCTCTAAATCGCTTTCTTGAAAGTTATACGCGAACTGATGCGTAAACGTAATCAGTTTAATGCGATAAACACTCCGGGATAGTGACATAGGCTTAAAATACCTTAAATAACCTTTAAATAACTTAGAAATAAGTTTTGGAGGGTTTGGTGTGTCGAAATCAAGTTTATTCGCTTACAGGGACTAATATCGACAAACTGCGAAAATATGCCGATTCATACTGTAACGAACATTCCGGGATATGATCATAAGTTAAACATGCCCTAAATATCCTTTACATGGCTTAGAAATAAGCTTTGAGGTGTTTGGTGCGCAAAAAAAATAAACTTATTTGATCAACGGGGACAAAAAGCGTCAAAAAGTGCATAAGTTTGCATTTTCGCGCATATCTTACGTTCTGAATATATCCGGATATCCAAAAATTTATGTAATCATTAAAATATTTTATTTTAGTGATTGGCATGATAAAATTCCATTCGTCACGTAATTTGGATCGTTTTTCGTGTCCGTTCGAGTTTCGTCGTAATTAACCGAACAACGCAATCGTACGACCAAACAAACCGACATCCGTGATATTTTTTGAGCATATTTTAAGTTCCCTATACTTTAGCTTTATTTTAGAGCCTTGACATGGGGTTAACGGGGCTTAAACGTGTCAAAAATGCATCGAAAACCAAGTTTTAGGCCTGCAGGGACTAAACTTGTAAATATGTGAAAGTTGCCAGGAGGGGCGCGTAAGCCTTGTCCATTTCTTACGCAGCCCGCAAGAGCTGCCTAGTACAGAAACATTGAATCTGTCCATTCCAGCTGATTTTGATGGTTTTGTTCATGGTTTTTCAATACCATTTGATGGATTTTGCTTGTTTTCAATATCCCATTGTATTGTAAAACCTTGTGCCCAAGTGTAAGGCCTAGATTGAAGCTCAAACTTCAAGAAACGATCCTAACGGTTCTCCAAAATCTATATAAACCCACTTGTTTCACTTCATTCTGCACACTCTTGGTCTGAATTGCTCTAAGTTGAAGTTCAAAACTTCATACCTGAGTATTTTGGATCAAGATCTTCCTAGCTTAGACCCTTTCTAAGTTTCTTTCGTGCTTTTATGCATTTTTAAGCGTAAAAGTCAAATAGTGTTTGACTTTCTACTTTGACCAGTCTTTGGTCAACACGAAGTTTGTTTGAGCTTCGCAACGTGAGCGTAATCATGATGGTTATAGTCCCATTGTGAGTATACCTACTGATTACCACGTTGATAGGTGTAGTGACGAGTCATAGTTTCGGTCAAAATGCGTATTCGTGCGTATTTTGCAACCAAACTATTCTTGGGTATCAAAACCGTTTGTTTTGATATCAAACTTGTTTTCTAACTTCGTTAAAAATGTTTTAACATGTTTAGCTCGTCACTTTTAGTTTAGTGCTTATATAGGGTCGTAAGATAAGCGGTCTAAACAACCACTTAAACTTTCGAACCCGACCCATTTGGTCGATCATTAGGATCCGACCAAACATATTTTGTGACCATAGTTGTATAGGGAATAACCTTCCAAGGTTATACCTTATGGTCACTTCGTTTAGTTAGTTGTATGATAGGTAGTTTATATGCCTTAGGAAAATGACCAAAATGCCCTTTTTACACATAATTTCATTTTAAGCATATGTAACCTAAATTTTGACAAATAAACTGATTAGGTAACATTATTAGACATGTTAAGGCATATAATACTTATCATAGGACTAATTAGGCGGTCCGAACGCGTTTCACGTGAACGAAGCGTTAAAGTAGCGTGAGCTACCTAAACGAGTTGTAATGGGTCGTAAGCACTTAGGATAGGTTTCGATTTAGTTTGTAGGCTTTGTTAAACAAGATCATATGAGTTCCAATACTCATTTGGTTTACAAGACCTCATTCTATCCGATCTTCCGATTTAGGTCCGGTTTATTTACGTAGTTACTTATATTAGGTGCCGATTGATTTCCGTGATCCCTCTAGCTTTGCTTGGTTGTTATTCAAGACTTCTAAGCATTCTCATGTGAGTACATAGTTCCTCTATTTTACTATTTTCAATTGTTTTGGGGTGATTCATATGTGTTAAATGATTTCGATGTTTTAACGATAGTTTCGAAAATGATTAAAATGGTTTATATTAAATTAATAACGATTTTGATAAAGTGAACAAACTTGTTGGTTGTAATTACATAACAAATAACATTCATTAGTTTTGGCCGAACCGACCAGTATTAGGTTATGGTACCACAGGATCTGACAAATCCCGTTATCAGACTGCACCCCTGGTTATGTGTAGGTTACGTGGGTAACGATTGAATATGTGATTGTTAATTTACCCTTTGGCGGGTTATTAATGCGAGTTTCGAGGTAGTCGAGTCACGAAGGTTTGGATGTTATTAACGAGACGACCAAAAGTAGATTTCACAATTAAAACAAGAATGATTTAAGCGACTAAAGCGATTTTAACGAGTTAAACGATTTGGGTAAACGATTGGTTTTTGGTTATTGTTTAGATAACGGGACGGGTGTAATATGATGAAAACATGGTAGATACGCCGCTTGGGTAAACGATTTTGAAACGATGTCACACAACGATGTTTTCTAAATAATATAAACCATACGAGTTTTATTAACGGGTTTTTACGAGATGTTTTACAATTTGATTTAATTAAACAAATGTTTTGGGGTTAAGAATCATGGCTACAAGATTTTATAAATTATAACCAACTTGATTTGAGTTGTTTAATTATGTTGCAATACTATACACTTTTTCAAAACAAGGTTTTTAATTAGGTATTGCAACATGTAAACTAGCCATGAATCCGACACTCTCATAAAACCTATGTGCTCGCCAGCATTTCTTTGTTGACTTTGTTTTTACATATGTTTCAGGTGTTGTTGAATGATGTTGATTGCTAGGATGCATGCTCACTTAGGACTGGACGAGGCCTTAGTGACTTAATAACAATGATAGACTATGTTTAACTTGTTTGTTTAAATTTCAAGACAATGTAAATGGTTAATCTTTAAATAAAACAAAACTTCAAATTTCCGTGTGTTATGAAACAATGATTCTGTTACAACACTCCCTGACGATTCCGCCGCGATTTGTTGTTTTACGCGGTCGGGGTGTGACAACTATGTCTCCGACCTTAAAAGCTAATGGTTTGCATCGCTTGTCGGCGTAGGTCTTTTGTCTATCACGAACCGTCTTGATACGATCTCGTATTTGAATGATCTTGTCTGTGGTTTCTTGGACCAATTCCGGACCAATGAGTTGTTTATCCCCGGTCTCCGCCCAACATAGTGGGGACCGACACTTACATCCATACAAAGCTTCAAACGGGGTGGCCTGAATGCTAGTGTGATAGCTATTATTGTATGAGAACTCCACTAGGGGCAAGTGAGTATCCCAGTTTCCACCCAAATCCATCACAAAAGCGCGTAGCATGTCTTCCAAAGTTTGTATCATCTGCTCTCTTTGGCCATCTGTTTGTGGGTGAAAGGTCGTACTAAGATTCAGTTGGGATCCAAAGGCCTTTTGAAATGACTGCCATATCCTTGACACGAACCGACCGTCTCGGTCCGATATAATAGAAATAGGCACTCCATGTCGTGCCACAATTTCCTTCAGATATATTTCGGCAAGTTTCTTAGTGCTATCCTTCTCACTGATAGGTAGAAAATGTGTGGACTTTGTAAGTCGATCTACAATTACCCAAATCATATCATGGCCTCTTGAGGTTCGTGGTAACTTAGTAATGAAGTCCATCGAGATTTGTTCCCATTTCCATACGGGAATTTCAGGTTGTTGCAGTATTCTTGAAGGCTTTTGATATTCTGTCTTAATCTTGGTGCATGTAAGGCATTTTCCGACATAAGTAGCAATATCGCCTTTAAGATTAGGTCACCAATAAAATCCTTTTAAGTCTTGGTACATTTTATCCGATCCCGGATGTATAGAGTACCTTGACTTATGTGCCTCATCCAAAATAATCACCCGTAGGTCGCCGAAGAATGGAACCCAAATTCGTCTAATAAAGTACATTGTTCCATCCCCCTTTGGCACCAATTGTGCCTCCATTCCCCGTAAGGATTCGACTTGTATATTTTCTGGTTTAAGCGCTTCTTGCTGAGCGTCGTGAATCCGAGAGGTGAGATTAGTTTGTATAGTCATCTCTAAGGCTCGCACCCTTAGAGGTTTTGCACGTCCCTTGCAGCTCAAGGCGTCCTCCACGACGTTCGCCTTGCCCGGATGATACTTTATCTCACAGTCATAATCGTTCAATAACTCAACCCATCGTCGTTGCCACATATTCAAGTCCTTCTCATCAAATATGCGCTGCAGACTCTTGTGATCTGTAAATATTATACATCGAGTACCATATAAGTAGTGACGCCAGATCTTTAACGCGAATACCACCGCACCTTGCTCGAGATCGTGCGTGGAGGTAGTCCAGGAAAGTCTTCTGGAAAGACTTCTGGAAATTCTTTCACGATAGGGATGTCTTCTAGCTTCGGCTCATTGGTTTCCTTGTCGACTACGTGGGCGAGGAAATCTATGCAGCCTTTTCGGAGACACTTTTGCGCCTTCATACAAGTAATGATCCGTAGGGTTGTCTCGTGTTTCTCCCCATGAATTACAAGCATTTCTTTATTTGGCAGTAGGATGCGGATGGTTTTCTCGTGACAAACCACTTCCGCCCGGTTGTCGGACAACCAATCCATTCCGACCACAACGTCAAAACTACCCAATTCAATAGGTAAAAGGTCGATAGAAAATTTTCACTCCCCAAGCTCGAGTGTACAACCCTTAATAATCTCTTCCACTTCGAGTAACTTTCCCTTCGCCAATTCTATAGAAAAAGAGGCGTCTAGTTTACTCGACTCTAGACCAAGTATATTCTTAAATTCAATATATATAAAACTAAAGTCGGCGCTGGTATCAAATAGAACAGATGCAAAGTGTTGGTTTATAGGTAACGTACCCGTAACTAGGTTCGGGTCCTGGCGTGCCTCGCATGCTCCAATCACAAAAGCTCTCCCAAGAGCTTGATTCTCCTTCGGGCAATCCTTCTGATAATGCCCCTTGTCGCCACATCCATAACAACCTTGGCCTTTGCCATTTCCATTTCCACCTCGATTATTATTTTTGTTACCACCTTAGTTTCCATTGCCGCCCTGATTTCCAGTTCCACCCTGGTTCCTATTGCCACCTTGGTTTCTATTACCGCTTTGGTTTCCATTACCACCCTGGTTTATATTCCCACGCCCCGTACCAGACCAACATGTGTCCTTGCTATGCCCTATCTTGCCATAATTATCACACCTATTAGTTCTGCACGGACCCGCATGGTGATATCTACACTTATCACATTTGGGCAAAAAGCCCGCATAACCTTTACCACCAGTTTCATTGTTTGCTGCGCCAGTCCTAGCCTTGGCCGGCGGATTAACTTCCCTCCGTTTGTTGGAATTGTTGTTGTTCGTCCGAGTGCCTTTCTTAAAGTTCGAAAACTTCCGCTTGTTATCACTTGTAGATTCCACACGAGTCTCCTTTTTGTTAGAGCCAGACTTTGAAAATTTCCCCAAATGAAGAGCCTCCTAGGTGAGGGCAACGGCCAAGTCAATCGCCTCACTGATTGAAGGGGGCTTAGAAGCAGTAACCATACTCAGAATTTCTTGAGCAAGTCCCCAGATATACCTCTCAATCCTTTTAAACTCCGGTTCCACCAGATATGGAACAACCCTTGACAAGTGATGGAAACATTGTGTATACCCAGCAATACCAGATCCGATCATCTTTAAATTCCAAAACTCAGTCTCGAGTTTCTGAATCTCAGCTCTTGAACATTACTTCTTCCACATCAGCTCCTTGAGCTATTTCCAACTCATAGCATACGCCGCTATTTCTCCTTTAGTCTGAACCTGTAGGTTCCACCATGAAAGCGCTCCACCTAAGAATAACCCAGAAATGAATGTGACTCTTTGCTCAGGAAGAAATTTGCTCATTCTTAGGACTGAGTCTGTCTTCTAAGTCCAAAGTACAAACGCTCCAGCACCTCCTGTGCCATCGAAGTTCGGAGCTTTGTAGTCCAGAAACTGCTTGTACGTGCAACCTGAAACATTTGCAACAACAAACTATGAATGAGCATTGTCAAAGCAAAAATAGAATATACGAGAGTATTATAATGTGTCACATGCGACTTAACATTACCAGTAGGGGGATTGTTTCCCCAGGAGCCTCCAGTACCATCGCTACGCTCGTTGCGGTTGGCTTCGCACTGCGCAATCGCCTGTGAGATGCGCTCATTCAGTTCGGCTTCCGTTCTCAGCAGGGGGTTCGTGTTGGTGTTTCGCCTCAGTGGCATTGTCTTCTAATAAGAAGTATCGAGCAGATTAGACACATATTTAATAAATATTGTTTACTAAGGTATATATATATATATATATATATAATATGAATAATCATCACATCATCCAATCATGCAATAACATAAGCAACACACGCATACGTATAAGCAACAATGTGTAATAAAGAAAATAAACTACTGAGCTTTCATATATTAGACAACTTGATACATTGTTTTGTAGAAGAAAACAAAAGGACTTGAGGCTACATCACCCCGGTCGTACAAGTTCATAATACACAAAAGTAGTAAGTCTTTTCCTTCTACATTGGTCTTCCAAAATCTTCAAGTGTCTTCAGCTCGTACTAGGTCTTCATATGTACATGAAAGTGGGTCTGCAACTCCCACACAAAAGTACCTGCAAATAAAAGATAACTAGGGGCTGGAGGAGATGGAGGTGGGGTAGGTACAACCAAACTGTGCAGATGATCCATCTCGTCCAGTACATGACCCATACGGGGATCTGAAAGGTTGGCTCGCTGCTCCAGAGTGAGCACACGAGCCTCGAGACCGGAAAGTGGGTGTGGTGAAGATGGTGGTGGTGGAGTAGGTGGTGGAGGGTAGGCTGGTGGTGGTGGTGGTGGCATCGAGTCTCTAAAACGCTCCAACTCCCGGACTCGGCGGGAGAGGACCTGAAACTGTAACTGAAGTGAGAGGGTAAGATCATCTGGAGTGAAGGTAGGGTGATGACAGGGATAATAAGGGTCTGACTCGGATATATGAGGTGGGGGATATCATGTAGACAAGTGACCAGCTGGCACATGGGTATCTGGGTAAGTTGGCTGACGAGATGTCCCCCCCCCCCCCGGGCGAGGAACAGGGATCTAGTGGGTGAAGATGATAGATGTGTCTGTACGGTAAGGGATATGTCTTGTGCGTACCCAGTTTCGAGTGCCATAAACAGGGGCAGTAGGGTCAGTAGTATGCGGGGAAAATGGGTGTCAAGCAGTGGGGGTATCAGGTGTGGGAAGAGAGGTCGGTGTAATGGGTGAAATAGTGGCAGGAAAAACAGTGTGAACTGAAGTAGGTACAAGTGTCTGGACAGGAGACTGCGTAGCAATCGGTATCGTATCAAAACTACTATCAGTGGCATCCGCCTGCAGCCCAGCGCGGCGAATGGCCAATGAGGATGCGCTGTCGCCCGCATCCGAAGATGAAATATCTACCACTGAAACGATAGGGGATGATACCTCCAAAATGACTACGTCAAACACCTCACCATCGCCGATCTCATCATCCAAGTGATCAACATAGATGATGGGAACATCATCCTCGTCATCAGATAGAACAATCAATCTCGGAACCATAGCAAGGGGTATGGCATCCAACGGAATGTACTCGACGATGTGACCGTCGGGATGCCCAATAATCACAAACTCGTTTAGCTGTGGCCCCACAGCTAAAACGCCGTCCTCCATAGGAACGTCATCAAAGATAGGATCAGGTGGTTGGAATGGCTGAAAATCCTCTAAGTCCTCATCATCAAAAGAGATAATCTCTATAACATGCGGGAACTCGTCATCCGACGCTATCTCCATAGGATCAATGTCGTCGTAGATACCACTACTCGCTGATGAAACCATAGTACCCTGGCAAAAATAATCCGTACCATATGTATACATATATATCAATAAATATTATCATTACTTATTATATGTATATGTATATGTATATGTATATGTATATGTATATGTATATATATATATATATGTATATGTATATACATATACATATACATATATATATATATACATATACATATATATATAATTATAGCATATCAAACATAATCACGTTGTTTTGTGTGAATCAATCTAGTTTGACAAGTCTATCCCATATAGACTATGTCCCCAAATAATGTCCTCGCATTATTCTCTTGAAAAGAGTTTTGTTAGGGGATCTTGGCGTTTTGTATATGAAATGAAAAACATTTTACAAAAACAAAATGTTTTCGTGAGAGGATCGTAGTGATTGTAGACTAGACTCGAGAAGGAATCCTAGTTCACTACAATCAAAGCTCTGATACCAATCTGTCGCACCCGTTCATTAGCGGAAGCGTGCGGTGTGAACTTGATAAGTTGTCATTGCATGCGATAATAGTAAACAACTACATGATTGAAAACATACGATGTTCATCCATTGCCATAATTTAAAAGTTACACACCATAAGTTGTTTAAGTACAAGATAACATAAGTCTATGTTTTTACAGCAATCTATCATGACATAAGTTTTAAAATACAAGGATTTGCATCCTATATCCCATTAAAAATGTGATATATAGACCAAACCCTTCAAAAAGGATGACATCGATATCTTGTTAATCCAAAAGCTTCATAATAATCACCATCACCAAGATCCCATTAGTTTCTTGAAATACATGTAAGTTTGAAAACATCAACAAAAGTTGAGCGAGTTCATGTGTTTTGCGTGAGCTCCAATTAAATCTTTAAACATTTAAGAGATCTTATATAAAAAACTGGTATGTAAAGTGTCTATGAACAGATCATTAATGTTTTGCAAGGACATTAATATATGCGGTGACATTGGAAGCATTCAACCCTAGCGAATTTCCTCTTATCCACCCATTTGGAACAACAAAAGCACTACATGGGCCACACAAGGACCCAAGAGTGGGGCTTGCTACACCCAATAGATCTACCACTCTTGCCCCGCGGTCTTATACAAGATTAATGGTGCTTAAGAGAGATACTATTCACTCACATGATCTAACAGTTCATTCCCTAGCTAAACCATACAATTGAGACATGTATTTCACTCCCGAGAGTTATAAATCCGAAAAATAGTTAAGAGAAAAGGGGGACATGAACTCACAGCTTTGCATTCTTGAGAGAGATATATGCTAGCAACGTGTTCCAACGTGAGTTACCTACAAGTGTTCTAACTTCATTACTCACTTCGGTCTTTTCTAGACCTTGTACTCGTTGCTCATCTTGAACGTTTATTATTTTCGTTTTATTTTTGGAACACTTGTGTATTTTAATAATATGTTGGCATTTGTTTCTTGTATACTTTGGTTCGAGACTTTATACTTGTTACACAAATATAATATCGTATGTCTTTTATGGATATAAGTGTTAAAAATATTTATTTTTAACGTCGTAAATACGCTGTCGTACGTGTACGACATCCTTTTGAGAGTACACTTCAACAAGTGTATGTGAGTACATCATCATGTACCTGAGTCTTTTATACGTATACATATACCGTATCTATACTTGTATTTGCGTGTTCTATACGTGTACGTATACCGTATTTGTACGTATTGGTATACCGTATTATACGTGTAGGTATACCGTAATTATACGTGTAGGTATACCGTATTATACGTGTAAGTACACCATATTTATATTATAGGTATACCGTATTATACGTGTAGGTATACCGTATTATACGTGTGGGTATATCGTATTTTTATTTTATTT
Source organism: Helianthus tuberosus (assembly GCA_030545235.1). NCBI lineage: Eukaryota > Viridiplantae > Streptophyta > Magnoliopsida > Asterales > Asteraceae > Helianthus > Helianthus tuberosus. Next base: position 188,064,503 of record CM060447.1, read on the forward strand.
TTACAATATATATTTATAAAAATATACATGTATTTTTCATTGGGTCTAGCCCACATCTATACGTGTAAGTAGGTGGAGGTTGAGTTTCCCATACGGATTCAAGTGTAGGTGGAGTTTGTGATAGAGGAGTGAGTGGCTGTTGTGGAACCCTAAAAGGTAGGTTGTCAAGAAGATGATTGTATGCTAATATATGCGCATCGTTAAAAAGTGGTTGTGTAGGTCCACTCGGAGGATCAAGATAAACCTACTCCCTTGTTGTATAACACACACACGAGTGCGGAATCCAAGTGTGTGTGTAAACCAAGCCAAAGAACACGCAAATACAAGAAAGATTTAAAGATTAAAGATCAATGTATTAAACCAACAGAATTTTGTTACAAATATTACAAGAATGCTCTCAAACTATAATGGGTGTGCTCTCACGTCTAAACTGTGCTGCAAGTGTGTCTATTTATAGCCAAGAACCCAGTAAACACCACGAAAGATACAACTTGAGGCCCACTAACAAATGATCCTTCGTGAATCCTCTACGGAAGAAAACGAAACCATAAAAAAACAGAGTCCAAAAAAGAAAAACAAAAGAGGATCGCCATGTACATCCGTAGACAAACGAAGAAGAGTTGGTGTTGACGAAAGCTTGACTTTCGATTTCAGAGAATTCGGTTACAGGTATATTTTGATTTTTTTATTGTAAAAATACATTCCATAACTATAACATATTTTTTAAATGTATATTTTTTTGATAGGTATCAACTAACATAATGACAATTTTTGGAACCGAATTAACGATATTTATCACAATACTTTGGGACGAGATTTCTATCGGAAAAATGATAGTCTCTCGTCTAAGTGGCGTGAAATAAACACCGCCTTGACCGCCTTCAATGGCCACTACAATAACCTAAAGAACAACCCAAAAAGTGGCGAAACGAATACCGATTTGTTGACGCGTGCGATGTCCTTGTATTCGGAAGGAAAAAAAGGGGCCACCTTTAAATATATTTATTGTTAGTGCATTGCGAAAAAAAATCGCCAAAATGGGCACGGGAACCTTTAGCAGGACAATCGTCCTCCAAGAGGTCAAAAAGTTGTTCCTCCACTAGTCGCTTGGATGCTCGTACCGACTTTGAGATCAACTTAAGCTACAATGATTTTGAAGCCGAACGGCACCGGGAAGAGATAAATAAAAAAAGCGGGCCCAAAAATCATCCACTACGAGTGATAAAAAAATCGCTTTGGCCGGCATCCAAGAAGAAATCCACGTGTTCAACAACATCCCACAAGAAAGAAACACTCAAAAAATAAAGGCTTTTAGCCTTTACGAAGAAAAGCAAAAGCGAACGGATATGGAAATACTTGATATAAAGATCGATCACCTTGAAGGCAAAGAGCGGGAAACGTACATGAAACTAAAAAAAGAAATCATGGATAAATATCATACCTAGTTTCGGTTATTTTAGATTATGTTTTTATGTTTGGTTTTTTAAGTTTAAATTATGTAATCGATTTTTTGAGTAATGCAATCTTTTTTTTATTATTTAAATTTCGTAAGTGTTTTTATTATTGATAATTATTATATTAGTAATAATGCTATTTTTTATAAAAATTAATAGATAATATATAATTATTAAATAAAAATATAATAAAAAATATGAGTCACATGTTGAATAACGCTCATTCTTCAAGCCCTTCCACACCGTGTGGTCTAATTATGAAATGACAAACATTATCATGTTTTATGTTAATTAACATGTTGTGTTTTATATTTATAGCAATCTTCACTTTGTTTTTTGTGGATTTAATGTGTGTTTTATGACTTTTTACGATTTAAAGAAAATTTGGACTAGAACACCGTTCTATTATTTAAACAGTATGTAATATAGGGTATCAAACCTAGTTTTTGATAAACAATATTGAGATGAAAAGAAAAAAACAAACTAAAAAAAAAAAAGTCAAATAGAGTAGTTATATATCGTCTTTCCCGAAGTCAAACAAACCCATATGTGATGATATCCTCTTTTCCGAATCACCCTATGGAGAAGGAGGACGATCAATTGTTTTTCAACAATGGAATTTATTCACCACATGAGCTGCTTCATGCCTCCAAACCAACCCTAATCTCTATCTCCACCGCCACAATTGATTTCTCTGTCAGCAGCAGCTATAAGATGAACAACCGTATGTACTCAACTCGATCATCCAACAAACAGCATCATGAAGACGCTCTTATATTTCTCAATTTCCTTAATTTTATACTCACAGTTTTCATTCACACAATCAGCAAAGCTAGATACGCAAGAAGGTACGTGTTCGTTTTCTATTTTCACTGATTACTTGGTTTGCACCATTGAGGAACGAAAGAAGGATTAACGGTGATTGCTGTGTGTGTGAACTGATGCAGTAAAGGTACTGAAACAAATTTGGGGAAAGTTGGGGCTGGAGGACAAGAATGAATGGGATTTTGACAAGGATCCGTGCAGTCCAGGAAATTGGAAATTCTTTGTTGTCTGCGATTGCTCTTTTGAAAGTAATACCACCTGTCGTGTTACTCAAATGTACGTATTCTGATCTTATCTTGGTAGTTTGCTAGCAAAATGTGAATTGGGGAAGATGAAGTCATGTTCTTAATATTTTAAGGAAATTTATTGAATCTGCATTTGGGATTTAGAATATAAAATGAAATAATTAATCTGAATAATCTTTTGATTTCATCGTTGACCTTACCCTACTTCTCAGAAAACTTGTAAACGATCCAGTGGCGGATCTAGAAGATCCGCATAGGGGTAACGTTTCAATAAAAAGGGGTAACGAAATCGAAAAAATGTCAATTTTTTCCAAAATTTACACTACCGTCGGAGCGTCAAGGGGCAACGGAGGTTACCCCTGCTATCACTCTAGGTCCGCCCCTGAAACGATCACAAATACTCTGTTTTACACTAATAAATCTAAACTACTCGGTTTGATCTTCGACCTCTCCTGGCGTGAAGGCTCTTTCACGCCGGGAACACCACCCCGGCATGGCGTGGAGGGCGGCGTTGTGGCGAGGGCGGGGGATTCTCCACCGCCGTGGGGCGCTTAGGTTTAGTGATATTGAGGCTTTTCATTGGTCAGTGGATTTTGGGTGGTTTTGATTGGTTATTGTTTTTTTTTTATTTTTTTGTTTTTATATAAACGCTACTAACCACGCCGCTTCCACTCATCCTTTTTTTGCATTACGCCACTTTTCTGACACGTGCTGATGTGGCAGCCACATGTCGAATAACGCCACTCTTTCATGCCCCCACTCAGTATAGTCTAAAAGGCAAAATGCTTTTATCAAGCGCGCTAGCCCTACATTGTCCTATCTATACTATATAATTAAAAAAATATTTAGGGTCAATTATCACCATTCTAGGTCATCTACTTTATTGTTTTCCCGCTTCTCCTTTCTAATTATCATTTAAGTATTGGTAATTATTATATTCATTAACAAGCAAATTTGATATTAAACCAATTATGATTTTCTAAATAAACTTTATTTTAACATAACATAATTTATAAATGTCATGTAAAAGGTCAGTTCTTAAAGATATCTTGGCGATATATCTTGACGACTGTATGTATTAGCCAGATGACATGCATAGTTTTATTTAACTCGTGTATTACACGGGATATTAACCTAGTTTATATTTTATATTTGATATTATTAGTTATACTTTCTGCTTCATATATTCTGCACAGATCTCATTTAAAAAAAATGTTTTTATTCAGCTCCAGATTTTAGTGATTAACATTGATTCTCTATTTATCGGTGATGCTGAACCATCAAAAAGTAACATACTTATAGTCTTAACTAGATTTGGTTTCTATACTAATTTAGCTAGAAGATCAAGCCTTGTACATGAGGAAGCAATATCATGTAGGTTGGTTTCTTGCATGCTGCTCATGAACATGGCTCTTGCATATTACTTATATTGATATTGATTACATTAAGCCTACGTTTAGCTACCTAAAATCACAATCCCACTTGGTAATTCTTGAATAAAATCGTACTATGATTGCTAAGTAGGGCTTAGTATGTATTTTAATGTGAAAACTTTCCCATGGAGAGATAATCAAAAGTTGAAGTTTTTTTTTTCTTTTACAATTCAGACTTATATCATTGCACGACGCCCGCTTGTGGTATGCGCATATAATGTATATATGTGTGGGCCCTCGGAGACCAAAAGTGAAAGTGCACTAATTTTAACGTTACTAATTCCTGAAAATAACGTTAAAAAAGAGGGACGGTTGATCATGCATCATGTGATGGCGTTGATAGCCGAATACATGCACTGATCGGTTTTTGTCCCAATTGCTGAGTGTTATGTGCCTTATGTCCCAGGGTTGATGCAAAACTACTATCGAGACGCGGGTTAGCCTCTCAATCCCTACCATAGCTTTGCTATTGGTGAGATTTATGAATATGATGATGATGAGTTATATCATCCCATGGAGAGAGAATCAAAATTATAACTTTTTTTTCTTTTACAATTCAGACTTATATCATCCCATAGAGAGAGAATTTGAATTTTTAAACCATCAAAGCTTGAAGTTTTTGTTTCTTTTACAATTCAGAATTATATCATCTCAGAATATCTCGACTTCCCTTCCAACGGAGTTTACCAAGCTACAGCACCTTCAGTTATTGTAAGAAAAATCTTTGTGCTTGATCCGACATTAATCAATGCATTTTTTTCTATATTTATATTTAGAGTTTTGTTAATGCAGGGATCTCAGATTTAATTATCTTAGGGGAACTATACCATCTGAATGGGCTACTATGCGTTTGAGCAACCTGTAGGAACACTTATTTCTCAACAATCAACTTTGGTGTTTTATGCCTGCAAAATAACTATTTTATTGGATGATTAATCATAATTCTTTTTTTGTTTCTAGTAACATGCATCTTAACTCCTCATTATGTATATATGTAGCTCACTCATGGGAAACCGATTATCCGGGCGGTTTCCAACAACTCTCACTAGAATGACCACACTTCTAGAATTGTGAGCCACATCTCCATTTTTTTTAGTTATATATTACAAAAAACACTAAAAATTAGAATTAATAAGATGATGGAACTTAACTTAAATATGATGGTGAAATGCTTCAACTTTTTTTTTTTTTGTAGGAACATAGAAGCAAATCGTTTTTCAGGACCCATACCCAAAGAGATTGCGAACTTGAAGAATTTGGACAAGCTGTACTAAATTTTTTATATATCCGACAAGGGAAATTAATAGATCAAAATTGGGAATTTTCATAAATACATATTCACTAAAACTTTGTATTTCCAGTGATCTATCTTCAAATGATTTCACTGGACATCTGCCTGCTGCACTTGCAAAACTTACCAACTTGACTAATTTGTGAGTGTAAATGTTGTAAATTTGGATGATAATCCATAAAGAGAGGTGATATGTAGAGCTTGTTTTCTGTTGTGCATTTTGACTATTTTGCCCCATACATTACTTTAACCTTTTACCTGGCAGAGCGGTTAAAAACCACTCAAAGCTTAATATTTTTGAGTGGTATAATCAGTATATTACATCATATCTATAAAGTTTAAACCATTTTTCTAACTTCAATGAGTATGTTACATTTTTAGGAGGATATGTGACAACAATTTCACTGGAAAGATACCGAACTTCATTAGCCAGTGGACACAAATTTGGAGATTGTAAGTATTAAAATATATTATTATTAGGGTATACTAATAAATCCTAATAATAACAATAGTGATAGTGATAGAGTAGTAGTAATAGAGTAATAGTACTAGTAAGAACCATGTCACTTGACAGGGAAATTACACACAAAGGTAATGTATTTTTGGCGGGATTTCTGTTCTAACCACTGAACTTCCCTGAATTTTTCTTTTCAAGATAACCAAAATTCCATAGTTTCTGTTAAGGTAACTGGTAATCCAATCTGCTTGACAGCTGATATGTCGTCAGTAACTTTGTCCGTGTTGACTTTTTTTTATGTGACGTTATGGTAGGGATGAGCATGGTACAAATGCGTACCGTTTTTCTTCGGGAAAATTGATACCGTACCGAATATATACCAGTACGGTACCGGCATTTATCAGTTTTTTACCCGTAAATATTGGTACCGGTAGAAAATAAAGAAAATGAGTACCGGTACCGAATATACCTGGTACCAAATGCTCATCCCCGCATGTGGAAACCATATAACTCACCATATTACCTAAAATGTTTGGTTTATCTCATATATTGCAATGTTTGGTTTAATATTTATGCAGTTGGAAATTTCCATCACTCGCTAAGGGCGTATTTATCTCATATATTGCAATGTATGGTTTAATATTTATGATGCAGGCATATACAAGGTTGTTCTTTTGAGGGTCCCCTTCCTTTGAGCATCTCTGCCTTAACTCAACTGAAGGATCTGTAAGCTTTTTTCCACTTAGTTTTTTTCTTTTTTGTCTTTTTTGTCTTTTTTGGTATTTGATCTAATGAGGCGGTCTAATAAGGTGGCCGAATGTACAATGTGATTAAAGTTCATTTTTCACTATATATTTGTGATACAGGAGAATCAGTGACTTGATCGGTGGAGCTTCTACTTTCCCGTCACTAGAGAAAATGCCACACCTGAGTATACTGTGAGTTTCTTATGGCTTTGTATGGCAATTCCCTCTTCTTAGTAATTAGTACTCAAGTTATTACCACCATATCTTGAGTTATGCAGGGTACTTCGGAATTGTTTGATCCGTGGGACGATTCCCAACTACTTTAGGGATGTGGTAAATCTGAATACTATGTAAGTAAACCACAAGATGTTCCTTGCTTCTCATATGGATTATCATTAAGTTCTTATTGTAAATAATAAATTGGTTTTGAGAATTTTCTACTTTCGGAAACTAGAATCTAAAAGTTGGATGCCACTAGCAAGCATGATACAACACTTTTATTATGGTAATCCTTAGATGAAATTTTACAAGGGGGTGTTTGGATCTGCATTTTGAAACTAAAACAACAACAACCTTACATAGCTATTCTCATCTATAGCTATAAAGCTATTAGTAGGGTCTTGGGAGGGCCTTACCTCCATCCTAGGGGATAGAATTAGAGAGGCTGTTTCCTGTGAGAATAAAGATTTAAGAGTCATAACAGTATACATATGCACGCATCTATGCAATAAAAAGCAGAAAAACATTCTTAAAATCACACCCAAAAAAAGAACTACAAAAGCTAAAGCTCCTAAGACAAGAAAGCCCCCTACAAATCCTTAACCTTAATTCTACGTCTCCACAAACTTATATCCTCGACCATGTTGGTTTTGGCCTGCCTCTACTCCTCATCCCCTCCACATTGAGAGTTTTTATTGATCTAACCGTAGTTGTCACTTGTCTCCTCCTTACATGCCCAAACAATCTCAACATCCCTTCCCTTATCTGGAAAACTAGTCACTCTCAATCTTGTCCACACATCCACCTTAACATCCTCATCTTTGCTACCTCTAGCTTACGCGCTTGTGTCTTCTTGATGGCCCAACAATCTGTACTATATAACATAGCAGGTTTAGCTGCAACCCTATAAATTTCCCCTTTAATTTAGCTGGCAATCTCTTGTCGCACAATACCCCAGAAGCTGCTCTCCACCTACACCATCCAACCTGAACGCGATGGGCTACGCCACTATCTATCTCCCTATCATTTTGTACAAACAATCATAAGTACTTGAATTTAGTTACCTCCGAAACCACTTGTCTCTCATTGGTGATCTAAGCGTCCTAGTCATCGCCTGCACAACTAAGATCACAGTAAAGACACTCAATCTTAGCACGACTAATCCTTAAACCCTTACCCTCTAAAGTTGCACACCACTCCTCTAACCTTGTATTCAAGCTTTGTTTACTCTTTGACACCAACACAATATCATCCGTAAAAAGCAAGCACCACGGAACTGTCTCCGAATCAACTTTGACAACTCATCTAGGACAACCACATAAAGAAACGGACTCAACGCAGACCCTTGATGGAGTCCTACCTCCACATAGAAGAAATTAGTATTCCTTATAGGTGCACGCAGACTAGTTTTAGTCCTAACATATATATATCCCTAATTATGTCTATATATTTCCCATAACCCTAGGTACCCCTCTACACTCCAGACTATCCCAAACCAGTCTGCGTGTTTCACTGTCATATGTCTTTTTAAGGTCAATGAACACCATATGAAGTTCCCACTTCTTATCCATATACTTTTCCATTAATCTTCTTAGAATGTGTTTTGCTTCTGTAGTTGACCGCCCCATATTGAAAGTAAATTGGTTTACCAAAACATGAGTTTCTCTTCTTAGTCTATTCTCAATTACCCTCTCCCATATTTTTATAATATGACCTAGTAGCTTAATCCCTCTGTAATTCCCACAATGTTGAGCGTTCCCTTTGTTCTTATATAAGGAACTATGACACTGCTCCTCCATTGATCTGGCATGCTTTTAGAATCCAGATTTGAAACTAATTATTTAATTATTACAACTTAAATATGCAATAATAATTTTTTAATTGTTTGGAAAACCTATTTAACTTCTGCTATGATATCAGTATAATACCAAGTACCAACTGCAATAAATTTGATTATCTAAAAGAAAAACAACTACTTATTTATCACTTCAAACTAGTTTAAAAGTTTGATTTCCATTTACACATCATTTCTACTTATTTTTACAAAATGTCCTTTTCGGTCATTTTAATAGTTAAATTTGGAAATAATAACAATCAGACATTTGATTATCAATTACTACGTCATACAACAAAGAACATCCACACGTTATTTTCTACAACCCTTTTTATTACTATGATTTCTGATTGTTCATTATCACTCTATAAATTCTGAAACCACAAGTCCACAACCCAACATCCCCTAAAGACTACTTAAACTAAAAACCTATATACTATAAAGTAGCTGCGATGCGCCAATGATGGCCAGTCCAACTGGTCCGAGGTGGGAAGGTTTCCCCATGTTGCGGGGTTCCTGCCCGGTACGGGGTTGTGTGTGTAGACTGATGTCTTCGGAACCAGTCGCTCTAGCCGTCCAAAAAAGAAACTATAAACTAGCTGCACTATTCTTTATCAAACATACTGTTTTCTAATTATTCCACTTGTGACGCATTTGATATATTTGGTAGGTATTTTTTAAATTTTACAACATCTTGGAACTTATTTTCTTTTATTTGTTTTGTAGAGACCTCAGTTTCAACAATTTGACTGGCGAGATACCATCTTCCTTTTCCAAGCTAGAAAATGCAGACTACATGTATGCGAATCATCTTCCACAATATTTCCTTGTCTTCTAATTTATATCTGTGATCAATTCTCTATGGATGACCAACATTTGATAGTTATTTAACAAAAAATAATCTTACTGGACCTTTGCCTGGATGGGTCTTCTCAAGCACCAAGAACGTGTAAGGATATATTTCCCCTTTACTTATCATTTCATTACATTACATGATTTACATCATCAAGTGATATAAAACGGATTTCAGAAATTTTAGGCGATTATATATGCGGAATGAAAAAAATGGGATCAATATAACCATGTTCACCAAAGAGCTTGTAGCCTAGATGTATTGGCGTGTTACTAAGGTGTTCCTCTCTATGTGGTTGAGGGTTAAAGTCCCATAGTGGACATAGGTGTAGGTTTGGGAGTAGGATTAAAAAGTTTGTTAGTTAGCATTTCAAAAAGTAAACAATAACAATATTCATATGACATATAACTTGGTGTTTAACAGCCTATAATTATACTAGGAAACAGAAACTAAATACTTGAAGTTCAAGTATAACTTGGTGTTTAACTGCCTACAATTTTGGGCCCAATTTTTTTTGTCGCCCGAGTCCCTGACTTGAACAATAAAACCTTGATAATAATAATAGTATAATAAACCTTTAGTGGTGGGTTGTGTTTATAAGTATATATATGCCTCTACAGGGATGTTTCTTATAATCATTTTACCTGGGATGCTAGTTCTGGTCCAAAAACGTGTGAACAAGAGACAATGTAAGTTGTTTTTTTATGTAGGCTTTGTAAGATTAAATATATTATGTTTAATATTTAATCTAGTAGCCATTATAATCATTTACATAATATAGATCAAAATATATTATAACCTATTAAATAATTAGTTGGTAATTGTTGATGGACCATATTACCCTTATTAACTAATTAGGTTTCCTCCTGGGTGCTTATATAAGGATTATTATGTGGAGGTTAAGGGGTTACTCAGTTACACATTAGACACAACCCTAATAACACATAACATCAATCGACCTCCATCTCCATACCGAATCCCCTATTCGGTTTCTTAGCCACCATCATCAGTCAGCACCCTAAGGAGGAACCAGACCAAGATGACAATCATGTCAACCCTTAATGGATTCTTTGCTAACCTGTGCTGATGCAACCAAAGGTATTTTTATTGTTTTCCTTCATGTATAAACAGAACTGATCCAACATGTGGTATCAGAGCATATGTTGATTAGTCAGTTCTGTTTTCGTATCCATTAATTCTGGGATAGAAATCTGGAAAACAGAAAGTTTTAAAGCCTTAAAAGTTCATCAAAATCAAAACTGTTTTCGAGTTTCATGAGCCGAAATCCCTGTTTTCGGAAAAATCTGTTTGATAAATTGACTCGAAATCATAAAGGGTTAAACTTATTGTCACGAAATCCATTACAAAACCATTAAAATTCAGGTTTCGGGTTTCCAGAATTATGTTTTAATTTTTTAGGGTTCATCTTATGTTCTTATGTTCTTATGATAAATTCGAATTTTTCCTTTATGATTTGGAATGTGATTTGAATTATTAGATGTTTCCCTAATTTTGATCTAATCTTGTCCATTAAGTTTTTTCGAAATCTGTTAAATGATAAACAGATATGATTTCGAAATTTAGTGATAAAAATAGATCAATGTTAATAATTGGAAACTATATCTCAATTCATAATTTTCGAATTTCAGTTATGTTATCACAAGAAACAGCTATCCACAGTGGACTCGAGACCATCAGGCTTCGACTCGAGACCAAGATCTCGACTCGAGACTACAAGGTCTCGACTCGAAATCATAAGGGCTCTCAAAAGTTTCAACTCGAGACAAAGGTCTCGACTCGAGACCATAACGTGTCAACTCGAGACCACTGAGGATTCGACTAAGGCCATTAAACCATTACGACTCGAGACAGAGGTCTCGACTCGAGACCATTAGATCTCAACTCGAGACCATAACGTGACAAGGAGAGACCATAACGTATCAACTTGAGACAGAGGTCTCGACTCGAGATCATTAGATCTCGACTCGAGACCATAACGTGTCAACTCGAGACAACAAGGCTGTGACTCGAAACCTCATTATTTTTATTTTAAGCTGTTTAATGTGAACTAAAAATTTTTGGTTTTGTAACGGGTGGTTTGCTATTAAATAATTGGTTTTGTAATCACTTAGTTAATTAATAAGGATCAAATACTATTTTACAAAACCAAAATAGCTTAACTTGAATGAGCTTCTGATATATCATTTCTGGCCAAAGCTGACTTGATACATCTACTTATCATTCAAGTATTACGAAAGCTATGTTGTGTATGCATCATAAGCATGAATGTCTTAATTTCTGGCCAAAGCTGATTTAATTTATTCATAGATGGCATACTCAACAAGTGCATAACTAAAGTGATTGTTTCAATTCTGGCCAAAGCTGATTTGTTACAACCACTTTGCACATATGCTTAAATGATTACACTTCTGGCCAAAGCTGTTTTGTCTTCATTTAAGTAGAATTTTTTAGCTAAGTCTATTATTTTGATGTTAGTAATAGACATATCACAATCTCTTCACATAATGATCCTTAGATTAATGATCCTTAATTAAGTTTTATGATCATTTCGTCTGCCTTATTCTTAGTACCCATATTTTTACTCACTGTAATTTTCTTCTATTAATCTATATCTGATCCACTCTAATTCTTAAAACCTAAAATGTTTGCTTTATTTACAGTTTCTATAAGAATTAGCTCTTAAATTAAATCATTGATTATTTCCTAAGACACGATAATCCTATTGCTCTCTTCTGATAAAGATTATAAAGAAGAAAGTTAGAGCATGATGAATAGGATAAATCGAACATGATGTCTCTTATGATAATCAAGAACTCTCTAACGTAAATGCTATCACTAAAGTTATTCCAGATTAAGTCTTTCCTAAGACTAATCTATAATTATGGAATAATCACTAGAACTCCTAAGATGCATGCCTTCATTTAAAATTATAAATTATAAAGTTAAGTGGTATATGTGAATACATAATCATGTACAATACCATGACCCATAAAGTTAAGGGCTTACGCATGGAAATAAGTACATTTTTCCGGTACATTACATACTAAGATTTTCACTTGTACAATTTGATGCATTATAAATCAACTATAACACTCAAAATACCAAAGTATAACGAGTGTGTTGATAAGCAACATATGTACAAAGAAATAAATGTTTGAAACTGGAAAATAAGATGTTATTCACCTTACAACCACTAATAGTTTAAAAGAGGATTGTTCTAAGGTCCATAGACAAATTACAAGTGCTAATCCCAACTCTAAGGTTCTTCAAGGGAAAATCTTACTGCATAATTATGTCATTAGACTAGGCATAAGCAACGAGACTATCCATTATTCCAAAGAACAGTTGGATAAGTTAATTAGGTAGTCACTTACTAATGATATTTAAGTCTAATAATTTTAATATTCCAATTAACACATGATTAGTTGACTCTAGTTCCATACGTTTCCTTACCAGAACTCGACAAATAACTAACATGAGAGTTAGTGACAAAATTAATTATTAAGGCTATAAGAACCATAATAAGCAGTCTTCTAACAAAGTTTTTCGATACATTACATATTCTGATTATTAATCAGAGTACAGTATCATTACTTAGGCTATGTCATGAAGGTTGTGAGGTTTGAATAGTCAACATAAAGTCACACTTATCTTAAACTCTCATTTTATTTGTTCTAAATATCTGGATAGAAACATTACTAACATGAAACTAGATGATACCTTACATTTTCACAACTTTTGTTATCATGCAAATGAGAATTTGACAAAAGGAAAATGAGACTTATAAATTTCATTCATTATAACCGAACTTCATGAGAAATCATGACATGGTTAATGAGGATGATTATTCAACTAATCTCATTCTAAGTGATTTTAAATCATGACGTTACAGCCCTTAATATTACTTGGCTTAAGGAATAAGTATGGGTCCATCATAAGTCATTCATTGACATTCGTGGAACTTATTCCAAATGGAATATTCAGACATAATTTATTTATCTTTTAACAGACTATCAACTTGTATCTAAATTTTGTCACATATGGCCCACGTTCTTAGAAGAAATCTATTCATATATATATACTTAATAAGTTTTCTATTAGATATGTCCCTAAAGTTTCTTTTGATATCTGGACATTAAAGAATTCAAATAAAGTCTAACGTATATATATGATAGGTTCCCACGTCATGTACCTCATTGAAACTTCTCTTGTAGCATTTCTAGAGATATTAAAGATCAGTGGGAGCATTAAGTGTCTTAATAATAACTTGCAATAATTGCAAGAGGTGGGGAGTGAAAACTTTATATTACTTCAATTTACACCTCTTGTACAAGACACTGCTCCATCTTGACACTGTTCTATCATAACTTGTCTCCTTAAAATCTAATGCTACTCTTACAAAAGTTTCATTGTTGCTTAATTGTGGGCGCACTTAGATTGCCTAATTGTGGGCACACTTAGATTTCTTACCTGAACTAACATAATCCTCAACAAGAGAAATCACAACGACTAACGTCATTAATTTGTGTCTCTCTATTAGAATTTGTTGGTCGTTACATATTGACCCTAAGCATGCTGAGTTCCTAAAGATTTCTAAGGTTAGTGGGAGCAGTTAAAGTCCTTATTATGATTTGCAAGGAATACAAGAGGCGGGGGGAAGAGTGTCATTAAATTTCACTTTGAATTTAACTCCGATTACACCTCTTGTACACCATACTGCACCAACTCTTACAAACTTAGAATGAAAATGATAGCAACCTAACCAAGAGCTAATCCATAAAACTGAAACTTCTAATGAACCCAATAATCAACTCAGGAGGTCATCTAGGTTTAAAATCCTACTAACTTTGATGATTACATAACCTCCCTAATTAAAGTTGAAATGGATTTTGGAAATGTTTACTGATCCTGTCTCTTCAAATTAAGCCATTAGTGTCAATCAATATTCTTAATGGAATAAAACAGTTTTCTAGTAAAACTGATTTTATGTGTTCGTATAACGTTTGGGATTTGATTGAATTACCTAAGAGTATTCATAACTAAACCAAATCCTAATATAAGCATTAAGACACGAAGAAACTTGATTGATTGTCAAAGGTTGTACTCAGGAAGAGATAAATTATTAAAGAATCTTTATTACATATTTAACAAAAGATTTTTTGAGGATCATCATTGTTCTAGTAGCTTATAATAGTTTAAAGCTACATTAGATGAACATTATAAACAATTTTCCATAACAAATGGCTGACACATTTACATGTTCATTAGATAACAACCTAAAGTTTCAAACTGAAGGTTAAAGAACACTTTATTTGTAAGTCAATAATATCCATGTATGGGTTAATGCAAACATCATAATGTGATGAAAAGCTAACATAATTATTTTCATCAACAATCAAGTGGATTAATGTACCTACCTCAAGATGAGTGGGAGCAACTAAGATAAACTTGTCTATATAGATGACATTCTTTTGACAAGTATGTGTTATATAAGTCAAAGCATTGTTAACACAAACTTTGATATAATAAATCTCAAAGATATCTCTTACGTGATTGATATCATAACATACTGAGATAGACCCAATGGGATATTAGTTATGTTCCATAAGTTTAACATTAAATGGGTCCTTACGTATGTAACAGACAATATTGCTTTCCTTTAGAAGATAATAGGATAAATGAGATTATTTATTTACGCTTCATTAATTAGAAGCCTTATGTAAGTTTAAGTCTATACTCGTTTAGATATTACTCACATTGCAACACACTAGATATGTCTAGATTAATGTGAAGCATCTAATGGAGTATTACAATATCTTTAAAGGAAACGAGAAGCTATGATTTTAAGAAGAAGTGAGAATTAAAACCGGTTTATTACTCTAACTTTGAGATATTCAAAGATGACACGAATGTAATTTCGGGTATATCTTTATGTTAGCAGACAAAACATATCTCATGGAGGAGTCATAATGCACTGATATTAACAACCTAAGTTATAACGACATAATATAGTCACTAAATGTTGTTGGAAATTTATCAGTGGACTCATAAGTTTATTAACTCCATATAATTAATGTTTTTGAAGACTTAGTGTGATAAAGTCGGCTACCATAACTCCTTGAACAGTAACAGTTCAAGAGGTGCTGCATTAATTTTCGATACGCAATTAATTATTCGTTTATGAACGAATTGAGGAAACTAAGTTTTGTATCGAATACATTCATGATATGCTTAAGGATCCTATAACTGAAGGGCTATTACCCATAAGTCTTATTAAGAGAGCTCAGAGACGGGTATTAATTGATGGCCATGCGCAACTGCATATCGTACTATGAATGAATAAGTATTAGTTAATTTTCCTCATCAGTTTGATTTTGTA
Organism: Helianthus tuberosus; assembly: GCA_030545235.1. Classification (NCBI taxonomy): domain Eukaryota; kingdom Viridiplantae; phylum Streptophyta; class Magnoliopsida; order Asterales; family Asteraceae; genus Helianthus; species Helianthus tuberosus. The sequence continues at coordinate 188,080,260 of CM060447.1, forward strand.
TGTCTCTAAGAATATGTCAAGCTAGCATAACGGCATATAGACAAATATAGTTACAAATCAAACAAAGGGCTTATGCGTATTTTGATCATGACGATTAGGTTTTAAATTAAGGCTATAGTATGATTAATGGGGGTCCTGAGTCGCATAATGATTCAACGGCTGTATTTTTCTGCTATAGTACTTGTTTAAGGCTAAAATGAGTGTTAACTCCTGATCAGGCTTAACTAATACTCATAGTAAATGATTACTCGGCTAAGTGGGAGAATGTAAGATTAAATATATTATGTTTAATATTTAATCTAGTAGCCATTATAATCATTTACATAATATAGATCAAAATATATTATAACCTATTAAATAATTAGTTGGTAATTGTTGATGGACCATATTACCCTTATTAACTAATTAGGTTTCCTCCTGGGTGCTTATATAAGGATTATTATGTGGAGGTTAAGGGGTTACTCAGTTACACATTAGACACAACCCTAATAACACATAACATCAATCGACCTCCATCTCCATACCGAATCCCCTATTCGGTTTCTTAGCCACCATCATCAGTCAGCACCCTAAGGAGGAACCAGACCAAGATGACAATCATGTCAACCCTTAATGGATTCTTTGCTAACCTGTGCTGATGCAACCAAATGTATGTTTTATTGTTTTCCTTCATGTATAAACAGAACTGATCCAACAGGCTTGTGGAGATGTAGATGTGGGTATGGTTTTTTATATTTGTCGTTTATGCTTAATGTAAACAATTTTTTCACTATGTGACTCAGAAATGTGGTGGAGAGCTATTCTTCGTCAATAAATAAACAGTAAGACACATGACACTAACTTTATTCAAGGTCACAACATTTACATCGGGGGTAGGGAATGCATTTAAGTTTGGCCCTTAAGGGGCCTAGGCCCGGTCCTAAAGTAGTTGCTAAAGCTCTTCACTTGTAAAAACTTAGTGATTTGGGCCCGGTTTGCCATGTCAATAATTTTGCATATATAATTTAGAGTAAATTACTTTTTGAGTCCCTGTGTTTTAGTGGTTTTAACCACTTGAGTCCAAAATCAAAAAGTTTAACGCCCTGAGTCCCTAGCCATTTATTTTATAACGTTTTGAGTCCAATTTTGTTTATTTTATAACGATTTGAGTCCAAAAAATTGGATTCAAAGGGTTAAAATTTAGAATCAAAAGGACTCAAATGGTTAATGAAATGCTTATAGGGACTCAGGTCGTTAAACTTTTTGCTTTTGGACTCAACTAGTTAAAACCACTAAAACACAGGGACTCAAAAAGTAATTTACCCTATAATTTATCTAATTATAAAAATATATTCTAAAATATAATTAAAATACGTTTTTTTAAATAGGTATTTTAAATCCTAAAACAAACCGTTTAACATGAACAAAATTTTTGTATATATGTAGTTTTCATAATAAAATTTTTGGGTATATACGTTTTCGACCCTCCCGGTTCTATAATTTTTTTTTTGGTATATACGTTTTCGACCCCCGTCTTCATTGTCAAGCTTCGCCACGCTGGGCATAACTGGGGTCCATTGAATGTTGTGTAAGCATTAAGACTACACACTAACTAGTACTAAATATTGTATTTCTTATGTAGAAAGAATATTCATCCATGTCTAAGGAAAGATTTCCCATGTAGTAAATCAGATGCACAAAGTAAGTAAAGTTTATACATCATTACATACAATTACACATTAACCAAATCTTATATATTAGTAAAAATGTCATCATTTGCATCAGAAATCAATTCTTTGCACATCAACTGCGGGGGAGAAGAAGTAAATATAAACAACACTATATACGAATCTGATATAGAGAAAAAAGGTGCCTCACCATATTACAATGCTGGAAATTGGGCGTTTAGCAGCACAGGAAACTTCTTAGATGATGACCATGATTCTGACATTTATATTCTTTCCAACACGTCTAGTCTCCATAATATATCCACATTTGACACCGAATTATATAAAACAGCGCGTACCACCGCTATTTCTCTCACTTATTATGGACTGTGTCTTAAGAACGGACACTACACTGTCAGGCTCCACTTTGCGGAAATTCTTTTTACCCAGGACAAGTCATTTAACAGCCTCGGGAAGCGCGTATTCAATGTTTATGTGCAGGTAAGGCAACTTTTGAATATTATGATCTGATAAACATAAGAATGAAACCAACTTTTGCCAAGTTATATATGTTAAGCCAGTAAAAAAACCCATTAAAAGTTTGCTTTTGCCAAGTGTCATTATCTTGTTAGAAGGATGTATCACTTGTAATGGGACCGAATTACCATAGTCCATAGATTGAAATCTAGGAAGTTGGTTACCTTAAAAAAATTTTTTTTTAAAACATTGAGTTTTTCCTGCTAATAAATGAAAGAATCCGTCACAGATTCAAAATACACAAACTCACGAATTATATGAACAGGAAATTTTAGAGAATTTACACACACTAAACAGATGCATAGCATTGCGTACTACTTACAAATGTCAGACACATAGGGATTTATACCCTTGCCCTATGGCGGTTACATGATAGTTACTTGGCGCCAACTCATGGATCTTATAACTACCTTATAACCCATGTTTGACCCGTTAATTCTAGACTATAGTTTATAGATATAGATATAAATACTTAGGATAATCTTTTTATGCCAATATAACTTCCAACAATAAAACGTTGGTTACCTAAATAGAAAATGAGCCAATGTTGGTTATCTTTTTGTACATTTAGTCCGAAAATAATGGATGCAATTGTAAAAGGAATATTAACATCTTGATAACTTTTGTTGTAGGGAGAGTTAAAACTAAAGAATTTTAATATAGCAAAAGAGGCTGGAGGTACTGGCAGGGCAGTTGTAAAGAGTTATACAGTGAATGTGAAGAACAACACCCTCAAGATTCAACTTTACTGTGCTGGAAAAGGCACTACTGGAATTCCGGTTAGCGGAAGTTATGGTCCGATTATATCAGCTATATCAGTTGATCCGATAGTAACATCCTAATTATAGATTTTTAACTTTGAGAATATTTTAATTATTAAAATAATAATGATACTTTCCCATCCATGATCCATTAATTATGTGTGGTACGAGTTCAATTTAACTATTGTGAAAGTTGACTTCTATTGTCAAAATCGAAGCTCAAACTATTGGGGAACTTCAAATCTCTGGTGAGTGAAGTTGCCCTTTAGGGAAATTTCGAATCTCCGCAGGTATATACATGTAAAGTCGTTTTCTTCGAATGAAGAAACATAATCCTGTTTAAGGTGCTCTTTGTTTTTGCTTATATTGTCTGAAAAGAGCTTATGTCTGCGGGCGGGCAGACATAAGCCCTTGAAGACTGTTTGTTTAAAAAAAAAAAAAGATCTTATAATAGCTTTTGTTTGCTTAAAAAAAAAAAGCTATGAATTATAGCTTCACCATCTTCACACACCATCTTCACACACCACCCACCCTTCTTCTTCTTCCTGCCGCCACCACCACCTCCGCCACCACCTCCGCCACCACCGTAGAGAGAGAGAGAGAGAGAGAGAGAGATCTGTGAGAGAGAGAGAGCTGTGAGAGAGAGAGCAGTTTCTAGAGAGAGAGAGCAGTTTCTAGAGAGAGAGCAGTTTTTGTGAGAGAGAGAGAGAGAGACCTGTGAGAAAGAGAGAGAGACCTGTGAGAGAGAGAGAGAGACCTGCGGTGGTGGTGGCGGAGGTGGTGCGGTGGTGGTGGTGGTGGTGGTTGTAGAGAGAGAGAGAGTTTCTAGAGAGAGAGAGCAGTTTCTAGAGAGAGAGAGCAGAGAGTGTGTTTTGTGGGTGAAGTTGTTTTTGAAGAAAAAAAAAACAAACCCTCTTCTCCTTGCAGACTGCAGACATTTGGGCCACATCTTCTCTTGCAGATGCCTGCAGATGTGGTTCGCAGACTACAGACATTTTACATCTGAAAAAACAAACAGCACCTAAATGTGTGTGTTTGGTATGTGTTTTTGGCGACATTAAGGTCAAAGATTGATTTCTGGAATACAATATTGGTAAAGTTTAGTTGTAGCATTTTTCTGGAAATGAGAGCCATTTGGTGACCCCTTGCTCTCTTCTTTCCAATTTTAGAAACTTATAAATGGATTATTTTAACCTTACACTTGATTTCTATGAATTTAGATTAAAATGACAAAATGGTTTTGAGTTTAGGTCAATCTTGACATTTCAGTAAACAGTCAAAAAATGAAACTTTTTGTATCTGAATCTATTAGGTTTTATTTTTGTTGACATTTTCATTCAATTGGCAAACCGAGTTAGAATTTTTGTTAACTTCTCCCCTTTTTGTAAGACCCGTTCCAAATTCTTAATAAAATAACATCAAAGTGGACATTTTATATCAAAATGCCACTTATAAATTTTTTTTACATCAAGTATCCATCATGTTTAAAACATTCGAAATGGAGTTCAAAGTGTTTACAAGTTTACTTTTAAAGGAAACAAAAATAAGATCAACGCGGAAGCTTTATTTGGACATGTATTCGGTTCTTGTTCATCGCTTGATCTTCATCCGGATGCTTACAACGTTTACCTAAAATCAAAACCAACGTAAAAGTTAGTTTTGATAGCTTAATAACAAGTTTAAACAAGTTCTATGCATCAAAAAAACAAAATAAAAGAATTTTCCAGCTTTTATGCCTCTCGCGCCACGCGAGAGGCTCAGCTCATTCTGTCGCGTGCCACGACGTCGGTCGCGTGTCGTACCCGGACCACCCTGACCCTTCGCGTGGCGCGAGGGTGACCGTTTTCTAGCAGGTCCATTTTTGGGACCTGCATTTTGCCCAGCTATGTGTTTTAACCAAAATTCCAACTTCAAAGTGGCATAACTTTTGATCTACTTATCCAAATTAAGTGATTTTTTTTCCTATGCGACCGTAATTAAATTAAGGATCCGTTTATCATCTCGATTCACATTAAAAACTGATTCATAAGCAGACGACTTATAAATTTCTTATGCCAATCTTTGACCCGTTTCAATTTAACAACATACTACATGATTATTAACCATGATTGTTTCTAATCCTTTTTACCCATTCCCGGGCTTGTCAAACATTAGCGTTTTCGCTCCCATCACATGGTTTGCGCTCACTTTAACATCATGCTTATTATCTATAGTTTAAGCATGTACATTTAATCAAGATCATCGAAATCATGTTTCTAAGTTTTTGACCCAATTCCATGGGTTCATTAAATCAAGTTTTGGCGTGTCCATTTCTTGGCTTACTCACTCGTTATACCAATTCATCGTGTGACATTCAAGTCACTTTAACACTATCGTTTTAAACATCAATTTGACCCATTTGGTTGTCGAGTGAAAACCATCACTTCAATGACATGCCAAACATGTTCTAACCATCTATTTTGACCCGTTTAGTTGTCAAGTAAGCTTCGTCACTTCTATGACATACCAAACTCATACGTTATGCTATAATATCATTAACATAACTACGACCAATGTATATGCACAATGTAACGAAACTACAAGTTACGTACCTTTCAAAGCTTTTCCTTCAAGTGCGCGCCCGCTCTGACTTTTCCGCTTGAAGATTCAATCATCTTCCCTATAGAGTTCAACCAACGACGTGTTTAGAACTCTTATCATTTCACATTTAACGTAATTCGCCATATTATTCAGTTACGCGTTTTACTCGAAATTTCTACATATTAGCGTTCGTTTAGGCATTTTAACAAACACCTTGTGGGCTTGATTTTTATACATCTAAAATCAAGTTCATGACTAGTTATTTAAACATGCTTAAACATCATTCACAAGCTCATATGTCTAGTATGCATAACAACACCTAGACTTGCTTCATGAAAATCAAATAACACAAAATTAATGACCATAATTTTAGTGTTCATCATCTTCTTACAAAACCCATTTAGCACCTATGTAGATGATTATAAATTTCATAATTTACATCACCAATTCATCAAGTTTCTCAACTATGGTTTGTTCCTAAACATGGATTCAACATAGCATCATTCATATATTCAATATTCTAGCAATAATTTCGTTTTTAAGTGTTCACCAAGAATTCAAGATGAAACCAAATGATGAAATTTGACATACCTGGTGATCCCTTCACTTGGGTGATCACTAATTTCAGCTTGGTTTTCGATTTAGACTTGATTTGCCTCTTGAATTTGGTTGATTTGTGTAATCTAGGGTTAAAATGAAAGAGCCCTCTTTGGCTCCTATGAAACTCACGACCAGAACTTACACATAAGTGTGTGTTTGTGTTTTGATTTTTATTAAATTAAAACCATTTCCCTCATTTAACCCTTTTAGTCCCTCAAGTTTTCTAGAGTTATCAAAAGGATTATTAACCAAGTTTTCTTTATGGTTTTTAAGGCAAATAATTAACTAGGTTGATTTTTCCTAGTTATCTTATCCTTGGTTGTGACTAACATATTTAACATAGGTTATTTATAATTTCTAATATTTTCAGGGTGTTACAATTACATCTAACAATATTTTTACTATTTTCATCAACTAAACCAGAGTCTATTGCTCTGCTAACATGAAATCCTTCTTTTGAACAGACAATATATCTTATTTTCACTAAACCACCATTTTTTCAAGAGGTATTTTTTCTTGCAGAAAAACCTGCAGCAAGTGCGTATCTCTAATAAAACACAAAAGCCTCATCAAATGATTTAAAAAAACATTCCAACAGAAGGTCTAATGGATCCACTGACTTTAGGCTTGTAATACTTTCTACCAGTATTTAAGCATAAACGTTCCTCGCATTTGGAATTAAGATCTAAAACATTTAACAAATAATTATAAAATGCAATACTTCTTATATAATCATGTTTAGAATGTTAAATCGAAAATTATGTGCTTCATAATAGAACAATTACGATTTAAAGTTTGTATATCATATAATGTGGTTAAAAGCCTAAAACGCAATAAATTCACTAAAACGCAACAACTGATAAACAAACAAAACAATGAATAAAACGAACAAATTACTGGTAAATCATACAACAATGACAGTTATGTGCTTTATAATAGAACAATTACGAGTTAAAGTTTGTATATCATATAATGTGGCTAAAAGCCTAAAACACAATAAGTTCACTGAAACGCAACAACTGATGAACAAACAAAACAATGAATAAAATGATCAAATTACTGTTAAATTATACAACAATGACAGTTAAACTTTGTCACACCCCAACCGATGGCGGAAACATCGGGGTGAGGCACTGAGCGAAACAGATTGTCCAGGAGAAATCCATAACAACTAAATTACCAAATATTTAATATTATGTCCCATACCATAACATACCAAAGTAAAACAGTTATTACAGACCAAGCATCTCAAAGACAAATAAAATACTATTCCGACAACTCATGACATAAATTGTTTGTTTGTTTCTAGACTCTCCTACTTGATCCCACACAGCAAGCATCCTAGCATCTCAAATACATGTCACATACGTTAAAATATAGGTCAATACACATAGTGTAAAGGTGAGCATACAAGTTTAATAGTATAATAGATAGCGAAATCGTTTTACAAATAGCCAGCATGTAACATGTAGCAAAGTGAAGCTAGTAGGTTATCGACAATGAAATATGCACAGACGTGACTGCGAGTTGTAGAATGCGCAACACATATCACCACTGTGACACGTGAAGTAAAGCCCTTAACAATCTTTGTCCACGACAGGTGCTGAGTCCAAACTATAGTACTATCGTTGCTAAGGTGTCAGGAAACAATCACTGTGTAAACATAACATAGAAGCATTCATCATATAACATGCAATAAACGTCAGCGTATAAAAGTGTTTGCGTTGTGTGTCGATTGTGATTTGAATAAGCAACGTATGTAACACCCAAAAGTGTGTAAAGCAGAAAGGGTTCGAGTATACTTACAGATCGTGTTAAATGAATAACACAGTCGTGGATTGGATTGAAGGGAGCACTGGAAATTTAGCCTGATTACAGAACGATAGCATAAGCGATGAACAGTGCATTAAACGGTGATGAGTGAACTGAATGACGAATGGTCATCCGATCGGATGACAATCCGGACGGATGGTCATCCGGTCGGATGGCCATTCGGTCGGATTGGCATTCATTTGGGATGGATGTGATTGTGTATGATGGCTTTGAATTTTTTGTTGTAGCATTAAAAAATCAGAGAAGTATCTCTACCTTTCAGGTCATTCGATCGAACGGTCGTCCGATCGGATGGTCGTTCATTCGGATGGAGATCCGTTCCAGCGAGACATTTCTCAGAGAAAAAGTTCACAGCAGAATGCTCACTCGATCGGATGGTTATCCGATCGGATGGCCATTCACTGGATTTGAATATGCATTGAAAAGTTGTAATAAGTTTAAGGGGCTGTTTGGCAACATCTGAATCAATAAGTGCTGAATGAATAAGAGGTCTGAATGGGTAAGAGGCTCTGAACCAGTAAGTGCTGAACTAGTAAAGTGCTGTTTGGTTGCACATCTGAATGACTGTGTATAATGACATTTTTACCCCTTTTAATTAAAAAAACCATTTTACTATTTAATGAAACCGAAGCTTTATCGAATACGCATATAATCTAATATCCATATACAGGCAGCCATAGATGAACATATAAACCACACAATTACACCTAATTGTCACAAACCTAACAAAAACAACATCATTCTGCAACTATTTCCACTAACCGCATCCTAATAAACCTAAATAGATCACTTACAAACAATCCTGAACTACAATTGCCACATGCAGTGATTAGAAGAATAGAACAATGAACTAACCGATTTAGAAGCTTTATCAGAAACAGAGCACGTGATGTTCGTCCATCGGAGTGACACCGGATGAACTTTATCGGAAACTGAAGCTTCAGAATCCGAAATTTCTCCGTCGTTTTCTTCCTCTTCGGTTTCGGTTTCCGGTAAGTACGCAGGGCCGGGGCCGGAGAAAAAGCGGAGGAGTAACGCCGCCGCGACGGCGGCGAGAATCTGACCTACACCACCACCTTTGCCGGAGATTCTCACCATTTTTGCGTGAATTTTTTTGCCGCAACTAAAGGCGGCAGGAGGCGGGAGGTGGTGAGGAGAGGGAGGAGGAGGGCGGCGGGATGCGTTCGATGGTGAGGAGAGGGGTGGAGGCGGAGGTCTGATGAGAGGTGAAAGGTGTTCGGTGGTGAGGAGAGGGGTAGGGTTTCTTGGCTGATAGAGGTGAAAGGGGGCAATGGTCTTTTTTTTCATTCAGCAAGTGATGAAAGCTGAATGATTCAGCACTGAATCATTAAGAGCTTTGCCATTAAGAGGCACAACCAAACACATACACCTCTGTCCGAATAAGAGGTTCACCTCTTAATGAATCATTAAGAGGGTTGCCAAACAGCCCCTAAGTGTTGAAGACCAAATGTCATCCGATCGGATTGTCGTTCGATCGGATGGCAATCCGATCGGACGGCAATCCGTTGAACAACCTAATTGTTTGATATTTGAAATATTTTGTTAAGTTTGAAAAGTTTGCGGTTTGACCGAGATGGTATGACGACGTGTTAAACAACGGAAACCCCACCAAGTCCGAGTCATCCGATCGAAGTGGGAATCACCCCAGCTCAATCAGTTAGCTGTTCGTGACGGTTGTTCATGTTCAACCCGCTAAGTCGGTTATCTCGTTGATAGAAATCAGATCTCAGACCGACACATCACTAGAGAAAGTGTGGAAGGCCTGAATGAGCTCCGATTATATCGGTTTTGAGTGCAAGAGTGTAAAAGATTGAAAGAAAAGTTATGAAAACATCATTCAATCCTTCTAATCTTGAAAATGTTTAGATTTATGCGAAATCTGTGTTTAAACATGTTAAAATCTCTTAGATCTGAGTTGTTCTTGGTGGAGTGAGGTCAAAATTTGAAGTTCATAATAACCCCATGATGACATCATCCTAGAACACCCCAATTTGACGGACCTGTCGGCGAGTTGTATGCTCATCTTTGTAGGGCTTGTTGTTCCTAGGCCGAGTCGCTTGAACATTGATGTGGGCATGAGGTTGATGCTAGCCCCAAGATCGGCTAAAGCATTTCGGACGGGGGACTTTCCAATCGAACAAGGGATTGTGAAGCTCCCGGGGTCGATTTTCTTTTGTGGAAGTTTGTTGAGTACTAGAGCTGAGCATTCTTCGCCTAAGTTAACTAATTGCAATGATTCAATTTTCCTTTTGTGAGTGAGGAAATCCCTCATGAATTTTGCATATTTAGGCATTTGGGTTAGGACCTCAATAAAAGGAATATTAACATGCAATTGTTTTAGTAAGCTTTCGAACTTCGCGAATTGCTCATCAGTCTTTTGACGATTTAACCTACCGGGGTATGGAATTTGAGGAGTCTTGGTGGCCTCCTGATTTGGTGTAGAAGCCTTTTCTGGCGCAGGAGGAGTTATAGGTTGGCTAGAATGGCTTCTTTCATTTGGCGGTAATGGAGCATCCTCGGGTCCCACGGTTCGATTTCTTAATGTGATGAGATGTACTTGTGCCTTCGGGTTCGTTTCGGTATTACTAGGTAACGCGCCTTGTGGTCTCTCGGAGAAATTTTGAGCTAGTTGATTTAATTGTTTTTCAACGTTTTGAATGCTAGCTTGTTGATTTCTGAAATTCGATTCCAATTGTTGAAATCGATCCGAGTTTTTCTTTTTAGTGTCAGAGATGAGGCGAGATACAGTATCTTCAAGCCTTTCTCTTCCACCTTATTGTTGAGAAAAATTTTTCGGTTGTTGAAAATTAGTTCGTTGGTTTTGTTGGTTACTACTATTGCCGGGATCTCTCCAACCAAGATTTGGGTGGTTACGCCATCCTTGGTTGTAGGTACCCGTTGGAGGACCCGACGGCCTAGGTCTATTATCCATGTAGTTTACCATTTCAGTTTGTTCATCTAATTCTTTCATACAACTCCAATTTTCATGTGACCCACCACACCCTTCACAAGACATAACCGAGGCCGTTTTTGTTATTTCTAGCTTTTTGATTTTTGAAGAGAGGGCCTCGATTTGGGCTTGTAAAGAGGTGCTTTCATCAACCTTATGGGCGCCCGGGGCAATGGATTTATTACCTCGGGGAGTGTGCCATTGAAAATTGGTTTGAGCAATTTCCTCAATTTGGTTATATATTTCATTTGGACGACGATTACCTAAAAGTCCCCCGGAGCTTGAATCAAGTGTTTGTCTTGTGTGTGGCAACAATCCATTGTAGAAAGTGGATACTTGTTGCCATACCGCTAGACCGTGGTGAGGACACTTTCTTAGAAGCTCCTTGAACCTTTCCCAAGTTTCATATAAGGATTCCCCATCCTCTTGTGAGTATGTATTAATTTCAGTCATTAATTTAGCCGTTTTAGCAGGAGAGAAATACTTATACAAAAACTTTTGGGCGAGTTCATCCCAGGTGTTTACCGATCCAACTGGGAGGGTGTTAAGCCAAGCCTTAGCTCGGTCTTTTAGTGAAAAAGGAAACATTCAAAGGCGGATGGCGTCATTTGATGCTCCATTGATCCGAAAGGTATCACATATTTCTAAGAAGTTAGTAATATGTAGATGGGGATCCTCGTCCGCAAGCCCGTGGAAGGTTGCGGAGTTTTGGAGCATTTGTATCAAATGCGGCCGAAGTTCGAAGTTGTTGGCCTCGACATTTGGTGCATTGATAGCGGCGCCGAGATTGCCTACGGTAGGCCGTAGGTAATCCATGAGGGTACGTTGGTCCGCCATTGGAATTGGGTCCCCCGAAGCTTTTTCTTGATTTTTAGCTTTAAGTCTTTTTCTGAGAAAGCGTTCGGGTTCTTCCAAGGGTTCTTTTATGTCTCTACTAGAACTGGAGCTCATGCACTATGTAGGAGGGTCAAATGTGGCACCTGGGTTCCAAGTCCTGCAATAAAAACAGAAAAGAACGTTGGTCAGAAAGTTCACCACGGCCCCGTGCTCAGTGAGCACGGCCCGTGGTCAGAGATACAATAATTGTTTTCTGGATTCCCAGTTACTGGGAGTTGGACACGACCCCGTGTTGCACCGACACGGCCCCGTGTTCAGCTCTCTGTAACTCAGAAAATAAAAACTGCCAGTGATGATGTTGGGCACGACCCGTGTCTGACCGGGCACGGCCCGTGCTGAGCTCTGCAGAAGCTGAAAAAAAAAACTAAGAAAAATCCTAAAAAAAATAAAAAAAAGATGATTAGGCCGTTGATTTCTAACTTTCTTAAAATCCTTGTGTCCCCGGCAACGGCGCCAAAAACTTGATGCGTGCGAAGTGTTACTTATTTTAGGTGTATATTTTAAGCCCTTTTTAACACTTATTTTAGCCAAGTTTTAAATTTATAAAACACGATATTTCACTAACACTAAACACACATATGGGCAAGTGCACCCATCGTTGAGTGTAGTATAGCGTTGGTAAGATACCGAGGTCGTCCAAGGACACAAGAGCTTTTAGTACCGGTTTATCCTCAACGTCTAACCAAAATAAAAGTTTAGAAAAATGTTTTAAACTAAGAAAATTAAAAACTAACTAAAATGCTGAAAAAAAAAACAGATAGACAAGATGAATCACTTGGTTCCGACTCGTATCTAGTATAACCTTTGATTATTTCCGCACTTTTGCACATAATTAAGAGATTATCTTAGTTATTGTAGTAGGCCCCTCTTTTGAAGGTGACGTTACCCTCACCCCAGTAGTTTGAGTCAGCAGGGATACAATCCTAAAAGGGTGGATTATTGGAAGATAATGAATTAAGTTATTAATGCAGTATTGTGGTAGGCCCCCCTATTGGCGGTGACGTTACCCTCGGCTAAGTAGTCTGAGTCAGCAGGGATACAGTCCTAAATAGCCGGGTTATAGTATTAATAGTAGTTAACTTATGAGGGGATCAAAGAGTTTGGACCCCCGTCATCCAATACCGTGAAGTATTGAAGGAGGTCCTACTAAATTTGACCCAGGTCCATTGCAGGACCTCTAAACGCTGAACAATGGCAAGACCTTTACCAAACCGTTCCCTTAACCCCCGACCAGGTAGCCAACATATCTCCATATAGACCGTGGAGATATGAATGGTGAAAATCCTTTATTTTATATAGACAGTAAAATAATGCCAAGACACCACGGACAAACGATAAGGAAAGATCACCTTCAACATAAGTAACTAGTTATTAAAGTCATTAATACAAAACCAAATAAAAAGTGCAAAAGATTAGAAATAAAAAGTATTATACTAGACACTTTGTCTTCACCAAGTGATGTAAGAGACTTAGGCAAACATGGCCTTGATTGTCAAGAACTCTTACGATCAATCTTGGATCCCGAGACGACTCACACACTCTACGATGGACAATGGATGATGGTGGTGGATGATGGTGTTGTGATGGTGGTGGATGAAGTGTGAGAGAGGTGGTGTGCCAAGGGATGAGATGAAATGAATCCAAGCCTTCCTATTTATAGGCTGAACAGAGAGCTGGACACGGCCCCGTGTCCGCTGGGCACGGCCCCGTGTCTGTCTGACAATCTCTCTCCTCATTAATTGTAATTCGCAATTACAATAAATGCGCCTGCTGTACTTTCGACACGCCCCCGTGTCCGCTGAGCACGGCTCGTGGTGGGCAATAGAAGCTTCTATAGGTTTGTCTTTTCTGCTGCTTCTTGGGCACGGCCCCGTGCTGGCTGAGCACGGGGCGTGTTCAGTCTTCTGATTTCTCTATTTTGCTTTGGAAGGTGCCGTTGAGGGGTCGGGCAGTCCACTAATATTCCTTTTCTTGTATTTATGTTGGATTTAGCTGTCTTTTTGCTTCTTTTGCGTTTTTGAGCTCATTTAATCCTGAAAATACAAAAGGAAGACAAAAACACTCTTTTTCCAATATTAGTACTTAAAAAGGGTTAGTTTTATGTCTCATTTGATGTAATTTATATGTTGCATTTTACATACATCAAATACCCCGACACTTGAACTTTTGCTTGTCCTCAAGCAAAACTCTTTAATATGTGGCTTACACTCCCAAATGGAATAGGTAGAAGAGAAGGTTTTGGGCTTGTCGTAGAGTGTCGGGATATCCAAGATCTTTTTGGGTTGTATTTTTATTTATTTACAATTCTATTCGTAATGATTTATTTAGAACTTTTCATAGGAGAAATTACTTATTTGGGCATAACATGCCTTTTTAAAATTCCATTTATATACAAGTTCACATACCTCACGGGAGAAGTCACTCACACTCGGCCGAAGGTGTATTTTTAGTGAATCACTCGAGAGCGGCATGGAACTTATTCCTACCATAGGCTTGCCAAGCAATCAATCCTCCTCCTTTTTAACTTTTATACCTTTGTAAATATCAAGAGGACTTTGTGGGTTAAGGGTTAGGCTTGGGTTAAAGGTAGGTGGTTGGGATAGTGGTTAGTGGTTAGTAGAAAAAGGGCTAAAAGCGTAACAAGTGTCGGTTTTCGTATTTTTGCAACTTTTTATTTTGATGAAGCTTTTATTCAAACAAAGTTATTTTTGATGAACTTGTTTGTTTATTTTCTTTTTGCTTCATCCTCAAAAAGTTATTATTATTATTATTATTATTATTATTATTATTATTATTATTATTATTATTTTTTTTTTACGAAGAACCGAACTTGTTACTAAAATAAAGGGTTAAAAATGAAAAAGGTTTTGGTGGGTAAAAGGGTTTTTTTTTTTTTTTTGGTGATGAAACGAAAAGGTTTAGGCTCAAAGGGGCTAACTAGGGGGATTTTTGGGTAGGTGGTAAAAGAAAAAGAAAAATAATGGTGTAGAAATAAAAATGGGTAGTCCTAATGCCTCCATCATTTACTTACTCGGGTTTAAGTTGATAAGGACCGGGAATGTATTGTCATGGCAAGTTCTAGAGTCGTAAGAACCAAGCGGCTATTCACACAAGAAATGAAAAATGAGCATTTAGTCAAATGATATGTAATTGTGTGCTCAATAAAGGCTCAAAACTCACTTTTGTGGGAATGGTTTTTTTATGCGATCAAGTATATATAATCAAATTTTAAATAAGTTTGCTATGCCTTTTCATAATTTTCTTATGTTGGCTCTTTTTATCACTACGCTATCGGTTGTAAATTTAAAAATATAACCTTTTTGAGAACTTGAATTTTCCGAGTTAAACCTAGACAAGTAAAAAAAATGAAATTTTTGAAAAATTTTTGGGGTGATTAGCGGTTCCAATAGAGTTTTGTGTAAGGCTTGTATTTAGGACTTGCAAAATTCAAGGTTTTAGCAACCCCCCCCCCCCCCACACTTAAATTACACATTGTCCTCAATGTGTCCCAAAAATAAATTTTTAGGTTGATTAGATGTGTAAAATAGTGTTTAAAAAGCAAAAATTTGTGTTACTGGGCACTGAACACGGCCCCGTGTTGTCCGGGCACGGCCCCGTGTTCAAGTGCCAGTAACAGAATTAAAACAAGAGAAACAGAAGCCTGGACACGGGGGCGTGTTTGGTGAACACGGCCCGTGTCCAGTTACCTGAACTGGGCGTTTTCTGCAGGGTACTCAGCACGGGGCCGTGTTGGTTGGGCACGGCCCGTGTTGAACCTTCTGAAATGGAGAGAATTGTCGGGTTGTCTTGTTCTTGTGCATGGGTTCATTTTTCTCGTTCCCCTTTTCATCCTTTACCACCATGAGTGTGTTTTATTCATGAAAGTTAAAACTAACTATAAAAATTAATCTAAATTAAACTAAGGATAGTTTCGTGGAATGCCTCCATGGTGCGCCACGTTTATAAGGGTCCTTGGCTAGACCCAAAGCCTGGTCATATGTTACTCAAGTGGGATGTGTTGCATCCCATGTTACACCGTCGGAGAGCGTCATCCAAGCTTGAGTCTATGACCTTCATGTAGTTGACCGGATCTTCTTCCTTTACTCGCTTTCCACATTCAAATTTCACTTCCTCATCCCCAAACTTCAATGTAAGAGTTCCGTCATTCATATCCACCAACGCTTGGGCGGTGGCTAGAAATGGCCTCCCGAGGATGAGGGGGACATCGGTGTCTTCCTCCATGTCTAGGATGACAAAGTCGGTTGGAAAGACGAATTTGTCAACCTTAACTAGCAGATTTTCGGCGACACCTTGTGGGAATTTGACGGACCTGTCGGCGAGTTGTATGCTCATCTTTGTAGGGCTTGTTGTTCCTAGGCCGAGTCGCTTGAACATTGATGTGGGCATGAGGTTGATGCTAGCCCCAAGATCGGCTAAAGCATTTCGGACGGGGGACTTTCCAATCGAACAAGGGATTGTGAAGCTCCCGGGGTCGATTTTCTTTTGTGGAAGTTTGTTGAGTACTAGAGCTGAGCATTCTTCGCCTAAGTTAACTAATTGCAATGATTCAATTTTCCTTTTGTGAGTGAGGAAATCCCTCATGAATTTTGCATATTTAGGCATTTGGGTTAGGACCTCAATAAAAGGAATATTAACATGCAATTGTTTTAGTAAGCTTTCGAACTTCGCGAATTGCTCATCAGTCTTTTGACGATTTAACCTACCGGGGTATGGAATTTGAGGAGTCTTGGTGGCCTCCTGATTTGGTGTAGAAGCCTTTTCTGGCGCAGGAGGAGTTATAGGTTGGCTAGAATGGCTTCTTTCATTTGGCGGTAATGGAGCATCCTCGGGTCCCACGGTTCGATTTCTTAATGTGATGAGATGTACTTGTGCCTTCGGGTTCGTTTCGGTATTACTAGGTAACGCGCCTTGTGGTCTCTCGGAGAAATTTTGAGCTAGTTGATTTAATTGTTTTTCAACGTTTTGAATGCTAGCTTGTTGATTTCTGAAATTCGATTCCAATTGTTGAAATCGATCCGAGTTTTTCTTTTCAGTGTCAGAGATGAGGCGAGATACAGTATCTTCAAGCCTTTCTCTTCCACCTTATTGTTGAGAAAAATTTTTCGGTTGTTGAAAATTAGTTCGTTGGTTTTGTTGGTTACTACTATTGCCGGGATCTCTCCAACCAAGATTTGGGTGGTTACGCCATCCTTGGTTGTAGGTACCCGTTGGAGGACCCGACGGCCTAGGTCTATTATCCATGTAGTTTACCATTTCAGTTTGTTCATCTAATTCTTTCATACAACTCCAATTTTCATGTGACCCACCACACCCTTCACAAGACATAACCGAGGCCGTTTTTGTTATTTCTAGCTTTTTGATTTTTGAAGAGAGGGCCTCGATTTGGGCTTGTAAAGAGGTGCTTTCATCAACCTTATGGGCGCCCGGGGCAATGGATTTATTACCTCGGGGAGTGTGCCATTGAAAATTGGTTTGAGCAATTTCCTCAATTTGGTTATATATTTCATTTGGACGACGATTACCTAAAAGTCCCCCGGAGCTTGAATCAAGTGTTTGTCTTGTGTGTGGCAACAATCCATTGTAGAAAGTGGATACTTGTTGCCATACCGCTAGACCGTGGTGAGGACACTTTCTTAGAAGCTCCTTGAACCTTTCCCAAGTTTCATATAAGGATTCCCCATCCTCTTGTGAGTATGTATTAATTTCAGTCATTAATTTAGCCGTTTTAGCAGGAGAGAAATACTTATACAAAAACTTTTGGGCGAGTTCATCCCAGGTGTTTACCGATCCAACTGGGAGGGTGTTAAGCCAAGCCTTAGCTCGGTCTTTTAGTGAAAAAGGAAACATTCAAAGGCGGATGGCGTCATTTGATGCTCCATTGATCCGAAAGGTATCACATATTTCTAAGAAGTTAGTAATATGTAGATGGGGATCCTCGTCCGCAAGCCCGTGGAAGGTTGCGGAGTTTTGGAGCATTTGTATCAAATGCGGCCGAAGTTCGAAGTTGTTGGCCTCGACATTTGGTGCATTGATAGCGGCGCCGAGATTGCCTACGGTAGGCCGTAGGTAATCCATGAGGGTACGTTGGTCCGCCATTGGAATTGGGTCCCCCGAAGCTTTTTCTTGATTTTTAGCTTTAAGTCTTTTTCTGAGAAAGCGTTCGGGTTCTTCCAAGGGTTCTTTTATGTCTCTACTAGAACTGGAGCTCATGCACTATGTAGGAGGGTCAAATGTGGCACCTGGGTTCCAAGTCCTGCAATAAAAACAGAAAAGAACGTTGGTCAGAAAGTTCACCACGGCCCCGTGCTCAGTGAGCACGGCCCGTGGTCAGAGATACAATAATTGTTTTCTGGATTCCCAGTTACTGGGAGTTGGACACGACCCCGTGTTGCACCGACACGGCCCCGTGTTCAGCTCTCTGTAACTCAGAAAATAAAAACTGCCAGTGATGATGTTGGGCACGACCCGTGTCTGACCGGGCACGGCCCGTGCTGAGCTCTGCAGAAGCTGAAAAAAAAAACTAAGAAAAATCCTAAAAAAAATAAAAAAAAAAGATGATTAGGCCGTTGATTCCTAACTTTCTTAAAATCCTTGTGTCTCCGGCAACGGCGCCAAAAACTTGATGCGTGCGAAGTGTTACTTATTTTAGGTGTATATTTTAAGCCCTTTTTAACACTTATTTTAGCCAAGTTTTAAATTTATAAAACACGATATTTCACTAACACTAAACACACATATGGGCAAGTGCACCCATCGTTGAGTGTAGTATAGCGTTGGTAAGATACCGAGGTCGTCCAAGGACACAAGAGCTTTTAGTACCGGTTTATCCTCAACGTCTAACCAAAATAAAAGTTTAGAAAAATGTTTTAAACTAAGAAAATTAAAAACTAACTAAAATGCTGAAAAAAAAACAGATAGACAAGATGAATCACTTGGTTCCGACTCGTATCTAGTATAACCTTTGATTATTTCCGCACTTTTGCACATAATTAAGAGATTATCTTAGTTATTGTAGTAGGCCCCTCTTTTGAAGGTGACGTTACCCTCACCCCAGTAGTTTGAGTCAGCAGGGATACAATCCTAAAAGGGTGGATTATTGGAAGATAATGAATTAAGTTATTAATGCAGTATTGTGGTAGGCCCCCCTATTGGCGGTGACGTTACCCTCGGCTAAGTAGTCTGAGTCAGCAGGGATACAGTCCTAAATAGCCGGGTTATAGTATTAATAGTAGTTAACTTATGAGGGGATCAAAGAGTTTGGACCCCCGTCATCCAATACCGTGAAGTATTGAAGGAGGTCCTACTAAATTTGACCCAGGTCCATTGCAGGACCTCTAAACGCTGAACAATGGCAAGACCTTTACCAAACCGTTCCCTTAACCCCCGACCAGGTAGCCAACATATCTCCATATAGACCGTGGAGATATGAATGGTGAAAATCCTTTATTTTATATAGACAGTAAAATAATGCCAAGACACCACGGACAAACGATAAGGAAAGATCACCTTCAACATAAGTAACTAGTTATTAAAGTCATTAATACAAAACCAAATAAAAAGTGCAAAAGATTAGAAATAAAAAGTATTATACTAGACACTTTGTCTTCACCAAGTGATGTAAGAGACTTAGGCAAACATGGCCTTGATTGTCAAGAACTCTTACGATCAATCTTGGATCCCGAGACGACTCACACACTCTACGATGGACAATGGATGATGGTGGTGGATGATGGTGTTGTGATGGTGGTGGGTGGTGGATGAAGTGTGAGAGAGGTGGTGTGCCAAGGGATGAGATGAAATGAATCCAAGCCCTCCTATTTATAGGCTGAACAGAGAGCTGGACACGGCCCCGTGTCCGCTGGGCACGGCCCCGTGTCTGTCTGACAATCTCTCTCCTCATTAATTGTAATTAGCAATTACAATAAATGCGCCTGCTGTACTTTCGACACGCCCCCGTGTCCGCTGAGCACGGCCCGTGGTGGGCAATAGAAGCTTCTATAGGTTTGTCTTTTCTGCTGCTTCTTGGGCACGGCCCCGTGCTGGCTGAGCACGGGGCGTGTTCAGTCTTCTGATTTCTCTATTTTGCTTTGGAAGGTGCCGTTGAGGGGTCGGGCAGTCCACTAATATTCCTTTTCTTGTATTTATGTTGGATTTAGCTGTCTTTTTGCTTCTTTTGCGTTTTTGAGCTCATTTAATCCTGAAAATACAAAAGGAAGACAAAAACACTCTTTTTCCAATATTAGTACTTAAAAAGGGTTAGTTTTATGCCTCATTTGATGTAATTTATATGTTGCATTTTACATACATCAATGCGATAGCGATGCGATTAACACCGATCAAACTGCGATTATTATAGATACTCCACATAATACAACTAAAGTACATAAATTAAAGAATTCGATTACAAGTCAATGGCGTACAATCAATAATTAAGCAAGGAGTTACAGATCGCATTTAACAATCTTTTCTTCCTTTGACTTTGACTTTGACTTGTACTTTGACCTTCGAAACGCGGGTTGTTACAGCCTCCCCCAGTTAGGAAATTCCGTCCCGAAATTAGGCTGTAGGCGTAACAAATAGTTGTGGATACTTCGCCTTCATGTCACTTTCGAGTTCCCATGTGAACTCTGCGCCGCGTTTGCCTTCCCAGCGAACCTTCATAATGGGAATGCATGAGCGCCTGAGCTTCTTGGTTTCTCGATCCATGATCTCGACAGACTTCTCCACGAAGTGTAATGTTTTGTCCACTTGTAGATCCTCAAGTGGCACTTGTAAATTCTGCTCAGCAAGGCACTTTCTGAGGTTGGATACATGGAAAGTCGGGTGAACGTTGCTAGGTTCCTTTGGTAGTTCGAGTCTATAGGCCACCTTCCCAATCCCTTCCAGAATTTTAATGGGTCCAACATATCGAGGCACGAGTTTCCCTTTCTTGCCGAATCTGATCACCCCCTTCCAAGGTGAAACCTTTAGAAGTACATGAGCGCCAACGTCAAATTCAAGGGGCTTGTGGCATCTATCGGCGTAACTTTTCTGACAACTCTGAGCTTTCAGCAGATTGTCTCGAATTTGGAGCATTTTGTAAGTCGTTTCTTGCAGCAGCTCAGGACTGGTTATTTGCGCATCTCCGATCTCATGCCACACAATCGGCGATCGACATTTCCTTCCGTATAGTGCCTCAAATGGTGCCATTTGAATGCTAGAGTGATAATTGTTATTGTACGAGAATTCGAATAAAGGTAAGTGCGCGTCCCAATTACCGCCGAAGTCTATGACACACGAACGAAGCATGTCTTCAAGGGTACGAATCGTTCTTTCAGTCTGACCGTCGGTTTGGGGATGGAAAGCGGTACTTAGATTGAGGGTAGTACCGAGAGCAGATTGAAACGTTTCCCAAAGACGTGAGGTAAACCTACCATCGCGGCTAGAGATGATGTCACGAGGTGCCCCGTGTCGACAGATGATCTCGTCGGTGTAGATTCGTGCCAATCGTTCTACCTTGTAGTCTTCTCGTATCGGCAGAAAATGAGCAGATTTAGTCAAATGGTCAATGATAACACAGATGCTATCATGACCTGAAGGTGCACGCGGAAGTTTCGTTATAAATTCCATGGCTATGCTTTCCCACTTCCACATAGGGATCTCGGGTTGCACAAGTAGGCCAGAGGGTCTTTGTTGCTCGGCCTTGACTTTCAAACAAGTCAGGCACTTCTAAACATAGATTGCGATATCCTTCTTCATTCCAGGCCACCAATACCGTAGACGAAGGTCATAGTACATTTTGCCGGCGCTAGGATGAATGGAGTATCGAGGCTTGTGCGCTTCAGTCAACAATATATCTCGAAGGTTATTGCGACATGGAATCCAGATGCGATTTCTAGATAGTAGAGGATACCGTTCGATTTGGTGACAAAGTGCGATTCAGCACCACACTTTTTCATTTCCTCTCGCATGGTATCTTCAACGAAGCAGACGTGCTGAGCATCACGAATCAGGGCTTCGAGGTCGTGTTGGGCGTGAGTATTATGAACGCTATGCAAATAGCTTCGTCTACTTAGAGCATCGACCACAACATTTGCTTTGCCAGGGTGATAACGAATCTCACAGTCGTAATCGTTGAGAAGATCTACCCATCGGCGTTGGCGCATATTCAGTTCCTTTTGGTTGAGGATGTGTTGTAGGCTCTTATGTTCGGTGAAGACCGTACACTTTATACCATAAAGGTAGTGTCGCCAAATCTTTAACGCAAAAACAACTGCGCCTAGCTCGAGGTCGTGGGTTGTATAGTTCTTCTCGTGGTCCTTGAGCTGTCGAGAGGCGTAAGCGATAACCTTGTCCCGTTGCATGAAAATACAACCGAGACCAAGGTTCGAGGCATCACAATAGACAAGGAAGTCATCGTTTCCATTGGGTAGAGCGAGGATAGGAGCATTGCAGAGCATATGCTTGAGGGTTTGAAAGGCAGTCTCTTGTTCGGTTCCACAAACAAAAGGCTTTTCTTTGTGCGTCAAAGAAGTAAGCGGAACGGCGATTTTTGAAAAGTCAGTGATGAATCGACGGTAATAGCCCACCAATTCGAGGAATGAACGAACATCGGATGGTGATTTTGGAGTAATCCAACTCTTAAAGCTTCGATCTTCGCGGGGTCGACGTGTATTCCTTGACTATTGACGATGTGACCGAGGAATTGAACCTCCTCTAGCCAGAATTCACAATTGGAGAACTTGGCATAGAGTCGATTCCCTTGGAGTAGTTCAAGAACCAAACGTAGATGTTGCGCGTGTTCAGCCTTCGACTTCGAATAGATCAGGATATCATCGATGAACACAATGACGAAACAGTCAAGAAATGGTTTACACACGCGATTCATCAAATCTATGAAGACCGCGAGCGCATTGGTTAAACCAAAGGGCATTACGACGAATTCATAATGGCCGTATCGGGTGCGGAAAGCGGTTTTCGGCATATCTTCTTCCTGGATTCATAACTGGTGATAGCCTGAGCGTAAATCATTCTTTGAGAAACACGTAGCGCCTTTCAATTGATCAAACAAATCATCGATTCAGGGCAGGGGATAGCGATTCTTGATAGTCAGCTTATTCAACTCCCTATAGTCGATGCATATCCGGAACGACCCGTCTTTCTTTTTGACGAAAAGCACTGGTGCGCCCCAAGGAGAGGTGCTAGCAAATGAAGCCTTTGTCAAGTAATTCATGGAGTTGACTCGAGAGTTCGCGCATTTCGGACGGAGCGAGGCTATAAGGAGATTTAGCAACAGGATTGGCTCCAGGAATGAGGTCAATACGAAAATCAATATCACGACTCGGGGTAAACAAGGTAAATAATCAGGAAAGACATTAGGAAAATCACGAACCACAGGCACCTTGTCTATTGCCTTCTCTTTCTTTTCCTTCTCCGCTACTACAATGTGTGCCAAGAAAGCTTTGTATTCCTTGCGGAGATACTTACTCGCTTGGATACATGAGTTTGAGATTCTTCGATGCGACATCACCATAGACACAAAGTTGATTACCATTAGCGAGCAAGAAATGAATCATTTTATCAAAGCAAACGATTTCAGCACGATTTTCATGAAGAAAATCCATGCCTACTATGATATCGAAACTACCAAGCTGCATCGGGATAAGATCGATAGGGAAGACGTGATTGTTGAGCTCTAGAGTACAATCACGTAGAACAGAACCTGGAGTAATGGTTCTTCCAGTGGCAACTTCAACGTCGAATGTCGTAGGGAGATGGGCACGCTTACGATTAAGGAGCTTTTCGAATTCCAACGACACAAAACAGTTATCGGCTCCAGTATCAAATAAACATGAAGCATATATACCATTAACGAGGAACGTACCATAAACCACATTTTTATCTGCTTGAGCCTGGTGGGCGTTGATGTTAAAGGCACGTCCGCGGGCTGCTGGCTGCTGCGGCTGAGGCTGCTGCTGTTGATGTTGAGGTTGCTGTTGTGGCTCTTGCTTCACCACTCTGTTGGGGCACATGTTTGCAAAGTGTTTGGGATCACCACATGCAAAGCAAGCTCTAGTGTGAGCGGCGGGGGCAGGAGCTGCTTGCTGGCCCTGTGGAGCAGGAAGGAGAGAGTGTTGGTGCAGGAGCTTGACCTTGCACTTGAGCTGGAGCATGGCGTGGACCAGTACGGCAATTGGCAGTAAAGTGGTCGTACATGTTGCAGTTAACGCAAAACCTGCACGCAATCCCCACGGGATGATGATAGGTACAGGTAGGGCAAGCCGGGTGAGGACCAGTATAAGCACGCTTGGCCAGCGGTGCATTAGTCACCGGTGCCGCTACTTGGCTGTTTTGAGGTTGCGGTTGAGCAGGTACAGCTTGGAGCGGAGCGGCGGCTGTGACAGCGCAATTCTTGCTACTGTTGTTGTTGTTCTTTATCTTGCGGCGGGAGGAATTTGAAGCTTGCGGTGCAGCGGTTTCAGCGGTGGGAGCGGCGGTAGCTTGATGAAGGCTCTTCGAAGTGTTCTTGAAGTACCCAGCGAGAACTCGCTTGTCGTTTATCTCAGCAGCGAGTAGGTAGGTTTCTTCAATTGTTGTTGTCTTCGCGGCTTGCACGAAGTCAGCAACACAATCCGGTAAAGCACATATATACTTCTAGATCGTCATATCAGGTGTTGCCACCTGACCTGGACAAATGATACTCAGCTGTTTGAAACTGGCAGTTAGACCGGCATTATCGCCACCATCTTGCTTGATGTGCCAGAACTCATTTTCCCAGCTTTTGAAGCTCGTGGGGAGGGCAGAACTCCTTCATCATGATGTCCTTCAACTCATCCCACGTAAGCCCATAGGCTGCATTATTCCCACGTTTGTTCTTTTCGGCTGTCCACCACTCCAGAGCCCTGGACTGGAAGACGCCAGTTGCGTTGACAGTTCGTAGGTGTTCGGGACATCCGCTCTGACGGAGCATGACTTCGATTGAGTCGAACCATTTTAACATCGCAGTAGGTCCATCTTCGCCCGTGAAGTCTTTTGGGCCGAAGGTCTTAAACTACTTGAAGCTGAAAGTACCCTTAGGCGAGTTGGTCCTTGATTCCTCAGAGGACTTGCTGGTATTCTGGTTAAGCTCACTGACGATTTGCGGGATAACTTTCGCCATCTGCTTAGCGACGAGGGCAGCGATGCGTTTGTCCTCATGGTTTCTTCGGGCTGCGCGGGAGTGACGGGATCCAAATGACAACATTGTCTGCACCAGACATCGTCATAGGACTCAAACACTATATAATCGAATGTCACCTCACACTCACGACTACTAAATAAAGCTCGGGAACACTTTCAATCACATAAGCACTTATTCACGTATGCACATAAACCATAGAAGCACATAAGTACGTAAGCACATATGCACGTAGTCCACAGAAACCACACTATATTTTGCACGTATTCACCTACATATATTGCACGTATTCACCTATAATTCAAGGTTCGCGCGTTCGAGAGTAGCGATTGCGATTAGCGAGTACACAACAAGTAGCATAGCGAGTAGTATAGCATAAGCGAGTAACATAGCATGCGATTATCCACAAAGTAGCAGCGATTTGTTAGCATTTTTGAGATAGATGTGCAGTGCGAGTTGTGTGTGCTGATCAAAGTGAACAGCGAAAAACGTATAAATCACCAAAATCGAAACACGATAACAGGTAAAACCACATAAATCGCATAGAAGTTCACATAAAAGCAATAAATCACAGAGTCAGCGAATGCGGACTCAGAATCGAAACACATAAAATCAGCGATTGAGAGCTTGAAATCGAAAATAGAGTGTCTCGGTTTGATAGACGTTGACTACCAAAAGTGATTCGACTATTCTCAAGGGCTTCAAGTGTATGTTTTGGCCTAATAGACTGTGCTCAATCACTAGAATATAGTGAATGGCACGCATCCTTTCGGTTGTTTACACAGCTCGAGTCATTGGAATCCATCAAGACTTTGGTGAGAGTTTTAGTAAAGACAAAAATAGGGAACGGAACAAGTCATCAAGGTTCGGGTTTCACCCCTAGCTTAACGACCACGTTCCTGTTTGCGTGATGGAATCACAAGATAGCGAGGGAGAATTGCATCGAAGTATGGATTTCACTCCTGATTCAACGCAAATTCTCATGTTTATGGTAAAAATATGTGTCGAACAAGCGATCTAATCGAGAGTTTGTGGTTTTCACACCTAGTCTCGATCTAATCACTCGTTCATTTTTGAAAATAGTGCAGTGTGCCTGCCTTAGGAAAGGCAGAGTGATAGAATATAGTATGATGGCGAGTCAAGCGAGTAACAAAAATAGGCTCGCGCAGAACCCCTACTAGGTTCGCACAAGACGGTCCGTTGGTACTTAGACTATAGACTAGGTCGTTTCTAAGACATCGACCCGGACTAGGTCGAGTCTTACCTAATTCCCTATAGTTATGGCTCTGATACCAATCTGTCACTCCCCAACCGATGGCGAAAACATCGGGGTGAGGCACTGAGCGAAACAGATTGTCCAGGAGAAGTCCATAACAACTAAATTACCAGATATTTAATAATATGTCCCATACCATAACATACCCAAGTAAAACAGTTATTACAGACCAAGCATCTCAAAGACAAATAAAATACTGTTCCGACAACTCATGACATAAATTATTTGTTTGTTTGTTTCTAGACATTCCTACTTGATCCCACATAGCAAGCATCCTAGCATCTCAAACACCTGTCACATACGTTAAAATAAAGGTCAATACACATAGTGTAAAGGTGAGCATACAAGTTTAATAGTATAATAGATAGCGAAATCGTTTTACACATAGCCAGCATGTACCATGTAGCAAAGTGAAGCTAGTAGGTTATCGACAATGAAATATACACAGACCTGATTGCGAGTTGTAGAATGCGTAACACATATCACCACTGTGACACGTGAAGTAAAGCCCTTAACAACCCCTGTCCACGACAGGTGCTGAGTCCAAACTATAGTACTATCGTTGCTAAGGTGTCAGGCAACAATCACTGTGTAAACATAACATACCAGCATTCATCGAATAACACGTATGTCACACCCCCAAAATCCACACGCGGATTACCACCGCTTGGAGGCGTGACTGACCAGGATCAAGCCACCAATCATATTGAACACATAAGTGAAATAGTAAATGTCATACATCAATACGATAGGCGTTTTCAAAACCAAACATAAACAAGTGTGTAGCGGAAGCAATAATGTAAAACCCAACATAAGTATAAGCACAAAATGTCATAATGTTTAACAACACATTCACGATCCATGTCCACAACGACCGTGCCTCCCGTGCAAGCTCCAAAAGTACCTAAGGTCCTGCAAGGCATGTAACAGAGAGTCAACAACTAGTTGAGCGAGTTCACAGTTGATAGTTCAGTCATAGTGTTCATATCGTAAATCGTAAGTTCGTTTAGTAATCATGTATCGTATGTAATGGTATCGCGGCCCTCCAGGCATGTTTGCGAAGTTAAGTGGGGGTTTCCCATGTGTTCTCTAGACTAGGTATATTTGTATCGCGGCCCTCCAGGCATGTTTGCGAAGATTAAAGTATAGTTCGCGGCCATTCCAGGCATGTTTGCGAAGATTGTTCTAGTATCGCGGCCAATCCCGGCGTGTGTGCGAAGAGGAGTATATGTATCACTAGTCTAGCAGTATCTACCATAACCTTCCTCTCCCGAGGTCTATGGTATGTAATTCCGATAATTCTTAAGCGTAATTAATCAATCAACCCATTCCCAACCCCGGGAATCCCATGCCTTGGTAAGAGTGTGAACTCACCTTAGTTTGCTCGGTATGCTAAGTTAAGTGCTCACAATAAATCAGTCAAGTCCTATAGTGCACGTATACTCAATCAGTTCACGTTCGTAATATTTCACATGTAACTATCATCACAGTAATATCACAAGGTGTGTTTGGCAGTTAATCATACATCACATAACACTTAATCACATGTGCACAATTCGTGTTTCACATAATAGTCTTTCACAGTTTATTATAGCATATTATCCAATAACATACTTAATACAGTTACTGACTTAGCATAGTTAATGAGCCATAACATGGTTGGATCAGAACTAACAGAGTTAACATATGTAACTGGATTAACAACCTAATGTAGTTAAGAACAAACAGAGTTACATACAGACAAGTTTAATAACTAACAGTGTAAATTAAATAAATAGAGTTAACAACTTAACAAGGTTAACAAACAATAAAAGTTAACAACTTACTAGCTTAACAGAGTTAATATAGCATAACAGAGTGAATACATTTAACTTAGTTAAATGACTAAACATGGCTGGTAACTAATAGTAATGTCAAACCAACAGGTTTAAGTAATTAACAAATTTAACTAGCTAACAACGTTACTGTGCAGAATGCTAGGCAAAAACCCATAGTGGCGAAATCACTAGTGCCACTAGTGCCGAAATCCCCTTTGGGCCGAAATCCCCTTTGGGCCGAGAACTCTATGGTCGAAATCACACTATGGGCCGAAAACACCTTATGGGCCGAAATCACCTTAGTGATTTCGTCCAGTTAGTTAACAAATGTGGTGGGTGTTTTCGTCAGTCATCATCATCAACGAACAGCAACCTTAAACAACACTACAGTTACGATTTCAACCAGCAATCGTTCAATCAGAAAAATCAACATCATCACAACAGATTTTCAACAATCAATATGCATAATCATCATCGTTATTATACCAATCGCATATATATATAATAACCAGATATATACACATACGCAGACATGAAACAATCAATCGAAAGTTATACACAATAGACCACGGTGCAAACTAACCGAGATGTAAAACTGATGGATTGACCGAAAACAAAGGCTCCGTAGGCTTGCAGTCGCCGTCACAGTTAGAGAGGTGCTCTAGGGTTTTTCCGATTAAAATTTATCACGCCAAAGTTAAAAATAAATATGTAAGTGATCTGGGCCTAAAGCCCATTTGTGTTTTCGCCAGCCACATATGGACGAAAACACCATGTGTGTTTTCATCAGGGAGGGTGTTAGGGTGTTTTCAGGTTGGTTAGGGTATTGGCCAAGGTTTTATTATTTATGCAAGATGTAACACCCCAAAAATGGGTTTGGTAATTTAAACCCGGTTAATATAAAGGAACGGGTAAAAATACCGTTAGGGGTAAAAGTGAACCCGTAAATGAATATCAACTAGGAAATTATGTTAAGACATTAAAATGTGCAAATAGATACTTAACTATATATATTTAAGACTTAATACTTGAGGGACCAAATGTGCATAAGTTGAAAGTGGAATAATGAAAGTTAAAATATCTAAACACAACACATATATCAGACGTATGTGTGTGTGTTCGACATTTAGGTGAAGCAAGAAAGAACAAAACCCTAAATACTACTAATCCATCAAATTAGAAGAGAAATTGAAGTGTAAATTGATGCATGTATCCAGATTTACGATCCTCTAAGTGTGCTCAACATCAAGTAAGTAGAATTTTATGCTTTAGTGATGTTTGATGATATGGGTTATGTGTAATCCATGGATGTATTGCGAAATTAAACATGAATGTTAGTTAATTTCAACATAAGGAAGTCGTAATGTGCTTGATTTTGACTATATTGATGGTTTGATAAGAAACCCATTTGATATTGTGATGATATGATTAGTGATGATGATGTATGTGTTAATTCTTGAGATAGTTTGATGAGTAAGGTTAATATATGCATAATGATGTTATAATAATCTGAATATTTGAAGAATTCATGTGTTTGTGATGTTTTGCCATGATTTTAGAAAAGATTTTGTAGAGATGTGCTTAATAGGCTTGTACATTTCGCTAGATAAGTAGTATGCACATAAGGTGTTCGATGAAATGCTTGAGCTGAATTGATTATGTATGAATATGAAGAATTTTAGATTTAAAAGATCTAATAATGGCGTGGAATATGAATATGAGTAATGAACGTTAGAGTGAATCACGTGAATACGTGTAAATGATGTATAATGTGAAAACTAAATGCAAATGTAATACACCCTTTAGGGTCGAAGAAAGGAGGAGAATCAAGTCAAGCGAAAGCATTAGGAGTGCACGATACCGGTAAGTTCTTATGAACTTCGTTTACTCTACTAGTAGGTTTATGAATGATATTAATGATAATATGAATTTGTAAAATTTTCCGTTGTAGATTGAAATTGGTTAGATGTAAGAAATTATACTTGAAGAAGGTTTTAAGATTGATGTTGTAGCGAATATGAACCAATCCGTCTAAATGGGTTGAAATGATTAGTGGAATGATTCTCACAGTGTTTATATATTGACTTGTTCATAACGGGACAAATAATGTAAGTGAACTCCGAACTTACCCTTTTGTTTGGTAATGTATTTATGATATACGGTAATTAATTTAATGTAATGTAAGAAGATATGAATCGATGTTGTTACTAAGGTATGTTTTAGTGGAAATGAGTCGGAGGTGGTTAGGAGAGAGATTCGATTAAGTTTGGATAAGAAAGGGAAGCTAATGATACTAACCGTGTTTCTATTGAGAATTAATGTGAAGTATAGGCATCTTAACAATGGAAGTGAAGGTTGACTCCGCTATCCGATGCAAATGATCGAATGGATGGATGAAAGGACTAGCATAAGAGAAAGCATGATATGTTGACGTCTTATTATACATGTGTTAAGATTTGTATTATGTCACCGGTTGCTAATGATGTGATCGAATGTGGTGACTGCAGGTTGTACAGGTTTTTGGATGTTTCATCAAGAAGTGTACGCGGTTGAAGATCGAGTCAACGCGTGGATTGTACGTGGGTGTGAATGTGGTCACTTAATTTTAAATAATGTATGTTAGTTTTTAATTACTTTATAAAAAGGATTAATGTATTTAAGTGAACGAAAGAATATCATTAAAGAAATTTTAATTATGTGCTTTCCGCTGCAAATTTTGGGTTTAAACATGTTAGGGCGTAACACAAGA
Source organism: Helianthus tuberosus (assembly GCA_030545235.1). Classification (NCBI taxonomy): domain Eukaryota; kingdom Viridiplantae; phylum Streptophyta; class Magnoliopsida; order Asterales; family Asteraceae; genus Helianthus; species Helianthus tuberosus. Next base: position 188,111,104 of record CM060447.1, read on the forward strand.
TATGTATAATATACACATAGCAATAACACTTATATATCACCTCAATTATATATAAAATACACATGCAATTAAGTACGATTTAACATATTACAACGTGTACGATTGTGAAACATGACAAGTCGTGTCAACAAACAAACTAAACAATTAACGTGCAATAGTGCGACACTGGAATCTTGGAAACTCGAGTTGTCACATTATCCCCAACTTGAAAGAAATTTCGTCCCGAAATTTAGCATGCGGTTACTGAGGAAGCTAGGTAAGTTGTATCGTTTACTGGTTTTCCTGGGGTGTCACATCATCCCCCCGTTGATTTGGAATTTCGTCCCGAAATTCTGTAGTAGCTTCAGCCTCAGTAGTGGTTGCATTGTTTCCGAATAACTGGGGATACTTGAGTTTCATTTGATCTTCTCGTTCCCAGGTGAACTCTGGGCCACGACGGGAGTTCCAACGAACTAGAACAAGAGGTATTCTGGTGTTCTTGAGAACCTTAACATCCCGGTCCGTGATTTCAACTGGTTCCTCGACGAAATGCAACCGTTCATCGATAGTGAGCTCCTTCAAAGGAACTATGAGGGTCTCATCTGACAGACACTTCTTCAGATTCGACACGTGAAAGACGTTGTGAACTGCACTGAGTTCAGCTGGTAAGTTCAGTCTGTAGGCCACTTTGCCTATTTTCTCAATGACTTCAAATGGTCCAACGTATCGTGGATTGAGTTTGCCCCTTTTGCCAAAACGAACAACACCCTTCCAGGGTGAAACTTTGAGTAGCGCTCGATCCCCAACCTGGAACTCGAGTAGTTTCCTGTCTTTATCTGCGTATGCTTTCTGACGGTCACGAGCTGCCGCCATGCGTTGTTGTATTTGAGCAATCTTTTCAGTAGTATCAACTACCATTTCTGGACCTGTGATCTGACTGTCACCCACCTCTACCCAACAAAGAAGTGATCGGCATTTACGCCCGTACAATGCCTCAAATGGAGCAGCTTTTATGCTGGTGTGGTAGCTGTTATTGTATGAAAATTCCACAAGTGGCAGATGTTTTTCCCAGCCATTGCCAAAGTCAATTACGCACGCCCGAAGCATGTCTTCTAAAGTTTGAATAGTGCGCTCAGACTGCCCATCTGTCTGAGGATGATAAACTGTGCTCATGTCTAAACGAGAGCCAAAAGATTTGTGCATTGCTTGCCACAGTTCTGAGGTAAAACGTGCATCACGATCAGAGATAATAGAGGTGGGCACCCCGTGCCTCGAGACAACTTCCTTAAGGTATACGTCTGCTAGAGTGGAAAACTTATCCGTTTCCTTGATAGCCAAGAAGTGAGCAGACTTTGTGAGTCGATCCACGATCACCCAAATAGTATCATTCCCACGTTGAGATCTAGGTAGGCCAGTAACAAAATCCATGGAAATTTGTTCCCATTTCCATTGTGGTATCTCAGGCTGTTGGAGTGGGCCTGATGGTTTCTGATATTCCGCTTTGACTCTCGCACAAGTCAAACATTTGTAACGTAAGTGGCTATGTGAGCTTTCATGCTAGGCCACCCATATGTAGTTCTGAGGTCGTGGTACATCTTATCCGAACCAGAATGTACTGAGTAGCGAGACTTGTGTGCCTCATCCATCACAAGCTCTCGTAGGTTGCCATAGTGTGGGACCCAAATGCGTCCTGTTACATAGTAGGCGCTGTCTGCCTTTTGTTCTAACCGTTGCCTTGAGCCGCGTAGGGCTTCAGCCCTGACGTTTTCTGGTTTCAATGCTTCTACCTGAGCATCTCGTATCTGTGAAGGAAGACTAGACTGAATAGTGAGTTGTAACGCTCGTACACGCCTAGGTGTAGTATCCTTTCGACTGAGGGCATCGGCCACCACATTGGCTTTGCCCGGATGGTACTTTATAGCACATTCGTAATCGTTCAGTAGTTCAACCCATCTACGTTGTCGCATGTTCAATTCTTTCTGCTTGAAGATATGTTCGAGACTCCTGTGATCGGTGTAGATGGTGCACTTAGTGCCATACAGGTAGTGTCGCCATATCTTGAGCGCAAAAACAACAGCTCCCAGCTCTAGATCATGTGTAGTGTAATTCCGTTCGTGGATCTTAAGTTGGCGCGAAGCATAAGCAATGACTTTATCCCGCTGCATCAACACACATCCAAGACCTTGGATAGATGCGTCGCAGTAGACTACAAAATCGTCCGTGCCTTCAGGCAAGGAGAGGATAGGTGCGCTACATAGTCTATCCTTTAAGTGCTGAAATGCTGTTTCCTGTGTATTACTCCAACGATAAGCAACACCTTTCTGTGTTAGTAATGTGAGCGGCTGTGCAATCTTTGAGAAGTCTTTGATGAACCGTCTGTAATAACCCACCAAACCCAAGAATTGGCGTATTTCTGTCGGTGTGCGAGGTGCAGGCCAGTTCTTGATCGAATCTACCTTGGATGGATCAACATGAATCCCATCCTTGTTTACCACGTGGCCTAAGAAGTGGACTTCACGAAGCCAGAAGTCGCATTTTGAAAACTTAGCGTATAGCTGTTCCATTCGTAAGAGTTCCAAAATAAGTCGTAAATGCTGCTCGTGTTCCTCCTGACTCTTCGAATAGATCAGGATGTCATCGATGAAAACAATGACGAACTTGTCAAGATAAGGTTTGCACACCCTGTTCATAAGATCCATGAAAACCGCAGGCGCGTTCGTTAGCTCGAATGGCATGACCAAAAACTCGTAATGGCCGTAGCGAGTTCTGAATGCTGTTTTGGAGACGTCCTCGTCCCGGACTCTCAATTGATGATAGCCTGACCTCAGGTCAATCTTCGAGTAATAGCTCAACCCTTGCAACTGATCAAATAAGTCGTCGATGCGTGGAAGTGGATAGCGATTCTTCACGGTCACCTTGTTCAGTTCGTGGTAATCTATGCACATACGAAAGGTACCGTCTTTCTTCTTCACAAATAATAATGGAGCTCCCCAGGGCGAAGAGCTAGGACGTATGAAACCCTTTTCCAAGAGTTCTTGCAACTGCTTAGACAGTTCTTCCAGTTCAGTTGGAGCTAAGCGGTAAGGCGCTCGAGCTATGGGTGCTGCTCCAAGAGCTAGCTCGATTTGAAACTCGACCTGGCGATGAGGCAGTAACCCAGGTAACTCTTCAGGAAACACTTGAGAAAAGTCGCGTACAACAGGAATATCCTCTAACTTCTTCTCTTTCGTCGATGTATCTGTAACGAGTGCTAAAATAGCTGTGTGGCCCTTTCGCAAACACTTCTGAGCCTTCAAGAAGGAGATGATGCCACTCACGACACCACTCTTGTCGCCTTGAACTTCAAGAGGTTCCTTGCCAGTACGGGGAATACGAATGATCTTCTCCTTGCAAAGAGTCTCTGCTCGATGTTGAGGTAGCCAATCCATACCAATATCGATGTCGAAACCATCACAACGTTGGGGTCATTCCTAGTATCACCCTGACCAATCACGAACACTCGACCCCTGGCACCATTGCCATCGTTATTATCCCCATTGTTGCCTCCATTATTGTTCCTGTTTCCTTGGTTGTGGTTCTGATTCTGGTTCAACTGTGGGCAGTGTCTTTTGAAGTGACCTTCAGCACCACCTGATAACCTCCCTTGTTACCCTGCTGTTGCTGCTGATTCTATAGATCTTGTGGCTTTTGTTGTTGGTTCCGGTTCGCAGAACGTGAGTTTCTACCATCTTTGGCTCCATGACCAAGCTTGTTGCATCATTGACAATGATTTCGGTTGCACTGCCCGCTGTGGTGCAAGTTACATCGTTTGCACTTAGGGTGGTTTCCCCTGTATCCACCATGCCCTTGACTACTAAAAGGTTGCTGACCAGGACTTTGGTTGTCATCGATCTTTCGCTGCTGTGCCTGGGACGGAACCGTAGTCGAACCCTTGCTAGGGATTCCATCCCACTTTCATTTGTTGTCACTGGGGGTAGCAGAAGTAGTTGAAGTAGTAGTAGTAGTAGCGCTGATACGTTTAGGCAGCCCGCCCTGTTCTACTGCCTGATCGGCGAGGCGATGAGCTAGCTTGACGATCTGTTGAATGGTGTCAAGATTCGCTGAGGTTACATGTCTTTGAATCTCTGGCACTAGTCCCTTGAAATACAGTTCAATACGCTTGATTGGAGGGTCCGCCATAGTCGGACACAAGATGGCCAGCTCGTTTGACCATTTCGTATATGCTTCAATTTCCGATCCCGTCATCTGTAAATTGTAGAACTCTACCTCCAGCTTGTGAATGTCATCACGGCTATAGTATTTCTCTTTGATCGTTTCTTTGAAATCGTTCCAGGGTGTGGCGTTAGCAACTGCCAACCCTAACATCTGAACTTGCGCCTTCCACCAAGTCAGCGCAATGCCTTCTAGAATACCAGTGGCGTACTTCACCCTGCGAGCCTCAGGGCATTCACACATCTCAAATACTGACTCAAGCTTTTCAAACCAATGGAGGAGTCCAACTGCTCCCTCCGTGCCACCGAATGTAGTAGGACGACAGTCCATGAAAGTTTTGAAGGTGCACACAGGTGACTGAGCGTTCTGACCTATCGTGTGCGTAAGAGTAAACATACTTGAGCAAGAGTGTTGGTTTACGAGAGTAGGATCTAAAGATCCTAGAGTAAGTGGTGATGGCAGGTTACACCTCCTGCCTGGGCAGCTGCGAGTGCTGCAGTAACTTGTTCAGTGATCGAAGCCGCCGACTGGGCTTGAGTTAGGTTAACGCGTCCACTCATGATCTTGATAGCAAATGCAACGTATGTGAGAGAGGTTCGCGAATAGTGCGATGACAGAAGAGAGTAAGCACACAAGTGTTCTCAAGCAGTAATGAATAGTAGGCAATGTAATCTAAGCATACCACGAGCAAAGTTCTATGTAATTCTAGCATGTAGGCATTAAACATAAACCTTATTACCTAGGATGTTGAGTCTTGCACGTGGAGCGAGGCGTCGTTGTGGATCGTTGAGCACTGTACTGGTTATAGTCTGGTTTTAATAAAAAAAAACGTTTTCCCCTTATTAAAACCGAGTTCTCTATAACCAATGGCTCTGATACCAATCTGTCACACCCCCAAAATCCACACGCGGATTACCACCGCTTGGAGGCGTGACTGACCAGGATCAAGCCACCAATCATATTGAACACATAAGTGAAATAGTAAATGTCATACATCAATACGATAGGCGTTTTCAAAACCAAACATAAACAAGTGTGTAGCGGAAGCAATAATGTAAAACCCAACATAAGTATAAGCACAAAATGTCATAATGTTTAACAACACATTCACGATCCATGTCCACAACGACTGTGCCTCCCGTGCAAGCTCCAAAAGTACCTAAGGTCCTGCAAGGCATGTAACAGAGAGTCAACAACTAGTTGAGCGAGTTCACAGTTGATAGTTCAGTCATAGTGTTCATATCGTAAATCGTAAGTTCGTTTAGTAATCATGTATCGTATGTAATGGTATCGCGGCCCTCCAGGCATGTTTGCGAAGTTAAGTGGGGGTTTCCCATGTGTTCTCTAGACTAGGTATATTTGTATCGCGGCCCTCCAGGCATGTTTGCGAAGATTAAAGTATAGTTCGCGGCCATTCCAGGCATGTTTGCGAAGATTGTTCTAGTATCGCGGCCAATCTCGGCGTGTGTGCGAAGAGGAGTATATGTATCACTAGTCTAGCAGTATCTACCATAACCTTCCTCTCCCGAGGTCTATGGTATGTAATTCCGATAATTCTTAAGCGTAATTAATCAATCAACCCATTCCCAACCCCGGGAATCCCATGCCTTGGTAAGAGTGTGAACTCACCTTAGTTTGCTCGGTATGCTAAGTTAAGTGCTCACAATAAATCAGTCAAGTCCTATAGTGCACGTATACTCAATCAGTTCACGTTCGTAATATTTCACATGTAACTATCATCACAGTAATATCACAAGGTGTGTTTGGCAGTTAATCATACATCACATAACACTTAATCACATGTGCACAATTCGTGTTTCACATAATAGTCTTTCACAGTTTATTATAGCATATTATCCAATAACATACTTAATACAGTTACTGACTTAGCATAGTTAATGAGCCATAACATGGTTGGATCAGAACTAACAGAGTTAACATATGTAACTGGATTAACAACCTAATGTAGTTAAGAACAAACAGAGTTACATACAGACAAGTTTAATAACTAACAGTGTAAATTAAATAAATAGAGTTAACAACTTAACAAGGTTAACAAACAATAAAAGTTAACAACTTACTAGCTTAACAGAGTTAATATAGCATAACAGAGTGAATACATTTAACTTAGTTAAATGACTAAACATGGCTGGTAACTAATAGTAATGTCAAACCAACAGGTTTAAGTAATTAACAAATTTAACTAGCTAACAACGTTACTGTGCAGAATGCTAGGCAAAAACCCATAGTGGCGAAATCACTAGTGCCACTAGTGCCGAAATCCCCTTTGGGCCGAAATCCCCTTTGGGCCGAGAACTCTATGGTCGAAATCACACTATGGGCCGAAAACACCTTATGGGCCGAAATCACCTTAGTGATTTCGTCCAGTTAGTTAACAAATGTGGTGGGTGTTTTCGTCAGTCATCATCATCAACGAACAGCAACCTTAAACAACACTACAGTTACGATTTCAACCAGCAATCGTTCAATCAGAAAAATCAACATCATCACAACAGATTTTCAACAATCAATATGCATAATCATCATCGTTATTATACCAATCGCATATATATATAATAACCAGATATATACACATACGCAGACATGAAACAATCAATCGAAAGTTATACACAATAGACCACGGTGCAAACTAACCGAGATGTAAAACTGATGGATTGACCGAAAACAAAGGCTCCGTAGGCTTGCAGTCGCCGTCACAGTTAGAGAGGTGCTCTAGGGTTTTTCCGATTAAAATTTATCACGCCAAAGTTAAAAATAAATATGTAAGTGATCTGGGCCTAAAGCCCATTTGTGTTTTCGCCAGCCACATATGGACGAAAACACCATGTGTGTTTTCATCAGGGAGGGTGTTAGGGTGTTTTCAGGTTGGTTAGGGTATTGGCCAAGGTTTTATTATTTATGCAAGATATGTATAATATACACATAGCAATAACACTTATATATCACCTCAATTATATATAAAATACACATGCAATTAAGTACGATTTAACATATTACAACGTGTACGATTGTGAAACATGACAAGTCGTGTCAACAAACAAACTAAACAATTAACGTGCAATAGTGCGACACTGGAATCTTGGAAACTCGAGTTGTCACAACGTATAACATGAAATAAAGGTCAGCGTATAAAAGTGTTTGCGTTGTGTGTCGATTGTGATTTGATTAAGTAACGTATGTAACACCCAAAAGTGCGTAAAGCAGAAAGAGTTCGAGTATACACATAGATCGTGTTAAATGAATAACACAGTCTTGGATTGGATTGAAGGGAGCGCTAGAAAGTTAGCCTGATTATAGAACGATAGCATAAGCGATGAACAGTGCATTAAACGGTGACGAGTGAACTGAGTGACGAATGGTCATCCGATCGGATGACAATCCGGACGGATGGTCATTCGATCGGATGACAATCCGGACGGATGGTCATCCGGTCGGATTGGCATTCGTTTGGGATGGATGTGTTTGTGTATGATGGCTTTGAAGTTTTCGTTGTAGCATTCTAAAATCAGAGAAGTATCCCTACCATTCAGGTCGTTCGATCGAACGGTCGTCCGATCGGATGGTCGTTCGTTCGTATGGCGATCCGTTCCAGCGAGACATTTCTTAGAGAACAAGTTCACAGCAGAATGGTCATTCGATCGGATGGTCATCTGATCGGATGGCCATTCGCTGGATTTGAATATGCATTGAAAAGTTGTAAAAAGTTTAAGTGTTGAAGACCAAATGTCATCCGATCGGATTGTAGTTCGATCGGATAGCATCCGATCGGATTGTCGTTCGATTGGATGGCATCCGATCGGACGACAATCCATTGAACAACCTGATCGTTTGATATTTGAAATATTTTGCTAAGTTTGAAAAGTTTGCGGTTTGACCGAGACGGTATGACGTCGTGTTAAACAACGGAAACCCCATCAAGTCCGAGTCATCCGATCGAAGTGGGAATCACCCCAGCCCGATCAGTTAACTGTTCGTGATGGCTGTTTATGTTCAACCCGCTAAGTCGGTTATCTCGTTGATAGAAATCAGATCTCAGACCGACACATCACTAGAGAAAGAGTGGAAGGCCTGAATGAGCTCCGATTCTATCGGTTTTGAGTGCAAGAGTGTAAAAGAGTTGAAAGAAAAGTTATGAAAACATCTTTCAATCCTTCTAATCTTGAAAATGTTTAGATTTATGCGAAATCTGTGTTTAAACATGTTGAACTCTCTTAGATCTGAGTTGTTCTTGGTGAATGAGGTCAAAACTTGAAGTTCATGAGAATCCCATGATGACATCATCCTAGAACACCTCAAATCAGCTGATTTCATGGTTAAAAGTGAAGATTCAAAGGTGAAAATGATGAAGAAGTGTGTGTAGATGATAGAAGTACAAGATTTGAGGAAGAAACTTACAAGAATCACGTGAAATCGAGAGAAAATAGGCTGAGAAGTCAAAGGGTCGCACCAGAGCTGTCACATCACTGTTCATGATGTGACAGGTGCTATTTATAGGTGAAGGAGAGTGAAAGCGGTGAAGTGTGACGGATCGGAGGGCAGTTCGATCGGATGGTCATCCTTACGGATGACCAATCGATCAAATGGTCATCCTTACGGATGACCAATCGATCAAATGGTCATTTGATCGGACGTCTCCGGCGAGTTGCGTTTTGATGTTTCGTTTCGTGCGTTGAGCGTTACGATGCGTTTAAGCGAGTGTCGATTAAGCGATGCGATAGATTTAGATAATAGTCACACAATTAACATAACTAACATACAACAACATAAATAAACTTGCGTTTCCAGTTCGCGATGAGATTGCGTTGTGATAGAGTTGCGATTGCGTTTCGATTTATCCCCACAAACATATAATAAACATGCACAAGTAACACATAATTAGCACACACACGTAAAACAATATACATAATCATAGGTTCTGTGATGCGATAGCGATGCGATTAGCGATAAATAGATTAACGATTAACACCGATTAAACTGCGATTATTATAGATACTCCACATAATACAACTAAAGTACATAAATTAAAGAATTCGATTACAAGTCAACGGCGTATAATCAATAATTAAGCAAGGAGTGACAGATCACATTTAACAATCTTTTCTTCTTTTGACTTTGACTTTGAGTTGTACTTTGACCTTCGAAACGCGGGTTGTTACAAACTTATCAAAAATCAATTAATAATAACAGAAAGAGGAATTATAAACGTAAAAGATTGAATTTCGTCAAAATAACAAAAAGTTACTTAAAATTGAAGCTAAACTTACCAACAGAGTCTGCAGAAGACATTGAAGTTATCGAATTGACGAACGAAACAAGTTTATTGCTTGAAGAAAAAGGTGAATTTATGATCAATTGCGATTTAGGGTTATACAATCGCAGTTCTGTTATGCAATAGATGAACTGAGAGTAGAGGTAACAAAATCTGGTATAATATTAAAACGAGTATATGATCATGTAAAATGACAAAAAAAACCCCGCCTCCTAATTTTAAAAATTACAGATGGACGGCTAAGATGACTTCCTATACTTCCTAACAAAAATAAACTTTTTATTTGATCCTCACCCTATTAAAATAATAATGACACATTCTAGTAGGGGTGACAACAAAAACCCATTTGGGTATTTTTGGTTATTTTGGGTCCTTTTAAAATAAGAAGCAGGTCACATTGGGCCATGAAATAAGTTGGGATGGGTTAGAATGGGTAAAAAATTATCCATGTAAGTTTTAGCACCGGTCAGGATGGGTAAAAAATTATCCATCTAAGGGCATGTTTGGCTAAGCTTTTCAAAGTAACTTATTGACTTATTGGCTTAATCAAAAAGCCAATAAGTCATTTTAGTGTTTGACAAATTGAAAAGTGCTTTTGAAAATGGCTTTTTAAGATGAATGAAAAGGAGTTTTTAAGAAGTCACAATACTGTGACTTCTTGGCCAATTTATAACTTTTCAAACTTCATATTACCAATATACCCCTTCTTTACCCCTTTATATCTAAAAGAATGCCCATTTTAGTCATTTTACATCAATAAGCTAAGCCAAACACTTTTTAAAAAACAACTTATTGACTTATTGGCTTTTCTCACCCTATAAGCTAATCCAAACGCTTTTTTTAAAAACTCCTCTCCAAAAAAAAGTGCTTTTCTCAACGGTCCTTTTTAACTCTAAAGCTTAGCCAAACATGCCCTAAGTATAAATGGGAGGCCAGTAGAGCAGAACACAACAAACATCCAAAGAAGAAATCAATATGGCTTTTTCCAAAGCTAAGCAAATCGTTTCCGATAATCCCGTCGTCGTCTTCAGGTTTATCTTCTTCTGATTATGATTCAGAATTTCAATTCAGTTACATAATGCTGTTTTGTTTATTTAATAGAACTTTTCATTGAATTCTTAAACCTAATCGCTTAATTTTGCTGCTGAATCTCATGTTTTACAGAAACAACAACAGTTCACAAAATTAATTTAGTTTTTTCTACAAATCGTGAAAGCATAGATGCAAAACAATGCTTTTCAATTGGTTTGTGTTGCTGAATGATGTTATGTTCATCATAGATTAGTATTAAGAAATTTAACTTGAATTTGTTGTTAAATAACTAGTGTTACTGGAAGAACAGTAAACTAAGCTTTGTTTTTCCGACAATTTGTGAAAGTATAGATGCAAAACAGCCGTTTCTCGATCGATTTGTTTTGCAGAGTGATGTTGTGCTCATCATAGATTAATCGCTAATCTCTCAGATTTTTCTGTTAAATAATAAGTTTTACCAGAAGAACAGTTAACTAGCTTGAGATTTTTTTTTTTTAATTTTTTTGATTCTTTATTCTTTTTGGATTTATTTATTTATATTTTTAGGCTATCATGCCCAAATCCATCTTGACAAAAACTCATCTTGACCTAAACCCATCATAACTCATTTCTTAATAAACTCATTCTAACCCAAACTCATCCTAATCCATACCCATTACCCAAACCTGCCCAACCCACCCATTTTGCCACCTCTACATTCTAGTTATTCGTAATGTGTTGGTATGAATTCAGATTGAATATTATGAAAATTAGACTAAAATAACAAAATAGGAGCAAAAACTACAAATTTTCATCTCATGCCAAAAGTCTAAATTATTGGACTTGGGTGAGTTAAGTTGCTCTTTAGGGAAACTCTAAATGTCAGGAGATATATACTAGGAAGTAATGTTGGTTTCCTCAGTAATGATATATTTCCATTATTCATAATGTAACGAGGGGTTCAGTTTAATTATTGTGAAAATTACACTAAAATACCAAGTTCGGTGCTAAATATGTAAATTTTCATTTCTCATGTCAAAAGTCTATTGGATATTTTAGTGTAATCGGGATTGAGTTGGTACCCGAAGTGAATTGTAATACACATCAAACAAGTTAGGAGGTGCAAGAGTGCACGCGTGTTTGAGTTGTTATGATTCTAAGTGTACGGGCGGAGTAGGCGATGATCCGTTAGAAGCAAGGTCCAATGGGTAGCAACTCCTGATGGGGTCCAAGGGGCATAGCCCCTAGTTGTGGTCACAATGCAATTTTCGTGGCAATTTTATTATTTAAAATAATAACTGCCAAGAGGCAGTTACCTGTCTCCCATCCCTAATTTCGAAATCCCTCTTTGGTCTTAATCTTTGGTTCATACGAATTACACAACTCACACATACTAGTAGGTTTTTGTTCTCAAATTCTAAGTTGTATCTGATTGGATTTTTCTGGTGAACCACCAAGATAATTCGATCTGACGACTCCCAGATCATCCGTTGCATTCTAAATTCCCCAACATTTCATTGACAAATTCGCAGGTTCCTTGTTTAGAGTTTGAGTATAGTTGTTGTGCGATAATTGTCGCCATCGTTAATAACCCTACATAACATTTTGTTTACAAGCAGGCATGCTCACTATGTGACAGATAAAAGTTGCAACAAACAACAATTTTCATCCATTAAACAAGCTTGGAGAAGGGTGGTGTTGTGTTAACTTGTCAAATGTTGTTACAAAATGATGCATTAACCTCAAATCTTTGAACCAACCCAAAACTCACCCTTTGATGAGTTGTTGATGCTTAAATCAATTTGTCCCATCTACAAAAAAGAAATGCCTAAATCTATTAGAACAGTATTTAGTGTGCACACATTGTCGTATATGCATTAGTGTGTTGTCACAGTGACTCCGTGATGAAGGACTCCGTGACAAAGGACTCTGTTACGAAACACTCGGTATGCCGTTCACCACTTGTTGGGTAGGTTTCACTATGTTCCGGCCAAAGTTGTTTTTTTAAGTGTCTCTTATCACGGTGCATAGTTGAAGAAAGCAGTTCCTTTTCCAGATCTTGAATGCTGATTCGACCCTCTAACACGTTCACAGTTTGAGACATGGTTGGTCTAAGGAAAAGTGATCCTTTTGTGCATAAAAGGGCCATGTGTATAATTGTCAATGCTTCTTCCGGTGAATACTCAGATCCTAAGTCTGGATCAACAAGTTCTAATAAAGTTTCTTCCTGATGCAAAAGCCATACCTGCAGAACAAACAATGTTACAATTTGGCATTTTCAAAGATGTTTGTGATGGGGCTGTGACTGATGCATGATGTAAAAATTAGTTCATTTGACCTCAAACTCAAACTGTACGAAGGTGGTGTTTGGAAATCAGTTTAAAAGTATTCGTATGTGCTTATACTTTGTTTGAAGTCGTTATAAGATAACTGATGTTTGGTAGATTCTGATTATTCATGAATGCAACAGATAAAACGACCAAAAGGAGCTTCTTCTTCTTGTTGTTGTTTTATTTTTATTAAGGGGTGAAATAAGATAAAAGTCTAAAATTAGGTTAAAAGAATAGACAAATGGGTATTTTAGTTTACCCTAAAAAAAAAAAAGATAATTAGAATCATAAGCAAAGAGTGAAATAAGATAAGAGTCAGGAGTGAAATAAGATAAGAGTCTAAAATTTGGTTAAAAGAACAGAGTAATGGGTATTTTAGTTTACCCTAAATAATACGATAATTAGAATCATAAGCAAAAGCTATGCATCTAAACATTAGAAAATGATTATTATGAGATAAAACTGCAATTAGGGATGGTAAATGAATCCAAAACCGACGCGCAAACCCGGTCCGATTTCCCGAAACGTACATACCTGTTTATTCGAACCATATTGTAAACATTTTCTTTTGTCCTTGATAAAACAATAATCTTAAAATTCACTTATTTTTAGTTTTTATATTTCTATTATTCTTGGAAAATAGAGTAATTCAAAAATTAAAATAGTAAGGTTGGAAGGTATGGAATGAAGCCCCTAGGGGCTCCATTGTGTCACCTTAGTACCACGTATGTGCTACCTCATCCAACACCAACCAATAACGATCCCGTTAACAACAAGAAATGGGATAAAGCCTCCCCATCCACCAATAGCGCCCCTTTTATTAAATATAAATTGATTTGGCCGCACATAACCTCTGATATCCCTTGTTATTGCATTGGCGAGCACTCAATAGCGCCCCCACAATAGCACCGATGATATGGTGTGGGGGAGCTATTAATAGAAAAAGTTTCCGATATGGAGAGCAATCATGCCCCATACCGTGCAGCCTAAGAAATGTATTACGAATCCCAATGGATAGTTTTTACAAACTAGCAGGTATACGTGATACCGGACGGGTATGCAGCACGTTTTTGCAATCTGGTGTGAGACTTGATTACCAATACTTATTCCATTGCCATCGATAAATACAATAGTGAGATTTAAACTCCTCCAGAAAGTTGATGAACCAAAATATGTAGATTAACTAGATTTAGCTCACCCAATCAAAAAGGTTAAGATATTCTTCTGTCTCCGACTTGTAGCTGATGTTTTTGTTGCAGCTTATTCCACTAACAATTTCTAGTGCCAAAATTCCAAAACTATAAACATCTGCCTTCGTAGTTAAGTGACCGCGCATGGCATATTCCGGAGCCATATAACCCCTTAAGAACCAAAAAAGTAAATAAATCTGTGTAGCCAGAAAGTTACTTAGGAATGAACGTATTTGGGTTGTGTTTTATCTCAAATGGGTCAAATAGATCAAAATAAAAAATTAGCTAAAAGATGAACATCTCAAACATGTTAATTCCTCCTAAACTATTTTATTTTGAAGATTTAATTATTTATCATATACAATACTTAATTATTTATTATCTTCTTTAACGAAACGTTTCTTTAACAAAACGGACAAAGAAGTGTTTGTGGGGAAACTGAACTCGACAGAAACTAAATAATTACCCATTTCAACCCTAACCCATTTTGACTTGTATGAATAAGAGTAACTATAGAACATACATTGTTCCCACAACCCGAGTGTTGATATGGGTATTTCCATCATCATTAAGCTTTGCTAAACCAAAATCAGATATTTTTGCACTGAAATTTTCATCAAGCAAAACATTGCTAGCCTTGACATCCCTATGTATGATTCTCATATGTGATTCTTCATGAAGGTAAGCCAAACCACGAGCTATCCCTATACATATGTTTAACCTCACGGGCCATGTCAGCTTTGCTTTGAACACTTTGTCTGTCCCTGTAGAGTTTAACCACAACCTAAACGTCATACACTAATGTGAACAGGATGGTTCATTAAAATAAATTTGATGATTAACAGAGGTAGAAATGTCAACCAGAGGGCTGTGATTTATTTCAAACGGGTCAAATAAACTCTTTTTTTGAAACATTTTATTCAAATATCTATATTATTGTTTTTAGAGTAAAATGTCAAAATTGTTCTTGAGGTTTGGGCTGATTTACCGGTTACATCCAAAATTAACTTTTTTTGTGTATCTGGGACACCTTTGGCGTTTTGATTTTGTTGCTATTTCCATCCAAATCATAAACCCAGTTTAAATGTATCGTTAAGTCAGGGAGGACGATTTTGGCAATACATAGGTAAATTGCCAAAATGGTCCTTGAGTTAACAATACATTTTAACTGGGTTTTGATTTGAATGAATACAAAAAAAAGTTATATTGGACGTAACATGCAAATCATACCCAAACCTCAGGTACGATTTTGAGATTTTACTCTTGTTTTAATAATATTTATGTATCTAAAGAGTGGGCAGAAAAGTGTTTGCGGTTAACGTGAACCGCCACACTACTAATAACATATTTTAATGGAATTTTATTTTGACCTATACTAACTGATATTTGAAACTCATCTCACCTAAAAGGGCACGAGATAGGCAGTTATTTTCCATGTACTCATAAATCAAAGACATGTGATTCCCTTCAACACAACATCCATAAAGTCTGACAAGATTTGGGTGTCGTATTGCAGACATCATGCCAATTTCATTGACAAATTCACGGGCTCCTTGTTTAGACTTTGATGATAGTTGTTTTACTGCAATTATTGTCCCATCCGACAATAGACCCTACTTAACATTGGTTTATTAGTAATACATGATAATAAAATGTTATGTTTCTGGATATGTGTTTTGATCAGTTCACAATGTAACACAATCACACCACCTTGTAAACAGCACCAAAACCACCTTCTCCAAGCTTGTTCGATGGATCAAAGTTCTTTGTTGCCACTTTTATTTGTCTTAGAGTGAAAATGCCTGTTTGCAGATCTATACCTCTAAGTTCTGCTAAACAAAAGATGCTGCGATATGAGATCATTAGAAATCAAAATTAAAGGTGGCAAGATGGGTGGGCAGGGTTGAAACGTGTAAGTGGCCGGGTGACACTTTTTCTTATGTTTTTATTTTTTTAAATATAAAATGGTAAACGTGTAAATAAAGATTACAGAAACAATATTATTAGCCTAGTTATTTTAAACACTTAGGAGACTGTATGCATTACAAATATATTTTGGGCCATTTTCAACTTGTTTGGCTTGTTCCCTGTTTAGCTAAAGCTTTTAATGTGACCCGTTTGACCTGTTTGAAAAAAAAAAAAAAAACTCCAACTTTAACAACTATCAAAGTAATGGGTCGAGGTTGCCACCTCTAATTCAAAACCAAAAGAATGTAAAGAAAGATTTACCTCTCTCTTCTGTTTTTTCCCTCATAATGTATCCTTTTCTCCACAAGATAACAATGATTAAAAATACCAAAAAAAGTCCTCCGCCAACCGGTCCAACTATTAAACCAACCTTAGTCTTTTTTCCAAAATTTGGTGGCTCAAAATCTGAACAGAACAAGGTAATGAAAGCAGCACTAAGTGACGTTAAACCTTTATAAATTTGATGACATTAAACAGTATAATAAGACTGGTCACAGAATTGTTATGTTAAAATTTAACAAATCCATTGTTTGACTTCAAAAGTCAAAGGATACCTCTGTTCTTGTCTTTTTGTTGGATCAGACTAACGTCAAGACAACAGGGGCAGATTAAATGTGGGAAATCAATAATGGTTAGAAAATAATTGTCTTCACTTAACTTTTGACAAATCTTTACCAAGTATAACTTTTAAAAGTCAAGGCATACTTAGCTATGATGATGTTAGTCACTCTCATCAAGTCAAAGGGTCTTAGTGTCGTCAGTAAATAGTATGTTTAGTTTGTATTTGTAACTTAAGCAAATATCTTTGGATCAATTGTGTTAAGTCTAAAACCTAATACCCATCAAATTGAGAAGCGACGTATAGATGCATCGTCCACAATAGTCACATCAATCCAAATTGGGCACCTAAACAAAGAGACATCTCAATTTCAAAGGGTTGCGATGATTAGATGGAGTCCATTCATTCTATTCAATCAAAGGGTTGCGATGATTAGATGGAGTCTGACGACGGGCCAGTGGGGGAAACCCACTTCACCCGCTTTGGGCCTTTTTCTCTAGAAGCCCAATTATGTCAAAAGTCCATCAAGAAGAGTCACCTTGCCCATTAAGTTTTCTCCTCCTTTGTTATGAGCGGGAAAACAGCTAAGCAAAGGTACAGGCCTCATTTAATGAGCGATAGGAATGGGATCTTGCCTGAAAACACTGTACTTCTCCGGCCGAAGCATTAATTGGGGAAGACATCTCGCTGCTGGGGGTCAGACACGTGTCTGCACCTCCCGATAACCCCCAGAAGCCGTTGGATCATATGAGGAAAATATCTAGTATGATAGGGCCAAGCTGTTATATAAGAGCAAGACAAAAGGAGCAAAGGCAGGTATCATCTCCGGTTTACTCTCATTTACTACACCTTCATTTACTTTCCACACATTAACTTCCGACCAATATTCCCTCACATTTACTACACACGCACATCAATAAGATTCACACCAAAGGGGAAACCTTCCGGTGACTACACTCATCGGAAGAAGCTCCTCTCATTTCCGGCAAGTTTACTTACTCTCACGCCGGAGCTTGGTCACGGATCCCCCTCCCGGGGTCCCCCGTGACGAGGCTAACGGTTTATTCTTTTGTAGCAAGCAAGGATAAAAGCTCTTGACGTCACCGAAGATCCAACTAACGTCAGCCGGAGGTTGGGTATTCGACATTGGCGCCATCCGTGGGACGTCAGCTTGCCCGGTGTTCCCACATCAACACTCGACGTCCAGAGAGCAGCTTATCCTGTCAGAGACAACATGACAACCCCACATAACTCACGTGTCACTCAGACGGCACAAAACGATTTGGATAAGGTCACCGTAGAGGATATTACTCATGAAGAAGGTAACGAGAACCAGGTAGAAAATCCGGGAGAAACGGAACATATCACTCCTGATTTCATGGCCATGCACAGGGAAAAGATAACCAAGTATCTCGAGGACTTAAAGAGACAGGAAAAACTCGACAGCCTCAGAGCCAGGCTTTCTTTTGACACACCCTCTAGCCAGGAAGGAACGAACCTTCAAAACAAGAACAACAGTGGTGACCAGCTGGAAACATTTATGTCTACCCTAAGGCAGATGTCCTCTGAGGAAAGGGAGGATCTGATCACAAGCCAGAAGTCCAAGGAGAAAGAAAAAGGGAAAGACAACTTTGGTGACGGCGGCTTGGACCAACCATACTTACCACGAGATTTAGCCGAGGTCTCAAAGTTCACAAGAAGAATCTCAGAAGCACCCATGCCTCCCAAGACAAAGCTACCACCAGGCTTTGATCAGTATGATGGAACGAGAGATCCAGAAGATCACCTGCACGCCTTCAGAGGAGCAGGGCAGCTAGGAAGGTGGCCTATGCCAGTATGGTGCCACATGTTTGTGCAAACCCTAACGGAAGGAGCCCGGCTTTGGTTTGATAGTCTCCCCCCCAGGGAGCATAGACAGCTATGAAGAACTGAGTGAGAAATTCCTCAGGAACTTTGGCCAACAGAGGAAGGTGGTCAAAAATCCGAACGAAATCCTTCATATCAGACAAAGGGATAACGAACGAATAGACCAATACATGGAGAGGTTTGTTAAAGAAAGTATGAACATCAAGGACGTCCCGGAGGTCATGAAGATTAGTGGTTTTATAAATGGGCTGAAACATGCACAGCTATGTGAAAAGCTGGGAGAGGAGTTTCCACCCTCCTTTGACAATCTTATGGACAGAGTCCGGGGAAAGGACACGGTCAGCAAAGCAAAGGAGACGGACGTCACACCTCGAAGGATTGCCCCGGCTGCAAGACCCCCTGATAAAGGTACACCCTATTCCCGGAAACCCGCCTTTGATAGAATGTTACATGACAGGGCAAGGCCCTCATACTCTCCCTATAGACCCCGAGGGAGAGGTCCCCCTCCCTACCCCGATAGCTTCACCCCTCTCATTAAGACCCCAAGTGAGATACTAGCCACAGAGAGGGTAAAGAATTCTTTCCCGAGACCACCCCCCATAAAACCGGGACCAAAGGCACAACCCAACGAGTACTGTGAATTCCACAAAGGTTTCGGGCACAAAACCGATGACTGTATGTACCTCAAAAGGGAGATAGAGGCTGCGGTGAAAACGGGGAGACTGACCCATTTGGTCAAAGAAATCAAGGAGGGGGCAGGGGATCGCAAGGGAAGAGATGCAAGGGAGCCGGGGAGGGCAGACGTTGATATGATTAGAAGGAGAAATGAGTTTGATACCACCCGAAGTGTAAAGGCCAGAATCCTAGGCTCCCCGAGCTGCATGAAAGCTCCCATCCTCATGCCATATTTAGAAGAAAGCGAGGTGCAACGACTCCCGCTGAATATCTCAGCTGTAATAGCGGGGCACAAGGTGTCCAGGATACATGTGGATGGAGGGTCAGGCGTTGAGGTAATATACGAACACTGCTTTCTTAGGTTCGATAGGGACATAAGAGATAGGTTGGAGGAAGATTCTATCCCATTGGTAGGGTTCAACAACAGTGTGTCACATCCCCTGGGAAAAATCAAGCTCCCATTCACAGTTGGTGTAGGGGATCGGGTCCGAACGATAAATCTGACCTTCACAGTAGTCAGGGCACCCTCTAAGTACAATGCAATCTTGGGGAGACCCGGAATTGGAGACCTGCAGGCACAAGCATCCACTCCCCACGGAGCTTTGGTATTTCAAACACCAAAAGGCCTCGCATGGGTTAAATCCGCCTACGAAGTAGTTTCTTCCGTATCCAAAGGGGAAGAACTAGGGAAATCTCAGGGAAAAAAGGTGGAGGAATGGGTCCTCTGCGATAGGTTCCCGGAACAGACAGTCAAGGTGGGAAGTCACTTGAGTGACAAATGCAAGAGTGCCCTGAAGGAGTTGCTCCTCCATAACATAGATGTGTTTGCATTTCAACATGGAGACATGACGGGGGTCCCAAGGAGTCTAACGGAGCACCGGCTTAACACCTTTACATGGGCAAAACCAGTGAAACAAAAGAAGCGGAGTATGGGACCTAATAAAAGAAGGGCTGCTTGTGAAGAAACTCGGAAACTACTCAGAGCGGGGATAGTCAGGGAAGTTAAATACCCATCCTGGGTTGCCAACCCAGTCATGGTTCAGAAAAAAGACGGGGGATGGAGGATGTGCATCGATTTCCAAGACCTAAACAAAGCATGTCCTAAGGACTGTTATCCTCTTCCGGAGATAGACACCCAGGTGGACTCTTTGTCTCAATACCCCCTGAAATGTTTCCTGGACGCCTACAAGGGATACCACCAAATTCAGATGTCAATAGAGGACGAAGAAAAAACCGCCTTCATCACAGACGAGGGGACGTTCTGCTACACCAAGATGCCCTTCGGCCTCAAGAACGCTGGGGCCACATACCAGAGGTTCATGAACACCCTGTTTAGGGAGCAACGAGGAAGGAACTTGGAGGTATACGTTGACGATATTGTTATCAAAAGCTTGACGGAGATGGCCATGATAAGCGATATAGCCGAGACTCTCCACACTATGCAGGACGTGAACATGAAGTTAAACCCTGGGAAATGCTGTTTCGGAGTAGAGGAGGGGAACTTCCTGGGTGTAGTGGTCACCAAGGGTGGGATCAAGGCAAACCCGGAGAAAACCCAAGCGGTGGCTGAGATGCGATCCCCCAGGTCCCTGAAGGACATCCAGCGACTAAACGGAAGATTGATAGCATTAAACCGTTTCTTATCAAAGGTGGCTGACAAGACCCTTCCCTTTATGAAGGTATTGAAAGACTGCCTCCAAACAAACAAGTTTAAATGGACCGCGGAGGCTGAGGCAGCCTTTCAAGAAATGAAAGCATACATCTGCAAGCTCCCAATGCTGGCCACCCCAGTACCCAGGGACCCATTGCTCCTGTATCTATCCGCCTCAAAGACGACCATGAGTGCGGTCATGATGGTAGAGCGGGAAGGGAGGCAGATCCCCATATATTTCTTCAGCAGGACGCTTAAAGGGCCTGAGGAACGGTACATGCCTTTGGAGAAACTCGCATTAGCTCTTGTCTTCGCATCCCGAAGACTCAGGAGGTATTTCCAAGGGCACAAGATTACCTTAATGACTGATCAGCCCCTTCAGAAGGTACTCAGGAGGCCGGAGCTGTCTGGGCGGCTAGCGAAGTGGGCTGTGGAGTTAGGAGAACACTCTCTAGAGTTTAAGCCCAGGACAGCCATGAAAGGACAGATACTGGCTGACTTTTTAGCAGAAGTCCCTGAGGACGAAGAAAGGGAGCTATTGAAATGGGAGGCTTTAGAGAAAGAAGAAAGAGAGAAGGAAGATGAGGCGGTGTGGAAGTTGCTCACCGATGGAGCATCCAGTGAAGAGGGAAGTGGAGCTGGAATCACACTGATAAGTCCTGAGGGGGTCGAGCTGACATATGCTGTAAGGCTGGATTTCGAGAACACCAACAATACCGCAGAATATGAGGCCCTCCTAGCAGGGATGAGGCTGGCACAAAAAATGAAAGCAAAACACGTAGAAGCCAGCACTGATTCACAGCTAGTAGTAAAACAGTACCAAGGAGAATATGAAGCTAAGGATAGCACCATGGCTCGATACGTGGAGAAAGTTAAGGAGACGGCTAAGGCATTCAAAACTTTCAAACTGGAGTACATCCCTCGTGGAAGGAACAGGAAATCTGATGCACTTAGCAAATTAGCCTCGGTAGCATTTGACCACCTCGCGAAAGAAGTCAAAGTGGAGGTCCTGACATCCTCCTCCCTTAACACAGCAGAGGTTGCCACGGTCGAAAGTCCTCAAGAAACATGGATGACCCCAATAGTCAGATTTCTCCGAGATGGAACCCTACCTGAAGGGGAGTGGGCTGCCCGAAAGATAAGGGTCAGGGCCCTACAGTATGAACTGATCGAGGGAGAGCTATACCGGAGGTCATATCTAGGCCCGTCCCTGAAGTGCGTTGATACGGAGGAAGCTGAATATGTGGTTAGGGAAATGCATGAGGGGATTTGCGGAATGCACTCGGGACCAAGAACGATAGTAAGAAAGGCAATGAATGCGGGGTTTTACTGGCCGCGGATGTACGAAATGGCATCCGAGGAAATCAAGAAGTGTGACAACTTCCAGGTGCATGCACCGATGACCCACCGGCACAAACACCCCATGGTACCAGTTTCGACGTCGTGGCCGTTCCAGAAATGGGCCATCGACATAATTGGACCTTTCCCGGAGGGTCCGGGGGGGGGTCAAATACGTGGTGGTAGCCATTGACTATTTCACTAAATGGATTGAAGCAAAGCCCTTGGCAAAGATCACTGGAGACCAGATGAGAAGGTTCATGCTGGATAACATCATATGCAGATATGGGGTTCCAAGGGAGTTGGTGAGTGACAACGGGGTCCAATTTGCTGGAAGACCCTTCAAACTGTGGTGCGAGCAGATGCGGATCCAACAAGTGTTTACTTCCGTTACCTATGCCCAGAGTAACGGGTTAGTGGAGAGAGCCAACCAAAGCGTCATCAAAGGAATGAAGGGTAGGCTTGGGAGGAAACAGAAAGGCTGGCTGGAAGAACTTCCATTTGTGTTATGGGCATACAGAACCACCCCCAAAAGTTGCAACGGGGAAACCCCGTTCAGCCTTACCTATGGGACGGAGGCTGTCATCCCTGCTGAGATCGGATCCCCAACTGCCCGAATGAAGCTTCGGGATGAGAGAATGAGCAGGACCTCAGGATGAACCTAAACTTGTTGGAGGAAAGAAGGGAAATAGCAGCAGTTAAGGAGGCCCAATACAAAAAGCTCCTGGGAAGTTATTACAACGCCAGGATGAAGAAGCTCAACATCGTCCCAGGGGACCTAGTTCTTAGGTCCAACGAGGCTAGTCTACAGGAAAACGCCGGGAAGCTAGGCCCCAACTGGGAAGGACCCTACAGAGTCACGTGGGCGAATGGCAAAGGGACGTGCAAGTTGGAAACACTAGAAGGCAAGGAGGTTCCCAGGACCTGGAACCTCATGCAGCTCAGGAAGTATTACATGTAAGGGGTGTACCCCCAAGGAAAACGGCCAAGAGCCACTTTTGTAATAGATAACTATATGTACGAGGGGCTTCCCCCCAAGAGGATGAACCTTTTGTAAACAATCTATGACGGGAAGTATAAGCCCCCAAAGATTAAATGAAAGACGGACGGAAACGTCCCATTTTGAGAACACAATGGACAATTGCACCTGGGCAGACGTGCCTATGGACACCATTAAATCTAAAACTAGAACAAACAAACACACGTGTATGAGGCATACAAAGCATGCCCAAAAGCCCGGCCGTGGGGCTAATAAAGGTCTAGCTAACCTAAAACGGACAAAACAAGTTAAAAACATAGCACCACGTTATAAACTTGTCCACCGATTGGCCTCGAACAGACAATCACAGTTTAACGAAGCAAACAACAACAACAAAAAAAAAAAAACAAATAATGCAAACACACCCGTATGTACAAAACTACGAAAGGGAATCTGCTTTATTTACTACAAAATACATATACAAAGAAAAACCCTGACAACTTGGGCAAGAATTAGCAATATACAAGATTGCAAACACAGCAAGGAAAAACGAAAACATAGCACCTCGCTAAAATAGCCTAAGAACCCCCAGGAAATCACCAAACAGGCCTCCGGTAAGAACCCCTGCAAAAGCAAAACAGGCAAGCAACAGGCTACAAAACAAAAAGGCTATACATAACTATGAGCCATACGGTTAAAGGTCGAAGTGGTCCCCAACACAAAAGACCACCCACGATAGTCAAGCAAAACACACAAGTATCCTAGAGTAAGTTAAAGTTATTACAACCATATCGAAGTGTATCAAATGTTTGGAATTCATTGGGGATCACCCCCGGAAAGAGATGGCGGAGACGAAGGACCGGCAGAAGAGAACAGGGTCTTCAATTCATTAATAGAGATCAAGGGATGCTCCAGGATTTTGGCAAGGATGGCTGGGGTTTTACGCCCAAACTCCTCGTTCAGTTTGGACAGTCTCTTTTTTGCCTTAGAGTTATAAAGAGGAGTCTCCTTTCTACCCAAGCCTTGGGCAGAATAGGCATAACCATCCTTTAATCCCGCCTGATAACCAACATCCCTATAAGCCCTGTAGACCTCCTCCAAGCCACTTTTAAAGTCCTCCGATTGAGCAACAGCAGCGAGAAAAGCCCCAAAACCTTCAGTAATCAACCAATGCTTCTCCCCCGCCAATCGCTGGTTATCATCGGAAGTCACCCCGTAGTCTGCATACATGGTGTTGAGCTGCTCCTGGGAAACGGAGCCAACTTCCTTCAAATGCTTCAGCTCAGCAGCAAGCTCCTCCTTCTCCTCAACCAACGACGCCATCTCCCGCTCCCAAGCCCGTTCCTTCCTCTCAAACATAGCCCCAGCTCCCTAAACAAATAATCAGTGAGTATGCATGTATAAAAAAAAAGGAAGGGGGGGGGGGAGAAGACTATGCACCTTCTCCTCCTGTAATCTTCTCTCAGCATCAACCACCCGGCTCCTAAGCCCAGCAACAATCGACTGGGAAGCCTTAAGCTCAACCTTAAGTCCTTCGTTCGCCTTCCTCAGATCGTCAACCCTTTGCAGCATCCCAGCACCCCTGAAAAAGCTTTCACACAGAGACATACTGTATTGATCCTCAAAGAGATCATCCCTCAGGGCAGAGTTTACAAATTTATGCGAGGGAGGGACAGCATGGTTCAGAAAGTCCCTAGCAGCTTCAGGAGTCCCTATAACGGAAGAATTAGTTACCTTCCATTTAGGGACATAAGTAAAGGGGAGGGAGTCGGCAAACAAAGGGGCAAGAGGGGATCGATGAACAGGGCCTTCGAGAGTAGTGGGTTTGCTAGTCCCAGTAGCATGTGGGGGAGAAAGTTCGAAAGCTGAGGAAAAGCGAGCCACCCCCACCTCAGAGGCCTTGTCCCGGATACGGGAAGGAGAGGGACCAGTAGGAATTTCTATAGGCTCCAGGGAACTCCCCTAAGAAGTAAGAAACAGAACAATCAGGAACTACACAGAAAGACAAAGAAAAAACAGGAGAAAAGAAAGCTTACCAACAAAGGAGCACTCACTAAGCTTGAGGACTTCAAGTGCTTAGACAGGGAACCTTTGACCCCAGCAGGGGGAAGGTCAGAAACAGCCCTAGAGGAAGGAGGAAGCTTCTGACCACTGGCACTACGAAGCCTCTGACGGATATTACGAGGTGTAGGAGCCGGTTGGGGGCTAGCAGACCTCCTCTTACGAACTAACTGTATCTCCACGTCTTCGTCGTCACTTTGACCAGAAGGATGAACAGGAGGAAGGTCAGGAGAACTCTCCTCCTCACCGGAAGGATTCTCCTCATCACCACCTAGGGTGGCAGAGCCTCCTGCCTGAACGGATCCCCCTGCAACCTGCGCTTCCACGTTCAACCTAGGATCAACCTCATTATCAACCACATACTTTACGTCCTTGGAGTCACCCTGGAGAAGCCTCCACAAAGTTATCTCTGCACAAAAAAGGAGACACTAAAGATGACTACGGGATTCCCAAAGACATAAAAGAAGAATGGATGTAAGAAGCAAACCAAGAACAAAAAGGTACCTTTCTTGCCGAAAAAAGCCCTCGGGCGAACTAGATAAGAGGGACTTAACCCCCCCCATAGCAAGCATCCATTCGGAGAAAGTGAACGCCCTCGTTGGGTTGTCACACATCCTCTTCCACTGAACAGTCTCGGCCGCAGAAAGGGTGGGAATGGTATCCTCGATAGCAGCGTCAAGATCCTTTGGCAAAGGGGAATCCGGCAACATAGCGGCTGAAACAAAGATGAATCTACACTTCCAATCCTTTGGATAAGTAGAAGTGGGCATAAAACTATAACAGGGTCTTGAAACATTGTTCTGTCGTTTCGCAAATGTAAACCAGTCTCCGTCGGAGATAAGCCGGTAAAACATGCAAAACAAAGGAACAGAGGGTTCCCCTGAGATAGCCGCACAGGACAGTTCAAAATGAACCACTCTCATGAGCCCCAAAGGATGAATCTGTGAGAAGTGGACGCCAAAGTGACGGAGCAGAGAAACCTTAAAAGCAGAAAGGGGGTATCGGACCCCACAGGAAGAAAAGGCAAGGGTGTAAATAGGAATCCTGTCCGGTGAGCATTCTGCCGACTCACTAGGGCCGGGCAGGGAAGGAGAAAATCGGTCCGGGATGTTGTATGCCTCAACGAAGGATCTCAAGTCCTTCGCCGTTAACACAGACCTTATCGAAGACCGGCCACCGCGACTCATGGTTGTAAGAAATTGTAATACAGGGAGGAAGTTGCAGAGAAGAAAAGAGGGTTAGAAAGTTTGAATGGGAAATCGGAAAAGCCAAATAGGGTTTTAAAGAGACACCGCTGACATACAAGTAACCGTCACATCAGCGGTCTCTTCAAAATTCAAAAATGGGCACGTGCTACTAAGGGATTAACTCCCGCTAATAGTTATTCGGCGATGTCATCATTAATGGGAACGACAGGCGATAACTGACCCGGGGTGGGCCCACCAAAGGAAAAACCACCTCTCTCAAGCAGTTGTGATTTAGCCCCGGATCATGAGCCTCAGGTCTCAGAACCAGGGACTAAAGATGACTTGACGACGGGCCAGTGGGGGAAACCCACTTCACCCGCTTTGGGCCTTTTTCTCTAGAAGCCCAATTATGTCAAAAGTCCATCAAGAAGAGTCACCTTGCCCATTAAGTTTTCTCCTCCTTTGTTATGAGCGGGAAAACAGCTAAGCAAAGGTACAGGCCTCATTTAATGAGCGATAGGAATGGGATCTTGCCTGAAAACACTGTACTTCTCCGGCCGAAGCATTAATTGGGGAAGACATCTAGCTGCTGGGGGTCAGACACGTGTCTGCACCTCCCGATAACCCCCAGAAGCCGTTGGATCATATGAGGAAAATATCTAGTATGATAGGGCCACGCTGTTATATAAGAGCAAGACAAAAGGAGCAAAGGCAGGTATCATCTCCGGTTTACTCTCATTTACTACACCTTCATTTACTTTCCACACATTAACTTCCGACCAATATTCCCTCACATTTACTACACACGCACATCAATAAGATTCACACCAAAGGGGAAACCTTCCGGTGACTACACTCATCGGAAGAAGCTCCTCTCATTTCCGGCAAGTTTACTTACTCTCACGCCGGAGCTTGGTCACGGATCCCCCTCCCGGGGTCCCCCGTGACGAGGCCAACGGTTTATTCTTTTGTAGCAAGCAAGGATAAAAGCTCTTGACGTCACCGAAGATCCAACTAACGTCAGCCGGAGGTTGGGTATTCGACAGAGTCGATTCATTCTATTCAATTGAAGTGGAGTTCTATTGGACTGAATTCTTGTTTTCATCTTTGTTTATCAATATCAATTGTGATTATGGGCTAACTGTTGTATCAGAGCTTGAGGTTCTTGATACTGATTCATCAGAATCGCAGGGCACAAGGATGATAAAGTTACACCATCCACAATAAGGTATCTAAAAACATGCCTAGTCAATATCAATAATAGAATATTATTGAGTTAATATTGTAATTATTGTATTTATTGTGTTTCCGCATATACGAGATCCTAATTGATCTCCCTTGTATTATTTATACCGTTTAATGTGAATGAAGGAGGCAACCTTGATAGCAATCAATTCTTACATGCTATCAAGAGTCTAGACCTAATTTTCTTCTCCCACCACCTGCCGCCGCCGGCTTTCTTTACTGCCGCAGCGCCTCCCCTCCCTTCTCGGTTCACAGCTCACTCATGGGCGACTCCACCCCACCCTCGTCTCCCAAACCGTCGCCTGACACCACCAAAATCCACCCCGCTGCCACCGTTACTAATATCAAAAACCTGATCCCCATCCTTCTCGACATGGAAACTGGCCAATACTCCACTTGGTCCGAACTTTTCCGCATTCAATGTCGAGCCTTTAAAGTAATCGATCACCTTAAACCTAAACCTGATGCCTCCTCCTCAACCTCTGAAAAACCCCTTGTTGATGAAGAGTGGGATAAACTTGACGCCATTGTCTTACACTGGATATATAGTACAATCTCCAATGACCTCCTCAACACCATAATATGCCCCGGAAATACTGCCTATGATGCTTGGTCCACATTGGAAGGCCTTTTTCAGGACAATAAGAACGCGCGTGCAATCCATCTGATGCAGCGCTTTACAACCACTCGTCTCGACGGCTTTACCACTATGTCAGCCTATTGCCAAGCCATCAAATCTCTCGCTGATCAACTTGCCAATGTCGGTGCACCTCTGGACAACAAACGTCTCGACCTACACCTTCTTGCTGGTCTCACCGATCAGTACGAAGGCATCTCTACTATCTTGCAACAAAAAGATCCTACACCAACATTCTATGAGGCCCGTTCCCAGTTGTGTCTGATTGAGAGTCAAAAAGACGAAAAATCATTGTATGCCGCAACCGTTACCAACCACGCTCTCAACACCACCACCAACAAGTCGCCACCGCCCCCTCAGCCATCTTAGTCGTCTTCACAGCCGGCCTACCAACCAGAGTGTTGGAATTATATGTACGGGTTCGATAAGTCAACGCTGCTGACCGAGCAATGACCCGTAAGAGTTACACCTTGGGCAATGAACTCTAAATCCACTTAACTTGATTAACTGGTAATCACGAACAATTAACGAAATAAACGGACTTATTATTTATAATAATTATAAATAATATGTATAACGTTTATTCTGTTATTCTCGGGCTTTATGGCTTCTTGAACCTGTACTACATTTGGTACCCGGGTAATTATTAAATATAATGATTTAATAATTCTGTCGGTTTTAGAGCTTGTTCACATTTGATATTTCATATTAATGTAAGTGTGAATGCAATTATATGGAGCCTTTAAAGTTCTCCTTGGCTCCAAAATTTGTAAGAAAAAGGATAGTCAACAAAATATATAAAGTCCATCTTTCTTTTGAAGATAGACGGATGATTTTACCAAAAAGAAAAAAAAGCAAGGTTCTATTATTTCTTGGCTTAAAGTTTAAAAACTGGCAAGATTCCTTTTCGAGGAGATAGAGTTGGAAAGGAAAAGGTCTCAAGTATTGTTCAATCGCTGCTGTTTAGTAGAACACCACCGGTTACCCGACACACCCCATTTTAGTTCGTGTTCTAGCAACTCGTTCGTTGTACCTCGGTGTCTTACACGGTTAATTATTAACCACAAGGGTATAATTTTTCTCATCGGTAGATTAATTATTTTATATACCGTATTTGCATGTTTGTAACCATGATCCTGTTCAGTTCACTTTTGGTGTTGATTATTATAAATATTCCGCTGCGTTTATTAATTACCTTTTAATTAATAAAATATGTCAAACTTGTTTTTGATAAAAGTAAAATTGACACCGCTGAAGCCCAACAGTGGTATCAGAGCCACGCTTACAACATGCAAATCGGTACCGGTCTTTTAACCGGAATTAGAACACAAACTTTAATTTTTTTTTTAAAGTTTCTGATCTAAATATTTTAAGGGAAACTTTAATTTTGGTCAATATTTTATTTGTTTTGCTTGACCAAAATATTGCCCGGTATATTTTGTGATTGTTGTGGAATATGTAAATCTGGCCCGACCTTATTTTTTATGGTTGTATATTTTATTGGTTTTGTAATTATTATTTTTTGCCACTGAGATGGTTCAAAGTTGTAATAATTAGTTTATTAATTTGGCCCGTCGTGTGGTTCAATGTTGTACTAGATAGTTTTTTTCTTTTTGTCTTTGTTATATTTACTTGTTAAATATTGTTGATACGAAGACCCGAAGAAAACCGAATGCCAAGAGGAGTCTTGGAGTTTGTGGGAGTTGACAACAAGATGCACTCAAGTCCATCCTTGTGGTTGTTTGTGTGTTGTGACCCCGTGACCCGTTTGATCTTGCTATAAGGCTCTAGCAAGATCGAACAATTTTTGGCCATATAGATTTACATATTTATTTTGCTATTGTGGTTGCTTTTATCTTATAAATTGTTATAACATAACCAACCCAAATACCAACATGATTTTAAAAGGAGTTTTAAAATATTAAAAACAATCACATTAAAACAAGTTCTAAATTGTTTTTTACAACTTGTTAAAATTTTTGTTATAAAACAAAGGTTGTTTTTGAAACAAATAATAACCAATTAAGTTTTGCAAATTAAACTAGTTTTATTTTCAAAACTATTAACTTAGTAGTTTTCTATTAACTTAAAATTGGTTATTCCAAGTCGCGACAAACTTAGTTTTAATAGGTTATTTAAAATTAAGTGTCCTGAGAGATGAAAGGGTTCATCAAGATGTCACGACTAAAATATATACTAAAATTGGCTCTTGCGACCCTATTTGGTAAATATTAAAATTAACTCATAATTAAAATCAATAGTCTATGCCATCCTATCACAAGCTACACTTGGAACGTAATGCGAACCATCAGTGTTTGGAGCCACAGCACCTCACTTGATGTCTAGCTTATCCTTCCAAGGTGCAAGGGTTTCGTTGACACATCCGGCCCTTCCACAAGTACCTTCTTTTAGGACGACTATTACTTTTTCTTTTCTCATCACATGCTCCAGCTGTCTCGAAAGTAAAAGTCGGCATAGATGAGGCTAAACGTATCAATGCATAGACAAGAGTTGTCTTAGCGGCCTCATATCCGAGAGTTGTGCAATTCTCACAATTGACACTCGTTGTCAGTCTGCCTAGTCACTTATTAAAGTCTATGACACAGCTGCCTTTAATACTGACTTAGCCAGATTCTCATTCCTTGTTTTAATTACTGTAATGGGTCATTAATTAAATAAGGAAATATACATCGAAAATACTAATTAAATATTTTTTTGCTTAACAGATGTCTACTGAAAACAACTCCTCTTTTGCTCTCAAGTCCATACTTGAGAAAGACAAACTGAATAACACAAATTTTCTTGAGTGGCACCGCAACTTGAGAATTGTTCTCAAAATGGCAAAGAAGCTTTATGTTTTGGAAACCCCAATCCCAGCTGCACCTGAATATAATACTGCTGCTGCGAAGAAGGCTTTCGATAAACACAAAGAAGATGCCATGGAAGTTGCTTGCCTCATGCAAGCCACCATGTCCCCAGATCTCCAAAAGAATATGGAAGACATGAATGCCTTTGACATGATTGAGAAACTCAAGGGCATGTTCCAGAAACAAGCCCGTCAGGAACGCTATGACACCATGAAACAGCTTATAAGCTGTAGAATGCAAGAGGGTTCCTCAGTTAATGCTCATGTCCTCAAGATGAAAGGCTACATCGACCAATTAAACAAACTTGGTTATCCTCTCCTAGATGAGATGGCAGTTGACTTCATTCTCAACTCTCTTTCCAGTCACTATGGTCAATTTGTTATGAACTTTAACATGAATGAGTGGGTAAAGACAGTGCCAGAGCTGCATGGGATGCTCAAAACGGCAGAGATGAACATTTCCAACAAAACAAACCAAGTGTTAATGGTTCGATCTGGTGGTGTTAAGAAGCCCAAAACAAAGAAGAAAAGTTATAACAGCAAAAACAAAGGAAAGGCTCCTGTTTCTGCCAAACCTGCCACCAACAAGAGTAAGCAAGCTGTGAAAGCCCCTCTTCCCGAAGAGCGGCAATGCTATGAGTGTAACAAGATGGGGCACTGGAAACGTAACTGCCCCGAGTATCTTGCCAAGCTCAAGGTGAAGAAGGCTAATGGAGAAGGCACTTCTTCTTCAGGTATTCTAATATATGTTATTGAACTTTTCACTGTTTCTAGCAACACATGGGTATTTGATACCGGATGTGCTTATCACATTGTTAATGTCTTGCAGGAGCCTGAGAAGTGGAGGAAACTGAAACCAGGAAGCATGGAGCTAATTGTTGGCGATGGAAATAAAGTCCCAGTTCTAGCAACTGGCACATTTAATCTTACATGTCCTTCTGGTCTTATTGTTGTTTTGAACAATTGTCTTTTTGCGCCTGGTTTGACTAGGAACATCATTTCAGTTTCGTTGTTGTTTGAACAAGGTTTTAAGTACGCTTTTAATGGTATTGCTATTTCTGCCTACTTGAATAATATCTTTTATTTTGAGGCTAAACCTCGAAATGGTATTTATGAGATAAATGTTCAAACTGACAATAATATATATAATCTTTCTAAACGCAACAAAGCTGGTATTAATGAAACATTTCTATGGCATTGTAGACTTGGCCACATAAGTAAGGCACGCATAAAATGGCTCCAATCCAATGGGATTCTTGAATCCACTGGACATGACTCCTTTGATGATTGCGAATCTTGCTTAGCTGGCAAACTCACAAAACGTCCCTTCACTGGTGTTGGTGAACGGGCCAATGGTCTGCTAGGACTCATTCACACTGATGTATGTGGCCCTTTCAGAACCATGACAAGAAACCATGAAAGATACTTCGTTACTTTCATCGACGATTATAGTCGATATGCTTATGTTTATCTAATGAAGCATAAGCATGAAACTTTTGAAAAGTTCAAAGAGTTTCAAAATGAAGTAGAAAACCAGCTTACTAGAAAGATAAAAGTACTTCGATCAGATCGAGGTGGTGAATACCTTAGCTTAGAGTTCCTCAATCATCTGAAAGAGTGTGGAATAATTTCAGAACCCACTCCACCTGGCACACCCCAACTTAATGGCGTGAGCGAGAGGAGAAATCGAACCCTACTTAATATGGTTCGATCGATGATGTGTAGAACTAACTTACCTCACTCCTTTTGGGGTTATGCTCTTATGACTGCCGCCCGCATTGTCAATCTGGCTCTGACTAAAAAGGTAAACAAAACCCCATATGAGATATGGCATGGGCGTAAACCCGATTTGGAATACCTAAAAGTATGGGGATGTGATGCATACATCACCAGTGATGCTGATGATAAGCTCGGTCCTCGAGGCGAAAAAGTTGTTTTCATCGGATACTATAAAAGAAGCGGATATTATTTCTGCCATCCTGATGCAAATGTTATTTCCATCAAAAGGAAGGGGCACTTTCTCGAGGAAGAACTTCTTAATCGAGGAGCTGGAAATAATGTGGTTGATCTTGAAGAAATTCGAGAACCAACAACAACCGCTGATGAAGTCGGAACGTCTGAACAACAAGAAATTGTTGCTGATGAATCAGACATGAACACACGCGTTCGCAGAAGTAGCAGGACTCGTAAAGAATCTAACTGATACCTTTGGCATCTCAAAGGTGCTCAATTCTTGGTAGTAGATGAGTCTAATGACGAACCTACTAACTACAAATCTGCTATCTCAGATCCTGAATCTGCGAAATGGCTGGAAGCCATGAACGCTGAGATGCAATCTATGCGTGATAATCAAGTCTGGGACTTGGTTGAGCTACCCCCCGAATCTCAGGCAGTAGGGAGCAAATGGATTTTCAAAAGAAAAACCGATATGCATGGAAATGTACACACCTTTAAAGCACGGCTAGTTGCGAAGGGTTTCACTCAAACTCAGGGTATTGACTATGATGAAACCTTCTCGCCCGTTGCTATGATCAAATCGATCAGGATATTGCTTGCCATAGCCGCGTACTATGACTACGAGATATGGCAAATGGATGTCAAAACTACTTTTCTTAATGGGCATCTCTCTGAAGATGTCTATATGGTTCAGCCTGAAGGTTTTGTCGATCCTAAATATCCAAGTAGGGTGTGTAAGCTGAATAAATCCATTTATGGACTCAAATAGGCATCTCGTAGCTGGAATCTTCGTTTTGACCAGAGGATCAAAGAGTTTGGTTTTGTCAAAAATGAAGATGAGCCTTGTGTTTACAGAAAGGCTAGTAGGAGCACCATATCATTCCTCATCCTGTATGTGGATGATATACTAATCATTGGAAATAACATCCCTATGCTTAATGAAGTTAAACACTATTTGGGATCTTGCTTCGCAATGAAAGATCTTGGAGAAGCAGCTTATATTCTGGGAATCAAGATCTACAGAGATAGATCTAAGCGGCTTCTAGGGCTAAGTCAAAATACATACATAGACAAAATAATGACACGCTTTAGGATGGAAAACTCCAAGAAAGGAGGTGTTCCTATGACTAAAGGGACTGTGTTGGACAAATCGCAATCTCCTTCAACGGACATTGAAATTAAGCAAATGGAAGCAGTTCCATATGCTTCAGCGATTGGTTCTATCATGTATGCTATGTTATGTACTAGACCTGACGTCTCGTATGCTTTAAGCATGACTAGTCGTTATCAGCAAACTCCTGGCTTCGCCTATTGGACTGCTGTCAAGAACATTCTGAAGTATCTGAGAAGAACTAAAGATATGTTCTTAGTATTTGGAGGAGTAGAAGAAGAGCTCACTGTAAGATGTTACACTGATGCCAGTTTTCAAACTGACCGAGATGATTCTCGCTCACAATCAGGTTTCGTATTCACTCTAAATGGAGGAGCTATCTCATGGAAGAGCTCCAAGCAGAGTGTGGTGGCGGATTCAACCACCGAATCTGAATATATAGCCGCATCAGATGCTGCAAAGGAGGCTGCTTGGATGAAGAAATTCATAACCGATCTCGATGTGGTTCCTAGCATTAAGAAACCCATCGAGATATTCTGTGATAACACAGGTGCTATTGCTCAAGCCAAAGAGCCCAGGTCTCATCACAAGGCCAAGCACATTCTAAGAAAGTTCCACTACATATGGGAAATTGTGGAACGTGGAGACATCGTAATAAGCAAAGTAAACACAGATCAAAACCTAGCAGACCCATTCACTAAGCCCATGATTCAGGACAAGCATGATCAGCACATGGATGCTATCGGGCCTAGATTAGCTAGCAATATGTTTTGATTTAGTATTTGGATGTACGAACATTCAAACAGTTGTACCTTTTGAATTCACCTTTGATTTACTGGTTAAATGCAAACTTTGAATCTTACAACTGTGTTCGATTTTAATACGTTTAATCCATGAATCTTTTATTCTAAATTATCCGTAGTCGGTCAGACTCGTGGGAACGACTCTGAATTAAGACTATTCTGACTTTGGAATCAAGGAATTGACTTCCAAACTCACAGACCTCATTATGAATGACGTTGGATCTAACCTGTATCAAATTATCTTCATGGATCTTAGTCATAAGATGATTTGATATTGGTATACTCATTTAGTATCCTCTGACCTGAGATACATATTAGAACTTCCGTTTACTAAGGATTATTCTTTGATTACTGTCAACCGCTGTCGCGTAACTGCCAGTCATAAAGGCTTTAATTGGGAATAGTTCTGAAGTTCAGTGGGAGTTGTATGTAGTCGATAAGGGATGGTGTACTCTTACATGATATGTAACAGTTAGACATTGTGGCGCCCTCGTTGATTCAAACTGGTGAAGTGTAAGGCCTTACCCAAACTTACTGTGTGTTTGTTCGGACCACTTTGACTCTTGATCGAGAACAATAATAATTGAATGCCATATGAGAATGAACAAAATCCATGTCTCATTGATTCAATTTATGTCTTTTACAGAAAGGATGAATGACAACAATTACCATAAGTCTGTTGTCTTGCATTAGTAAGTTGTTACTAATGACAAGGTGTTTTGGTTAATGACTTTAAAGTGTCATACCTTGTTGGGGGCAGCCATGTGCAGCTAGAGCACCGCTGACTGTCTGCGTTGAGGATTTTATCGAAACCCGTCCAAGTGGGAGATTGTTGGAATTATATGTACGGGTTCGATAAGTCAACGCTGCTGACCGAGCTATGACCCGTAAGATTTACACCTTGGGCAATGAACTCTAAATCCACTTAACTTGATTAACTGGTAATCACGAACAATTAACGAAATAAACGGACTTATTATTTATAATAATTATAAATAATATGTATAACGTTTATTCTGTTATTCTCAGGCTTTATCGCGTCTTGAACCTGTACTACATTTGGTACCCGGGTAATTATTAAATATAATGATTTAATAATTCTGTCGGTTTTAGAGCTTGTTCACATTTGATATTTCATATTAATGTAAGTGTGAATGCAATTATATGGAGCCTTTAAAGTTCTCCTTGGCTCCAAAATTTGTAAGAAAAAGGATAGTCAACAAAATATATAAAGTCCACCTTTCTTTTGAAGATAGACGGATGATTTTACCAAAAAGAAAAAAAAAGCAAGGTTCTATTATTTCTTGGCTTAAAGTTTAAAAACTGGCAAGATTCCTTTTCAAGGAGATAGAGTTGGAAAGGAAAAGGTCTCAAGTATTGTTCAATCGCTGCTGTTCAGTAGAACACCATCGGTTACCCGACGCACCCCGTTTTAGTTCGTGTTCTAGCAACTCGTTCGTTGTACCTCGGTGTCTTACACGGTTAATTATTAACCACAAGGGTATAATTTTTCTCATCGGTAGATTAATTATTTTATATACCGTATTTGCATGTTTGTAACCATGATCCTGTTCACTTCACTTTTGGTGTTGATTGTTATAAATATTCCGCTGCATTTATTAATTACCTTTTAATTAATAAAATATGTCAAACTTGTTTTTGATAAAAGTAAAATTGACACCACTGAAGCCCAACACAGAGTTCACCACTGCCGTCTCGCGACGCGGCCGATCACGGGGACGTGGTCGCGGCAGGTCATCCGGGTCAAGTGGTCGTGGACAGCACTATGGCTCCTGGACTTCACCAACCACCTACACCTGGACCTCTAATACGCCGCCCCCTTGGATTCAATGGGCTGCTCCCCCTCCGTGTCCTTATCCAACCGTCGCTGTTCCTTCCACCCACAACTCGGGTTAGGGTATTCTCAGGCCACACCCGCATCAGGGACACCAGGCGACTCACTCACCAACTGACATTCAGCAAGCCCTCTACACTATGTCTCTGAAACCACCCAACTATCAGCACGACGTTATGGACACAGGAGCCATTGTCAGTATGGATCCCAATTCAGGTAATTTTGGTACTATTTTTAATAATGGCATGAATGAAAATATTATCGTTGGTGATGGCAACACCATCCCGGTACTTGGACATGGACCTCAGACCTTTCCGCCACCTTATCCGCCCTTTGTCCTAAACTGTGTTCTTTATGCTCCCAATCTCATTCGAAAACTTATTTCTGTTCGTCAATTCACTAAAGATAATTCTGTATCAGTTGAATTTGACCCGTTTGGTTTTCTTGTGAAGGACTACAAGACCCGGACTCCTATAATCCGGTGCGACAGCAGCGGTGATCTCTAGACCTTCTCCAAGGATTTTATTGTTTCTCTACCTCCACCACTGTTGCTCAGTCTTCCAGTCTATGGCATCAACGGCTTGGGCACCCTGGCCGCGCCCTTCTTCAGTCTTTGAAAAATTCAAATTCAATTGTTTTTAAGAACTTTAATAAACATGTTTGTGAACCTTGTGTGTTTGGCAAGAGCACTATCCCGTTTTATTCCTCTACAAATACTACTTTACAACCATTTGACATTGTGCATAGTGATGTTTAGACCTCCCCGGTTCTAAGCTCGGGAAGCCATCGTTATTACGTTTTATTTTTAGATGATTA
This sequence comes from Helianthus tuberosus, assembly GCA_030545235.1. Lineage (NCBI taxonomy): Eukaryota > Viridiplantae > Streptophyta > Magnoliopsida > Asterales > Asteraceae > Helianthus > Helianthus tuberosus. The sequence goes on from CM060447.1 coordinate 188,148,689, forward strand.
CACGAATTTCTTATGGACGTTCCCATTATCTAACAAATCACAAGTGTTTACCACATTCAAAATTTTTACCAAGCTTGTCCACACCCAATTTCAACGAACCATTAAAACCTTTCAATGTGATAATGGAAAAGAATATGCTAACACGTCATTCAAACAATTTTTTTATAAACTTGGCATACTTTTCCGTCTTTCTTGCCCTTATACCTCGTCCCAAAATGGAAAAGCGGAATGAAAAATCCGCTCCATTAACAATATCATTCGTGCTCTTCTCGCACAATCCTCTCTTCCCACCAATTTTTGGCACCATCCCTTGACACATCTACTTACCTAATCAACATAACTCCCTCCAAAACACACAACCTTCAAACACCCACCCGCCTATTATATCACCAAACACCCACATACGACCATTTACGCGTCTTGGGGTGTCTATGCTACCTACTTAAACCATCCACCACTACCCATAAGCTTCACCACCGCTCCTACCCATGCGTATTTATTGGGTACCCCACCTCACACCGTGGCTATAAATGCTATAACATCCAGTCGCGAACCATTACTATTTCACGTCACGTACTTTTCGACGAATCCGTATTACCCTTTACCACCCTCCTTCCCTCCTCACCCGCCACCTCCTATAACCTCCTAACTGATCCACTCCCATCTCACCTCTGGCCCCATATTTCATTCCCTACAGCCCAATCTTCACAAGCCAACACCCTCCCCTCTTCGCCCCACATCCCTTCGGCCCATCCTACCCCTCACTCACTCGCCAGCCTAGCTACCTATTTCTCCCACACCAGCCCATATTTCTTCCTCATCTGACCCACATACCACCACACCTCCGACCACACCTTCGATCAGCCCCAACAGCCCGCCCCAACCACCGCACAACCCGCTCTCCTCTCAGCCCGCTCCCACCTCAGCCATTCCCATTCACCCCCCTCCTACTACCCAATCGGCATCCACCATTCCACCAGCCACTACACGCACCATGCGAACCCGGTCGATGGATGGGATCGTTAAGCGAAAACAAATCTTCGCTGTACACACCACCACCATCGTTCCCGTGCCCAAAAATCCTTCCCAGGCCCTGTCCATACCGTAATGGCACAATGCCATGACCAATGAGTTTCATGCACTTATTAATAATAATACTTAGGAATTGGTTCCACAACAGCCACATATGAATATCATCCGTAGCCTGTGGCTGCTCAAACATAAATTAAGGTCCGACGGCACATTGGAACAGTATAAGGCTAGGCTCGTATGCGATGGAAGGTCGCAACAGATTGGTATAGATTGTGGGGAAACTTTCAGTCCGGTGGTTAGACCGGCCACTATTCGCACTGTACTGACTATTGCACTGTCAAAGTCCTGGCCGGTTCACCAACTCGACGTTACAAATGCATTTCTTCATTGTACACTCCATGAAACGGTATATATGCACCAGCCGATGGGTTTTCACGACAAACAATTTCCAGATTATGTGTGCCGCTTAAAGAAATCTCTTTACTGGTTAAAACAGGCCCCTAGAGCCTGGTATCAACACTTTACAGACTATGTTCTCACATTGGGCTTTGTTCAAAGCGGTTGTGATGCGTCGCTCTTCATTCTCCATATTAATGGCAACACTGCTTACCTTCTCCTATATATCGATGACATCATCCTGGTCACCTCCTCTACCGCTCTTCGGGTTCAGCTTATGCGTCACCTGTCTGCTGAATTTGCAATGAAGGACCTGGGCACCTTAAGCTTCTTCCTCGGCATCTCTGTCACTCGTCACCGTGACACCATGTTTCTATCTCAGCAAACATACACTGCGGACATCATTGAGCGCGCGGGTATGTCCTCGTGTAAGCCCGCCGCCACTCCTGTGGACACCAACTCTAAACTTAGTGCATTTTCGGGTACCGACTTCGACAACCCGATGCTATACCGGAGTCTCACTGGGGCACTACAATATCTTACCTTCACTCGTCCCGATATTAGTTACGCCGTCCAACAGGTTTGCATGCACATGCACGCTCCAAAAACAGATCATTGGGATGCTCTGAAACGCGTCATCCGGTATATTCAAGGCACTATCTCCTTCGGCCTCACACTCATGTTTGCTAAAGATCCAGCCCTCCTTGCTTATACGGATGCGGACTGGGCTGGGTGCCCGGACACTCGTCGTTCCACGAGCGGTTATTGTATTTATTTCGGGGACAATCTGATTTCATGGTCTTCCAAGCGTCAACCTACCATCTTTCGGTCCAGTGTAGATGCCGAATACCGCGGTGTTGCAAACGTAGTTGCTGAAATATGTTGGCTTCGCAATCTTCTTTTAAAGCTACATCGTCCTCTGTCCAAAGCTACTATCGTGTATTGACAATGTTAGTGCCATCTATCTCTCCGGTAACCCCGTTCAGCATTAGCGAACGAAGCACATCGAGCTCGACTTTCATTTTGTCGGTGAACAAGTTCGGCGAGGTCAAGTTTGAATTCTTCACGTCCCCTCTCCTTACCAGGTTGCAGATATCTTCACCAAAGGGTTACCACACGTTCTGTTTGAAGACTTTCGTTCCAGTCTCAGCATACGATCACCTCCCGCTTCGACTGCGGGGGTGTAATAGAATATTATTGAGTTAATATTGTAATTATTGTATTTATTGTGTTTCCGCATATATGAGATCCTAATTGATCTCCCTTGTATTATTTATACCGTTTAATGTGAATGAAGGAGGCAACCTTGATAGCAATCAATTCTTACAATAAATTATGATTCTGGGCTAACAATCGTATCAGAGCATGAGGCTCTTGATATTGATTCATCAAATTCGCAAGGCACAATGATGATAGGGTTAGACCATCCACGATAAGGTATCTAAAAAACACCTAAAATCATACATAGTCAGCTATAGAAAAACACTTATTCTTAAAAAAAAAAAAAAATCAAAAACCCACCCAACAAGGAAACCCCAAAACACTTAAAACAATGCCACATCATCACCACCTTTTACATTTCTTTTAGTTACATATATTTTTATTTCAATAAAATATCTAGTAATCCTTTAAATATTTTTGATGGATGGAAATTTATAAAATTTGAAATTTGAAAATTTTAATTTATTTTTAATTGTCATTTTTTTATTTTAATATAATATATAAGAATATTTAAATATTAGATATGGAGGGAAAACTATAAATTTTGAAATTTAAAAGCATTAGTGAATAACTACATTATACATTACAACAAAGTACACAAACTAAACATTACAATAATTAAGATTACAAATTAAACCTTACAATAATTAAAATAACACAAACTAAACATTACAATAATAGCTTGTTCAAACTCTTTAAGATACATATAAAGAGAAAGAGTTGGAAGCTCGTCTTTCGGGAAACTCCTAAGTGACTATTACACCGAAGAAGATCAGGGTTAGAAATCCAAATTAAAAGTCAACACATAGAAGCACCAGAAAAAAGGGGATCTTTTGTTACAATTCAAATATCTAGGCTACAAAGAAAAGATTAACAAGATTGGAGATTTCAAGAGAAAGCAATTACCTACTTTCTGGCAAGTGCTAATGGAAACCTTAAACAAATGTTTGACTTCTAAGATTGGAGCTGTTGATCAGATAAACACCTCCATTCTAACAATCATGTATGGACTCATAATAGGGTTCAACATTGATTATGGAACAAAGATATTTAATCTGATGAGAAAATCTGTGTTTACGAAAACCAAAATAATTAATACACATCTGCTACATCCAAGGTTCTGGGCAATAATCATTGCTAAAACTTTTGAAGAAAAAACCTGGAACTAGCATTGACTAAAAGGAACATGGAAATCAACAGTTATGAAGCCATGGTATGCTGAAAAAGCTTGGACGTATGCCCATGATGTACCAGTCTTACTAGAAAGCATGTTATATTTGATAGCACAAGACTCACCCTATCGGAAAAAGTGTGAAGAAATATACAACAAAGTAGAACTACTGGGCAGTAGTTCTTCACTAGAGGATGAGGATCAAGCATCAAGAGCACTAGAAATGGAAGATATAACTTAGCCACCAGCCACATAGATGCCTCAGTCAAGCAGCAGAATCTTACTAGAAAACATGGAGACAGATGTGCAAGACACAACAATGGCAGAACAATACTGAGAAGGAGGTGAAGAACATGTCACAGAATCAGATGAAAACATCAACACCTCTCTTGACTTTCTAAAGAATTCAACAGAATTGGATTCTGATGAATCTATTGAAGTAAATTACTTACTTGTTGCAATAAAATCAAACACAATTATAGAAGAGGGATTGAGGGTCCAATATATCTAAACTCTGAATCTGATAAAGAGGAGGAGGTTGAGACTGTTTTGGTCAAAAATTACCATAGCAATTAAGTGATCAAATTAGTTAAGTGAGGTAGTGTGCTAAGAATGCGTGTTGAAAATATGCTAATTTAGTTGTTCGCAAAAACAGTTATCAGGATACGACTCAGGATATTGAGCTGTATCTACAATCAAACAATGAGGAAAAATGTAAAGGGTGACACGGGACATATGAGGAAAGCCCTTGATCAATCTAGATCGCCGACACAAAACCTCGGGAGCTGACAATCGCAGCTGCTTTGTTCTTCTTATTATCAGGATACAGTGCAGGATATGATGCGGATCGACTAAGTATTACAATGCAATTCGAATACAAGTGTCTTGTGAGTGTTTGCAGCTAGAGAGAAAGAGAGTTCGAGAGATTGTGTGTGTTCTTATCTGATCCGATCAATGTATTTATAGTAAAAAGAAACTAACTAACTAGCCTATAAATCCGGGATATATGGAATATTCCCTTTGTGAACGTTGTAGTCCACGTCTTCCGGCTTCAACGTCCATAAACTAACAAATTTGCCCGAGTCTTGTGGAGAAGAAGTCCATTTGAACGTTAGAGACTTGCACCATTTAATCTGCACGTGAGTTAATTAGTTACTACCAGGATACAATATCAGGATGTTACCAATATCCTGATCCAGTATCCTGGTCACAACAAAAGAAACATAGTCAGAATATTATTCAGGATATATAAGCAGAAAACCACCCATAACAATTGTCCCCAAAATATCTGTTGGTATACCAATTCCAACGGATATATTTTAAAGCTTATCTCGTGAATCGAGGCAATTAATACGATTGGACTTGTTATGGGTGAAATTCTGAGCCCATATCCTGACTTTGTATATTGATTTTTTATATGATCAGGATACCGGATCAGGATACCGGGTCAGGATACCGGACCAGGATATTGGTAACATCCTGAGGCAGTATCCTGACTATTACTAACAATTTGCTTGCAAACGTTGGCTACAAGGGACTAACGTTCATGAAGACCAAGTCATCCTGAAGACCCGCTTAAATTGGTTAGGATAAGGACGTTGATGGCGGAAAAATAGCTCTTGTAACGTTTAGCATTGAAGATTGACGTGTTTTATGGAAAGTTACGAAGATTGGTCAAAGATATTAATGTTATAACGGTTATGGAAGCTTAAATCCCGGAGTTATAGTTGGAATACGCGTGGAAAACGAGTTGATACAGCCTGGCAACGTTCAGAAAGGAAATAATCTCAGTATCCCGGATTTTTTGCATAATATCCCGGATTTTTAGCATAGTTAGTTGTTTCCTTTTACTATATAAAGGAGTGATCGGATCATAGGTAAACACAACTTTCACACACACAATCTCTCGTACATTCTAGCTCTCTACCACCTGTAACCACTCACCAACACTCACACTTGTACTCGAATCGCATTGTAACACTTAGTCGATCCGTATCATATCCTGCATTGTATCCTGTTGTTCATGCAATAAGAAGAACAAGGCAGCCGACGATTGTCAGCTCCCGAGGTTTTATGCCGGAGATCTAGATTGATCAAGGGCTTTCCTCGTACATCACGTGTCAACCTTTACTTTTTTGCTCATTGTTTGATCATAGATACGGCTTTATATCCTGAGCCGTATCCTGAAACTGTTTTTACAATTAACTTGGTTAACATATTTTTCACAAAGTATTACTAGCACACTACCTCACAAAACTAATTTGATCATATAATTGCTTAGGTAATTTTTGACCAAAACAATTTGGCGCCCACCGTGGGGCAAGTGGTGCTATTTCTACTAAAAGCTTTTGTAAAATCGTTAATCGGTTTTCTATTTTCAAAACCTTTTGCTACACTATTTTCAATGGCCTCGAGATCAAACATGAGCTCTTCCACCGTGTCTGCTACAACCTCTGCAACGATTGGTTCGGTGCTTCCACCACCTCCTCCAAGATCGCAAGCCTCTTCACAAGGAACCGAAATTCATGTGGCTCGGGATGTTATTCCCACTCAGAATATTCAGGGATCCGGTCCTGTTTTAGCCTCTAATGAAGAAATTCTAACTTTGTTTGGTAGTGTACAGGAACAGATGAGGCAACAGCAGGAGACCAACCAAATGCTGATGAGAGAGATACAACTCTTGAAATCTTGCTCAAGAAGGCCCACTGAGGATACTGTCACTCCTTTGCATCCTAGATCTTTGAACTTTAGTTCGGCAGTATATACTGAGGATAACAGGGGGAATATTGTGCCTAGCCATTCCCAGAGTCATATTCCTGAGATACCCTCTTCGGTCAGGGTGTCAACTGTGAGAAATCCAGGATATGCTCCAGGATGCGTTCCAGGATATGACCAGAATCACCAAGCTGGTAACTTGTCTGTTAACACCAGTATTGTTAGGGGTGGATTTCTAAATGACCCGTGATCCTCAATTGTTATCCTCTTTAGTGATCCTTACTTCTGTGACAGATAGTGATCCTCAGAAGAGCTTCAGGATCAGGATCATGGATCACCTTAAGGATCCTCATACTAACAATTGTTCACTTGTGTTTCGTATTGTTTTGCAGGAGTAACAAGTCGGACTTAGTCTTGGCGACATTCCTGGAGAATATTCCCAAACTATCCCGCACGTGCTTGGCCAAAAATAGACGTTGTGGAGAACGTGGAGGCATGGCACAAAAGTCGGATAGTTAGTTAGAGTAGATTATTTCTATTTTAAAAGGGGTAACGAGCTAGTAGAAAAACACTTAGTCATTTCTGAGTTACACACACACTCGTACAAACGTTCATACCAGCTCTCATTCAAACACTTAGCAATTTCATACACCTTTTACACGTTACATTCTAGTGATCCTTGTACCTAGCTCGTTACTATCCGAAGTTGTAAACATTTATTCATTTATTTGAGCTTGGTGATCGGTAGTTTCCATCACCCGGGGTTTTTTGTGCCGGAGATCAACTCTTGATCAAGGGCTTTTTCCCCGTCTAAATCCTTGTGTTGTTTGTGCAATTTACATTGAAGTGATCCTCATCGCTGTTACACATTTTAAGCATCATTCCCCGAAACAAAGAGTTTGGTTGCAATATCCTCAACATATTTTTTTTTGACCAAAACAGTTTGGCGCCCACAGTGGGGCAATTGGTGCTTCGTCCTTAGAAAAATTCGCATTTCTGTGCTCATTTCGGTTCACTACAACCAAGCAAATGGCTACCTCAGCGAAGAATGCTTCAAATTTGATGCCCTCATTCACTTCTTCTCAAGGCGTTCCCCCTTTGCCTCCACCACCTTCTGGATCCCAGAAGAATGCTGAGAATGCTGCGAAGAAACCAACTCCCATTTTCTCAGAACCTCCAACTTCTTCTGCTTCTTACACTCCCACTACTAGTGACATGTTTATTTTGATTTTGCAGATGAAGGATCAGATACGGCAACAGGATAAGACCAATGAGATGATTCTCAAAGAAATCGGAGATCTCAAGAAACAAAAGACAACGGCAGAGGATCATTCCCCACTGGTGCCGAAATCCTTGAATTTTGATACTCCAGTGATTACTTCTCAGCCATCAGTGGTTCCAGAAGTTCAATATGTGGGTGGACCAAAAGGAGTGCACTATGGAACAACAACAATGACCCAGGCATCAGGTTCATATTTCCAGCCAGCGGGATCCTATCCTCAGCATATGGGATCCCTCACGAATTCAGGAGGATATTCAGGAATGCAGCAGATTCAAGGATCCTCCTTCGTTCCAGGATCATCCCAGGTTCAAGGATCTTCCTTCGTTCCAGGATCATCCCAAGTTCAAGGATCCTCCTTTGTTCCAGGATCATCCCAGGTTCAAGGATCCTCCTTTGTTCCAGGATCATCCCAAGTTCAAGGATCCTCCTTTGTTCCAGGATCATCCCAAGTTCAAGGATCTTCCTTCGTTCCAGGATCGTCCCAGTTTCAAGGATCCTTCCAGATGCTAGGATCCTTGAGGAGTTTGCAAACAGGAAGTTCAGATGTCCATCAGGGAGATTTCATTCCAATGCAGACCAATGCTTCTACTGGTCCCTCGATCATTCCAGAGCCTCAACAATATGGATTAACATCCAATCTTCCTAATCTGAATCCAATGGGAGGTAACACTTTTAATAATTCTTATACTACTAACCATGGTCTTATGCAGGATCCAGGTATCAATCATGCCATGGCCAGAGAATTGCAAAAGTTAAAGGATATGATATCAAGTGTTTCAGGAGTGGTCAAACCTATCCCAGAGATTGCAGATGGGAGCCACAAGATATCTCGTTTTGCATCACCAATCTGTGATGCTGAGATACCCAAGAGGTTCCATGTGCCAACAATGAAGCTGTATGATGGTTCGACAGATCCTGAGGAACACATAGCACAATACAGGGAGAGGATGGAGATCAATCCAATTCCAGAAAGGTTAAAGGAAGCATGCCTGTGCAAGGGATTCGGATCCACTCTTACTGGATCAGCTCTCAAATGGCTGCTAAGTCTTCCTCCCTATTCTATTACCTCATTTGCTAACCTAGTTAACTTGTTTAATAATCAGTTTTCTTGTAATAGAAAATTTGAACGATTAACAAGTGATTTATATAGGATAACCCAGGGTCATAATGAATCATTAAGGGATTACATTACCAAATTCAGAAAAGAATCCTTAGACATTCCCAACTTAGATATAGCTACGGCTGTTGAGGCCTTTAAAATGGGATTGCTTAGGGATTCGTCTTTCTATGATGATCTTGTTATGACACCATGCAGGAACTTAGACGAGGTAAGAACCCGAGCACTTAGGTTCATTCGGCTAGAGGATGACAAGAGGATCCAGGAGTGGTTAGCAGGATCCTCAAAGCAGGATAATCAAGGATCCTCATTCAGGAACAACAAGTTCAGATCCTACAACAGATCTGATAACCAGAACGTGCATTCTGTTGATCAAGAAGAGGATGATGAGGATTATCCTCCAATTTCTGAATATTGTTTTTGTGTTGATAACAATGAACTAATCCTTGCTATGCAGAACCTAGGTGATAAAGCTAGATGGCCGAGAAAAAATGATAGGCCAGCTGCAACTAAGGATAAATCAAAGTGGTGTGCATACCATGAAGATTTTGGGCATCTCACAGAAGAATGCATTGCACTAAGAAAGGAAATTGGATACTTGTTGAGCAAGGGGCATCTAAAAGAATTGTTGGGAAGAAAAAAGTCAAGGACTCGGGATCCTGAAAGGATCCCTGAGAAGGCTCCAGCCCCTCCAGCAGATGCGCAAGTGATAAACTTTATTTCTGGAGGATCAGACATTTGCGGCACATCCTTCTCAGCAGCTAAAAGGCATGCAAAGGAAACTAAAATGGGTAATGGAGAAAGACCTGTTCGAACATCAAGTGTCTCCGAAGGAAAAGTCATAACCTTTGATGAGGATGATCGTGTTAATATCCAAGATCCTCATCACGATGGTTTAGTTATTACTCTTTTTTATTTCTAACCATTTTGTCCGCAGGATCCTTATAGACGGAGGAAGTTCAGTGCACATTATCCAGCTTGATGTTCTAAAGAAGATGGGTATCCCTGAATCAGATATCATACCAAGATCCTCCGTGCTCGTGGGATTTAGTGGCGAAACTAAGAATACCCTGGGGGACATTAAACTCCCAATATACATTGAAGGCCTACACTCTTATAAAATTTTTTATGTTATTGACTGTTTATCTTGTTGTAATGTTATCCTTGGCAGGCCTTGGATACACGATATGAAAGCAGTCCCATCTACTTACCATCAATGTGTGAAGCTCCCTAGTCCTTGGGGAATAGTGAAGATCGATAGTGATCAGCAGGAGGCTAAGAATTGCTACACTTCATCGATGAAACCAGCCTCGAAATCAAGGGAGCAATAGCAATCAAGGTATCCTCCAAGGGATGTCTTGGAGGCAAGAGAGCAGGATGTGGTAGAAATCCTCATGGATCCTGATGATCCTGAATCCAAAATCTATATCGGATCAGGGATCCTTGGCGAAATGAAAGAAGACCTCGTATCCTTCCTCAAAAGGAGAAAGACTACCTTTGCACGGAAACACGAAGACATGACTGGTATATCCAAAGATGTAATCACTCACAAACTCGGGATTGACAGATCCTTCAAACCAATCCATCAAAGGAGAAGAAAGTTTGCACCGGAAAGGAATGCCATTATCCAAGAAGAGGTAGAGAAATTGCTCCGGGCAGGTATGCTTAGAGAGGTCAAGTATCCAAGATGGTTGGCCAATGTGGTTGTTGTTCAAAAGAAAAACGGAAAGTGGAGGGTATGTGTCCATTTTACCGATTTAAATAAGGCATGTCCCAAGGATCCTTTCCCATTACCCCACATTGACTCCATGGTGGATGCAACTGCGGGTCATGAACTGTTAACTTTTATGGATGCTTCATCTGGATTCCAACAAATCCAAATGGAACCATCCGATCAAGAGGATACAGCCTTCATGACTCCAACTGGTATATACTGCTATATTGCTATGCCCTTCGGACTAAGAAATGCAGGTGCAACATATCAAAGGCTGGTGAATATGATGTTCAAGGATCAGATTGGACAAACTATGGAGGTTTACATAGATGATATGGTGGTAAAATCCTTAAAAGCTGAGGATAACCTTAGAGACTTGGAGGAAGCATTCGATATCCTTGACAAATATAACATGAAACTTAATCCTTCAAAATGTCACTTTGGTGTTAAAGCAGGTAAATTCTTAGGATATATGGTGACAAAGAGAGGCATTGAAGCTAGCCCGGAACAAATTAAAGCAATAGTGAACATCAAATCTCCGGCAAATGCTAAGGATGTTCAAAGGCTAACAGGCAGGATAGCAGCCTTGAACAGATTTATATCCAAATCCTCCGAGAAGTGTAAAGAATTCTATGATATCCTAAGGAAGAACAAGAAATTTGAGTGGACGGAGAAGCATGAAAATGCTTTAAGAGCCCTCAAAGATTACCTATCCTCGGCCCCGGCTTTGATGAAACCAGAAAAAGGCGATGTGTTATCCTTGTATCTTGCAGTATCCTCAAAAGCAGTAAGTGCGGTCCTTGTTAAGGATCATCAAGGTACACAACATCCTGTCTATTATGTAAGTAAAAGTTTACTTGATGCCGAATCCAGGTACTCACACCTTGAAAAGCTTATTCTTGCATTAATTATGGCATCTACTAAGTTAAGACATTATTTTGAAACTCATGTTATCATTGTTAAAACTAATTTTCCAATTAAGAATGTCCTCAGGAAACCAGAGATGTCAGGTAGGATGGCTAAGTGGGCAGTGAAGCAGAGTGCATATGATATAAGATACGAGCCTAGGACAGCCATCAAATCCCAAGCATTAGCTGACTTTGTGGCTGATTTCAGTAGTGATTTACAAGAAGAAGCTGAGTTAGAAGTCCAGCAGCTAGAAGAGACCAAGGATCCTTGGATACTCTATACTGATGGATCCTCGAATGTCAAAGGCACAGGGCTTGGAATACTACTAAAATCGCCACAGGGGGACATAATACCCCACTCTATAGCTTGTGAGTTTCAAACCACTAACAATGAGGCTGAATATGAAGCCTTAATTGCTGGTTTGCAAATTGCAAAGCATATGGGGATCAGGTATCTTGAGGTACATGTAGATTCATTGTTAATTACAAACCACTTTAATGGATCCTACGCTGTTAAAGGTGAAAAGCTAACCAAATATTTAGAGATAGTCAAAAGTTTGGCACTCTCTTTTGTTTCCTTTAGTTTGACGCAGGTACCAAGGGAAGAAAATACAGAAGCTGATGCATTGGCTAATTTAGGATCATCCTTGAAGATCCCGGAGGATATCAAGATCCCTATTATCCATATCCTGACCCTGGCCATTGAGGATCATGTGGTTATGGAGATAGGAAATGATTCTGCAATGATCCCTAGTGAGGATACTCAATCCCATTCAGGATCAGGATCATGGATCTCACCAATTATGAGATACTTACAACATGGAGAGATTCCTACAGGAGAAAACCCTAGGGCTTTCAAATCTAAGGTATCTCAATTCACAATTTTAAATAATATATTGTATAGACGATCTCTTGCAGGACCATAGTTGAGATGCATTGAGGATCCTGAAATCCAAGAAGTTTTAAAAGACTTCCATGAAGGAGATTGTGGAAACCACACTGGGGGCAGGGCATTACTCTCAAGGATCCTGAGGACAGGATACTACTGGCCAACCATGAAGAGAGATGCTGTGGAGTATGCTAAGAGATGTGATCCTTGTCAGAGGCACAGCAATATCCTTCATCAACCAGCTGAATTATTACATCCTATATCCTCCTCTTGGCCATTCATGAGATGGGGTATGGATATAGTTGGTAAGCTCCCTAAGGCACCTGGTGGAAAAGTATTCATGCTTGCTATGACTGATTACTTTTCCAAGTGGATAGAGGCTGAAGCTTTTGCCCAAGTCAGAGAAAAGGAAGTTATATCCTTCATTAAAAGAAATATCATAACTAGATTTGGAATCCCTTCTGAGATTATATGTGATAATGGTTCCCAATTTATTGGGGGCAGAACCACTAACTTTTGTGACAGCTGCGGGATTAAGATGATAACATCAACACCAGTCCACCCACAAGCTAATGGTCAGGCAGAGTCATCCAACAAGATCATCATCAACAATTTGAAGAAGAAGCTTGGATCCAAGAAAGGGAAATGGGCAGAAGAACTACCTTATGTGCTTTGGGCTGACAGGACAACCCCTAAGAATGCTACTGGTCAAACACCATTCTCTTTGGTGTTTGGGGCAGAATCGGTGATCCCAACAGAAATGGTGGTTCCAACTGCTAGAACAAGTACTCGTGATCCTGAGGAAAATAATGAAAACTTGGCTCAAGACCTGGATACTATTGAAGAAATCAGGGATATGGCTAGGATAAGGATGGCCAGTTATCAGCAAAGAATGGCTGGTGCTTACAACAAAAATGTCAGGATCAGGAGGTTTCAAGTTGGAGATATGGTATTAAGGAAAGCATTTCAGAATACCACCAATCCTGCTGATGGAAAATTGGCTCCAAAATGGGAAGGCCCTTATTTGATTGAAGCTGAAGCAGGAAAGGGGGCATATAGATTGCTAACCATGGAAGGTGATTTGCTACCAAGAGCTTGGAATGCTGTCCACTTAAAGAAATATTTCATGTGAGCAGGATCCTCATGGCACAGATGATCCTCACGGTAGGGATATCCTTAAAGGATCCTCAAAGTATCGGCGATCCTAACTTAGGTAATATCCTAAACTTAAACTATTTCATTTCTTTATTTTCTCATATAAGGATAAGGATCATGTATCCTTTATCCATCTCTCACGTGAGTTTAAGTTTTGAAAGTTCAGGCATCCTTTGCATAACATTGGTTATCTGCAGAAGCAATCCGTTCCTTGGGTTTAACCCCAGTTATCCTTGGGCTTGACCCCAGTTCCGCCTGTAGCGCATGATGATCCTGGTATAGTTCAAGGCAGTGGGACCAGTACTCGTTTTAGGGGCTGATAATTCCATTGTACTGGCTATGCCTAGGATCCTACGTATAATGGTAGACGTACCATACATCCGTTCACAAGGTTTCTAACGTTTTCACGTTAGCTAAGGTTTCTAACGTTTTCACGTTAGCTAAGGTTTTGGCATTTTCATGCCACTAAGTTTGGATAGTCGCCAGTTAGGGCCATACTCCAGTTTACATACGATCCTTGGGCTTGTCCCCAGTTATCCTTGGGCTTGTCCCCAGTTATCCTTGGGCTTGTCCCCAGTTGCTAACTCTTATCTTATATTGGCTTAGTCCCAAGTTATGCTCTATTTCAGGTTCTTGAAGATAGGCAACTAGGGATCCTTGATCCTTACTTTATTCTAAGGTTTATCTTATAGTTATCCTTATTATGGTTAGGATCCTAACTTGGATCCTCAGGTATGATCCTTAACTATTTTTAATTATATTCATTATTTATTTGAATAACCCTTAAAGTTTGACAACTAGACTTGTGATCCTTAAAACATATTGCTTTCTGAGATTCTTTAACTAAAGGATATCTGATCATGGATCATATCCTAAGTATTTTCAATTTGACTTATTCAAAATTATTTGTTCAATGAATATGCATCAAAACAAAGGAAAATAAAAGAAACACAAGGATAACAACACAAGATAAGCGACAAAAGGTTAAGTTTTTATTAACAAAGTAGTAACCCTTAAGAGGTTGTCAAAATTACCTACCACGAGCATCTACCAGCAAAACGTGGCCCGTCCGCTGGGGTAGGTAAAGGGTGTCCATGATAATAAGTTCGAAAGTAGTGCAGGAATATAAAGGCGGCAAGATCACAATGGCTTCATCCCCCAAACAGAGGATCCCTCCACCAATTGCAATCCTGCCTATTGTCCAAAGGATCATACATGATCCTTAATCCTAAAACCTATTGTTCAAGTACAACCCATCATTGTTCAGCAAAAAACACCATAACCAAAACAAACTATTAAACTTAAAAAATGGGCTCCGGCTACGTCTAGAAATGTCCTTCATCGCCCATCCATGCAGCCTATGCCTTCGCTGCATCCTCTTCCCCTCCAGCTGCGGTATCCTTTATCAGATCCTTTCCACTGCCACTTGCCTCAATTGCCAAGACCTCAGTAGCCTCCTCCTCATCATCCTCAAGATCAGCCAACCTTGCCTTCCAGCCTTCAACATCCCAGCTGCTTTTGTCAAAACCAGGATCTTGAGCTTCATGGGCGATCTTCAATTTTGTCTGATACATCGTGATGGCGGCAGAGACCTTATCATTTTCTATGAGGTCATGCTTTTCATAGTCAAGGTCGATCAGAAGTTTGGCCGTCTTAGTCTTCTCATCTTGGAGTTCCTTCCGAAGATCAGCAAGTGCAAGGTCCTTGAGCACGGCAACCTGTTGGAGGTCAGCAATTTTCTTGTCCTGCTCCTTAACATTCCCCACGTAATCCTCAATCTCAGCAAATTTCTGCAAAGAAAAGGATAAAGCAGTTCGAGATCAAATGATCCTCATACGAGTAGGATACCTAGGCAGAATTAAGGATCCTTACATCATTGAAGTATTCAAGGAACTGGTGGCGGATCAGTGGTAGGCCTTGAAGATCCTCGGCATCAGAAGTTTTCCTCTTCTTGACACCCTTTCCTTTAGTGGGTGCCTTTGGAATGGAGATGCTAGGACTGGTAGTGGATCTTTTCTTCCTGGATCATACGACATAAAGGTCAGCCGTGTTGAATTGGGATACAGGCTTGGCAGATTTTCCAGCGCCTACACATTCAAAGCAAGATGAGTATCCTTATCCTATTTCAATTTATTTATTTATTCTAATATTCAAACTATGTAAAAGGCAGGATACTTACTGGACATGGTAATGGAACCTGAGGATACTTCTTGTGAGTCTTGGGTGTCTATCTTGAATGTCCTTGTTTCAGGATCAAGCTTCCAAAAAGCAGCGAGCCTATCCTTGGTTTCAGGTGATGTGATGATGTGTGAGACAGAAATAGCTACATGACACAAGACAAAAAGGGTTAGTGATCCTATTACAAAAACAAGACTACCTGGTGATCCTTCTCAGGATCCTCTGTCCTACCATTGGTGGACCACTCCCTTGGTAAATGCTTTCCATCTGAAATGGTATCCCTTCTTACAAAGAAGAAGCGACGTTTCCAATCTTTGTCATTCTTGGTGACTTTAAGAAGGGGATGTTCTGCACCGGGTTTTCGTTTGAACAAATAACGGTGGGATCCAAAGGTGGTAACATCATACAATTGTGTCAGCTCTGACATGTCTAAATCAATGCCCTCCTGCTCGATGATTCTCTCCAGGGTATACAAAACCCTCCAAATCATCGGCATGGCTTGGATGTAAGAGATGCCGGTAAGGGAAAAGAAGGATTGTGTAAATTCTGGGAAAGGATAGGTGTATCCTATGGCAAATGGAGTAACTGGAAAGGCAACCCATGTTTCTGAAACATAGTCACTCAGGACAGTAGGATCGAAGGGTTTGAAAAAGGCATTCGCCGGAAAACGGTGACGGATGTTATCTACTTGTGCATCGTTAAAGCAACACCTCTCGTTCACCGAGTCTTTGATGATCTTTTGACTCTTTAAAGGGCTATCCTTTTTGTGATCCTTGCCCGGTGAGCTTCGGAGCAACATTCTCAAAGCGGTGGTGATAAAGAATGAAAAACAGAGTAAGAAAGGGAGAAAGAGGAGAAAGAAATACCTGGTTGATCGTCGACTGAGAATTTAAAGGGAGTTTCTTTCAAATTTGAATGCATAATGATCCTATCTATATCTCTATTTATAATTATGATTCTGCAGGGTAGTCACTTCTGTGATGTCATGATCGCAACGGCTAGTTCTATTTTAACGGCTATATATCCGTTAGTTAGTTAAGGATAAGATCAAGAAAATATAACTCACATATTTACAATTTAACTCCTTATATTTTGGGGGCAATTGTTAGGGGTGGATTTCTAAATGACCCGTTATCCTCAATTGTTATCCTCTTTAGTGATCCTTACTTCTGTGACAGATAGTGATCCTCAGAAGAGCTTCAGGATCAGGATCATGGATCACCTTAAGGATCCTCATACTAACAATTGTTCACTTGTGTTTCGTATTGTTTTGCAGGAGTAACAAGTCGGACTTAGTCTTGGCGACATTCCTGGAGAATATTCCCAAACTATCCCGCACGTGCTTGGCCAAAAATAGACGTTGTGGAGAACGTGGAGGCATGGCACAAAAGTCGGATAGTTAGTTAGAGTAGATTATTTCTATTTTAAAAGGGGTAACGAGCTAGTAGAAAAACACTTAGTCATTTCTGAGTTACACACACACTCGTACAAACGTTCATACCAGCTCTCGTTCAAACACTTAGCAATTTCATACACCTTTTACACGTTACATTCTAGTGATCCTTGTACCTAGCTCGTTACTATCCGAAGTTGTAAACATTTATTCATTTATTTGAGCTTGGTGATCGGTAGTTTCCATCACCCGGGGTTTTTGTGCCGGAGATCAACTCTTGATCAAGGGCTTTTTCCCCGTCTAAATCCTTGTGTTGTTTGTGCAATTTACATTGAAGTGATCCTCATCGCTGTTACACATTTTAAGCATCATTCCCCGAAACAAAGAGTTTGGTTGCAATATCCTCAACATATTTTTTTTTGACCAAAACAAGTATCACTGTTACTAATAATCTTGGATCATTGCAGGATGCAGGCGTGACATCAGCAATAACCAGAGAGCTTCAAAAGTTGAAGGATATGATATCAAGTGTGCCTGGAATAGTGCAGCCTATACCGGAAGTATCCCGGGATAGTCACAACATATCCCGCTTTGCTCGCCCCATTTGTGATGCAGAAATCCCAAAGAGATTCCAGACTCCTAACATGAAGCTGTATGATGGGACGACGGATCCTGAGGAGCATATTGCCCAGTATAGGGAGAGGATGGAGATTAACCCTATCCCGCCAGAACTTAAGGAAGCATGCTTGTGTAAGGGCTTTGGCTCTACTCTAACAGGATCAGCCTTGAAATGGCTTCTAAATGTTCCACCTTATTCAATTACATCATTTGCTCATTTAGTTAATTTGTTTAATAGTCAGTTTTCTTGTAGTAGAAGCTTTGAAAAACTAACAAGTGACCTCTACAGGATAACACAGGGGCCTCAAGAATCCCTAAGGGATTATGTGAACAAATTCAGCAGGGAATCCTTGGATATCCCACGCCTTGATGTTGCTACAGCAGTCCAAGCATTCAAGATGGGACTACAAAAGGATTCCCAGTTTTATCAGGATCTTGTGATGAATCCTTGCAGGAACTTGGATGAAGCTCGAAACAGGGCCTTGAGATATATCAGGCTGGAAGATGATAAGAAAATTCAAGAGAGGATGAATGCATCCTCAACATATGAACCAACTAACAGGAAGTCAGAATCCTCATACAAACCATATCGTTCTAAGCCATATGACAGGAATGATAGCAAAAAAGTGAACGCTGTTAAAAATGAGGATCCTGAGGAGTATCCTGAATTATCAGAATATTGTTTTTCTGTTAATATACCTGAACTAATGTATGCTATGCAGGGTTTGGGAGATAAAGCCAGGTGGCCTCGGAAGAATCAACAAAAAGCTGATTGGAAGGATAAGTCCAAATGGTGTGCCTTCCATGAAGATTTCGGACATGTTACTGAGGATTGCATTGCCCTGAGGAAAGAAATAAGCTACCTACTAAGCAAAGGATATCTGAAAGATCTCCTGGGCAGAAAGAAGAATAAGGGTCAGGATATTGAGAAGGATCCTGAACGAGCAGCATCACCTCCCGCCGACGCCAAGATAATCAACTTTATCTCAGGAGGGTCCGACATTTGTGGAACTTCATACTCTGCTGCAAAAAGACATGCCAAAGAGGCTAAGGCGGAAAGGGGAGATAAGCCAACCAGGATGTCCACCCTCACGGCTGATAAAGTGATCACGTTCGATAGTGATGACAGGGATACTGTCCAGGATCCTCATCATGATGCTTTGGTAATAACTTTATATGTTGCTAATCACTTTGTGCGCAGGATATTGGTGGATAATGGCAGTTTAGTCAACATCATCCAATTGGAAACCTTGAAGAGAATGAACATCCCCGAGATGGAGATTACCTCAAAGTCCACTGTGCTTGTAGGGTTTAGTGGAGAAGCAAAGAATACTGTTGGGGAGATAAAACTGCCCGTATATGTCGAAGGAGTAAACTCGATGCAACGGTTTTGTGTCATGAATTCATTATCCTGCTATAATATTATATTGGGCAGGCCATGGATTCACGATATGAAAGCTGTACCTTCCACCTATCATCAGTGTGTCAAGATCCCTACTCCTTGGGGGGTAGTCAAGGTGGAAAGTGATCAACAAGAAGCTAAGGAGTGTTACTCATCCTCGATGAAATCCTCAACCAAGCCTAATGCAGCATAGCAATTAAAGATGCGGGCCCAGGATATCATGGAGGCTTCAGAGCAGGATGTAAAGAAAATTATCCTGGATCAGGATAATCCAGATATCTCGGTGCTCATTGGAGCCAATATCCCTCAGGATATTGAAAATCAGTTAACTAACTTTTTGAAATGCAGGATGTCAACATTCACATGGAAGCATGAGGATATGACAGGTATTTCTAAGGATATTATAACTCACAAGCTTGGAATTGACAGGTCTTTCAAGCCTATCCAGCAAAAGAGAAGGAAGTTTGCTCCAGAACGAAACATAATTATTCAAGAAGAGGTTGAAAGACTACTGAAGTCCAAAATGATCAGGGAAGTCAAATTTCCCAAGTGGCTAGCAAATGTGGTCGTGGTTCAAAAGAAGAATGGGAAATGGAGAGTTTGTGTAGATTACACAGACTTAAACAAAGCATGTCCTAAAGACCCATTCCCTCTACCTCATATAGACTCGATGATGGATGCCACTGCCGGTCATGAGATGTTAACCTTCATGGATGCATCCTCAGGATTCCAGCAGATCCAAATGGAACCTTCAGACCAGGAGGATACTGCTTTCATGACACCAACAGGTATTTATTGTTATACTGCTATGCCTTTTGGTTTGAAAAATGCAGGTGCAACGTACCAGAGATTGGTGAACATGATGTTTAAAGACAAACTGGGGGACACCATGGAGGTGTACATTGACGATATGGTAGTCAAATCCAAGAAGGCTGAGGATCATCTCCAGGATATTGAAGGAGCATTTGATATCCTGGACCAGTACAATATGAAACTAAATCCTGCCAAGTGCCATTTTGGAGTGGGGGCAGGAAAGTTTTTAGGATACATGGTGACTAAAAGGGGTATAGAAGCAAGCCCGGAACAAATCAAAGCTATCCTGGATATCAAGTCACCATCCAACATGAAAGATGTGCAAAGATTAACTGGACGAGTAGCGGCATTGAACAGATTTATATCAAGATCCTCAGAAAAATGTAAAGAATTCTACGATGTCCTGAAGAAGAATAAGAGGTTCGAGTGGGGAGAAAAACACGAAGCAGCCTTACAGAAATTAAAGCAATATCTTTCAACCGCACCTCTGATGATGAAGCCCGAGGATGGTGAACCATTATCCCTGTATCTTGCAATATCAGGGAATGCAGTAAGTGCTGTTTTGGTTAAGGATCACGAAGGTCAGCAGTATCCTGCCTATTATGTTAGTAAAAGTTTATTAGATGCTGAAACTAGATATTCACACTTAGAGAAATTAATATTGGCTCTAGTTATGGCATCGACAAAGCTTAGACATTATTTTGAAACACATAGGATTCATGTTAAAACCAATTATCCTGTTAAAAATGTGCTTAGGAAACCTGAGATGTCGGGTAGAATGGCTAAGTGGTCAGTAAAATTAAGTGCCTATGATCTCGTATATGAACCTAGAAATGCCATAAAATCTCAGGCTCTAGCTGACTTTGTGGCTGATTTCAGTAGTAATATTCAAAATGAAGTAGACCTAGAAGTGCAACAACCAGGAGAAAATAAAGAATTTTGGACACTATACACTGATGGTGCATCTAATGTAAGAGGTGTAGGTTTGGGTATACTACTAAAATCGCCACAGGGGGACATATTACCCCAGGCTATTAGATGTGAATTTTCTGCTACCAATAATGAAGCTGAGTATGAAGCTCTAATAGCAGGATTAGAATTGGCTAGAAATATGAATATTAGATGTTTACGAGTATATGTTGATTCCCTGTTGATTACTAACCATTTCAATGGATCTTATGCAGTAAAAGGTGAAAAGTTAGCTGAATATCTTTAAATTGTTAAGAAATTAGCAGGATATTTCGAAATTTTTACACTTGAACAGGTACCAAGAGAAAAGAATGCTGAAGCTGACGCTCTAGCATACTTAGGATCTACTGTCAGGATACCGAAGGGAACTCAGATACCAATAGTGCACATCTTGTATCCTGCAATAGAACATTTCAAATCTCAGGATAAAGAAGTAGCATGTATCCAGGATCCTGGTGATGGATATCCTGAGAAGGATCCTGAATCCTGGATGACTCCAATTGTGAAGTATCTTCAAGAAGGAGATATTCCAAAAGATGCAAATCCTAAGGCTTTTAGGATGAAGGTATCTCGTTTTACTATTATAAATAATATTTTGTATAAGAAATCCCTTGCAGGTCCGTACCTAAGGTGCTTGGAAGATCCTGAAACCAAGGAGGTACTTCAGGATATACACGAAGGAGACTGTGGCAACCATACTGGGGGCAGATCTCTGTTCTCGAAGGTGTTGAGAACAGGATATTACTGGCCGACCATGAGAAAGGATGCCGCAGAGTATGCTCAGAAATGCGATGCATGTCAAAGACACGGGAACATCCTGCATCAGCCTGCAGAACCATTATATCCTATCGTATCCCCTTGGCCGTTTATGAAATGGGGGATGGACATAGTGGGAAAACTTCCAAAGGCTCCAGGAGGAAAGGTTTTTATGCTGGCAATGACGGATTATTTCTCCAAGTGGGTTGAAGCCGAGGCATTTGTCCAAGTCAGGGATCAAGAAGTGGTATCCTTCATAAAGAGAAATATCCTGACCAGATTTGGGGTACCAGCTGAGATAGTTTGTGATAATGGCTCTCAATTCATCAGCAAAAGAACTTCTGATTTTTGCAAAAGTTGGGGAATTAAGATGATCACGTCAACGCCAGTACATCCTCAAGCAAATGGACAAGCAGAATCCTCGAACAAGATAATCGTCAACAATTTAAAGAAGAGGTTAGGTGCCAAAAAAGGAAAATGGGCAGAGGAACTACCATTTGTCCTATGGGCTGATAGAACAACTGTGAAGAATGCTACTGGGCAAACCCCATTTTCTTTGGTATTTGGGGCAGAAGCAGTGATCCCGACAGAAATGGTGATACCGACAGCTAGATCAAGCCTACGGGATCCTGAATCAAATCCTGAAATCTTATGTCAAGAACTGGATACTATTGATGAGACAAGAGATGCGGCAAAGCTAAGGATGGCGGCATATCAACAGAGGATATCCAGAGCATATAACAAGAATATAAGGACTAGAAGGTTCCAAGTCGGAGATTGGGTGTTAAGGAAAGCTTTTCAGAATACTACGAATCCTGCTCATGGAAAGTTGGCTCCAAAGTGGGAAGGACCCTATGAGATTGAATCAGAATCCGGAAAAGGAGCATACCAGCTTAAGAATATGGAGGGGGATATACTACCAAGATCCTGGAATGCTATACATCTCAAAGCCTATTACAAGTGAGTTTAGAATTTAATTTCTAACTCAAGATGGTATGAATTCTGTCTCTCTTAAATATAATTTATTTTATTTGAACCCAATACTAACTTAAGCATCGGAGGGGTGTTAGCCAAGCTAACACCCACCTTAGTTTAAGGTTGTTTTGCAGAATATGCTTCGGGATATAGTTCCAGGATACACACTCAGGATACTTCGAAAGATTAGAGGATTGGCCCCCTCTCTCACGTTTAAGGGATCCTGATCCCTTCACAGGTTTAAAGGTATTCACCTTTCTCACGAATTGGGTTTAAACACCCTGCCTGGAGCGCAAGTTATCCAGGGATAGTTCAAGGTGGCGGGACCAGTTCATGTAAAAGTGGCTGACAATTTCGTAACTGTTGGCTATACCCTGGATCCTTAAGGTATATGAGGATTGATCACCCTCTCTCGCGAAAGGGTATTTTCATACTCTCTAAGGTTTAAAGGTTTTCACCTTTCTAAGTCTTGGAGTTTATACACTCCCGCCTGTAGCGCACGAAAATTTGGGATTTTCCCCAGGATACTAAGGGTTTATCCCCAGTACATTAAGGGTTTATCCCCAGTAAAACTAAAGTTTTTAACAAGATTGCAAAGATATGACAAGCTGTGATTACACACGTTCTTTTATGGATAAGAAGCTACGAAGTTTAATCACTAAGTGAAGAAATACTCAAGTATGTCATGCACTGATGCAATATCCTGCATAGACATGGGACATCCATGCCGGGAACATTGCAAAGGATTCAAAGGTTAAGGTTGGAAATTATTGCCTAAGTGTTTCTGGTATGATTTATCATTCTTCAAGTCTCGAAAACCTTATCTAAATAATCTATGTTTTCTAAAAAGTCATATTCAACCAAGTTTTATCTAACATTTAGAAGACATTTCATCAGTATCCTGACCAGGATATTTGATCAGGATATTCAAAACATACCTTTCAAGATAAGAACATAATAAATAAGAGTAAAAATGTCAGTTTATTATTATTATTAGTCCAAAAGATTGTATTCTTGGTTTCGTCTCAAAAAGAGACCCATCCACCAAGAATACAATTAAGTTTTTAAAGCATATTTACATGAACAGTTGAAGGCTTCGTCCTAAAAACACAGGATCCCTCCACCTTCCACTGTCAAACTATTCTACTTGTAGGAAATTAAAATTGTTCTAAGTGCAGGACGACCGGATGATTTAGACCCTACAAAATACAGGCATCATTAAAGACAGACTAACCAGGATACAGATTCAATATATGTGTACGGGATACAGGATCTGGATACTTACCTAATTAGGGAAGGAGGTCATGGGCTCGATAGATTCCGTGAAGCCAAGGTCATCATAAGAGAAACCTTCGACAGCAGCAACAGATGGCTCATTTTTCACCGGGACAGGCTTGGGATAGCTGTCAAGCTTCTCAAGATCGAAGAAAACATATATCCCTGCCAGACATGTTAGAATGACTGAAAAATATATCCGTTGGAATCATGATATCCAACAGTTATATTTTTGGGGACAATTGTTATGGGTGAAATTCTGAGCCCATATCCTGACTTTGTATCTTGATTTTTTATATGATCAGGATACCGGATCAGGATACCGGGTCAGGATACCGGACCAGGATATTGGTAACATCCTGAGGTAGTATCCTGACTATTACTAACAATTTGCTTGCAAACGTTGGCTACAAGGGACTAACGTTCATGAAGACCAAGTCATCCTGAAGACCCGCTCAAATTGGTTAGGATAAGGACATTGATGGCGGAAAAATAGCTCTTGTAACGTTTAGCATTGAAGATTGACGTGTTTTATGGAAAGTTACGAAGATTGGTCAAAGATATTAATGTTATAACGGTTATGGAAGCTTAAATCCCGGAGTTATAGTTGGAATACGCGTGGAAAACGAGTTGATACAGCCTGGCAACGTTCAGAAAGGAAATAATCTCAGTATCCCGGATTTTTAGCATAGTTAGTTGTTTCCTTTTACTATATAAAGGAGTGATCGGATCATAGGTAAACACAACTTTCACACACACAATCTCTCGTACATTCTAGCTCTCTACCACCTGTAACCACTCACCAACACTCACACTTGTACTCGAATCGCATTGTAACACTTAGTCGATCCGTATCATATCCTGCATTGTATCCTGTTGTTCATGCAATAAGAAGAACAAGGCAGCCGACGATTGTCAGCTCCCGAGGTTTTATGCCGAAGATCTAGATTGATCAAGGGCTTTCCTCGTACATCACGTGTCAACCTTTACTTTTTTGCTCATTGTTTGATCATAGATACGGCTTTATATCCTGAGCCGTATCCTGAAACTGTTTTTACAATTAACTTGGTTAACATATTTTTCACAAAGTATTACTAGCACACTACCTCACAAAACTAATTTGATCATATAATTGCTTAGGTAATTTTTGACCACAACAGGACTCTTGAAGTGACAGTGTGCAACTTCCCACGCGTTTTCCACTCGATGGCTATCCATTTAGCCCCTATATCTTCTCTCTTTTTGTTTGATAAACCACCTTCTTCATCAGAATTCTCAGGTAAATTCTCTCTTCTCTTCTTTCTCTGTTTTTCTTCACATAAATCCTTCATGGCTAGTAGAACAAGATCTCACACAGGCGATTCAATCCCGACCTTCGAAGCCCAAAACCTTCTTAAAGAACCCGAGAAAGAGGTTTGTTCATTCGACAATGCTGACATTGCTGCCCTGCAAGCCTCCGGTGCTTTCCCTGTTGGTACGATCATCCGCCCTTTCGACAGAGAAATCCGATCGGATTTTTCTTTCGACGAATGGGTGTGCTTCTTGGCTTACCCCTTTTCCATCGGACTCCGATCCCCTTTCCGGCTTTCATATCTCGTTTCTTTGAACTTACCGGTCTTAGTTATGCCCAAACCATGCCCATGGTTTGGCGTGTGCTAGTGACCTTGGACCAAATCAGATCTCGTTTTATCCCTGATCTTTGTATCAAGGATCTCCCGATTGCCTATCGCCTCCATTCTCACGGCAACAGCCGCTTTCTCCTTTTCTCAACCTCCAAAAATCCTCTCATCCTCAAAGTTATATCCTGGACTGACATCTTTATTTCTTGTGCAGCAAAATTCAAAGAACTAGCCCCTCCAAGCACTGAATCAGATCCGAGAATCTAAAGCATTTACCAACTCCCAGAGAGTGAGAGAACTTTTTCCCTGTCATTTGCAAGTTCAAGCCAAAGGTCCAGCTCCGACATGTCTGGTAAGTAGATCAGTATACATGAAACAAATATAATAGTTTTCAAATACTCAAGAGTTTGACGTTTTTTCCCTTTTATGCAGCACCAGTCAAAGTTCCAGAGGTCTTCGATCTCGACGAATTGGACAGCTACTCTGCTCCCATCTCGGTGAAGAAGGAACCAAGCCCCAAAGCCACCACGTCTTCCAAGCCCAGCGGTTCGAAAACTGTTACCACTCCCAAGCCTCCTCCAGCCACCAGGACTCGTGCTTCCAGCGCCCGGAAGAGGAAGGAAATGGACTCTCCGGCTACTTCTGAGACCTTCCCTTACGAGAACTATGGATTCAATGAAGCCAGTGGGTTCATGACTTCATTCTTTAATCAGGTAAAAACTCTCATATGATATCCTGCACATATATGTTTAACTATTATCCAGGACATCCTATATATGTTGATACCTGAACTTTCGATTGCAGCGCCTGGAAGGTCTCATGCACTTTTATGAAGAAGCCTGTGGGCTTAACAAAATGCTAGAGGTCAAGCTCAAAAAAGCCAAAGTCACCATTGCTAATCAAGGGATGATCGCTGCCACCAAGTCTCAGCACTATGAAGACAAATTCAAGGTGATGACCCAGGATCACCAAGCTGCCATTCACAAAGCCAATGAGGATGCCCAAGCCAAGCTGGATGCTGCTCATCTCCAATACCAGTAGGATATGAGTTCTTATTGAGATGGCCTCAAAGGATCTGTTGTAATTTCCCTTCTCCAAGCTAGGTTAAGGATGGCCTGTGAGGCCAAAACCTTGGGCTTCGAATGCCCCCCCCCCCGGAATGTTAAATCTTGGGAAGAAAAATTAAAAGATCTCGGAGGCAATCCCATGGAACATCCTGTGAAGCATGCTGGTGAGGAGCCTTCCAAGGCGGCAGAAGAGGTGGCCAATGCTGGTGGTGATGCTGAGAAGAATCCCGAGGGTGATGGTGGCGAGGATGCTGGAGGGAATGCTGCTGGTCAAGAAGGTGCTGCTCCTTGAAAGCAGCGAATTAGGCGATGATGGATGTACGTGCCTAGGCCGGAGCCCACTTTTTAACGTCTGATGGTTGTGCTTGTTTGAACAATTTACTTTTCCTGTCTCAAAACAATTTACTTTCCTGCATTAAGACAATATGATGGCCAAAGGTGGATGGGTCCTGGGTTTCCAGATGAAGCCCTTGGTCATCAATTAGTATAGTTTGTTTTGAACATTACAACTGTTGGAGGTGGATGGGTCTCGGTTTGAGATGAAGCCTTCAACTGTTAAGTAAATATGATAAGAAACTAATCGTGCTTTTGGTGGAGGGATCTCGGTTTGAGATGAAACCAAAAGCACAACTTTTTCTATGTTAATAATATGACCTCCTTTTGACCTTATCTATTGTTGTTGTTTTTTCAATTCTTATTATGCATTGCTTAGTCTGAATTTCAATGTTCCAAACTTAGTGCAATATTTCAAATGTCTTATCTAAATATTATGAAAATATCTTGATCAGTATACTCGCAAACATCCTATAAAGACTTTCATCAAATAGGGTTTTTATAACACAAACAATTTAGATAAAGTTTTCAAAGAAAAAAAGGACAGTTCATTTTTATTTTATAAAGCTTGTGTTAATAACACTTGTTTGACTAGAATACCGTTTTAGTTTTTAACCCAAGCATCATATTCCAAATATTCCAACCAAATATCCTGAAACATACTCTGAAAATACATTCTGAGAATATATCCTAATCAGGATATTTAAGCTTTTCTCAAACATAGTTTCAAAAATTCAAATGATTTAAATAGGGTTTATGAAGGAAAGATCATACCAGGAATAGAGTGTAACCCTATTCTCAAACTTCAATCCTTTTGCAATTTTTCCAACGAAGATGTCCCCAGTCTGAGATAGTTAGTGTACTAGGTCCAAGCTTGATTCTTTGAGCTTTACACAATTGCCTCAGTAGGAATGTCCCCTGTGCATAATGTCTTTGAACACTTAGAAATTTTCTGGACATCAGTTGCAACCATTTGAATAATTATTGTATTACATGGGATAAACCCTAAAATATACCGGAGATAAATCCTTAGTGTTTTGGGGATACACCCATAAATATTCTGGGGAAAATCCCAAATTTTCATGCGCTATAGGCGGGAGTGTATAAACTCCAAGACTTAGAAAGGTGAAAACCTTTAAACCTTAGAGAGTATGAAAATACCTTTCGCGAGAGAGGGTGATCAATCCTCATATACCTTTAGGATCCAGGATATAGCCAACAATAACGAAATTGTCAGACACTTTTACATGGACTGGTCCCGCTATCTTGAACTATCCCTAGATAACTTGCGTTCCAGGCGGGGTTTTTAAACCCAATTCGAGAGAAAGGTGAATACCTTTAAACCTGTGAAGGGATCAGGATCCCTTAAATGTGAGAGAGGGGGCCAATCCTCTAATCTTTCGAAGTATCCTGAGTGTGTATCTTGGGGCTATATCCCGAAGCATATACTGCAAAACAACCGTAAACTAAGGTGGGTGTTGGCCTGGCTAACACCCCTCCGATGCTTAAGTCAGTATTGGGTTCAAAAGAATAAATAATATCAAATGTATTAAAAGATATAGAATTCATACAATCCTGAGTTAGAAATTAAATTCTAAACTCACTTGAAATAGAGCTTTAAGTGTATAGCATTCCAGGACCTTGGTAGCATATCCCCCTCCATATTCTTGAGTCGGTATGCTCCTTTCCTTGATTCTGATTCAATCTCATAAGGTCCTTCCCACTTTGGAGCTAACTTTCCATCAGCATGATTAATCGTATTCTGAAAAGCCTTTCTTAATACCCAATCTCCAACCTGAAACCTTCTAGTCCTGATATTCTTGTTATATGCTCTGGATATCCTCAGTTGATATGCTGCCATCCTTAGCTTTGTCGGATCTCTTGTCTCATTAATAGTATCTAATTCCTGGCATAGGGTTTCAGGATTCTGCTCAGGATCTCGGAGATTGGATCTCGCCGTAGGTGTCACCATTTCTGCTCCAAATACTAAGGAAAATGGGGTTTGGCCAGTTGCACTTTTACGGTCGTTCTATCAGCCTATAAAACAAAGGGTAATTCTTCTGCCCATCTTCCCTTTTTAGCTCCAAGTCTTTTCTTCAAATTGTTGACAATTATCTTGTTCGAGGATTCTGCTTGTCCATTTGCTTGAGGATGTACTGGTGTGGATGTGATCATTTAAATTCCCCAACTCTTGCAAAAGTCAGTAGTCCTCTTACTTATAAATTGAGAACCACTGTCACAAATTATCTCAGCTGGTACTCCAAATCTAGTCAGGATATTCCTTTTAATGAAGGATACTACTTTTTGGTCTCTAACTTGAACAAATATTTCAGCTTTAACCCACTTAGAGAAATAATCAGTCATTGCCAGCATGAAGACTTTTCCTCCTGGAGCCTTTGGCAATTTTCCTACTATATCCATTCCCCACTTCATGAATGGCCAAGGGGAAGCGATAGGGTAAAATGGCTCAGCAGGTTGATGTAATATATTACTGTGTCTTTGACATGCATCACATCTTCGAGCATATTCTGCAGCATCTTTCCTCATCGTCGGCCAATAGTATCATGTTCTTAATACCTTTGAGAATAACGACCTGCCCCCAGTATGGTTACCACAATCCCCTTCGTGTATATCCTGAAGCACTTCTTTGGTTTTGGGATCCTCCAAGCACCTCAGATATGGTCCTGCAAGAGATTTCTTGTACAAGACATTATTTATAATGGTGAATCGTGATACCTTCATTCTAAAGGCCTTAGGATTCTCATCCTTTGGGATGTGTCCTTCCTTGAGATATCTCATGATTGGAGCCGTCCAGGACTTAGGATCCTCCTCGGGGATACTCATCATCAGGATCCTGAAAACTTACTACTTCCTAATCCTGAGATTTGAGAAGATCCGTCGCAGGATACAGGATATGTAATATTGTTATTTGGGTTCCCTCCGGTATCCTGATTGATGATCCTCCTCGGGATACTCATCATCAGGATCCTGAATACTTACTACTTCCTTATCCTGAGCTTTGGCGTTATCCTCTCTCGGTACCTGTTCAAGTGTAAAAACATCGAAATATCCTGCTAATGTGTCATCGACTTTTGAAACGAATGGGTACGTCATTTTCTTATAACAACAGTTACTACACTAGCATTCAAGCCGCTCCGTTCGAGGTATGTATGGACAAAAATGTCATTCACCCCAGTGTTGGGCTAAAGTTTGCGATAGCCAAATCACTGGCCCTGAACTCGTACTCGACACAATGGAAAAGATTGTCCAAATCAGACAATGAATGGCAACAACCCGCGACCGTCAGAAGAGCTACACTGACAAGCGTAGAAAACCCTTGGAAGTTCAAGTTGTAGACTGTGTTTTGCTAAAATTCTCATCATGGAAAGGTGTGGTTCGTTTTGGCAACCGGGGCAAGCTTAATCCGTGTTACGTCAGACCTTTTGAAATCACTGAGAGAATTGGCACAGTTGCATATAGACTGGACTTACCCAAAGAGCTCAGTGCACTACACAATGTTTTCCATGTGTCGAATATGAAGAAAATACTTATCAAATGAGACTTTCATTGTTCCTTTCAAGGAACTTACGATCAATGAACAGCTTCATTTCGCTGAAGAACCGGTTGAGATTATGGATCGAGAAATCAAAACCCTCAAGCGTAGCAAGATACCCATAGTTCGCGTTCGTTGGAACTCACATCGTGTTCCAGTTTGGGAACGGGAAGATCAAATGATGCGAAAATATCCTCAGTTGTTTAAAAATAATACACCTAGTACTGAAGGTACTATTGAATTTCCGGACGAAATTCCAAATCAACATGGGATGATGTGACACCCCGCGGAAACACTTAACTATACTAACTTATTCAGTGACTGCACGCTAAATTTCTGGGTAAAATTTCTTTCAACATGGGGATAATGTGACAATCCGAACTTTTCCCTTCGCGTTCCAATTGTATACGTTATGTGGAAGTAGTAAATGTGTTTGATTTCTTTTATTTGTTTTATGAAGAATGTTGTGAGTATTGTTTATTATTACATAACTTATGCATTAAGAATGGAATTCAACACTATAGAATACTAATAAAATAGGTATTAATAAACATCTGACCATACATTCCTCAATAACTGCACACCATTGTGCTCTCACACACCTGGCAGCACACCCCCATTGAATAAGAACCTCAACCCTTTAATCCCGGCCCAAAACCCAAGCCACAACGGGCCCATTGGGACCGCAAACCTGAACCGCACAGGTGTGTGCGACACCTCCTTGGGTATTTAAATCCACTAGCTGCCAACCCTAGGGCATTTTCCCTTTTTTGTAAACTGCGGCGCATTTCTTTCCTCTCTTCTTGGAGACCCTGACGGCAACATGTTTTACCCAAAAAATAGCATTTATTTGGTAGCTCCTTCCTCTTTTGAAGCTCTCTCTCTATCTTATTCTTGCACATTCTCTGCTTTACAAATTCCAGGTTAGTGAGATCCCCATTGTTCTAGATTGATGTTTTCTTCATTGGTTCACTAGTTGAATTGTAAAGATGGTGATGTTTATTTATGATGAACATGAGTGGTATAATTTAAAATGATGATCTAGGATTGATAGAAAACATGCTTAACCTTTTTGAAATATAAATGAGATTGTGTAAAAAATGAACTAGGGTTTTGTATGCTTGTAAGGTGTTGGTAATTTCGTACGGCATGATGTTCGTAGGTTGTTCAAATAATAAAAGAATGATGATGTATCTTTGAGGTTCAGAAACTGTTTATAGATTATGATTAAAGGTGATGAAATGAATGAAACGGTGATGTAGTATTATGATATTAAAGTTAGATCTGTTTGATGGTTGGTATGATCATGAAACTTGATGATTTGTTTGAGTAATCTGATGACACAAAATCTGGAATCTAGGATTTATGAACAATAAGGTTCTGATGATTGATGTTCACAAATTGGTTCAAATAATTATTGGAAATAATTACCTAATTGTATATGTCTAGGAATGAAGAGAATTGATTATGTATGATAAATATGATAGTAGGGTTCATAAGAATTGATGTAAAGCATGCATTTTCGTTGTTCATGATCGTGCAAACTTGAATGATTTCTATTGATGAGGCCGCACACTTGTTACCACACACTCCTGAAAATTCAATCACTAATGCACGATGGCCAAATATAAGGTGCATGGTCGCACACTGTCGTATGGCACACATCAGAACTGCATGTTGTACAACTAGAGAATGCATGGCCGCACACTTATATGTGGGCCGCACACGTTAAATGGGCTGCGTAGTTGATATACGTTAAATTATACATGTTTTTATCCCCAAGAATACTTTCGTTTTAAGCGTTTTTGACCGAAACTGTGATGTTTAGGTACCAAAACAGGCACTTTTCTATTTTCAGGTCTTATACAAAGGGCAAAAGACAAATCTGATGAAAACGGGGCAATTCTGATGCGATTCTTTGAAATTTGCAAAATTCTGGTGAATTGCTAGATATTGCACGCTCGTGCGATCCAACCACACTACTGTGCGTGACCTACGACGCTGAAAGCACTGCCAGTGCATGAGCGTGTGCCACTAATTACTCGGTATGTATGGCCGTGCATCTCAATCACACCTCCGTGCAAGCCAACGGCACTCCCGTGCAAGCCAACCGCACCCCCGTGCACCACCTGGACCATACTTTCTGATCACGATTCTAATGACCTCGCACTACCGTGCGACCATTGGCATGACCGTGCCAATTTGGTGACCGAGACAACTTGTCCACTAATCCACTTGTTTGACCCCGAATCAGAGAAATGATATCACCCGACAACGTGCCAGTGCACGGCCTTGCGATCCAACGGCATGGCCATGCCAAACTGAAAATTGCCTATAAATAGCAGCATTCGCTACTGATCAAAATGTTGGGTTTTTTCTCCATGTTTCTAGGCGATTTCTAGGTTCCGAAGCAGTCCTGATCAGAGCACTTTGAAGCTTCAAGACCAAATGGAAGCATAATCGATCCAACCCATCAATTCCTTGCTTGTTTATGGTTCGATTCCTTGTTCTTATACATGTATTCTGATCGTTATTCAAGTATTGAGCTGATGTTAGTTTATGTAATAGTAGTAATGAACTTGTTTCTTGAATAATCTTTATGTTGTAATCTTGTTTATATGTATCTTTAGTACTTTTTATGTTGAATCTTCATGATTATATAATGAATGTTTCATTGATGTTGAGTTCCTGATTATGTTTGATTATCTTGGATAATGAATCTGTGGTTAGTGGGATTGTAACTATTTCTTGATTAATCACTTGTTTGTAGACTTTGTTTACACCATGAAACCGGACCAGGGTATTGGTTTTATACAAGATATATCTTATTTTGATTAGGAATGCTTTCTTGCACGTAAGGGTTCTAACGAATTATATGGTGTTGATTACATGTTCTTGAACGTGGTTTTTGATCCTTGTTTTGTAGTTTTGGTCTGAAATTACTGACATGGTAGATTTGTGTTCAAGAGTTGTAAAGGTGAAATAGATTTTTATATGATCTACCTAATTGCTTATCTTCGTGGCTGTATTATGACCATCAGTATTGCTTTCTTTGATAAGTGAGGTTAGGAATCCAGACCCAGTAAATAACCTAACTTTAAAGATTCGCATGAATAAATATCAATAGCTCGCTAATGAATGATTTTAGGTGGTTAACGTGTGACCATCGTGTTAACTTTCCAAAGAATCATAATGCTAGAATCCAGACTCGGTAACTAGCTGTCTTGCAATTGGAAATTTTATCAAGTGCTTTTGTGACATATCTAGATAACATGTTTAGGTTGTTTGTGAAACAAGATAATATTTATTTTTCATATTTGAAGTCTAATATGTTTTAAATATAGTTTTAGATAATTTTAGTTAAATACCAATTCACTTATCCTTTTAACTGGTAATCTAATGACAAAGATTTAGTACTTAATAACGCTAGTGTTCCATGGATCGATATCTGGAACTTACCAATACTTTGCTACATATATGACGGGATACACTTGTCCTTTGTTGTGTGTGTTTTAATGTTAAGGTATAAACCATTTTTATAAATATTAAAACCCACATGTGTGTGTAAAATCAATATAAATAATATGTGTACATAGACACGCACAAGTAGTATTGTTCATAAATGGCCCACATGTTTATTTGATACGTGATGTCTGTACTTGTATGCTACCTGTTAGATACGTGTAGAAAATACATGGATTACTTGCATACAAACCTAATCGATATTGGTAACCATAGTAGGACTTGGTTAAACCGACTTAGCATAAGCAATTTAATCAACCGAGCTAAGCAAATGTGAGTTCACACTTTAACCAAAAGACTGTATTCCCGGTGGTTGGAAATGAAGCTCACTTTCCCTGGTTTAGCATTGCATGTCTTTAGCGGACTAAACGAAACTCTATTAGGAATGTCCCCACACAGAATATCGATTAATCGCCAGGGGCGAACGGGATATTATTTGATAGCGCTATTAGGTTTGACAAACCTCACACCATGCGTGGGAGGACGGGCGTGAACTATTAAGCCTTGGCAATTAGTCAATGATGATAGACATTGACTTGGGGCACAAACAACTCAACAGTCACTAGTATTCGGCATCACCCAGTTTAGTAGCTTAAAGATAGGGTAGCTCCCCATGACATGTTTATAAATGAGTAATTTAACAACCGATGTTTTTGGAAATAAAACTGGAAAACCATGAACTCGCCAACTTTATGTTGACTCCATACTGCATGCTTTGCAGGTCGTTAGGTACAACTCTGGAGCTTGCAGCAGAGGAGTGTAGTGGTTGCGTTGAACCAATGTATGGTCATTAATAATATTTATGAACTTTGAAAACTAATGTATGGATTTTTAAACTGTATGCTTTCGCTCCGAACTTTAACATGCTTTTGGACTGTGAACTTTAGTCACTAAGCGTATTAAAACTGATGGATCTATTTTATTTTATTTGAATGTTCAATATGATTGGTGGCATGACCCTGGTCAGTCACACGCCTTGCGGTAATACTCCGCATGTGGAAGTTGAGGGTGTGACAACAAAGTGGCACACCAACAGTCTTGCAGCCAAGGAACAAAGAAATACTGGAAGAATCACCCAAAAGAACAACATCTGGTGAATCAACTTTTATTTTATCTTTCAGAAAGATAAGAGAAAATAGGTGAAAACATCCACTTCCTCAAAAAGGCCCAAGGTGATTCCGGAAAGAGATCCTGCAAGAAATCTAATAAGGTTTATCCTCCATATAAATAGAGAGATATGATGTTTCCAGAGCACCACCTCAAACACTTCTATTTGACTGAAGAAGATAAACAAGAAAGTCCTCCAAGTCCAATGATTAGAGGATTGTTGTTGGAGAGAAGTGAAAGGGGAGAAAGTAGCATACACAAACCCCTGACAAACCTAGTGAAGTGTGTTCTAAAAGTTGACACTCATTCAACTCTAGATGGCGTGTTCGTATTCCATGATCAAAACAAGTATACCTTGATAAGAAGAAACGGTGAAGAACCAGTCACAACAGATGCTGACCAAGCTGATTAACTTCATCTGATGGATCTAATGATGCTAAGAAAGACATATGATGAAGACAAGTCACACATCAAGTATATACGGAGAGCCATGGAAAGCATAACCAAGAGTGGAATCAAAGTGTTTACCAGAATAGCCATAAGTGACTTTGATCTATGTATCAACTTTGATCATGTAATTAACACAAAACTGCTCATAACTTATCCAAACACAACAATCCCAGATAAGATGAAAGCTGAAGCTAGTACACATGTAATCTTTGAACAACCTGAACTTTCGGTTGTTAACATGGATATTGGAGAAGAAAAAGCACTATTCATGGTGAGAGAAATCTGCAAATACTCAAATCAGACTCTTAGCTACATCAAGGAATGCACGAACAAGAAACAAAAGTAGCTGAAAAGCAAATGTTAGTTCACAGTGTTACCAAAAGACTGTATCCTTGGTGGTTGGAATGAGCCTCACTTTCCCTGGTTTGGGATTGCTATGTCTTTAGCATACTAAACGAAACTCTATTAGGAATGTCCCCACACAGAATATCGATTAATCACCACGGGCGAATGGGATATTATTTGATAGCGCTATTAGGTTTGACAAACCTAACACCGTGCATGGGAGGACGGGCGTGAACTATTATGCCTTGGCAAATGGTCAATGATGATAGACATTGACTTGGGGCAAAAATAACTCAACAGTCACTTGTATTCGGCATCACCCAGTTTAGTAGCTTAAAGATGGAGTAGCTCCCCATGACATATTTATAAATGAGTAATTTAACAACCTATGTTTTTGGAAATAAAACTAGAAAACTGTGAACTCGCCAACTTTATGTTGACTCTCTACTGGCATGCTTTGCATGTCGTTAGGTACAACTCTGGAGCTTGCAGCAGAGGAGTTTAGTGGTTACGTTGAACCATTGTTTGGTCCTTAATAATATTTATGAACTTTGAAAACTAATGTATGGATTTTTAAACTGTATGCTTCCGCTCCGAACTTTAACATGCTTTTGCACTGTGAACTTTAGTCACTAAATGTATTAAAAGTGATGGATTTATTTTATGTTATTTGAATGTTCAATATGATTGGTGGCATGACCCTGGTCCATTACACGCCTTGCGATAATACTCCGCATGTGGAAGTTGACGGTGTGACAACAAAGTGGAACACCAACAGTCTTGCAGCCAAGGAACAAAGAAATACCGGGAGAATCACCCAAAAGAACAACATCTGGTGAATCAACTTTTATATTATCTTTAGTTCAAAAAGATAAGAGAAAATATGTGAAAACATCCACTTCCTCAAATAGGCCCAAGGTGATTTCGGAAAGAGATTCTGCAAGAAATCTAATCAGGTTTATGCTCAATATAAATAGAGAGATGTGATGTTTCCAGAGCACCACCACAACCACTTCTATTAGACTGAAGAAGATAAACAAGAAAGACCTCCAAGTCCAATGAGTAGAGGATTGTTGTTGGAGAGAAGTGAATGGGGAGAAAGTAGCATACACATACCCCTGACAAACCAAGTGAAGAGTGTACTGAAAGTTGACACTCACTCAACTCTAGATGGCGTGTTCGGATTCCATGATCAAAACAAGTATACCTTGATAAGAAGAAACGGTGAAGAACCAGTCACAACAGATGTTGACCTAATAGATCAACTTCATCCAATGGATCTAATGATGCTAAGAAAGACATATGATGAAGACAAGTCACACATCAAGTATATACTGAGAGCCATGGAAAACATAACCAAGAGTGGAATCAAAGTGTTTACCAGAATATCCATTAGTGACTTTGATCTGTGTATCAACTTTGATCACGTAATTAACAAAAAACTGCTCATAACTTATCCAAACACAACAATCCTAGATAAGATGAAAGCTGAAGCTAGTACACGTGTAATCTTTGAATAACCTAAACTTTCGATTGTTAACATGGATATTGGTGAAGAAAAAGCACTATTCATGGTGAGAGAAATCTGCAAATACTCAAATCAGACTCTTACCTACATCAAGGAATGCATGAACAAGAAACAAAAGTAGCTGAAAATCAAAGGACGTGACAAACCAGAGCTCAGAGCTCAGGAAACAACTAGAAGAACACATAGATGATTGGATTGTTGAAAGGAACGCTACAAGGCATTTTATAAATAATGCAGCAAGCCCATTCATCACAAGAAACAACTGAAATTTGGGGATCTTCGTCATTAGAACTGTCATTAGAACTGAAAAAAATTTCTTTTTTTTAAACTAGACAATGATTCTATTCTGTTCACTTTTTGTTTATTTAAAGTTCATGTTACGAGAAGTTATTTTTCTTACAACACTTAGCGGGAAATTGTTAGAAAACTTTTTGTATGTGTTGAAGAAAAATCTGATCACTCTAATCAATTTTGAAGATGACAAAGTCAACAGGTCCTTAAGAATGAAGACACAAGACAACAGGACCAAAAGAAAGATAAACATCATCTTCAACAAGCATCAGAAAAAGATCACAATCAAATAAGGATGATTAGAAAAGACCAATCTATCAAATAAGGATGATTAGAAAAGACCAATCTGATGTGTCTGATGATAAATTCGTCAGAATCTGGTAAATTCTGATCATCAGAAATCTGATGTTAGTAGTTCGTCAAAATTTTAATGGACAGCTTGTCAAAGAAATAAGGTTCTACACGAACTTCTAAGTAGCAAGTGGACTTGAAAGGATTCAATTAATATAACAAAAAGCTACTTTACACAGTCAATTGCATGAATAAACAAATGTTTATTTATCATCAGAATCTCATAAATTCTGATCATCAGAAATCTGATGTTAGTAGTTCGTTAAAATTCTAATGGACAACTTGTCAAAGAAATAAGGTTCTACACGAACTTCTAAGTAGCAAGTGGACTTGAAAGGATTCAATGAATATAACAGAAAGCTACTTTACACAGTCAATTGCATGAATAAACAAATGTTTATTTATCCCAAACATTCTCTACAAAATAGATAAAAGAACTCTAAAGGGAAAATGAGTCAAGCTTAGCATATACATACTACAAAACTCCACTACAGAATATTTTAGTATTCCTTTGTAACAGTCAATAACCTCACAATCACCTTGTAAGCTTTTCATTGTTGTCTGGGATCAACAATAATACCAAATCATAAAAAAAATTAAAATAAACCATAACAAAGGATTTGGTTGTGTGAGGGTATTCATTTTTCAAGGTCATCGATTGACTAAGGTTCATAGGTGTGTTCGAATCGGGTACAGGAGATGAAATCAGGGACTTATTTCATTTTCGTTCAGAGTCTTACGAAGATCAGAAAACATTTCGGGAGTATATACGATTAGGTAAAATCGCGGGTGTTAAGCGAATTTAAGAAATCAAGATTTTTCAATACAAGGTTCAATTCAGGTTTGCAATTCTAGTCTAAATTAGATTGTTTTTTTCCTTATTGGGTAGTTACAATTTAGAAACAAGATATATACAGGGTTGTAGGATTACAAATTGTCAACGTGAAAATCATTCGGTTGGAAACCATGTCTGATACATCCTAAAATCCAAATCAATATATTTAATTCATAAGAATGTGGGATCTCTGACTCACTGCCAATGTCCAATTTTAAAACCAACAAATTATATGATATGGCGATACGTATCAAAACAATACTAGAAGCAAATGGCCAGAGTAGGATCATAAGCAGATGTGAGAAAAGACATATCAACGGTTACATATTTGTTCCAGGCAATATCAAAAGATGTGGTCTTGAAAGTGGCAATGAAAGATCGTAAGAGAAATTTGGAACACGTTGAAGACAAGACATGTTGGTGTAGATCGGGTGTAGAAGGCATGTTTGAAAATACTCATGATGTAATTCGAGGTGTTGCAAATGAAAGAAGACAACACGATAGACGAGTTCACTACAAAGATTAATTGTATTCTTACAAGGGCAAACAAGTATGGAACAATGCTGAATCAATAAGTTCTAGTACAGAAACTTCTAAACGTCGTGCTAGATAGATTCATTCATTTGGATAGT
Source organism: Helianthus tuberosus (assembly GCA_030545235.1). Taxonomy (NCBI): domain Eukaryota; kingdom Viridiplantae; phylum Streptophyta; class Magnoliopsida; order Asterales; family Asteraceae; genus Helianthus; species Helianthus tuberosus. The sequence continues at coordinate 188,188,301 of CM060447.1, forward strand.
TGCATCCATAGAGCAATACTCCAATCTAGGCAGAAGAAATTATTAACATACAGGTGAAGGACACACGTCTTATGATTTGAAGACCTTTATAGAAAGGATAATGAATAAAGAAAAAAGCTATGTGAACAATGAAGAATAACTCTTGTACACGCATCATAACAGTAACATGATTCATTGACAACATGTTGGAAATCATGGATGATGGAGATTCCATCCGTCACGAGGCCTAGGCAGAAGAAATTATTAACATACAGGTGAAGGACACACGTCTTATGATTTGACGGTAAACAACAAAGGGATGATAGCAAGCAAGAAACACTAGACATAAAAGATAACTCATAAATCACTTGCTACAGATTTAAGAAACTTGAGCACTATGCCTACGAATGCCCAACCAAGAAACACAAGGAAAATGAGTCACTCTTATTCAAAACTGAACAGGATGAGCTGACACTTTTGATGTGCCTAGACGCCGAAGAAAAATAGTAACAAGAAGTTTGGTTGTGTGATACGATTAAAGCGAAGAAACCATGTGATATGAAAGAATTCATGAAGGGTGCAATCATACAATATGTGATAGATCAAGGAGAAGACACATGTGTGAAGGGTATGAATAACCTTGTGACTGGATCAGAAGAAGGAATTGTTGTATGATACGACTGCAAGAAAAATCTAAGGCTCGTTATCCAAAATGTATGCCAGATCGATTCAACTCATATCATATGATGGTGGGCAAATTTAATCAAGACTAGGTGATACAAACTGGGTGCCATCAAAGTTGGTGTGAAGAAAAGTGTTCGTGTGAAGTAAAGTTAGCGCGAAGCAAGTCAAAGTGAAGAATTAATTTGTTAGAAGCAGATACATAAGAAGATCCATGTGGAGCGATGGATGCCCGAAAGACTCAAGAAGATAGAAGTGCTCGAAGTTCAAGACTTACAACAACTTAAAGATATTCGTGGTTAAGGGGAAAATGATGATTTTTATCACTCTCATCAAGTCAAAGGGTCTTAGTGTAATTAGTACATAGTATGTTTAGTTTGTATTTTGTAACTGAAGTAAATATCTAGGGATCAATTGGGTTATGTCTAAAACAAAATACCCATCAAATTGAGAAGTGAGGTACATATGCATCGCTCCACAATAGTCACATCGATCCATATTGAGTGCCAAAACAAAGACACATCTCGATTTCAAAGCTTTGCGATGATTAGATGGTGCCGATTTCAGAATTTTATATGTAGTGTAAAATATTTGATTTTAAGCCCCCCCCCCCCCCACACACACACACACAAACACACACACAGACACACCCCCCTTGGTTTTACCAAGAACTGAGTTCAAGATCCGTTAATGGTTGTAACAACACATACTGTTCAATTGTAGTGATGTTCTATTTGATTCAATTCTTATTTTCATCTTTGTTTATCGATATCGATAGTGATTCCGGGCTAACAAGCTCTATCTTATTGTTGGAATAGTGACCAATAACACATCGAGTAAAGTGCAATGTCAAATTTGTGTCCATGTGGCTTTGGGGTAGCATCAACTTGAGTTCCTAGATTAAAACTTTGGAAACCTGCGACCCTGTGGTTTGAAAAGTGCTACACTTTGAGTCCATGGAGCTAACTTCGTTAGCTTTTAACACTGAACTGATTATATTACCTTTTTTAATCAGTTTGTGTCTTTGTCATTTTTAACATGTTTTAATACGTGGCTCTAAGCTTAACAATCTTTTTGCCCACAGTTCAATATCTATCACTTAACATAGATTTATACCTAGCAATCAGATTGATCATGAGACAATTAAAATTGATAACAAGAACATAACAACTGCTATAAAAAGGAAATAAAAATCAAAACTTTATATAAGATATACTAGATATTAAACTTAATTATCCTAAGTAGTTTATTAATGTTATGTATTATGTTATAATGTATATAATTCGATTAGGTACGAACATAGTTGAAGCGGTGTTATGAAACCTTGGCACCGTTTCATAAACAGTTATTCCCGCCAAATGGTTAACTGCCGTATTCAACCTCCAATATCATATGTATATATATGTTGTAACCGGAAACTTATTCCGGTATCAAGACAATTTCACTTCCATTCGAATTGTCCAACAAAACTGTTTCTCCTTGTTCCCTTCATTCATACTCTGTTTTTGTGTCTAATTCTCATACACAATGCAATGCAATGCAATGCAATGCAAACCAATCTGAATACTGTTTATACTTACACTGAAATACAATCGGATGTCCAACAAAGTGGTATCAGAGCCACATTCAAGAAAGATGGATTCATGCAATCTTCATCAACACTACACCCATGTGATCACTGCATTGAAGAAAAGATCGAAAAACAAAAGAAATAATCACACGTTAAACTGTGTTATTATTGTCACGAACCCAGACACCGGATCATCTCGTGTAAAGTGAAGGAAAACGATGAAGCGACTCAGTTAATCCGACAAGCCATAAATATCGGTATTCAGTGACAGGATGCAGAAGACGATTTCCAGCATGAACTGATTGTCACCGGTACCGAAGGCGGTCAATGGGGTGATATATGGTATGTAAGTATAGTTTTTAATCATCACTTTGCTAGAAATCTGAATGTGTTTAAACGAATCAAACACATGGTTGGGGTAGAAACAAAAAAAGGGGGAAGATAATTTTTTATTTATCCGGGGTGTTGGGGCCGTAGAACTAAAATCTGGGAATGAATCCTTACGTATTCAAAGTGTATTTTATACACTAGAATTAGATAGTAATGTATTAAGCATGGATCAATTAGTGTTGTTGTGACAACTGTCACTTTTCGTACATTCCGTACACTAATTGAACAGTAATCTGTGCTTTAATAACTGTGCATGATCTAGTTTACAAGACAAATGAATTTCTGATTACTGTTATATACATACAATGGCATTTCATGTTGCAAGACTTTTATCATTACTACATGCAACATGATATAGTTCTAATAATGCACAGAACAGAATTGGCACCATTATCAGACAAACTAAAAACACTGACAAGAGTTCAGTACATAGACAGACAATGTTTTGAGACCCAGTATGAGCCAGAGACTACGTACTACACTAGTATAGTGTGTAGGGAAGTAAGGACCACAAAACTGCTTTTCTAGGTGATAGTTTAAGTGCCGGAAAGTGCCTAAAACACACTAAAAGTGCAGAATTCTGCAGAAAATAACCAAAATTCAGCTATTTTCAACATTTAAACTCCAAAATAAAAAGCAGAATTATGGTTTAATAGTCCTGAATGCTTTCCTAAGCGTTGGGAATTAAAAGTGTCACAAAAGAGGGTACATAAAGAACACTAAATGAAATAGTTTGACACTTTAACGAACCGGTATCTAACCGAACAACCAGACATTACCCGAAACACCAAAATTATACTAGAAGCATTGTTTTAGTGTTTCTGAGCTAGTTATGATCCCCAAACACCCTAACACACTATATAACACCATATATCCATAAGCACTAACTAAATCACTTAGATTTCAACTAATAACCTAACTTACCATTGGAAACCAACTAATACCCCCCCCCCCCCTTATATTTACGGTCACTTATGTGACCCCACTTTCCAAATCTTACAAGATTTGCCTAATCTTCCCTTGATCCTATTGTATCTTACTTGGATTGCTAAAGATCTTGCTTGTACTATGGGAACATGTTGCACAATGGGTAAAGAGATTAGATGGTTATAAGAAGATCTTAACTCCATTTCATTCATCACTTCACAACAACAAAGTCCTTCTCCTTCTTCCTTTATAGCTCACGGCCAACACCCCCTAATTGCCATCAATTTTTCTAGCAAACTTTCATACATTATAAGGCTATCCTAAGGTGGTTCAATCATAATTAAAGAGGTTGCAAGCAAGGAGAGTTGATGGACCTTCTTGGAGTGCTATTATCCACTTCATTTGTCATCATCTTCATCTTGTTCTACCCTAGCCGTAGTGCTAGTAGTAAGCTCCATTGATCTTGCTTTTACTCATAATTTTAGTGGTTAAAGTATAAAGTAACTTGTTAAACTAAAGAATCTCAAGAAAACATAAAAATAAACATTAACATAAAGCTCTAAAACATGAAGATCAAGTTGTTCTAGTGTATGTATTGAACTTATTTGTTGATTTTTTATGTTTATGGTGTAGATCACCATATGAAGCTTGCTAGATGATGAATAAACACATGATCTAGCAAGTATAAGGATAGATCTTGAAGAAACCATAATGATCATCCTTTATGTGAATCATAAACTTGAAAATGAAGTTGTTTTGGAGTATGATGATGCTTGATACATGTTAAAAGCCTTGCAAATGGATGATTTCAAAAATAATCTTTTCAAGAAACCAAAGATATTTACTAGATTTACATGATCTTGGTTTTTAAAGAAGTTAAACATGTTTTAAATGCTAAATCAAGGCTAGAAAAATATGTGTAATGAATTAAATACAAAAGAATCATTTTTTTTAGAAAAATCTTCATACAAGTTGTGAAGAACTAAAATCTGCAAGAACGAGTTTTATAAACAAATAATCACACTTTGAAGGGTAACTAAGGTTACTTAACAACATGCCAAGTTACTACAAGTTTTTACGAAAGTTCAAGTTCATGATTATTATGTAGATTGATTGTTGATTGTTTGTGATGATTTTGAAAAGAAAATGATATGCTTTGATAGCATGGACACCTCCATTTTCAAAGGAAGCTATGGCAAAATTTTCTAAAAATATAAACACTTAAAGAAATATTTTCTAACAAGTATTTACAAGTGAGTTTTAACCATGGTTTTCAATATAAATTTTGCTATAGATTTTGTTACAAAAATACAAGTATCGAAGGTTGGTTTTTATAAATAAAAATGGGTAAGTATATATATATATATATATTAAGACACTTGTGTGAATATTTGTATACTTTGTAAAATAGTTATATTATTTTAGGGTAAAATAATATGACTTAACAAAATACCAAGAATTTACAATCCAAAATAATACCAAAAATCACAAGGAATAAATATATAAGTTACACACTTAATATTGTGAAATCAAACGCAAGAACGTAACTTACAAAATATTACCGAAAATACCGTTATAAATATGTTTTTGGTAAATATTATTTTGGATACAAGAAATGATAATATGATTTTCGTTATTATTACAAAGTATATCATATTTTTGACAAGGAGAAAATATATTATTTTTGGAAGTAAAAATATATTTTCTTGAATATTTAGAAGATATATGATTTTTGAGAAAAATATATATTTTCTTTAAATACATTATTTTTAGACAAAATGAGTTTACATATATATTTTCTAAAGTGAGACTTGGAAACATATTATTTTGAGACTACCAATACGAGAATACAAAGATACACGTACGAGATACCCCCATCCTTGGGGAGGAAATACGAAAGCAAATACTTGAGAAGTATTGTTACAAAATATTGCTTAACAATTATTCCAAAATTAAATATAATTTAAAAGTTAAAATAATTATTATTTTAACAAGGAATTATAACTTGGATTAATATTGGAGACATAAAAGAAACGTAACTAAAAAACGTAAATACTAAGGCAAGGCACGGCCCGTCGTCTAATAGACCCTAGTACATTGTAGGGAGTCGTGTTTGCTAAGGAGATTGAGTTACGAGTATCGAAGAAGCAAAACAGTGAGTTCATGCTCCCCCTTTTTCTCCTAATTGTTTTTGGTTTTATAACTCTCGAGGGTGGAATACATGTTACGAATGCTTAAATGGTATGAAATGCCTATGAAATGCACTATTAGATCATGTGATCATAGACTTAATATTGAAATGCCATTAGTACTTAATTAGGGATGAAGGTTAGATCTAACGGGTACGGCCGAGCCCCACTCATGATCCTCATGTGATCACTTGAGTGCATCGGTGTCCCAGTAGAGGGAAATCGACATAGTCGAGGGAAATCGACATAGTCGAGGTAAATCGACATAGTGGAGGGTAAATCGACAAGGGTATAAGCCTACTCATTACGAGTGCTCCCTATGTACTCACATGCCTTAATGTCCTTGTAAAACATTTATTTGGTATATTCATACACGCTTTTCATACCTGTTTTCAAAGGAGTCTCTCAAAGGTTTACAAGTACTCAAACATAACGCATGAACTCGCTCAACTTTTGTTGATGTTCTCCAAAATTACATGTATTTCAGGTGACAGGTCGGATCTTGGGCGCGGGTGTTGTTTCTAGAAGTAGACTTCAAGTTTAGATGTCATCCATTTTTGTTGGTTTGTAACCTAGTCGAAGGTTGTGTTTTAAAACTTAAATAACTGGTGTTTGTAATACTCAAATTTTATGAATGGATGAACATCGTTTTGATCATGTAGTTGTTTATTATGATTGAATGCGATGATATTAAACCAGTCACACATCATACGCTTCCGCAAAAGTCAGGGTGTGACAGTTGCAAGGTTATACGGTTAAGAAAACCGGAGAAAGGTGTAAGATTTATCCCATGTTTAGTGCCCCTGTTTCTAATACTGTGAGTGATGTCACCGGATTAACAAAAGAAGAAGAAATAGGAATGAAAGTAATACTAAGGGTAATCAATCATAGTTACACAAATGAAGAATACAACGAAGATTATCTAAATTCATATTTCAAAACCTTACACTTATCTTCACTTGAACCTGATTGGAGCATAATGATCATACAAGCCATGGAGTTTCATGACTTCACTAACTGCAAATCACTATTAGATATGATGTATGATGGGGAATTCGTGTTTAAATATAAGCATGAATTAGAGATCAAGTTTGAAGAGATGTTAGAATGGTTTATAAAGGTTAAACTTAGAATCTCTACTCGATCGATTCCACCATTTTCGGTTGATAATAGAAAGGTAGATTTGCTTGATTTATACATGGTTATTAAACGAGATGGAGGGTACAAGACTGTTACCAATTACAATCTCTAGGCAGTGGTGGCAAAACATATGGGATACGATTATAACAATGGGGATTTAGTGATAATTATGTATGCAATGTACCTGGATGTTCTATTTTATTACTATAAGTTCAAAACTGTTCAGGGAAATGTAATGGAAAAGGAGATGATTACAAATGATGAAGGTCCCTCTGTTAATGACCGAGAAAGAAGCAAGAGAGAAGGCAGTAATTAAGAATATGAGACACTCTAATATTATGCTCTGTTTTCCGAAAACGATTGGCATGGAATGAAGAAAATGCAGAAGCAGCGTCGGTTCGATTTCAAACAAGCAGTGAAGGCTGTGGAAGAAGCTAATAGAAGTGTTCTTATGCACTCTTCAAAACATAATTAAGTTTAGGGGAGTGTATTAGATATTAAACTTAATTATCCTAAGTAGTTTATTAATGTTATGTAATATGTTATACTGTATATAATTCGATTTGTACGAACATAGTTGAAGCGGTGGTGTTATGAAACCTTGGCACCATTTCATAAACGGTTATTCCCGCCAAATGGTTAACTGCCGTATTCAACCGCCAATATCATATGTATATATATGTTGTTACCGGCAACTTATTCCGGTATCAAGAAAATTTCACTTCCATTCGAATTGTCCAACAAAACTGTTTCTCCGTGTTCCCTTCGTATACTCTGTTTTTTTGTCTAATTCTCATACACAATGCAAACCAATCCGAATACTGTTCATACTTTTGCTGAAATACAATCGGATGTCCAACAAGATATAGGGAAATCAAGATGATAGCTAACCGATATAGGTTGGTCACAGTTGAAGTCAAAAGAGGGCATCAATCTCTCTTATGGAGTATGGACTGGTAAATATTGTTAGCAATGGTAACTTTTCAATAATGCTTTTATTATTTTGTAGAAAGGAAGTCTCGATGCGGCTTTGTTAATGGTGATCAAACTCATTTATGTTTGTATCATGTAGATTATGAATGAATTTGCTATCAAAGTTTTTCAACCAAAGTTGTCTCTGTAACTTTCTGTGATCATATTATATGTAGAAATTTCGGTGACCCTTTAATAGAAACAAAAATGGTTAGTGGTTGTCTACTGTTAGCTCAATGGTGGTCGTTTGTTTGTTGTAGAGAGTTCCATTTACGGAAATTGATTCGGTGGATCAGGTTGGTAAATTGGAGAGTGAGGGGTTTGTGTCTGTTATGCTGGTTGTTTCGGTGGTGGAGAAGGCGACGTTGACGGAGGTGGTCGGTGGAGACATCAGAGCTCAGTGGCAGAAGTCTGATATAGGATGGGGGTGTTAAAATGATACAGGGTCTTGTTGATGTGTGAAAATACTTTTACCCCATTCCTTTAACTTTTTAACGGGAAATGTGGCGCTTTTCAAACCACAGGGACGCAGTTTCCAAAGTTTTCATTCGGGACTCAAGTTGATGTCGTCCCTTAACAACAGGGACGCAAATTGCACTTTACTCTAACACATTTATGCAGTATTCAAACATTTAGCCGATATAATGGCAGGAGATCAGCCGTGAGAAATTAATATTGCGGCTCACGTGCATTGGAATTTTGTCTCTAAAAGTCAAAGAAAACCTCCCTGTTAATGTTTTTGATGGGTATGTGCAATCTTTAAGAATAGAGATAAGAAAAGATCGAATTCTGATGTGATAAATGAATAATTACATACCCGAGTCAACTGATATAGCTGATATAATTGGACCATAATTTCCTCCTTCAGGAATTGAGGTTGTGCCTTTCCCAGCCCAATAAAGTTGAATCTTGAGTGTGTTATTTTTCACATTAACAGTATACCTCTTTATAACTGCCATATCGGTGCCTCCAGCCTCCTTTTCTATATCAAAATCCTTTAGTTTTAACTCTCCCTGTGATAAAATTTCTCAGAAAATGTAAATTTTCCTTATACAATTGCATCTGCATCCGCATCCATCATAATAGGGCTATTTGCATAAAAAGGGAACCAAATGTCTCAGAAAATGTTGATTCTATTTTAGTTAGCCACCTCTTTCTTAGCAAGAAAAACCTTCAATGTTACAAAAATATATGTCTACAGGAACCAACTTTTGAATCATTGATAGTTTTTTTGTGACCTGAGTCCTGAGATTAAATTAGTTAAAACGAACACAAATCAGGAAAAAGTTGGTTGCATTTCTATGCAGTTACCGGTTATAACATTCAAAAGTTATATTACCTGCATATAGACATCGAATACACGCTTCCCAAGGCAAGGACATTAGTAGGGAATACTCCAAAATAAGGTGCCAACTTAGGCATAGTCTACACGAGTTAGACTTGCCAATGACAAAATGACCCCCCAAAAGGATAAACGAGAGTTATATCTGATACGATGCATCAAATTGCATGTTTATGCTAAGTAACATATTTATTTATTGATATTTACATACCAATAAGTGTACGGAATAATTATTGACGTGAATAAGATATCTTCGACTCCGAATCCTAATCCTATTATTGTTCTTACTCGCACGATGAAGCTATCGACCTCGCGTTCATTGCAAAGCTCATGGCTGGAGTGATTACCAAACAAGATTCTGAGCTTGCTTCCGTAGGAGATGGCTGCTCTTCCCTCTCGATCGTGAAGGTGCCTGACTACGGTGCTGACGGCGAGGCAGAGGCGGCAACCTTGAACGACTTCTCAATCAGCGGCACGAGATCCCTGCGGCTTTTGTGAAGCGAGATTGACGACATACTTGACCAGAAAAGGAAGATGAAGTATTCATCTTGAAGGTGCCCCTCCAACTACTAGGAATTCTCCTTGTTCCTATTTCATTTTATCATCGTGCCTATTCGCGTGTAACGATAACGAGTGTTAGAGCGTGGACAACCGCAATGGTCATTTCCATGACAGAGGTATAAGGACAGTAGTGTCCCCTCCTTGGTTGATCATCTGCTTGGACGAGAGAAAATTTGGGGTAACTGTGCAAGACAATTTATTATTACGGGGGCCCACGTACTAACGACTTGTAGTGCATGGAAATCCTGGTGGACTCTGCGGGTCAGGCTAACGATCACCATCCCTCCAAAAATAACCTCTAGGTGTTCACACCTCCATCCGGTAGAACAACGTCTAGACCATTGCTTTTGCACTTTATAAAGTAGGAAACCTGTCTTTGCCTACTTCGTGTCTGACACTTCTACCCGTGTACGAGACGTTTGAGAACCGATATTTAAGCAAGTGAAGATGGATAACATTCGGAAAGATTCAGTGACGTCACACTCTCTATCACCCCTACATGGACAACCCCCATCTCAAGGGAAGTATACCCGTCTTGTAAAGCTATGAAGAAGGAAAACAACTACCACTTTATGAAACTTGTATGACAGAGGCGATGTAGCCTCGAGTTCATTTTGTTTCCCGTTACAAACAAAAAGCCAAGTTGCCAAGCCTATGTGAAGGCTCAGTAATTGTTTCCTCGCTCATACATTGTTGAGTATATATGCATGTGATAATGGGTGATTACATGTTGGCTTATGGTGTTATGTACCTCATAGATAATTATGGAATGTTGTCTAACCTACCTCATACCTTTTGACAGGAGATAATGCCGCCCAGACGTGACACAGACACCAGTACGTTACCAAGGACAGAAGCCGAGCTTCAAGAACGCATCTCTCAGGCAATTGCTCGACATGAAGCCCTCCGCTCCAAACACAGCGGTGGCACTACCGGAAATAACCCTCCAACTGGCTGGACCTATAAACAGTTCCTGGACTACAAGCCATTAAACTTTGATGGCACAGGAGGCGCCGTTGCATTTGTTCGTTGGGTAGAGAAGACTGACTCCGTTCTAAGAATGAGTAACTATTCGCCCCAGCAAAGGGTTACCTATATCTCAGGGTTGTTTTTAGATGGCGCACTCTCCTGGTGGAACCTTCAGGTTCAGACCCTCGGTGATGAAGCTGCTCATGCACTGAGCTGGGACGAGCTCAAGGAAATGATGGAGAAGAAATACTGTTCTAGGCCTGAAATCCAGAAGCTTGAGGTGGAGTTCTGGAATTTGAAAATGGACGGGCCGAAGATTTCTGAGTACGTCCAGCGATTTCACGACTTGTCTAGGGTCGTTCCTACTTAGTCAAGCCGGAATTCAAGAGGATTGAGATATTCATTTGGGGACTTGCACCCTCAGATCAGGAGCATGGTTACTACCTCAAAACCCCCAACCATCACAGAGGCTATCGATTTGAGTGTCACTCTTACTGAAGAAGCTCTACGCATGGAAAAAATTTCAGGATCTGAGGATAACAAGAAAGAGACTCATGTGGAGTCATCAGGCAACAAGAAAAGGAAGTCTGCAAACCTAAAGATAGGCACCCAAGCCAGCTATGGAAACTCTAAAGCAAACAAGAGAAAGGAAGTGAACCCGCCGCGTGGCAGGAAAGTTTATGGAGCCACTAATAAGGCTGGTGGTAAGGTTTATTTGGGAAATAAGCCGAGATGCGAGGAATGCAATTTTTACCATGAAGGTCGATGTCTGAGGCCTAGGTGTGGAAAGTGTGGAAAGGAAGGGCACAGCAAGGATGCCTGTTAGGCGAAGGATCCAGACAGAAAAGATAATGGGAAAATTCCGGGCTGCTACAGGTGTGGTGAAGTAGGACACTTTAGGAAGGATTGCCCTAGGAAGGACCAAGCGAGGAAGGGCCTTCATGATCGGAGCTCGTGAAGCACGGCAGAATCCAGATGCGGTTACGGATACGTTCCCTATTAACCAACCTTATGCATCTATTATTGATTAATACTGGCACCAACTTTAACCTTGTATGCTTAGAACTTAAGAAACTGCTTGGCCTAGTTTCGAGTAGAATAGACATCCCGTATTCATTAAGAAATGGGCATATAGAAGGTTAGTTTAAGCAGATAAAGCTATTAAGGATTATATTTTGGGGACTCAGAAGGCCGAAACCTTCTGTTACCATTGGCTTGGGAAGTCATGATATGATAGACAGCATGGATTGGAAATCCAAGTATAGAGCTGAAGACGTTCGATATAAGGAAAATCAGTCGCATCCCTCTTGCGAATGATGAAACATTTATAGTACACAACCTTCCTGCAATGGGTGCAAGGGTGCTAAAGGCAGAGGAGCTGCGACATCTCTCATTGGTCGAAGAGACACAGAAGCGCCTCCGAGTAGACTACATAGCCTTCCTAGCTCATGTTGCCGATAAGGAGACCCAGGAGCTGGAGCTAGAAGATAACCCCGTGGTGGAGGAATTCCCAGAAGACCTTCCTGAAGACTTGCCAGGAATACCCCCACAGCAACAAGAGGAGTTTAGGATGAACCTGGTACTAGGAGCGGCACCAGTGCCAAATGACGCCTTACCGACTAGCTTCGTCCGCGAAGCATGAGCTTCCGATATAACTGTAAGAGCTGCTAGACAGAGGGAATTAAGGACATGACATCCTTAGTTAAGGACATGAGAAGAAAGTCAGCAGTTTCCATCAACTTCAGAGGATTGGATATCAAGGACCGGTATCCTTTTTTGCCAAGGATTGGCAACATGATTAGACCAACCCTAAGATTCCAGTTACTACTTAAGGAGTGACTTGAGGCCAGGAAGTCCTCAACTACGAATACAAGAAGGGAATATCCCTAAAACGACCTTTAGAACTCACTTCGAGCATTACGAGTTCCTTGTCGGGCCATTCGGCTTAACACATGCATCGACAGTATTCATGGACCCCATGAATCGAATGTGTAAGCCATACCTGGATAGATCATGATTATATTTATTGGCTACATTCTTATATGCCCAACGACCAAGGAAGGTCGTGAGCAACGTCTGCAATTTATCTTGCGACTCTTAGAAAAAGAACAGTTGTGTGCTAAGATGTCGAAAAGCGGATTTCAAATTCGCGAGGTAAGAACTTTGGATACATGGTGGATAAGAACGAGATTCATGCCAACCCTGCAATCAAGAGCTAAGGAGTTAGAGTTCCAATTATGTGACGCTTCTGGACAAAGTCTCGATTGCGCGTTGATGCAACGAGACCACGTCATTGCATACGCGTCACGTTGATTAAGAGATCATGAGAAGAAACCTTGATCTAGATACAATAATTGCGCGCCGCAAACTTGACATCATTACCTGTAAGAAAGCACTGCACGACCCTTACTGATCACAAGGGTTGCAGCACACCATGATCGTAAGAATTTAAATATTAACGAAGATGGACTGAGCTACTGAACGATGCAGACTGTATGGAGATGTTACGTGCTTGTGTGATGAACTTTTATGAAAAGCTGGAACACTCACTTGCCCTTAGTGGAGTTTTCCTACAACTACACCGCTGTTTAAACCGCTTCATGTGAAGCTTTAGATGGAACCTAATAAGTCGATCCCTGTTGTGCTAAACGGAGACCGAAGATAAACAATCTACTGGCCCGAGTTGGTTCAGGAAAAATTAGAAGCAAGATCGTTCAGATAAGTGACAGCCCGCGGAGTACAGAAAGATTGCACCGACGAGTGGCATAAATCGTAGCAATTTGAGATAAGAAGTATGGCTATAAAGGGAGCCTCGCCTGGAGAAGGTGTGATGCGATTTGGAAAACGGGGAAGGTTGGACCCCCGGTATATTAGACCTTTCGAGATCCTGGTAGAGATCGGGACCATTGCTCACAAGCTGAAACTTCCAGAAAAGATCAGTAGTGATCGCGACACATTCCACGTGTCTGGTCTTTAGAGGAGTCTGACTCAAGGAACAGTCGTTGTTCCCACAAACAAGATTCACGTCATCGACAAACTCTAATTTACTGTAGAACCTGTTAAGGTTGCGGACTGAAAGTCCACAAAACACGGAGAAGACATAGTTGATTTACTTGAGTACGTTAGAATTCATATCATGGCCCAGAGTTACATGGGAACATGAAGAGAAATTTTAAACCTAAGTGACCACATTTGATTCACAACTCCCCTGCGACCGATGGCATCGCTTGAATTTCGGGACGAAATTCTTTTAACGGGGGGAGTCTGTGACAAGTGTCACTTTTCCGTACATTCCGTACACTAATTGAACAGTAATTTGTGCTTTAATAACTGTGCATGAACTAGTTTACAAGACAAATGAATTTCTGATTACTGTTATATACATACAATGGCATTTCATGTTGCAAGACTTTTATCATTACTACATGCAACACGATATAGTTCTAATAATGCACAGAACAGAATTGGCACCATTATCAGACAAACTAAAAACACTGACAAGAGTTCAGTACATAGACAGTCAATGTTTTGAGACCCAGTATGAGCCAGAGACTACGTACTACACTAGTATAGTGTGTAGGGAAGTAAGGACCACAAAACTGCTTTTCTAGGTGATAGTTTAAGTGCCGGAAAGTGCCTAAAACACACTAAAAGTGCAGAATTCTGCAGAAAATAACCAAAATTCAGCTATTTTCAGCATTTAAACTCCAAAATAAAAAGCAGAATTATGGTTTAATAGTCCTGAATGCTTTCCTAAGTGTCGGGAATTAAAAGCGTCACAAAAGGGTACATAAAGAACACTAAACGAAATAGTTTGACACTTTAACGAACCGATATCTAACCGAACAATCGGACATTACCCGAAACACCAAAATTATATTAGAAGCATTGTTTTAGAGTTTCTGAGCTAGTTATGATCCCCGAACACCCTAACACACTATATAACACCATATATGCATAAGCACTAACTAAATCACTTAGATTTCAACTAATAACCTAACTTACCATTGGAAACCAACTAATACCCCCCCCCCCTTATATTTACGGTCACTTATGTGACCCCACTTCCAAAATCTTACAAGATTTGCCTAATCTTCCCTTGATCCTATTGTATCTTACTTGGATTGCTAAAGATCTTGCTTGTACAATGGGAACATGTTGCACAATGGGTAAAGAGATTAGATGGTAATAAGAATATCTTAACTCCATTTCATTCATCACTTCACAACAACAAAATCCTTCTCCTTCTTCCTTTATAGCTCACGGCCAACACCCCCCTAATTGCCATCAATTTTTCTAGCAAACTTTCATACATTATAGGGCTATCCTAAGGTGGTCCAATCATAATTAAAGAGGTTGCAAGCAAGGAGAGTTGAAGGACCTTCTTGGAGTGCTATTATCCACTTCATTTGTCACCATCTTCATCTTGTTCTACCCTAGCCATAGTGCTAGTAGTAAGCTCCATTGATCTTGCTTTTACTCATATTTTTAGTGGTTAAAGTATGAAGTAACTTGTTAAACTAAAGAATCTCAAGAAAATAAAAACAAACATTAACATAAAGCTCTAAAACATGAAGATCAAGTTGTTCTAGTGTATGTATTGAACTTGTTTGTTGATTTCTTGTGTTTATGGTGTAGATCACAATATGAAGCTTGCTAGATGATGATTAAACACATGATCTAGCAAGTATAAGGATAGATCTTGAAGAAACCATAATGATCATCCTTTATGTGAATCATGAACTTGAAAATGAAGTTGTTTTGGAGTATGATGATGCTTGATACATGTTAAAAGCCTTGCAAATGGATGATTTCAAAAATAATCTTTTCAAGAAACCAAAGATATTTACTAGATTTACATGATCATGGTTTTTAAAGAAGTTAAACATGTTTTAAATGCTAAATCAAGGCTAGAAAAAGATGTGTAATGAATAAAATACAAAAGAATCATTTTTTTAGAAAAATCTTCATACAAGTTGTGAAGAACTAAAATCTGCAAGAACGAGTTTTATAAACAAATAATCACACTTTTAAGGATAACTAAGCTTACTTA
Organism: Helianthus tuberosus; assembly: GCA_030545235.1. Classification (NCBI taxonomy): domain Eukaryota; kingdom Viridiplantae; phylum Streptophyta; class Magnoliopsida; order Asterales; family Asteraceae; genus Helianthus; species Helianthus tuberosus. The sequence continues at coordinate 188,204,074 of CM060447.1, forward strand.
ACAATATGCCAAGTTACTACAAGTTTTTACGAAAGTTCAAGTTCATGATTATTATGTAGATTGATTGTTAATTGTTTGTGATGATTTTGAAAAGAAAATGATATGCTTTGATAGCATGGACACCTCCATTTTCAAAGGAAGCTATGGCAAAATTTTCTAAAAATATAAACACTTAAAGAAATATTTTCTAACAAGTATTTACAAGTGAGTTTTAACCATGGTTTTCAATATAAACTTTGCTATAGATTTTGTTACAAAAATACAAGTATCGGATGTTGGTTTTTATAAATAAAAATGGGTAAATATATATTTAGAATATATATATATATATATATATATATATATATATATATATATATATATATATATTAAGACACTTGTGTGAATATTTGTATACTTTGTAAAATAGTTATATTATTTTAGGGTAAAATAATATGACTTAACAAAATACCAAGAATTTACAATCCAAAATAATACTAAAAATCACAAGGAATAAATATATAAGTTACACACTTAATATTGTGAAATCAAACGCAAGAACGTAAGTTACAAAATATTCCGGAAAATACGGTTATAAATATGTTTTTGGTAAATATTATTTTGGATAAAAGAAATGAAAATATGATTTTGGTTATTATTACAAAGTATATCATATTTTCGACAAGGAGAAAATATATTATTTTTGGAAGTAAAAATATATTTTCTTGAATATTTAGAAGATATATGATTTTTGAGAAAAATATATATTCTCTTGAAATACATTATTTTTAGACAAAATGAGTTACATATATATTTTCTAAAGTGAGAATTGGAAACATATTATTTTGAGACTACCAATACGAGAATACAAAGATACAGGTATGAGATACCCCCATCCTTGGGAAGGAAATACGAAAGCAAATACTTGAGAAGTATTGTTACAAAATATTGCTTAACAATTATTCCAAAATTAAATATAATTTAAAAGTTAAAATAATTATTATTTTAACAAAGAATTATAACTTGAAATAATATTGGAGACATAAAAGAAACGTAACTCAAAAACGTAAATACTAAGGCAAGGCACGGCCCGTCGTCTAATAGACCCTAGTACATATTGTAGGGAGTCGTGTTTGCTAAGGAGATTGAGTTACGAGTATCGAAGACGCAAAACAGTGAGTTCATGCCCCCCCTTTTCCCTTAACTGTTTTTGGTTTTATAACTCTCAGGAGTGGAATACATGTTACGAATGCTTAAACGGTATGAAATGCCTATGAAATGCACTATTAGATCATGTGAGCATAGACTTAATATTGAAATGCCATTAGTACTTAATTAGGGACGAATGTTAGATCTAACGGGTACGGCAGAGCCCCACTCATGATCCTCATGTGTTCACTTGAATGCTTCGGTGTCCCAGTCGAGGGAAATCGACATAGTCGAGGGAAATCGACATAGTCGAGGGAAATCGACATAGTCGAGGGAAATCGACATAGTCAAGGAAGATAGACATAGTCGAGGGAAATCGACATAGTCGAGGGAAAATCGACAAGGGTATAAGCCTACTCATTACGAGTGCTCCCTATGTCCTCACATGCCTTAATGTCTTTGTAAAACATTTATTTGGTATATTCATACACGCTTTTCATACCTGTTTTCAAAGGAGTCTCTCAAAGGTTTACAAGTACTCAAACATAACGCATGAACTCGCACAACTTTTGTTGATGTTTTCCAAAATTACATGTATTTGAGGTGACAGGTTGGATCTTGGGCGCGAGTGTTGTTTCTAGAAGTAGACTTCAAGTTTGGCTGTCATCCATTTTTTGTTGGTTTGTAACCTAGTCGAAGGTTGTGTTTTAAAACTTAAATAACCGGTGTTTGTAATACTCAAATTTTATGAATGGATGAACATCGTTTTCATCATGTAGTTGTTTATTATGATTGAATGCAATGATATTAAACCAGTCACACATCATACGCTTCCGCATAAGTCAGGGTGTGATAGTTGCAAGGTTATACGGTTAAGAAAACCGGAGAAAGGTGTAAGATTTATCCCATGTTTAGTGCCCCTGTTTCTAATACTGTGAGTGATGTCACCGGATTAACAAAAGAAGAAGAAATAGGAATGAAAGTAAAACAAAGGGTAATCAATCATAGTTACACAAATGAAGAATACAACGAAGATTATCTAAATTCATATTTCAAAACCTTACACTTATCTTCACTTGAACTTGATTGGAGCGTAATGATCATACAAGCCATGGAGTTTCATGACTTCACTAACTGTAAATCACTATTAGATATGTTGGATGATGGGGAATTCGTGTTTAAATATAAGCATGAATTAGAGATCAAGTTTGAAGAGATGTTAGAATGGTTTATAAAGGTTAAACTTGGAATCTCTACTCGACCGATTCCACCATTTTCGGTTGATAATATAAACGTAGATTTGCTTGATTTATACATGGTTGTTAAACGAGATGGAGGGTACAAGACTCTTACCAATTACAATCTCTAGGCAGTGGTGGCAAAAGATAAGGGATACGATTATAACGATGGGGATTTAGTGATAATTATGTATGCAATGTATCTGGATGTTCTAGTTTATTACTATAAGTTCAAAACTGTTCAGGGAAATGTAATGGAAAAGAAGATGATTACAAATGATGAAGGTCCCTCTGTTAATGACCGAGAAAGAAGCAAGAGCGAAGGCAGTAATTAAGAATATGAGACACTCCAATACTAAGGTTTGCCGGAAACGATTGGCATGGAATGAAGAAAATGCAGAAGCAGCGTAGGTTCGATTTCAAACAAGAAGTGAAGGCTGTGGAAGAAGCTAACAGAAGTGGTATTATGCACTCTTCAAAACATAATTAAGTTTAGGGGAGTGTATTAGATATTAAACTTAATTATCCTAAGTAGTTTATTAATGTTATGTATTATGTTATACTGTATATAATTCGATTTGGTACGAACATAGTTGAAGCGGTGTTATGAAACCTTGGCACCGTTTCATAAACGGTTATTCCCGCCAAATGGTTAACTGCCGTTTTCAACCGCCAATATCATATGTATATATATGTTGTTACCGGCAACTTATTCCGGTATCAAGACAATTTCACTTCCATTCGAATTGTCCAACAAAACTGTTTCTCCTTGTTCCCTTCGTATACTCTGTTTTTTGTGTCTAATTGTAATACACAATGCAAACCAATCCGAATACTGTTCATACTTCCGCTGAAATACAATTGGATGTCCAACAAGATATAGGGAAATCAAGATGACAGCTAACCGGTACAGGTTGGTCACAGTTGAAGTTAAAAGAGGACATCAATCTCTTTTATGGAGTATGGACTGGTAAATAGTGTTAGCAATGGTAACTTTTCAATAATGCTTTTATTATTTTGTAGAAAGGAAGTCTCGATGCGGCTTTGTTAAAGGTGATCAAGCTCATTTATCAAAGTTTTTCAACCAAAGTTGTCTCTGTAACTTTCTGTGAACATATTATATGTAGAAATTTGGGTGACCCTTTAACAGAAACAGAAACGGTTAGTGGGTTGTCTATTGTTAGCTCAATGGTGGTGGTTTGTTTGTTGTAGAGAGTTCCATTTACGGATATTGATTCGGTGGATCTGGTTGGTAAATTGGAGAGTGAGGGGTTTGTGTCTGTTACGCTGGTTGTTACGGTGGCGGAGAAGGCGGCGTTGACGGAGGTGGTCGGTGGAGACATCAGAGCTCAGTGGCAGAAGTCTGATATAGGATGGGGGTGTTAAAATGATACAGGGTTTTGTTGATGTGTGAAAATACTTTTACCCCATTCCTTTAACTTTTTAACGGGAAATGTGGCGCTTTTCAAACCACAGGGACGCAGTTTCCGAAGTTTTCATTCGGGACTCAAGTTGATGTCATCCCTTAACAACAGGGACGCAAATTGCACTTTACTCTAACACATTTATGCAGTATTCACACATTTAGCCGATATAATGGCAGGAGATCAGTCGTGAGAAATTAATAATGCGGCTCACGTGCATTGGAATTTTGTCTCTAAAAGTCAAAGAAAACCTCCCTGTTAATGTTTTTGATGGGTATGTGCAATCTTTAAGGCTATGGGGTGTGGGGGCTCCATCCCTGCCACATAAGCCATGTATAGCGCCCATCACCACACCCTCCAAGGGCGCCATTGATGGGGCTCCATGGTGGTAAAGCTCTATAAAGCCCTTCAGGTGGGGCCCACTAGTTCGACAGCCAATCAAATGTTTTTTTTAATTTTGTTTAATAGGGGCTCCATCCACACCCTCTAAATTAAAGGGGGGCTCCATCGCTGACGTGGATCCTATGTGGACTTGATAAAGCCCCATGGGGCTCCATCCACACCCCATAGCCTAAGAATAGAGATAAGAAATGATCGAAATCTGATGTGATAAATGAATAATTACATACCCGAGTCAACTGATATAGCTGATATAATTGGACCATAATTTCCTCCTTCAGGAATTGAGGTTGTGCCTTTCCCAGCCCAATAAAGTTGAATCTTGAGTGTGTTATTTTTCACATTAACAGTATACCTCTTTATAACTGCCATACCGGTGCCTCCAGCCTCCTTTTCTATATCAAAATCCTTTAGTTTTAACTCTCCCTGTGATAAAATTTCTCAGAAAATGTTAATTCTCCTTATACAATTGCATCTGCATCCATCATAATAGGGCTATTTGCATAAAAAGGGAACCAACTTTCTCAGAAAATGTTGATTCTATTTTAGTTAGCCACCTCTTTCTTAGCAAGAAAAACCTTCAATGTTACAAAAATATATGTCTACAGGAACCAACTTTTGAATCATTGATAGTTTTTTTGTGACCTGAGTCCTGAGATTAAATTAGTTAAAACGAACACAAATCAGGAAAAAGTTGGTTGCATTTCTATGCAGTTACCGGTTATTACATTCAAAAGTTATATTACCTGCACATAGACATCGAATACACGCTTCCCAAGGCTGTTAAATGAGTTATATTGGGAGAAAACAATCTCGGCAAAGTGGAGTTTGACACTATAGTTCCCGTTCCCAAGACACAATCCATAATAAGTAATAGAAATAGCAGTGGTGCGTGCTGTTTTATATAATTCAGAATCAAATGTGGATATATTATGGAGACTAGACGTGTTGGAAATAATATATTTGTTAGAATCAATGTCATCATCTAAGAAGTTTCCTGTGTTGCTAAACGCCCAAATTCCAGCATTGTAATATGGCGAGGCACCTTTTTTTTCTGTATCAGATTGATATATAGTGTTGTTTATATTTACTTCTTTTCCCCCACAGTTGATGTGCAATGAATAGATTTCTGATACATATGATGACATGTTAATTAAGATATAGGACTTAGCTAATGCGTACATATATGTAATATAATGTAGACATTTTACTTACTCTGCGCATCTGATTTAGTACATGGGAAATCTTTCCTTAGACATGGATCAATATTGTTTCTAAATAAAAAATGTAAGGCAGATAAGTCATTATCTATTTTTGAGGCGAATACAACATGCTATGTGGTTCATGTAATTTAAAGGCCGTTCCTAGGCCGGGTTTGGACCGAAAGTTCCATATCAGTTCTTAACATTTGATTAATTATATGTCCCAGTTGGGCTCAGTCCAAACCCATCATAAGACCAATTAGGCCTAAATGTTAGTCCTAAAGCCCCTTCCCTAGAGGTGAGTACACACAACACACACGTGTGTGTGATTTCATGATTATGGTATCTTTTTTATGAGTTCAATTGTTTTTACATCAACTATAAATGTAAATATGTGTATGTTTCTGCTTAATAAAACTAATTTGAGGTATTACAAAGTATGTAATTGTATTCTTCATGTTAAAAACTGTATTTTATAATTTAAAATACCTTGTTTTAAGTGAATTCGAGTTTGTAATCACACATTTCAAAATATAGAACTTAAATAAATAAATATGTAAATGAAAAAGTAAAAAAAAAATATATTATAAGCTGGCCCAAATCTCTCCCATTTTACAATTAGATAATTAAGCATGCTTTAAGCCTTTAACAACTACTTTAGGACTGCATGGGCCCGGTGCGAATTTAGGATTATGTGTCTTACTGTTTATCTGAAGAATAGCTCTCTACCACATTTCTGAGTCACCAATGAAAAGTTTGTTTACGTTAAGCATAAACAACAAATATAAAATCAAGGGATTATTACATATATCCCCCTATTTTCAATCCTAATTACATATATACCCAACCCAAAATTTAAATTATATATATCCCCTCCTTAAACAAAAAGACAAAAATACCCATTCAGCTTTAAAAAAAAAGTTAATTACATTGATGATTGATCTCTCACGACTTTCTGATTTCCCCATCTCCACCGGCGATGTACTTCGACCCGCTACCAACCCTAACCGGAGAGTGCATGCAGATGCGTTTTGCTTAACTGAAATTCCGACTCCGGTGCGATTTTGATTTCCTCTTCCCCCGTGACGATCGTGTTTAAAACCAACCGACGACGAAACCATAATCGGAGACCACCCATAACCGGTGACAAAACCCTAACCGGCGAGTACCGGAGCGTTTGTTTGATTGTGTTTCTGATATATGTAATTTTGTTTTTGGATTGGGTATATATGAAATAAATGAACTTTATAGGGGGATATATGTAATTGCCCCTAAAATCAAAAGCTACATGTAGCATAGATATGACTTCTCTACTACGGGAAAAAACAACTTACATCTTCTCTTGTTCACATGTTTTTGGACCAGAAGGGTCCCAAGTAAATTGGTTATACGAAATATCCCTATAAAGGCACAAAAACATTAAAGCACAACCTAAAACTAATGGTTATAACATTTTATTTTTAACAATTTAATTTATTATTGTTCTAGTATAATTACAGGAGCTTGAAAACCAATTTTTCATTCAACCACATGCAATCACCATAAATTAATAAGGTTTCATAGGCTTCATCTTTTGATCATTTGATGATGTAAATCATACAGTGAAATGATAATTGTAGGAGGATATCCTTACACGTCCTTGGTGCTTGAAAAAACCCATTCAGGCACAGGTCCAGTAAGATTATTTTTTGTGAAATAGCTATAAATAGTCCACCAGAGAGAATTATTGTTAATTAGAAACAAAAAGAAATTGTTGAAGATAATTCACATACACGTGTTCAATTTCTAGTTTAGAAAAAAAAGATGGGATGCCACCCGTCAAATTGTTGAAACTGAGGTCTCTACAAAAAAAAAAAAAAAAAAAAAAAGAAAATAAGTTACAAGACGATGTAAATTTAATTAAAAAAAAACATAATCCAATATGCGCTAAGTGGAACTATTAGAAAAACAATAATTTCCAGAAAAATATAGTGCAGTTGGTACAGTGTTCACATAATATTACTAGACGTCTCTTGTAGGGGATGTTGCCCTAGACCCTACGAGTTCCTTTGTTATTAGTGGGTATTTAGTCACTGATGATACCCCGACAGAGCTTGCAGAAGGATTGGGAACTGTGGTTGCGCCAAAATCCTAATACAAGGAAAATCAAGGGCTTGAAGTTATGCCTGATGGCATTGTGGTTATTGAGGTTCCCGTAAACGAGTTTAATCATGCCTTACATGAGAAGCAACAAACGCAATCTTAGGCCAAAGGCATTTGTGGATGGAAACGAAGTTAAAGAACTTAATCAATGTTTCAAAGCAAACAAGAATGCTTCAAATATGTTTGGATCTGTTATTCCTTTGCCAGCTGGAACTGAGTTGATAGTTGTAGCTTGGGTTGATCTCCCAAAAGAAGAGGCTAGTAACCCATTGCAATTTTCAGAATTTTCTTATACATTTGGACATATTTTCAATATAACTACAGGGCACGCCGCAGCAGTTCTACGAAACTTACTTAACGGGCGCAGTACACGCCATGGGAAATTCACTTCAGTAATCGAGTTTACGATTGCATTTCTGTCTATTGAGTTTGTTCTTGATCGACTTATTCACACTATACAACAGTTTGAGTTGGGTGCCAAAGGAAGTGGAAGTCAGAAATGTGATGCAAATGCTAATGAGGTTGTTTTACCTTATAATGATATACTGCCAGACGTGAAAGAAGTAGTTGTTCTTGCTGGAGTTTGTGGGAATAACATGTTCCACATAATGGATCATATTTTACGATAGTGGAATCACTTGCACTACAAGAAATCGGACCTTTAGCGACGACCCAAAAAAGACTTTTCGCGACGAAATTCCGTGCCTATACCGTTTTGCGACTAAAATTAGTCGCAACAGGGGCGTTGCTATTGATCCGTCGTAACAGGCTGTTATTTTCGTCGCTACACAGGCGTCGCTATAGATTGACTTACAGCGACGATTTTTAGTCTCTATAGGGTTTTTACAATTTCCTGCAATTTCATCTTTAAAGACTAAATTTGGTCGCTATAGATTTTTTATAATTATAAAGTTTTTATTCTATGGACACTAAATGTAGTCGCGATAGGGTTTTCACAAAGATATGAATTTTCTCCTACAGACACTAAATTTAGTCGCTATAGGGTTTTTAAAAATATAAGATTTTTCTCCTATAGAAACTAATGTGATGCGGGCCCAAGTGTGGAGGAGCGGGTCATCTTGTATTTTGAGGCCCAAGATCGCATGAAAAAAGGGGCTTCACTAAAATGGTTCTAACTTGAGCTACAGGTGTCCGTTTTGGGCATGCGACCAGGCGAATCGATCGTGAGAACGAAGCCCATCTTTCTACAAACAACCATAGGTGGTTTGGGTCATCGTTCGGGCCCAAAAACGCTTATTTTTATACGTTATTTATTTTTTTATGTTTTTAGTGCTTTTCGTGGACTTTTATTTCGTTCTAGCTTTTGGCCCAAGTGTGTTTTGAGGCCCGTTTTCAATTTACGTTATTATTTATATGGATGTAATGGGAGAAAGCTAATCAGTCTAGAATTATATGAAAAGTCATTTTTCTCTCCCAATTCACTGTTGAGTGTTTTGTGTGTGAAACCCCCAATTTTCGGTATTCTTCGTGAATCAACGAATTTTGGAAGAATCGTTTCTGGAATTCTGTGAGAATCAACAGGTCCGATTTCGTATCCCATTTTCTAGTCTACATCATGATGGCTTGTTTGATGGTAATTTGAGGCAAAATCTTAAAACAACTGGAAAGGGACGTCGTTTCGCAGTAGAGATGATAAACAAAGCTCAAAAAATGGGATTCCTTACTTTCATAAATGGGTTGCTAACTAATTCTTCAAGCACTGAGCTTACCGATCCGGGTTCCATCATTCCACCATTACCAATTCTAGGGGTGCCCTATTTGGGTAAAACTGACCCGTTTGGACGCTTCCTTCACCCTACACATTTACTCACACAATTGATTCTGGACCTCACACTATTTGTTGTTCTTTACGGGCATAAGCCACCCAAGATAGTTTCTTTCCCCAAACCATGGAACATTAATTGGAAACATGATTCGACTAATGACCTAATTGTTGGTGATTTTAGCATCATACAGCCATTTTGGGTAATTGGGATTCACTTATGACCAAAATTAGAAATTAGAATATACATTGATATAAGTTAGGAGGTGCAAAGTGCACAATTGATTAAGCCTATTTTTTTTTTCCAATACTAAACAACCGGAACAACCCTCTGTAGTTATGGCTACCGATAATTATGATGGTTAATTAACTATCAATGGTAGTTATGTGTGGCGGTTAATTAACTACTACTGATAGTTATGTTATGTCCATTAATTAACCACCAAGGGTACTTATGATGTTGAAGTTAAATAACTTCTGAGGGCGGTTATTAGATTATAGTTATGTTATGGCGATTAATTAACTGCCAAAGGTAGCTATAATGTGGCAGTAAAATAACCTCCAAGGGTAGTTATTAGATGGTGGTTAACCACCGATAATCTCCAAGAGTAGTTAATACACGGCGGTTAGTTAACCGCAGACTGTGGATTCCTATAAATCATTTGGTTGGAAAGAAAATCCGAGTGAATATCGAATTTCTCAAGACAACCTCTTGTTCTCGAGATACACAGATCACATACTTGGTTCTTGCAGATTAAATTCTGAGTTTCATCCACTTGATACATTAGTGAACCATATAATTTTTTTCAAATTTTCAATTAGAATAGAAGATATTATATATATTTTACATAGGTTAAATATTGCGATTATGATTATGATCGAGATTAATATAACGTTCATAATTAGAGGACCTTGACGTAATTATATATACATATACACTACTAGAAAAATGTCAATTTTTTACGAAAATTTATAAAGCAAAAAAATGCGTTACAAATTTGGACATATTTGCAACGCATTTTTGACGGAAAAAAATGCGTTACAAGTGCGTTGCAAAACTTTAAAGCTCTAAACTGAAATTGCGTTGAAAATTCGTCACAAATTTCCGACACCATATTTGTGTCGTAAATGCGTTAAAGATTGCGTAGTAAATGCGTAGCAAATAGTTTTCAACGGGGCTTTTTCCAACATCAAGGTTTTGTTGCAAATGCGTAACGCAATTGTAACGGAAAAGCTTGTTAGAAAATGCCAAATTTCTAGTAGTGATAGGGTGCAATGAGAAAGACAGCGATTTTACCATCTATTGTGGTATTAGAGCGCACCTTTCTCTGGCTACCTAAACCCTAATTCTCCTCCGGTTACCACCCTTATTCTCGGTGGTAATCTGTTGCCTTCATCTCCGAATCCAAGTTCCATCTGCTACCATCATCTCCGATTTCCAAATTCAACCCCATCCTCCCACCATGGAAAAACTACACCCATCAATTATTGTTACCAACATCCTGTGAAATTGGAGATAGAGACGAGCCAATACTCATCTTAGGTAGAATTGTCTAAGTCCATTACTGGACATTCCAAGTTCTCAACCATATCGTCCCACCATAGAAACCTGTTGCTTCTCCCTCTTCTGAAAAAGACAAAGAAACTGTTGTTGCAACAGTCTTGGACCAGGGTTTATGCAATAGAGTTGTAATGGATATACAACACGATATCCAATGATTTGCTTCAGACTAACATTAAGCCAGACTCTACTGTTGTTGAGGCTTGGCAACCCTTGCCAGTATTTTTTTCAGGATAACAGCAACTCTCATTCTATTTATCTACAACATCACTTTTCTAACACCTGTCTTGACAGCTTCTCCAACATGTCCTATTATTGTCAAGCCCTGAAGTTTATCGAAGATCAACTTGCAAATGTGGGCTCTCCTGTAGCAAACAGGACCCTTGTGTTACAACTTATCACGGGACTCAATGCTGAATATGATGAAATTTGCCATGCTTCTTCAGCAAACCAATCTCCTTCGATATATAAGAACAAGATTACAGTTAATTTTTGAAGAAACCTGTAAGGCTAACCGTGTTTTAGCCGACACTGCCTTAAATGTTGCCACATCTCACAAGTCCTCTTCTCTACCGGTCCCTGCCACCTCATATCAGCCACAAAATAGTGTTTCTTCTTCTCCTCAGCTGGGCGTGGTAGTAGTATGTAATTCCTTAATCCATGTGGATCAAAAGTAGCGGGTAGTTTAAAGTAAATAGTTATTAGTTAGTTTAATTTGTAATTAGATTAGTTATAGAAGTACGAGGAATGAAGGTGACACAATATAAGTTTATAACCTACAACTTGATGAAGCGACACATCCATCAGGGACGCATCGATTAGAAGGCGGCACCACCACATGTTCATCAGACGGGACTTTTCAAGGAGGAGACACGACCTTTCATCGCACCTCTTCGATTAGTATAAATAGGGTTTGATATTTCAATGGTATACAATACTCATACATTCACAATCAGTATCAGAAATCAAAGGTTTGTTTGTGTTTATTCATTCATTGTTATATTCATTATGTTCATCAAGAAGATTCTGGGCAACAATGGTATCAGAGCCTAGAGCTCAAATTCATTTTCGGAAGACGGTCATCAAGCGGGTGGTTGAATACCATTCTTTACAATTCTGATCACGTAGGAGGCGTTCGGTTGGGTTGTTCTTGTTGGATTAATCATATTCGTTCACGAGTTATAACGGGTCATGAGTCACGGGTTAGTTCGATCAGCGGGTTGCGGATAAGGAAACAAATGAACCATGGGTAGATGGGTCATTTAGCACCTGAAGTGTACGTAACTTGTTGAAGATTTGGTCTAGTATTGATCGAGTTTCGTGGATGAGAACCTGTGTGTTTGAGAAAAGTGCACGTTGGGTTTTATGAATGTGGGTCAATTCATGTACCCATTATTTAGGATAGAATATTATTTTATTCCTTTTTTATTCGCACGTGCAGTCATTGTATGGTTATATATATTAGTTTTAATTAATTGAATATAGTAACCCTTTTAATTTTGATACAGAAACTTTCATCTTCATTTTAATATTTACTCCTTCATATATTACATACATACATACATACATACATACATACATACATACATACATACATACATACGTGAGTTTTGTAAAGAATGTGTGTAGTATGTATTAAGGAGGGGCCTGAACCAACATTTGGTATCAGAGCCTAGGGCTCGGGAAGTGGATTTGAAGATTGGAGAAAGCCTCCGCCGCCGGCGGGTGTGGCGGGTCGGCGGAGGGCAAGCGTAAAAGAAGGGTTCGGGATCGTTATACAATAGAAGGCTGAGACCGGAAAGTGGTTCGTGCCGTTCGTTGTCATGCAGAGAGTACTGGTTAGGATGACGAGGGTGACGGGTGAACACTGGTGTGTCTCGTAGACGTTAGTGGTGATCAAAGTGGAAGAAAAGGACAATAGGTATCGGAGGTGACCGGTGTGCGTTGATCGGAACGTTTTCGATCAGCATTCATTGAAGAACCCTAGGTGAATGCAGGTTGGCGATTTCGAGGGTTTATGTTCTAGCGGGTCAAAAGGGTAGCGGAGACAAGTCGTGATTCAGGCCAAATCAGCGGGCTTGCTAACCCAGTTTTGTTGATCTATGATGAGCGAAGAAGGGATAGTGTTTTTATTTGTCGGATACTCTTTCTTGCCGAGAAAAGTGCATGTTGGGTTTTATGAATGTGGGTCAATTCATGTACCCATTATTTAGGATAGAATGTTATTTTATTCCTTTTTTATTCACACGTGCAGTCATTGTATGGTTATATATATTAGTTTTATTTAATTGAATAAAGTAATCATTTTCATTTTGATATAGAAACTTTAATCTTCATTTTAATATTTAATCCTTCATATATTACATACATACATACTTGAGTTTTGTAAAGAGTGTGTGTAGTGTGTATTAAGGTGGGGCTTAAACCAATAATTCTTGTTAAAGTTTTAACACCAATCGCATCAAGCGGATACGATTGTTATTCGTTCGTTAATCGGCCATCAGGAGGGTGTTCTATTTTTGATCCGATCATCACTGAGGTATGAGGGTGTTTGGATTTTGTATTTTTGTTAATTCAAATCAAGGCAACAGGCTGCGATTCGGGTTAAGAAGACAAAAGAAAATCTCATAATTGTGGTTTGAAGAAACAATTGCGAATCAGAGAAGTTTGGGTTGTTTGAAATTTGCAAAAGAGACAATATCTGAGAAGTTTTTTTGATCAGTTTTACCGCAAGAAATCAAAGCATCAAGAGGGTGTTCGGTTGTGAAGTTTAGTCGCAAATCAAGTGGGTGTGGGCTGTTTTTATTTGTATTTAGACAGTCTCGTATCAAGCGGGTTCAGGGTTGTGTTCATTTGTTGTTTGGCCCAATCAAGCCGAGAATCACGATAAGAGAAGTATTACGTTGATTCGCAAATTTCAGGTTCTACGTTCTATTTTTCTGGAATTTATATAAGGTTTAGAAATTGGTTTGATTCCGTTAGAAAGTTAGTGTGAACTTTGAAATCATAGATTTCGGTTTTAGGAGAAAACCAAAGTATAAAAAGTAAAAATTGTTGGGAAAGAAATTATGGCGGATTCAGGAGGAGCCTCTCCGTCAAATGTTGTAGTAATTAAAGAGGTTAGTTCGTTCTCCCAGTTTCAGTGTCCTCTGTTAAAGTCTACAAATTATACGGTATGGGCAATCCGTATCAAAACCATACTTAGGGAAAACGGATTATGGGAAATGATGGTTACACAGGAAAATACGTAACTCGATGAAAAGAAGGACATGACGGCAACTGCATATCTATTTCAAGCACTACCGGAAGATATGATAATACAAGTTGCAAGTTGTAAGAGTGGAAAAGAAATTTGGGATGCATTAAAGACATGGCACGTCGGTGCAGATCGAGTGCATAAGGCATGTCTTCAAACACTCAAAACAGAGTTTGAGATGTTGAAAATGAAGGAAGATGATACTATTGATTCGTTCACCGCAAGGCTTAATAGTATTGTTACTAGGGCAAGTCCTCTTGGTTCTACATTTGATCAACCAACTTTAGTACGGAAACTTCTAAGTTCTATGGCAGGAAGGTTCGTTCAAATTGTTGCAACCATTGAACAATTCTCTGATCTAGAAACAACAACCCTAGATGAAACAATCAGAAGATTGAAAGCCTGTGAAGAAAGGACCAATCTGGTGGAGGAAAACCAGGTAGACAATCAGAGAAACTTATGTTCACACGACGTGACATGAACTATGGTTGTTGAAGGCACTTTGGGAACAATGGACAAGGAAGGTTCAATTATGTTGATGCATATTATGTGGACGCGACTCGGTTCGGTTTGGATCGGTTCGGTTCGACTCGGTCAGGTTCGGCTCAAGATCGACGTCGCGACATTCCTCGGTCGTGCGCCCCAGAGTTCGACACGCGAAGCACGAAGAGCCGCAAACCTTCTCGACGCCACATCACCATGACATCACCATGATGATGTCATGATGATCTCATGTTATGACTTTTAAATGCATAGATACGTGAATGCATGGTTCCTTTTTTTATTGAAGATCCAAATTATTTTGTCTGTTTCTATCCACCCTCACCGAAGAACCATGATTGGTGTATACATCCACGAAAAACAATTATCACGAAGAACTAATATTGCATGCGACGAACAACATGTTTTGTCCAAAGGTTATTCGTTGATCTAGCTAGTATGACGAAGAACCTCACTTCTTCGTCATTTTATTTTCTTCGTCGGACCTGCTGTGCATATATATATATTCAGCAAATAGAAGACAAATGTAGGTTTGTATAGACGAGAGAACACAGAGAGTATTTTCTAGAGAGCTTTGAGAGAACCATTGTTTGATTATCTTGTAACAAACTCTTATGTGAAATACAAGTTGAAGCTTTAACAGTTGTATCTTTATCTTGTGTTTGTGTGTTCTTAAACTTGGTTTACGTACTCGGTTGGATTCCCAACAACCGGGTTTGTTCGGCAACAAGGAACAAGTTATACTCAATCCTCCGGGTGGACCTACAAGTGGTATCAGAGCCTTGGCAAGGCTCTTTTCCTTGTTAAAACCAAGTTTTGATCTTGTGTTTTTAAAAGATTTTCATAATTTTCTGGAAATATAGATTTAAAACCTTGAAAATCTTGGTGTTTTGCTATAAGTTTTTACAAAAACCTGGTTAGATTATATATACACATGTTAAGATTGGGTTTTTATTAAACTTTTGTGCAAAATCGTTGTTCGGAAATCTTTCAGTTGGCCAGAATCATCATTTATTTCACCGGAGTTCTTGGTCTTCTTCATTTGTTCATCAAAGTTCATCATATTTTCTGGGTTTTTAAGTTGTTTGGTTGTTTGTCTTTTATTGATAAATATTGTTAATTATTGAAAAGTTGGTAAGCAAGTGACATGGGTTTTTGAAAAGGTATGGCTAAAGTATGGGTGTTGGACATTTGGAGTTTACCTACTATCCTTGTGTCATTAGGATAAGTTTGATTTATTGAAAAATATCTCATAAAGTTGAAGTTGTTTGTACACATTAGTCAACGAAAAACTCCATCTTTCATCTTTTGGTTTAGACGAAAAACCTTTTTCTTTCATCAGATTGTTTCAGACGAAGAATCATTTTTCGTCACACTTGGTCTAGATGAAAAAACCCCATTTTTGTCACTTTGTCCTTTACGAAGAACCCCAGTACTTTGTCATCTGGTCTTTACGAAAACCCCTTCTTCGTCTGACTTGGTCTTTCGCGAAGAACCTTAGTTCTTCGTGGACATCACTTAGAGCTTTTTAACGGAAGCATTTTAAATCAGTCTTAACAGTTTGTTTTGAGATTTTCGAGTAGGTATCCATTATCATACATCCAAAATGAGTTCAGATTGGTGTGGTATTCCATCTAATACGGAGAGCAAGTATTCGAGCAAGGGTTTATCGCCATCATGGGCTGAATCTCCCGCACCCGCATCTTCGTCAGTTCCATCTCAAGCGAATCAAATTTCGACAAGTCAATGGGCATTCGTTTCAAATCAAAATCAAAGTATTCAAAGTATACTTTTAAGCGAAAGTGAAACCGGAACCAATAATCGTCCACCGAAGCTAATGCACATGAATGAATATCCTTTATGGGAAGACAGATTCCATACGTATATTCTTGGGCAAAACACGGAATTGTGGTTATGTTTTACTACAGATTTCGATCAAGCTCTTGATGTTGCCGCTTCAATTGCCGCAACATTTGCAGATCTTATGGCAGACGAGAAGAAGAAGAAATATGATTTGGAAAAGAAAGCATTTTCTATTTTAACTCAAGCGTTGAGCAAGGATATATATCATCAGTTTGTCAGCTTTAAGACGACAAAGGGGTTATGGGATGCATTGAAGACGAGAGGTCTAGGAAATGAAGCGTCACGCAAATTGCGACATGATCTACTCAAGAAGGAGTTTGATGGCTTCACATGTATGGAAAGAGAATCTTTGGCAGATTTGACAAGTTGATTTTATCACTTGTTGACTGAATTGAATAATTATGGGGTAGTAGCAACTCCAGAAGAGGTTGTCATGAAGTTTGCCGACTCATTGCCAGCTCAGTGGAATGGCTTCTTGGAAATTCTAAAGTATAACGGCACCTTGGCTACGACCAACATCAATGATTTCGTTCAGCTTCTGGAGAATAAAGATCAAGAAGAAATCAGGAAGGCAAAACGGATTCCAGTGCAACAAAATCCTTATATGTATTATGGTAACTGTGGAGGTTCTAGCACTGTTGCAAGACCTGCTACACATGCTCCGCTACAAACGGCTTTTGTCTCAAGTACTGACATGTATGGAAATCCACAACCAGAAGTCTCAAAGCAAAGCTATCAATATACCGGAGCAAGAGATATGTATGGAAATCCACTACCAGTTCCACAACAAGCTTGTTATGGAAACACTTCATCTGCTGGTCAGTCATCTAATCCAAATACAGTTCGGCTCGACACTTCAGGTTTCTCAAAAGTAAGTGTTGAAGTAGCTAAAGAACATATGGAGCTGCTGAACACTTTGGTGAGCGCATACTGTGGGTTGGTAGCAGGGCAGATTGGGAACATCAATCTAATGCAAGAAGATTATCAGCAGATTGGTAAGGAGGAAATGGATATGATAGACATCAAATGGGCTTTTGCTAGTGCGGTTAGGCGAGCTAAAGACTTCATGGAAAGGACTGGTAGAACCAGCTTGGAAAGCAAGAAAGATACCAAGTATGGGTTCGACAAATAATCTATCAAGTGCTTTAATTGTGGTGAAAGAGGTCACTTCAAGAAAGAATGTACAAAGCCAGCTCAGCAAGGGAACCAGAATCCGTTCAGGAATCAAGGCAACCAGCAGAATCAGAATCAAAACAGGAATAACGAGCGGACGTTGATGCCTGTGAACAATCCTCGTCGAGCAGGAGCATCAAACAACAACCAGTATCTTGTGGTACAAGTTGATGAAGGATGTGACTGGTCGATTCAATTGGGAAGTGGTGACCAGGATGGAACAACTTGTTTTACTGAGGTTGTCAAGGATCTGAAGCACGCCAGTGGTGGAGAATCATCTGAAGATGAAGACAGTTCTGGCTATAGTAGAAGCTCAGATGAAGAATCCTCAACTTCATGCGATGATCTTTTGGATGAAACGTCTGTAAGGCCCTATAATTGGGTAGATTTACGCTTATCTTTATCAAACACAATTATAGGCTATTGGGCTTAGCCTTGTAGTGGGTTAGATAATATTAGAATAAGTCATGTGGGCTAAATTAGTGATTTGGGCTTAGGTTAGGCCATGTGGGCCGAATTCTAGAAGGACCCTATATAATGACATGTTTTGTTCATTATTAGGGTTAGACATTTTTTAGAGGTTCTTCAGTATTTTCGAAATTTGTGTGGGTGTACCAGACGGTTCTTTAGAAACCGTGTGCTCTTTGGTTAATTCAATCGGTTTTGTTCTTGTTCTTCTACATTTTTCTCAGTATTCCGAGCTTTGATTAGTGTTTTGATATCCGATTGGTAGTTTTGGGACTTACAATTGGTATCAGAGCCTAAGTAGTCTTGCGAAGGCTCGGTTGTGTTGGATCTCATTCGAAGAACAAGAAAAATATTTTCAGATTCGAAGAACACGAAGAAATTTTTGAAGATATCAAGAACAGTTAGAAATTTTCCTATTTTGATCTTGTTTTGGGAGAAATCTATTGTGTTTGCACATTTTTAGGAAACTATTGGTGGAAATAATCTCTCCAATTTGATTTTCGAAATCTGAAATCTGTTCCTTATTTTTCGAGATTTGGAATTTGATTGGTTTAAAAGTCAAAGTGTGTGATATTATTTCAATCTTGTGCGATCCAACATCAATCATCATTTTTTGTCTTGTGCGATCAACTTAAAGTTCATCCAAATTGTGCGATCAAATCATTCTTGTGTGACCGAGAAATATTGTGCGATTACTTTAGTCTTGTGGACTACGGGATTATTGTGCGATCAATTCATCATCTCCACTGCCATTAACAATATCCTGCAACACCATCATTCCTACGATTTGCACCACTGTTCAACGGGCTCGTTTCCGATTATCATTAATAATCGAACCATCACCATCTTCGGTCATTGCCGTCACTGTTGGGTTGCAAATTCATCTTCTCCGTCATCATCAATTATCGCCGTCGTGAATCAACACCAACTACATCGATCATCATCTCCATCACGTTGAAACCTCCTACGTTCACCATCTCTGTTACACACCGATACCGTACTCCGATCGCACGCACCATCTCCGTCCATTGCATCAAAGATCATCTCCATCTCCGTCGCACTCCGATCAAAGCTCGTTGGACCTGCAACTGTTTTCACTCCCACCACCGGTTCCGTTTCATCATCATTATCATTCACAACCACCTCCACCACTTCCGATAAACCTGCAACACACCGTAACCGTCATTCTGTTCATCTCCGACGTTCATCACCACCGTTTTACTCCGACAGCCACCACTTCGAACCACCTCAATCCGATCATCATCATCATCGTTCCTGTTCACCATCAACACCATTGACGGCTGAAGTTTGTTTATCATATTAAGGTTTTGGTTCGACATTTTGTTTAAGGGAAGAAGAAGAGTCTTGGCGGCTGTGGTTTTAAAAATTAGGGTTTTGGTTTGGGTGTGTTCGTTTAAACGAAGAAGACGATCAGCAGAATCTTTGTTTTGTTTTCAATTTAGGGTTCCGGAAAGAAGAAGACGCACTGACAGTTGTCTTGATTGTTTAGTTTCTTTAAATTAGTTTATAATAATAATAACATAATCATTTGTTAATCATTACTAAATTATTATTATTAATAATAATTTTTTTTGAAGGGTGACTTTCTATGTACAGGACCTATTGGTCACCGGGTTCATGTCGATGACAATCCCCCGTCAGCCCCGTTCTTCCGGACGCGATGTTCGATCGGGCCCCGGCCGTTGCGCAAGCTGACCTTCGCCCGGAAACCATACTGCCCCCACACGAGAGACTCGTTGGGGTAACAGCTGGGTAAAACCGGGTTGCCCTCAAGACCGCACCATGCCTCGGTAGGAACAATCCATCATTGGGACGTCCTCCCCCCGAAAAGCCGCAGCCGGGTTTCGAACCTGTGACCTCCCAAAGGAAGACACAAACCACATGGGACCAACTGGGCTGGGGAGAGGATTTTGTTAATAATAATAATAATAATAATAATAATATTGTTTATTATAAAGTTAAATTAAAAAAGGGGGAGTTTGCTTTCTTGTTATTTTTTGATAAGTTTTGACAGGATTGAAGGCGCGGTACAAAAAGTTGATTTGTGTGTGTGGCAACGGGTTTGAGTTAGCAAGTACACGGGTTCTTGCTTTGGGCTTGTGTTGTGGAAACAGTTAAAGGCGCACATTTTTGGGGGATCACATATTTAGGGGATCACAACCTTGGGGAATCACATTTTCGGGGGATCAAATCTTAAAAATGTCTTCTAAGAGAGAGGTGCTTGAGCAGGAACTCCAAGGATTCAGATACTCATATGGTGAATCTATAGAAGCACTTACAGGCC
This sequence comes from Helianthus tuberosus, assembly GCA_030545235.1. Classification (NCBI taxonomy): domain Eukaryota; kingdom Viridiplantae; phylum Streptophyta; class Magnoliopsida; order Asterales; family Asteraceae; genus Helianthus; species Helianthus tuberosus. The sequence goes on from CM060447.1 coordinate 188,224,517, forward strand.
GGTTTGCTGAATTGCTCTATGAAATGGAGAAGGCAGAGATATTGGTGTCTAATCACACGAGCAACAGAAAGCTTCTGGATGCTATAAAAAGGATTCCAGATCAGGCAAACTGTAGTTGGTTTAGAAATGTTAATCAGATAATTGTGACAACCGACTGCTACTGTTACAAAATGAAGCCGGATGAGCTGATCTCACTCATCAAATCATATGACAATGCTGACAAGCAGTCTACTCAAGGCAACACATCTGATACAGTTTGCTCACCCACTTCTACTCCTACTGCTCCATTGCCTGCTGCAGTTTGCTTATCCACTTCTGCTGATTCATCACAAAATTCAGAATCAGGTTGCTGTTCAGGTACTCAAATGAATGACTACACTCCTTCTGAGGCTGAGGTATGTGTAGATAATTTTTGTTGTACTTCAAAGTATAGGGAAAAGGTAAAAGGGTTCAAAGAGCAGGCATACTCGCTCGTTATGCAACTTCAATATACCAGATCCAGTAGTTATGAAGTCAAAAAAAAAACTGGATGGGTATAAGGATATGGTGGAGGCGCAAAAGCGCGATATTCGGAAGTTGCATAGCGATCTAAGCGAGGCGAACTGTCGATATCTCCACTTCAAAGAGCTATCTGAAAAATTAACTGTTGAGTTAAATGATTTAAAATCAACTTTTGAAAATACGGAATTCAATTTTAAAAAGTTTGATGTTTTTAGTGAAAAAGTCGAAAAGATGATCAATCAACAGTTAAAGTATAGCAAAAAGGAAGTGAGGAATAAAGGATTGGGATTTGTATGCATACCTCCACCATACAATCACAATTACACCACTATTCCTATGACTGAGGAGGAGATAGCCGACTTGCTTGAAATGGAATATGGGAAGCCTGGGGATAGGAAGGTTGAGCCTGTTAATCCAAAGAAAGTTAAAATCACAAGGCCTGATAAAACCACAATTATTCTAGAAAAACAGGCGTTTAATAAAACTTTTGTGAAACCTGTTGATACTTCAAAACACACCGAGAATCTAAGTTTTGAGAAAAATGTTGATGTTGATAAGCATTTTCAAGTATTAGATAATACTGAATCAACAATTTCCCAAAAACCACCTGAATTGCAAAATAAAAAGGAAGAGTCTCAAATTAAATCGACCAATTTTCAGTTTGCTATGTTGAATGAGTTTTTTAAATGGTCTAGCAAACAAAATGAATCGACGACTTCATCTGATTCGTCATGTGACTCAGAGACAGCTAACTGTGAAAAGTCAGAGTTAGTTGATTCAGCTGAGTCTAGTAACGAATCACCTGAAGAAGTTGAATCAGAACAGATAAAAGTAGAATTAGAATCGACATCAGGAGCTTCTGTTGAGACTAGTGGTGAATTGACAACAGAAGCCTCTGCTCCATCTTTGAGTATTGATGATTCTGAAACTACTGAACAAGCGGTGTCACTCCAGAATGAACATGTTACTACGGATTCGCCTGACACCGTTTGTGAACAAGTGAACGTTACTGATGCTTCTACTTCATGTGCAGATGAGGTAATAGTTGAGGATTGGGTTGAGGAGGATGATTTTGTTTGTCAAAAAGCTAACGATGTTTGTCTAAAAACATCAAATTTGTCTGCTGATGCTCCTCCTTATGTGAGAAAGGCTGTTTCTGAGCCAGCTTTGAGAGGCTCTTCAAACAAATATGTGCCTCCAAAGCCAACAGTTAGAAATGAAAATACTAAATCTAGTGGATGTGCTAACTGTTGCAAACAGGGACATAGGAAGCAGAGCACAAAGTTTAAAAAGTCTACAAACAAATCATCCAATAAGTCTTATAACTCAAATCCAGCATCAGTTGGTTGGAATGGATCGGGATTTGCTCCTTACGTAAAGAAGCAAACATGTTACAATTGTGGCATACCCGGTCACATTACGAGGAATTGCACACATCGTCCCTATGTGTCATACTATGCACAACATCAGAAGGTTACATCCAGGGATAGATCTTGTTCTAAGCCAATGAAGGTTAAAAAACCTAAGGCAATGATGAATAAGCATCCCCAGGTTAAGCCATCTGATGGGGATTGGAATGCTGCAAAATCTAAACGAAAACAAGCTTTGAAACCTAAACAAGTTTTAAAAAACAAAAAGGTTAAAAAGCAAACTGTTTTGCCCAAGGCACCTAAGAAATTAGAAAAGCCTAAACAAGTTTGGAAGGCAAAACAAAATGCAACAACATCACCAGTCCTTAAAACAAAAGGGAACATGTGCTTTCGAGAAGTATCGTATGTTGATGCTTCAGGAATACCCAAGACCACGATGGCCTGGGTACCAATGTCTTACTAATCTCCTTACTTTTCAGGGATAACCAAGGAGGAGCTGTTGACAATCCTTGGATGTTGATAGTGGTTGTTCCAGATACATAAATGGTAACATTTCACTGTAGCAAAAGAGTTTTAATTCTTTACAGTTTATATGTTTCGTTTAAAGGAGATAAGAGAGGTAAGACAAAATCAGCGAAAAGGTACGAATTTGAATTTCGTATTCTAATTTCGATAGTGATTAGTCTTAAATCTTATGATGGAACGGTTAGGCAAAAACAACAAAAATATTTTTATTTTCTTTCGTATTTCTCTTTGTACATACGTTTTCGTTGTTAGGTAAATTTATGCATAAGATTTACGCACAAATTTAGGGGGATATCCAGAGATATCTGTAAATAAAAAAGTGAGAAAATACAAAAACATTTGAAAAACAGAAAAATAAAAAAAAAAAAAATTTTGTTGCATAAATGGGAAATGAAATAATTTCACTATGTGGATTAAGGTTGACTCATGTAAGACCAGTATTGAAATGGTCTGACTCCAGAGTGATGTGCTGGTAGGCTTTATCCTGATGGCTGGACTCTTTGATTGGTACTGCTTAGAACACTAAATTTATTCTATGACCTCAGGAAAGATCGTTCACTTGGAATTAGAGCATAGCTATTTGAATGCGTGTGTGATGTCCCGATACACACAGTTTCGTTCTAGTTCTGAAATCTTTTCTAAACAACTCGTGTATCTCCTCTGTTTTGCGTGAGCAAAGACCTGGAGGTGCTAGGCAACGTCGGCTTCTGTTTTGCGTGAGCAAAGACCTAGCTATACGTTGTCGCTTTGTGGATCAAATACACCCGAAAGAGGCCCTCTAGTGCCCAAAAGAAACCCCAAAACAAAAACCTATATCAAACTGAGAAAATCTCATTTGATTTGTATATTATATCCATCTCCGCTGATCCATTCTGTTCTTTTCTCAACCTAGTCCAGTCAAGGTTCTGAACTCTAGAATGGGCTTGTGAAATATGTGGTAGGGAAACTACATGTATGATAGTGTGTTCTGATTAAAATTCCGGGATTTGATTGTGATTGAATTGTGTGTTCATATCAATTAAAATGAAAACATGATAAATCAGTTGTAGACCATTATTTGATAAAGGCCTAGGGAGATAACTTTAAGAGGAAAAACTTACCGGCAATCGCTCGGTTCTATCAAAGTAAATTAATGTTGATAAGTGTAGTCTGGCCTGTAACACTGTGATTTGATCCCATTGCAATTTGTAATTGTATATTTGTTTCTTTGCTTACTTGTGTTTCAATTTTAAAAATAAAAAATCCAAAAATAGAGTGTTTATTTGTCTTATTAAAAATTATTTAAGCGTTCTTGAAGATTTGATTAATCATCATAAATTGAATGAAATTTGAATTGTGAAATCCGAGTACAAATACTTAGATGTACTGAGTGTTCACGTGGTATTTCCCTCTGTTGCACAAAATTGTTTGCTTATGAATTTCTGAGTATGTGCAGAATTTAATGTTAAATCAAGAAACAGGGGTTGTTGAAGATTGAGATGCTGTTGGTTGCTGACAAAGCTTAAAGCATCAGAATAACAAGATGAACCTGAGTTAGAAGAACCAGATACAAGTCATCATCTGACAGTGATAGTTCATGTGAAGAAGTACCTGTGAACCTGCTTGAAATAGAAGACATTGACAAAGAAAAGAGTTGCTGAGAATCCTCCGCTTGCATTCTTTTCATCAAGTTTTTCAAGCAAAACTGATCGTGATTATGAAGAACAACGAGCCCAAGTTTGAAGATTAAGAGATAAAGCATCTTCCCACAGATTCATGATAAAGACAACAGTTTGATAAAGACAGCATAAACCTAGGGGGATATTGTAAGGCCCTATAATTGGGTAGGTTTACGCTTATCTTTATCAAACACAATTATAGGCTTTTGGGCTTAGCCTTGTAGTGGGTTAGATAATATTAGAATAATCCATGTGGGCTAAATTAGTGATTTGGTCTTGGGTTAGGCCATGTGGACCGAATTCTAGAAGGACCCTATATAATGACTTGTTTAGTTCATTATTAGGGTTAGACACTTTTGAGAGGTTCTTCAGTATATTCGAAATTTGTGTGGGTGTACCAGACGGTTCTCAAGAAACCGTGTGTACTATGGTTAATTCAATCGGTTTTGTTCTTGTTCTTCTACATTTTTCTCAGTATTCCGCGCTTTGATTAGTGTTTTGATATCTGATTGGTAGTTTTGGGACTTACAACGTAAAGCGTGACAGTCGATGCATATGTTGATGAATTGTTGGGAGAAGCTGAAGCAGGGAATCATAGAAGATCAATCTTGGTAGATGAAGCTGCTTATTCTTCTTCTTCTTCTAATCATTCAGCCTTTATGACTAATGTTGGCGGTTCATCAAACCAGGTATGTGTCGATAATTAGGGCTGTAGATTAACCGAACGAACACAAACAAGACTATGTTCATGTTCGTTCGTTTAGGAAATTAACATGTTCGCGAACTGTTCACGAACGCATACCGAACATACATTTATGTTCGTGTTCGTTCATTAAGGAAATTCAGTTGTTCATGAACAGTTCGTGAACACTTGTCTCGAACACAAACGAACGCAAACAAATAACAACGAACGCAAACAAACATTTAACTTGAAAATAAAAAATAAAAACATTGTTATCCTTAAACATTGAATATAAGTAGTTAAATACAACCATCAAATGGTAAATCAAAACACAAGAAGTCTACTACACCACCAGAAGATAAATCAAGTTTAACTAACTTAGACATAAGTATCCCAAAAAATGTCTTAGAATGTCCAAATTTTAGCTAATTGAGAAAAAAATAGGGTTTCAAGTCTTCATTATGTTTAGATAAAAGGTTTATTATTTAATATTTTTTTAATATAATCAAATGAACACAAACGAATGTAACCGAACATATTACCAAACGTTCACGAACGCAGTTGACGAACGAGACCCATGTTCGTGTTCGTTCGCTAAGCTAAGCTAACCGGATGAAATTTTTTGTTCGTGTTCGTTCGTTAAGCTAACCGAACGAACATAAACGAACTTACCGCCGAACGGTTCATGAACTGTTCGCTGAACGTTCGGTTCGTTTACAGCCCTATCCATGATCCAACTTCTGATAAATGTGATAAATGTGTTAGTTTAGGTGATAAATTGTCGGACTTGCAAAGCAAATATGATGATTTGCAATGCAAGTATGATGTGACATATATCCACAATCAAAAGTTGATAGTGGATCTTTCGAAATGTAAAGAGGCCAACATGTTTTATGAGAACCATGAAAAAGAGTTTAAAATAGTGATTGACAATTTAAAAGAAGATAAAACCGAGCTAACAAAACTAGTTTCAAGAAAACAAACTGACATAAATTGTTATATCAATCGTCTCGAGGACATGCAAAAAGAGTTAGCCTGTGTTAGGTGTGAAAGTGAGGCGATCCGGCTTAAGTTAAATAGTTATTCAAACTCTAGCTATGTGCTGGATCACATCATTGACATACAGAAAGAGAAAAAGGATGTCATGTGCATTGGATATAAGAAATGTCCACCACCTGTTAGACACAGTTATGATGCAATGACTGATGAGGAGAACATAACTTATTTTGAGCAATCTGTTCCTTTAGACATTGAGGACTTTGCAACTGGACTTGGATACAAAAAGAAAGTATCATCATATTCGGATGTGTCAACAGTTACAAGTGTGTCAATTGCTGAACAAAATCAGGATCCTCCAGTTGTTGTTAAGGATGCTGATTCTTCAGATGATGAATCCGATGATACTGACTCAGCACAGTCTGATGCGGTAATCAAAGAAGAGGACATACCTCTCGAGAATCATATTTTATGTGATCCTCCCGCAAAACCTGCTAAGATTGTTCTGGTCGAGTCCACTTCCTCGCAAGAGTCTGAGAGTGTTAATTTGTTGTACACTCTTGTTGGTGATGATAAAATCTATTCTGGCAAAGATCTTTCGATTAAAAATGTTAATCAATCTTTAATCAGTAAAGTTTTTGAAGATTCGACAAGTAAGTTTTTGGGAGAGTCGAGCTCACGAATTATGGTAACACAATGTCCTCCGATTCCAAAGGCCGAAATTCGAAAACAATATGGAAATCAGAAATTACCAACAAAGAAAATTCAGCAAAATCACACTAAACCTAAAGAAAAATCCACAACTCAAGGTCGAAAGGAACAAAACCAGAGGAAGAACAAAAAGGTAAACTTTGTGAAGTCGAAGGGAACAGATAAACTTGAAACATTTGCCAATAAATCTAACTTAGATCATGTTAATCAAGTTAAAATGTTGAAAAGAAATGGTCAAAACAATTCAGGACCAAGTACCTCGCAATCACAAAGTTCATCACCAAGACATCAACATGATACTTCGGGGTTTGTTGAACGAAGATCATGTTTCAAGTGTGATAAAGTTGGACATATTATTTGAAATTGTCCATATCTTCATAAACTAAAAGCCAAAGTTGACGATCCCCGTGAACAAAATTACCGAAAGCGATCTGTTTCTTCAAAACAAGATCCCCGTCTTGTAAAAGAAAGGGAAAAGAAACAAAAACGCCAACAAGTCAAGGTAATTGAGAAGGCAATTAAAACCGACGTGGTTCACAAACAACCTGTTTCAGTTAAACCAGAAATTTCTAAAACTTCTAATAATCACGAAGTTAAGATTTCAAAAATTCAAACTCGTAAAACACAACAGACTTGGAAACCGAAAACGGTTACTAATTTAGGGGGAGCATCACAATTTCCTAACCATTGAGAAGTTGAAATAACCTTTATCGATGAAAATGGAAGACCCAAGACCACAAAGGCTTGGGTCCCCATCTCCAACTAATCATGTGAGTTCATGTGCAGGGTGTTCCAGGAGGAACTATTAGTAGTCTTTGGATTGTTGATAGTGGGGCATCCAGGTACATGACTGGCGACATGAAGCTTCTCTACGACGTTAAATCTATTAGAGGAGGTTATGTTGCTTTTCTGGAGATAAAGGCGGATATATTACTGGTGAAGGAATGGTATCCAACGAGGTTGTAAGTTTTAATAAGATCAACTTTGTGCAACAACTTAATCACAATCTTCTCAGCGTTTCACAAATTTGTGATAAGAAGTTTTCAGTACACTTTGATGCTAATGGATGTTATGTGTTGATACCTAGTTACAAGATTCCTAAAGACTGGATTCTCTTATCTGCTCCAAGGATTAATGATTTGTATGTCCTTGGTATGACCCAAGCAATCACAACGTCTTCACAAGCAACCTGTTTCGTTTCCAAAGCCACAGAAAAGGAATCAATCTCTTGGCACAGACGGATGGGACACATTCATTTAAGAAAAATGAATCATTTGGTGTCAAATGAATTAGTGACTGGTGTTCCTCTTAAAATTTCCATATTCAAGATGTCTGTGTTTCATGCCAGAAAGGGAAGCAAAGAAAGAAGTCGCACCCTACAAAGAAGATCAACATCGTGGCAGTTCCACTTGAACGTATGCACATGGATTTGTTCGGTCCTGTCAAGCATAAAAGCATCAGGAATGATCAGTACTGCCTCGTGGGGACTGATGATTATTCAAGATTTTCTTGGGGCGTTTATGGCACACAAGAGTGACACTTTCGGATTATCAAAAACTTGATCACAACGATTTAGAATTTGTATACTTTGAAAGTTAGACGGATATGCAGCGACAATGGAACCGAGTTTAAGAATCATGCCATGGAGGAGTTCTATAGATCCAAAGGAATTCTTCACGAATTCAGCGCAAGTTACACTCCTCAAGAGAATGGCGTCGCTGAGTGTAAGAACCGTACATTGATCGAAACAGCTAGGACTATGTTGGTTGAATCCCAGTTGCCCATTCCATTCTGGAGTGAAGTTGTGGCCTCTGCCTGTTACACAATGAATCGAGTCCTTACAGTAAAAAGACACAACAAGACCTGCTTTGAGCTTCTTCACAAACGAAAACCAGATTTACAATATCTTGAACCATTTGGAGCTCCTTGCACAATGATCGATCCGAATGGAAAGTTTGGGGCAAAAGCAATTGAAGGATACTTTCTTGGGTATGCCACCCCAAACTTAAGAGTCTGGAATCTAGAGGCAAAAAGGGTAGAGGAATGCTCTGAAGTCAGAGTACAAAGGCACACATTGCCAGTCAAATGTCCTGGTCAGCCTTGGATGTTTGAGTACGATGACTTTTATAATTCGATCAATATTGAAGAAGTTACAGTAGATGCTTCGGCACAGACGTTTTTTGAGAGTGACAACGCAACAGATTCACTGTTGGTTCGTCCAATTATTGTCAACAATCAAGAACCACCTTTAGTGAACAATAATGCTCTCGACAATGAGGATTTTCACGATGCTACCGAACTGAACGAATCTTCAGAGGATGAAGAATTTCTCGATGTAGACCAAGAAGCTCCTGCAACTGATGTGCATGGTACTTCTGAGGCTACTCCCCATGGGGACTGCCCTACAACAGCTGAAGCTACAACATCATCCTCTTCTCCAGTTCAGGGTATGGATTTGGTTGTTGATCTCAACTTCAACAATCTAGGTACAAATATTCAAGTTCCAGATAATCCAGAAACAAGAATTCATAATACCCATCCTCAACAAAACGTCATTGGTAATGTACAAAGTGGCGTTCAAATGAGAAACCAGTTGCGAAACAACAACAATGCAGGCTTGTATGCAGCAATTAGAGATTCGGGTTTGCAGAATGATTGGTCCTTCGCGTGTTATGTATCTCAAGAAGAACCAAAATATTGGAAAGAAGCTTTGAAAGATAATTCTTGGGTGGAAGCTATGCAGGAAGAACTGCAGCAATTCTAGAAGCTGGGTGTCTGGAAACTCGTTGATAAACCTGATGATTACAAGAAGATTGGTACCCGTTGGGTGTATAAGTGCAAAAAGGATGACCGTGGAGTAGTCATTCGAAACAAAGCAAGATTAGTCGTTCAAGGTTTTCGTCAGATTGAAGGGATCGACTACAATGAAGTTTATGCACCGGTTGCACGTCTGGAAGCTATTCGGATCTTTCTAGCCTATGCGTCCTTCAAGGGATTCAAGGTTTACCAGATGGACGTGAAAAGTGCATTCTTACATGGTGTGGTTGAAGAAGAGGTCTATGTCGAACAACCTCCAGGTTTTGAAGATCCTATTCACCCTGGTCGGGTTTGGCTGCTCAATAAAGCTCTCTACGGATTACATCAAGCACAGAGAGCTTGGTACGCAACCTTATCTAGTTATCTGCTGGAGAATGGATTTCGCCGAGGTCTTATCGACTGCACTCTTTTCATCAAAGAACAGGATGGAGATCTTCTATTGGTACAGGTATGCGTAGATGATATTATATTTGGTTCTACTAACGATGTTTTGTGTAGGAACTTTGAGCATGTTATGCAGGAGAAATTCGAAATGAGCGCCATGGGAGAAATGACATTCTTTTTGGGCCTACAAGTTCAACAGACAAAGTCTGGGATATTCATCCATCAGACTAAGTATGTCAGTGACATCTTGAACCTATTTCAGATGTCTGACACATCGCCCATTGGTACCCCACTGCAGCAGAATCAAAACCATTAACTCTTCATATTACCACGCAATGATCGGATCTCTTATGTGCCTCATAGCATCAAGACCAGATATAATGTATCCTACATGCCTGCTTGCCCGATATCAAGTCAACCCAAAGGCCTGACATCTTGCAGCTGTGAAAAGGATTTTTCGCTATTTGAAGGGATGTCCGGACGCCGGTCTCTGGTACCCTAAGGATGATAGCTTTGACTTAGTCGCCTTCAGTGATTTTGATTTTGGCGGATGCAAAATCGACGGCAAATCCACAACGGCTGGATGTCAGTTTTTTAGGGCAGTGCAAGAAGCAGACTTGTGTCGCTACATCAACATGAGAAACTGAATACATTGCTGCCTCAAGTTGTTGCTCCCAAGTCCTATAGATTCAACAACAAATACGCAACTACGGTTTTGAATTCCTATCTACTCCAATTTTCGTTGATAATTCTGCTGCCTTACAGATCACTAGAAATCATGTGCAGGATTCAAAGACTAAACACATCGAAATCAAATATCACTTCATACGTGATTGCTTTGATAAAAGGCTTATCGATGTTGTTAAGGTTCACACCGATGACCAACGTGCCGATCTTTTTACCAAAGCTTTTGACAAATCACGATTTGACTATTTACTTGTCACAGCCCGACTTTCCACGTGTCACCGGTGGGCCCGGTGGGGGAGTATCGTGACGTGGTTGGCAACATAATAGTCAAACAACACAATATATATGAATGCACAGCGGAAGCAAAAGATATTTATTATTACATTCCGAATATGAAGTAATATTCAGTATTACAACGGAAGTAAAGGATCCACAGGCGGATCGAAATAAAGTAAAAACTGTTCAACAGACTTTGACATCTAGAGCTTGCGAAACTTGAGTAATGATGCCTGGAGTAGCCAGCCTATTTCGTCTAGCACCTGCACTTAGCCTTTTTGGAAAATACGTCAGTTTACACTGGTAAATACAACTCAACTGACTCATTTAGAAAAGAGTTTAATAAAATTGATTTGAATGCACTTCGGCAAAACATATCTTTATAACTTGGGACAATTATTTGTAAATAATCTTGTTTACAGTTTTACTCATTTGCCGTCCGTCGGGACAGATTAACTGACACGCCATAGGTATAATGCCCACAGGCTATCATCCTCTAACTTGATTACCAGTTCCGGTATAATGCCCACAAGGATGATACCCCTAAGTGGATTACCAGTTTTTACATAATGCATCTGTCAGGTGTACGCCTACACCCCGTGCTTAGGTCATGGCCATTTCGTAAAATGATGCCAAGGATATCCGGGACATGGTCATTTAACCCCCAAGGGCCATACATCAAATAATACAGAATAAAGCGAGTTATGTAATACATTAATCACAATCCGATTTACATGTCTACATACCCGACCAAGCGGTACTTTTATAGTATCGTATCCCAAGCCCGTATAGGGAAAATAAGTTAAGAGTATTTACCTGAGCAAAGTATAAATCCAATACAGTAAATGCAAGTACTTTTACTGGGCTCCTAATCTGGAACGAAGGTTTATAATAACCTATTAGAATCCTAACGGGTCTTTAATTAAGCTTAAGCTTAGACCGGCTAGTTTCAAAGATACGGTTCGTACGCACGATTAAGCGAAGACCGGATAGAATGTGATTTAGACCCGACAAGTTCAGAGACTTGCTCAATATGGGTTTATTATTCACGTTCTGGATTTTGAGATAAAACCGATAAGGTTTGACCTGCTTCGGCTAATTTATGTAAACTTGTTACATAAACCTAACCGAACACGTAATAAACGTGACGGGTATTCATTAGAGCCATCTACAGGTTTTCTAAGTTAATTATGCCTCAAATATGTTGTGACATCAGTAAGATGTCTTTCATTATGCCCGGAACGTATTTAAACACAAACTAGGCCCCGTAGGGGTAGTTTGGTCATTTAAAAAAATTATAAAAGAGTTTAAGTATTCATCTGAGTTACGGGTCTGATGTAATCAGTAAAAATACTCGATTTGACGAGTTATAACGGTAGGGTAAAGTATATATGTGAAATATATCATTTATAACCAAACTATGCACCGAAGGGGCATTTTGGTAATTTCACATAAGCGAAAAGCTCAAAAACGAAGTCTGAGTTAATCAACCTTTACTTACTGTTAAAATATCCTAATTTGCCTCATATATCAGTAGGTATCAACCCGGGTATGTTCAATATGATTTTAAAACATACTATGCGTTAAAAACGCTAAATAAGGCGATTAAAGGCCAATTCCGGGTTTGATACTTAAATCTGATATTTTTCTATTTCCAGAAGGCTTAAAATAATTTATTTAACATATGTGATCAGTAGAAAAAGGTTTGAAGTCGTTTTGATAAGTAAAACTCATTTTATGGCCCGTAAGGGCAAAACCGACAATTACCGGATTAAGCCTACGACTATGAGTTATGCTCAGCCCAAAATTAATTAAAAATCTTTAAAAATCCCTAAATAATATATTACATCAGTGGGTAAAAGATTTGATACCAAAAAGTATGTTTAACTAGGCTATACGCTAATTACGCCATTTTATTAACATAAAGCATTAATTTTGCGATAATGAGCATAACTCTTAATCTACAAGTCAAACTGATGTCAAACTTTGCATACAAGTCTATATATCAGTAATTAAGGTTTCTACACTTTTACATTTTCATAAATCGCGTTTTAAGGTGAAAAGGGCATAATGGTCAACATATGAGCAATTAACGGAATCATGCGTATTAATCGGATAACTAATGAACCGAGGTGTATAATCACAGAGGGTTATACTAGCATGTAACCTGGTCCAAATGAAGCTCTAAGGTATTTCTAAAACATACCTAAACGGGTCAGAATTGAAGTCAAAGCAAAAGTCAAAGCTTTGCGACTTTCGGTTCCGAACCGGGTCTAAACAGGAAATAGTCGGGTCGAACATGTTTGGACATGTTCTTACACTTATTACTAAGTTATAACAATGATCAAACAGGTTATATATGTTCTAGATAGCTAATTATGCATAAATGACCTTTTAAGCATTATGTTGACTTTTTAATTAAAAGTTTGACCCGACATTTGACCTGGTTAGGATGGTGATCAGGGGAAACCCTTTTGGGGTTTTATTACCCTCCTAAATACCAACCTATAACTACTTTTGATTCGAGAATTTACTGAGCCATTATTGACTAATCTCGAAGTCAAACCGTAATTACGACGGTTTGACTTTTAGCTAATTAACTAAGCTAAAAGCAATTAGAGAAAGATTAGAACACTTACTGAAGTCCTATGCACGAGATATGATCACTAGGAAGCAAGCTTGAGCTCCAGAATGATCCCACAATGCAGGAGAAGGTGTGGGAATGTTTGTTGCAACTAATGAGCTTTATATAGTGAACTAAGGCACCATAAAGTGTTGACAACAAAGTCTAGGATCAACCACAATCATCCAACACCTGTTACTAGTGTCTAGGGAAGTCTAAGGGTCGTCCACTTGTGAGAAAAAACCGGTTAAATGGGTCAGAAATGCGTAAAACAGGCAACAGCCTGTTTCTGGTCGCTGGGAGACTGGTAGCGCACCGTTACGCTATCATTGTAGCGGTGCGCTAGCCCTCCTGCGCATCGTAGGGTTGTTTTGGCTACGGTGCGTATGGCTCCATCAGGGGTTGTTTTGTTTGATCTTTCATGTAATCGAAAAGGTAACCCCATTATCCGCATATGGGGCATCATTTATCATCTAGGGACCTCTATAAATGTGCTTGAACAGTTCTAAACCTTACCCTTATGTATTGTTTCGTTTGAATCCATAAACAAGACCCGAAACAAAGGGTTACCGCTCTTTTTCTTCGTAAGAGTCCACCAAATCAATTTACGAATTATTCAATGTTATAATTCACTGAACTTTTGTACTTATATTAGATGTTGTTAATATGTTTTGAGTCTTGGGATTTATAACGAGGTCGTTCAGAGGTGCAAAAGTTAACATGATGACACTTTTAAGTCCTGTCAAACATTTCTATTAAATCCGAGTTTTCAACGCGTTTTGTCATACATGACACGTGTCGTTTTATTATCGAACCCGAAATTTTCGAGGTGTTACATCCTCACCCCCTTAAAATAAATCTCGACCCGAGATTTACTGAAACAAGGAAGTATTCTCTGCCTAATAATGGCAATCTTACAGATGATTAGAAATTTGTATGATCTTGTTTGTTGTTTCCAATGCAACTTTCAGATCCTGAATATTGGACTTACCAATCTATTGTTCTAACAACAGATGTTTAACATTCCATCTTTACAAGGTCTCCAAGGAGCAGCCTTGACGCCTTTATCCTAACCATTATAGAATAGCTTATCTTAAGGTGAGATGGTTATTCTTAATCGTTGTTAAAATAGGGTTGCGGTAACAATGCATAAGCAAAATGAACCGTCTTTCTTACCCAACCATATCAAACTCTTAGAATATCGAGTTAGGATATATGAATCTTTATCTTAAAATTTTCTTAATCAGGTTTTCGGTTGTTCCATAATCAACATGGAGTTCTTACAACACTCTAACCCAAGGCGGGATGTTAATCTTAACTCTACCTGCCTCTAGAGAGGTAAACAGGGTAAACTTAGAAGAAGATAACCAAGATACAAGGAGGTTACAGAGATTTTCCATATCTCAAGCTCCAGTTCATCCATCTTTGCTTGTGTCAAAAATGACATATATGTTATGAGTCCACGGATTCCTTAACCTGGAATATTTATTTGGACAATTCTATTATGGATATCTTCTTTGAATGCCATTAGTTTACTTTAGCACAATATGACCATTGGGATATCTCAGGGGTTCCATGTATTAAACCTCCATGCTGATCAGACATGGAAATAATCTATGGGACGCACTAGGATACGCCAATCCTCATATGACACTTTTATCCAACATAGTTTGGCATTCGCAGACGATATAAAAAAAATACTGAGAAAAATAATTAAAATAACATATGTTGTCGTACTCTATGCGAAGAAAGAGTGGTCTAAGATTTTTGGAAGGATTCCTTGCCGATACTATAAGAATTGGTTACTAGAGTTTCCTTGGTAAGTTATACCTTGTGGATGAAAAAAAAAATTTGCTAAGTTTATGGTTCATGAAGATTTATTATTGCCTGTATTAAAAACATGACACTTAGTAGAAATTATCATTGATAAATGATAAGGAAGTTTATTGTACAAGTGCTTATATCTAATAAATAATGGAAGTTTCACAAACTAGGCACCTAGCTCAGTTGGCTAGGCGCGCGAAAGGGTGCGGCCGGCCTAGACCCAGGTTCGATTCCGGGGACGGCCAGTTCCACCATTTTTTTTTATGTTTAATATTAATTACTCGTACGGATACGTGTAATTATGAGAGTTGTCTCATAAGGAGTCTTGATAGTTAATTGCTTCTTATTACTCACAATATGGGCTTGATTTTTAAGGCAACCAATCGATTTTTTTTTTTTATCACTATTTTGAGTCCTTATGTATGCAACCAAAAGTTTGCTATAAGGGTATTAGAAAATAGTGATTTCTAATAGATATTAAATATCAATATAGGATTTGTTGGAGCATTTTCTAAAGTATCATCGGCCAATTTCTACATCGTATTAAATGACCGGAGTCTTAATCAGACGGAGACAAAAGTTCTCAACATTTATTATTCATAATATATTTATATGTGCCAATATCAAATAAGTTTCTGCATAAACTGTTTGATAAGGAAAGGTACATATTATACTATTATTATTCTGCATCATCTCTTGGGCGTTCCTCCTGATAATTCGTGCGTTTGCTCTCTTGGCCTACTCAGGCTTCCTCGCGTACTTAGGGCAGTTGGTCTTTATGTGCCCCTTCTCGTTGCAGTTGTAGCATGTAGCATCTTTAATCTTCCCGCAATCAACAGCCTTGTGCTCCCTAGACTTGCATATCCCACATGCAGGTGGTCCTGATTTAGAATTGGACTCCATTCTGCATTTTCCAAAGTGGCGTTTTTGGCAAGTCGAGCACCTTGGCTTTTCCTCTGTCCGCTGACCATTCCTTCCAGACCCAGACCTCTCAGAGTCAGTGTTTCCCTTGTGTTTCTTCTCTGATCCTCGTGAGTTATCATCCTCACGCTTCTTCTTACTTTCTTCAGATTTCTTTAGCGACCTTAGCCTGACCGCATCTAAAGTAAGGGACAGAGAGAGATCAGCTGCTGACCTAAATGTAGCAGGTCTTGAAGCCTTAACACTGGCTTTGATTTCTGGGGCTAAACCCCCAATGAAGCGTGCAATTCGCTTGGGCTCTGGTGTTACAAGGTAAGGGACCAGTCTGGACAGGGTATTAAAACTGGTGAGGTAAGCTTGACAATCTAAGTTTGTCATCACCAAAGATAAGAAATCTGACTCGATCCCCTCAACCTCGTGTTGAGGGCAGTAATTCTCCTTAATGAGAATAACAAACTGTTCCCATGACATGCTGTAGAGCGGAATCTTCCCAGCAGCTTGAATGAGAGACTTCCACCATGCCAGTGCCTCTCCTTTGAACGATTGGGATACGTACTTCACGACATCCCTTTCAGCGCAACCGCTGATATCGACAACTGTGTCCATTTCATCCAACCAAATCATACAATCAACTGCCCCTTTTTCCCCAGTAAAATATCGGGGCTTGCAGGAAACAAAGTACTTATAGTTACAGGATTTGGTATGCGGTTCATTATCGAACACTATCCTCTTGGATGGAACATTGTGTTCATTAGATGAATGTCGATCGTCATCTTTCTTTAACTCATCTTTCTTTGAGGGCGGCTTGTTATCAGGCTCTGGATGAGTTTTAGGGATGGATTTAGGGTGGGGTACAGATGAGGCTTTACTATTTGTCTCACTATACTCCTGGAATTGCTCCTTCACAGCTTTAGATACAGCTGAGTCAATCAATGTACGAAGTTCTCCTCTGGTTATATTAATCCTTTCATCATCGCGGTTTTCCAAAGGATGACTGTTTTCTTCCTCCGACCTAGCCATGTAGCTTTAATTGCTACATAAAAATTAGATAAGGACAAGGTTTATACGGAAGTTTATACAGTCTTATCATTTTAACGATTTATTAACCATGTTTTTAATACACATATTGGTTAATTTGATACATATATAATTATTCAGGATCTTTATTATAATCCTAAATTATAAGTTATTAATAGCACAAAAGGCCTAGTCACGTAGACAAGTTTAATTTATAGGCCTTGATTTTATAGAATCGAGGCTTCAAGGTTTGAATCAAAGTTCATTACCTTTTCTTGACAGGGAGTTGTAGGCTACCACTGTCTTTAGTCCCAGAGGACGTTAGTTATAGCCCGTGGGCACTTCATCCATAAGGGATGATTATATAAATAAGGGAATTTAGTATATCCCAAAATGACTTATGTGATTTTATCATATCACATTTTGTCGAGAATGTTAATATGGTTTCATATGTTTAATAAGGATTTGAATCTCTTGAATAGGTTCTACCATCTTGGCCTTGTATGCCGTGACATTTAGGCTAGGTTTTACCTTTAAGATTCTTTTTAATAATTAACGCAGAGCAATCCTAAATTGAACTGTTAACAAGGATCTGAATCTAATTATGGAACTACCATCTTGGCCCTGTCTTAATGTGACACATGGCTAGGTTTTGTCCTTTATAAATTTTGCCATTTTATTATAATGGTAGATCTTATAATATAGGAATGATACTTTAAATATAATCGTTCCTTTAAAATTTAACAAGTATATGGTTGCCCTAAACGGGACTTCTATAGCAATTGACTTGCAGAATACACTAAATGTTCTATGCATGGGCAAGTTAGAAAATAACAAAAGAATCACATAAGGACAAAATAAAACGAATCTAGAATTTGTCCTATGTTCTTGTCTAGACTCAAGAATGTGCAATTGTGTAACTGAGATTAAACACAAAAGACTAGTGTTTAATTCACTCAGCGTTGGCTCTGATACCAACCTGTCACACCCCGACTTTCCACGTGTCACCGGTGGGCCCGGTGGGGGAGTATCGTGACGTGGTTGGCAACATAATAGTCAAACAACACAATATATATGAATGCACAGCGGAAGCAAAAGATATTTATTATTACATTCCGAATATGAAGTAATATTCAGTATTACAACGGAAGTAAAGGATCCACAGGCGGATCGAAATAAAGTAAAAACTGTTCAACAGACTTTGACATCTAGAGCTTGCGAAACTTGAGTAATGATGCCTGGAGTAGCCGGCCTATTTCGTCTAGCACCTGCACTTAGCCTTTTTGGAAAATACGTCAGTTTACACTGGTAAATACAACTCAACTGACTCATTTAGAAAAGAGTTTAATAAAATTGATTTGAATGCACTTCGGCAAAACATATCTTTATAACTTGGGACAATTATTTGTAAATAATCTTGTTTACAGTTTTACTCATTTGCCGTCCGTCGGGACAGATTAACTGACACGCCATAGGTATAATGCCCACAGGCTATCATCCTCTAAGTGGATTACCAGTTCCGGTATAATGCCCACAAGGATGATACCCCTAAGTGGATTACCAGTTTTTACATAATGCATCTGTCAGGTGTACGCCTACACCCCGTGCTTAGGTCATGGCCATTTCGTAAAATGATGCCAAGGATATCCGGGACATGGTCATTTAACCCCCAAGGGCCATACATCAAATAATACAGAATAAAGCGAGTTATGTAATACATTAATCACAATCCGATTTACATGTCTACATACCCGACCAAGCGGTACTTTTATAGTATCGTATCCCAAGCCCGTATAGGGAAAATAAGTTAAGAGTATTTACCTGAGCAAAGTATAAATCCAATACAGTAAATGCAAGTACTTTTACTGGGCTCCTAATCTGGAACGAAGGTTTATAATAACCTATTAGAATCCTAACGGGTCTTTAATTAAGCTTAAGCTTAGACCGGCTAGTTTCAAAGATACGGTTCGTACGCACGATTAAGCGAAGACCGGATAGAATGTGATTTAGACCCGACAAGTTCAGAGACTTGCTCAATATGGGTTTATTATTCACGTTCTGGATTTTGAGATAAAACTGATAAGGTTTGACCCGCTTCGGCTAATTTATGTAAACTTGTTACATAAACCTAACCGAACACGTAATAAACGTGACGGGTATTCATTAGAGCCATCTACAGGTTTCCTAAGTTAATTATGCCTCAAATATGTTGTGACATCAGTAAGATGTCTTTCATTATGCCCGGAACGTATTTAAACACAAACTAGGCCCCGTAGGGGTAGTTTGGTCATTTAAAAAAATTATAAAAGAGTTTAAGTATTCATCTGAGTTACGGGTCTGATGTAATCAGTAAAAATACTCTATTTGACGAGTTATAACGGTAGGGTAAAGTATATATGTGAAATATATCATTTATAACCAAACTATGCACCGAAGGGGCATTTTGGTAATTTCACATAAGCCGAAAAGCTCAAAAACGAAGTCTGAGTTAATCAACCTTTACTTAGTGTTAAAATATCCTAATTTGCCTCATATATCAGTAGGTATCAACCCGGGTATGTTCAATATGATTTTAAAACATACTATGCGTTAAAAACGCTAAATAAGGCGATTAAAGGCCAATTCCGGGTTTGATACTTAAATCTGATATTTTTCTATTTCCAGAAGGCTTAAAATAATTTATTTAACATATGTGATCAGTAGAAAAAGGTTTGAAGTCGTTTTGATAAGTAAAACTCATTTTATGGCCCGTAAGGGCAAAACCGACAATTACCGGATTAAGCCTACGACTATGAGTTATGCTCAGCCCAAAATTAATTAAAAATCTTTAAAAATCCTTAAATAATATATTACATCAGTGGGTAAAAGATTTGATACCAAAAAGTATGTTTAACTAGGCTATACGCTAATTACGCCATTTTATTAACATAAAGCATTAATTTTGCGATAATGAGCATAACTCTTAATCTACAAGTCAAACTGATGTCAAACTTTTCATACAAGTCTATATATCAGTAATTAAGGTTTCTACACTTTTACATTTTCATAAATCACGTTTTAAGGTGAAAAGGGCATAATGGTCAACATATGAGCAATTAACGGAATCATGCGTATTAATCGGATAACTAATGAACCGAGGTGTATAATCACAGAGGGTTATACTAGCATGTAACCTGGTCCAAATGAAGCTCTAAGGTATTTCTAAAACATACCTAAACGGGTCAGAATTGAAGTCAAAGCAAAAGTCAAAGCTTTGCGACTTTCGGTTCCGAACCGGGTCTAAACAGGAAATAGTCGGGTCGAACATGTTTGGACATGTTTTTACACTTATTACTAAGTTATAACAATGATCAAACAGGTTATATATGTTCTAGATGGCTAATTATGCATAAATGACCTTTTAAGCATTATGTTGACTTTTTAATTAAAAGTTTGACCCGACATTTGACCTGGTTAGGATGGTGATCAGGGGAAACCCTTTTGGGGTTTTATTACCCTCCTAAATACCAACCTATAACTACTTTTGATTCGAGAATTTACTGAGCCATTATTGACTAATCTCGAAGTCAAACCGTAATTACGACGGTTTGACTTTTAGCTAATTAACTAAGCTAAAAGCAATTAGAGAAAGATTAGAACACTTACTGAAGTCCTATGCACGAGATATGATCACTAGGAAGCAAGCTTGAGCTCCAGAATGATCCCACAATGCAGGAGAAGGTGTGGGAATGTTTGTTGCAACTAATAAGCTTTATATAGTGAACTAAGGCACCATAAAGTGTTGACAACAAAGTCTAGGATCAACCACAATCATCCAACACCTGTTACTAGTGTCTAGGGAAGTCTAAGGGTCGTCCACTTGTGAGAAAAAACCGGTTAAATGGGTCAGAAATGCGTAAAACAGGCAACAGCCTGTTTCTGGTCGCTGGGAGACTGGTAGCGCACCGTTACGCTATCATTGTAGCGGTGCGCTAGCCCTCCTGCGCATCGTAGGGTTGTTTTAGCTACGGTGCGTATGGCTCCATCAGGGGCTGTTTTGTTTGATCTTTCATGTAATCGAAAAGGTAACCCCATTATCCGCATATGGGGCATCATTTATCATCTAGGGACCTCTATAAATGTACTTGAACAGTTCTAAACCTTACCCTTATGTATTGTTTCATTTGAATCCATAAACAAGACCCGAAACAAAGGGTTACCGCTCTTTTTCTTCGTAAGAGTCCACCAAATCAATTTACGAATTATTCAATGTTATAATTCACTGAACTTTTGTACTTATATTAGATGTTGTTAATATGTTTTGAGTCTTGGGATTTATAACGAGGTCGTTCAGAGGTGCAAAAGTTAACATGACGACACTTTTAAGTCCTGTCAAACATTTCTATTAAATTCGAGTTTTCAACGCGTTTTGTCATACATGACACGTGTCGTTTTATTACCGAACCCGAAATTTTCGAGGTGTTACATTACTAATGGTAAACGGCATTAAGATCAAGCCAGAGTAAAACCAACATCGGAAAATCATTTTTGTAAATATTTGTTTGTGTTTTCTTAATTTCTTGTACTTTTTGCATTTTAGGGGGAGTAAAAACACGAAAAAGACAAAAAACATTGAAAAATTTTAAAAATCCAAAAACATCGAAAAATTTCAAAAACAATAGAAAAACAAAAATGAGTTTCCTGGCTAGCAAAAGAGAAAATGATAGTACATCAGTGGTCTGTCGAAACCTCTTTAAACCTTAAATGAAAAACGATAAGCAGCTCTATATAAGATGTATCGGTAGGTTCATAATCATTTTAAAGTGTGTAGGGTGATATAAACCTAAATCGACTAAAGACCGTGTGGGAACCGCTCATTGTCATATGGTCTTAGTACCGAAATTTCGTTTGAAAGATTGTCGAGGTTTTGAGATATGTGGTCTTTATGCTTTGTATCATATGGGTATCATGGTTGTTTCTTTGACCGAAAACAACGGGGACGCAAGTCTAGAACTTCCATGATACCATACATACGTGTACATATTGCATACGACCTCAATAAGTGATAAACAATCACATGTCCCAATCAATAAGTGATAAAGTATCACAGTTTTCCGGGAGTCAAGTTCGTCTCTTTGTCTGTACGATGGTACTAACCTGTTCACGGACTTGCTTCTGTGCCCTCATGCATCGAATATTAAGTTCCTCATCAATAAGTGATTTAATCACATAAGGCTTGTATTCACCCAAAAACAAGTGAGTATCTCACATCATACGTTGAAAACAGATGATAAATGGTATACTCACCAGTAAGATGAACTCTCGTGCATACCTTGATACGGGAATGTGTCGTGTGTGGATGAACACCGGTCGGTAAGTATAAATCATACCTTAACGTATCCCCTAATCGCGAGTACATCTGATAAGTTGAGCTTACGTGGACAACAATACCGATAATCGTTATAGGATGCTTATCTTAATATTAACTAAATGAACAACAAGCGCGTTGTGGCGTGACCGTACACTGATATGATTCTCTTACCCTCCAAACTCGCAAAAAGAATGTCTGTAAATATTTATTTACTGTTTTGAGTTTTTGTATCTTTGTATATATTTACTTACTGCTTTCAGTTTCTGCATCTTTGCATATATTTATTTACTGCTTTCAGTCTTTACAGTTAAAATACTCACAATTCCAAAAAGATTTTAGGTGTGTTTTAATATAAACTTTATAAAAGCCAAAAAGATTTTATTTCTAATTTCTTTTGATTACCTGATGTTGGAACTCGTGTCTTCGTTACCTGAAATCTGAACGAAAACTAAAACAACTAAATCTTCATAAACAGTCAAAATTTGCAAGTTTTTGAAAGTTAAAATCCAAAAATTGGACGATTTGTTGAACTTTTAAATTTTCGGACGGTAGTTGATTGAAAACTGATCACATGTGTGTCGTTTGTTTATGTTAACTATAATCCAAGCGGTTGTTCTCATTATGTGTTTAGCTTTCTTGTATGTGCAGATGCGACATTCAAACCAGCTAAAGGCGAAGAGAACGTGTTAGATAACAAGCTTCGGAATGAAGACACGACATGGATGCACTCAAATGATCAAGATGATCGAGTTGCCGCTGCCCACTCATCAATGCCACAAGGATCTAAAGTATCGAAGATCAAAAGATTTACGAGCATAATCAAATGGGAGTTTGTTGATACACTTCCTATTTGTAAAGGGGAGTTTGTTGATACACTCCCTGTGTGCGACTCGTGAAGACTTTAAAGATCTGACAACAATGTGAAGAACGAGCCCTCGCGAGCAGCGTCCAAGGGGGAGTTTGTTGATGTATATTATGTGGACGCGACTCGGTTCGGTTCGGTTGTACTCGGTCAAGTTCGGCTCAAGATCGACGTCGCGACATTCCTCCGTCGTGCGCCCCAGAGTTCGACACGCAAAGCATGAAGAGCTGCGAACCTTCCCGACGCCACATCACCATGACATCACCATGATGATGTCATGATGATCTCATGTGATGACATTTAAATGCATAGATACGTGAATGCATGGTTCTTTTTTTATTGAAGATCCAAATTGTTTTGTCTGTTTCTATCCACCCTCACCAAAGAACCATGATTGGTGTATACATCCACGAAGAACAATTATAACGAAGAACTAATATTGCATGCGACGAAGAACATGTTTCATCCAAAGGTTATTAGCTGATCTAGTATGACGAAGAACCTCACTTCTTCGTCATTTTATGTTCTTCGTCGGACCTGCTGTGCATATATATATTCAGCAAACAGAAGACAAATGTGGGTCTGTATAGACGAGAGAACACATAGAGTATTTTCAAGAGAATTTTGAGAGAACCATTGTTTGATTATCTTGTATCAAACTCTCATCTGAAATACAAGTTGAAGCTTTAACAGTTGTATCTTTATCTTGTGTTTATGTGTTCTTAAACTTGGTTTGGATTCCGCACAACCGGGTTTGTTCGGCAACAAGGAACAGGTTATACTCGATCCTGCAGGTGGACCTACAAATTCATCACAAGGAAAGTGGCGTGATGGAAAGTTCAGATAAGAAGAAGATGATGAAGATCCTTCACATGATAACTATAGACAACAAAGAAGGGAAGATGGTGCCTCACAGAATGCTTAGAGAATGAAGATGCTGAAGCATAAAGATATCGAAGGCATGGATTAAGAAATTAAGGGGGAATATTGATATGTAATTCCTTAATCCATGTGGATCAAAAGTAGTGGGTAGTTTAGGTAAATAGTTATTAGTTAGTTTAACTTGTAATTAGATTAGTTATAGAAGCACGAGGATAGAAGGTGACACAATATAAGTTTATAACCTACAACTTCATGAATCGACACATCCATCAGGGATACATCAATACAGAAGGTGGCACCACCATGTTCATCAGACGCGACTTTTCAAGGAGGAGACACGTCCCTTCATCGCACCTCTTCGGTTAGTATAAATAGTGTTTGATATTTCAATTGTATACATTACCCTTACATTCACAATCAGTATTAATTCAGAAATCAAAGGTTTATTTGTGTTTATTCATTTCATTGTTATATTCATTATGTTCATCAAGAAGATTCTGGGCAACAAAACACGGGGGCAAGGTCGTGGGCTAGGATTCAACCGTGGCATAGGTCGTGGACCCCATGGTAAAGGTGGTCAACAACAACCTTGGGCTACCCAACTTGGGGAAACTACTATCAACATACTCCTCCTTGGGCCTAGTCTCCTCCTAGTTGGGTTCCCCCCCCCCCTTCATATGCCCTCTATCCAACCACCACCCGCCCACCAACCTCTTGGAAACTCACTGGTGGACCAGGTATCTTGGGTCCTCGGCTTTCTCATCTGCATACCTGCATCCACTAAACGGGTGTTTTGATATTGATGCTACATCTCATAGACCTACAAACTAGGTAGTCTCTCATCTTTTTAAACAATTGTCATCGAAATCATATTGTTGTTGGTAATGGCTCCTACATTCACATCAAAGGCATAGGTCACACCACCTTACACCCACATTTATCCCTTTAAACTAAACAACATACTTTATACTTCACATCTTATTAAAAATCGTCTCTCTATTGGACGTTTTACGACTAACAACAATGTTTGTTTTGAAGTTGACCACTTTGGTTATCTTGAGAAGAATTACTGGACCAAGATTCCCATTCTCAAATGTGATAGCATCATACCACTCTTCCCGCTCATCTCTCCATCCATTCAAGTCGTCCCTCCTTCTACCTTTGTTGCATTGCCTTGAAGCTTTAGCATAACCGTCTAGGCCACCCGGGACCTGATTTACTTCATTGTCTTAAACAAAATAATAACATTGATTGTGGAAAACATAATTCATCTTTTTGTCAGTCTTGTGATTTTGAGAGGCAAGTTAAACTTCCTTTTTTTGATTCAATTTCAAGTACAACTTTACCAATTGATATTGGTCATAGTGACTTGTAGACTTCCTCGGTTCTTAGTTTAGATGGCTCCATTATTATATTTTCTTCCTAGAAGACAATACAAGTTAGTTATGGACATACTCACTATCTCATAAATCACAGGTGTTCTCAATTTTCAATCTTTTCACAAGCTTATTAGAACTCAATTTGAAAAACAAGTAAAATGTTTACAATGCGATAATAGCACTGAATATGCTAATAAGTCCTATAATTTTTTATATCAAAATGGGATTGTGTTTGTTTCGTTTCTGATGCCCAGACACCTCGCCCCGAAATGGTAAGGTGGAACACAAAATTCGCTTTACCAACAACATTATGCGCAGCCTTTTCACCACTCTCAGTCTCTCCCCAATATTGGCATCACGCCTTGCAAATGGCCACATATCTCTTACACATTTTTGTTAGGTTTTTTGGCTATATGAAAAATGTTCCCATCCCACATCGGTGCAAGGATGAAAGCTTGGGAGGACTCCAAGCTTATAAAAGAAGTCCAAGGCTTTGGTTTCAAAGTGCCCCAACCAAAAATACACTTGAAGTGTTTGGTTCTTTCTTTCTTTTCTAGTTCTCTTGTTTTAGAGTGTAGAAAGGTTTTGGTTAAACGCTTTGGAGAGTGTGGTTGTAATTGGGCGGGGGGAGGCTTAAGAGATTAGTCTATGTGATTGTAAAAATTTGTAGCATAGTGGATATTTCTCTCTGGAGGCCCGTGGTTTTTCTCCGGTTTTGGAGTTTCCACGTATATTCTTGTGTTCAGTTGTATTTCTCTATTGTTAGCTTTGGGAGGGTTGTTAGGAATCCTGAGATCGCTTGTTTCCCAACAAGTGGTATCAGAGCTCCAGGTTTTGGGGGAGGTTTCGGTTTAGGAGGTTCGTAGTATGCTCTGTGGTTGCAGCTTAGTCTGATCTTCCACATCAGAAACGGATTTTCTTGGAGGGTGTCTTGGTATTTTGAAGGTTCGTAGTATGCTCTGTGGTTGCAGCTTAGTCTGATCTTCCACATCAGAAACGAGGATTCGGTTGACTATTTTGTATACGATAGAATTATACAGGAGCTGGATATACGCATTTTATCCTGGGAAGGTTCTGGCTAGGAAAGACTTGGTACTTAAGTGTGTCCATTGTGACCCACCTCTCTTTCCTGGGAATCCTTTATTGGGTGTACTGCTTATATGCTTGGTGCATATTTTCTAGTGTACAATACTGTTTTTGAAGATACGGATACGATGTCGAAATACAATCCCATGAGGTTCGACGTAGAGAAATATGATGGAAGAATCAACTATGGTTTGTGGCAAGTTCAAGTCAAGGATGTGTTGATTCAATCTGGGTTACACAAGGCGTTGAGGGGGAAACCGATCCCTGTTTCAAGCAAGGATTCAAGCGGAACCAGTAAAGACGATGATGAAGAATGGGAAGATTTGGATTTGAGTGCGGCAAGTGCGATTCGTTTGTGACTAGCAAAGAATGTTCTTGCAAATGTGCATGGGATATCAACTGCAAAGGATTTTTGGGAGAAGCTTGAGCAGTTGTATCAAGGCAAAGGCATCTCAAATCGGTTGTATCTCAAGGAACAGTTCCATACCCTTCGTATGGATGGAGATACAAAAATTTCAGATCATCTAAGTGTTCTTAATAATATCGTGTCAGAACTGGAGGCTATTGGAGTGAAGGTTGAAGATGAGGATAAAGCACTAAGGCTCATATTATCTTTGACATCTTCCTATGAGCATATGAAGCCCATTCTGATGTATGGGAAATGGACCCTGAAGTATGCGGATGTTACTGAGAAGCTATTGTCTGAAGAGAAAAGACTGGGTAGTAGCGGTCATACTTCGTCAGAAGGAACGGTTTTAATATGCGGGAACGGGAAGAAGAAGCACTCACAGAAGATTCATGTATGCTGGAAGTGTGGACAGTCTGGGCATGTCAAGAGAAATTGTCCAGGTGGAGCAGATTCGGCAAGCAGCTCCAAGACAGCTAACAATGTTGCCGTCGTTGACGGTGATGATTTATTTTGAAGTTATGTCATCCCTATGGTATGCCCACGCTACCATGAAAGGGGATGCAATTTTGTTAGCGGGTTCACGGATTTACACATGGGCATTGGGTTGGCATAGATGCAAGATGTTTGGTGAAAAATTGATGTTGATGGCTGATGAACTTCCGGGTATGCCAAGCGGGGAAGTTGCACCATAAATTTGCAGCAGGTTTTTCAACATGTGCCGAGAAGAAATTCTTAGAATGGTCTATTCTAAGTGGAGATACTCTTTTATGGTGGAGTATGATCGTCGGTTGAAGACGGTGTTCCTTTAATGTGGTTGTATTTTTCATATATCCAAGGTGGAGATTTGTTAGGTTTTTTGGCTATATGAAAAATGTTCCCATCCCACATCGGTGCAAGGATGAAAGCTTGGGAGGACTCCAAGCTTATAAAAGAAGTCCAAGGCTTTGGTTTCAAAGTGCCCCAACCAAAAATACACTTGAAGTGTTTGGTTCTTTCTTTCTTTTCTAGTTCTCTTGTTTTAGAGTGTAGAAAGGTTTTGGTTAAACGCTTCGGAGAGTGTGGTTGTAATTGGGCGGGGGGAGGCTTGAGAGATTAGTCTACGTGATTGTAAAAATTTGTCGCATAGTGGATATTTCTCTCTGGAGGCCCGTGGTTTTTCTCCGGTTTTGGAGTTTCCACGTATATTCTTGTGTTCAGTTGTATCTCTATTGTTAGCTTTGGGAGGGTTGTTGGGAATCCTGAGACCACTTGTTTCCCAACAATTTTACCAAGAAAAACAAAGCAATTTCAAACTCCTACATCTCTGCTTTATTGTTGTCATCCTACGTAAGATCACCTACACACTTTTGGTTGCTTATGTTTCCCACTACACCCTTCTACCACAATCAACAAACTAGAACACCATTCAACTCCATGCGTGTTTCTTGGGTACCTAACAAACAATGGGGTGTAAAAAAGCGTAAATCTATCTATCTACAAATAAAATCACCATCTCCCGTCATGTGATCTTTAATGAGTCATTCTTCCCTTTCTCCGAGACAAATGCAACCCCCACAATATTATCACTTACGCTACTCAGATCCGCACCCGCAATTTGGTCTACTCAACTCTCACCACAACCATCTACACCCGGTCCACCCGAAATGACCTCACCCGTGCCTCCACCCTCATCCACACCTCTTTCTAACATCAATCCACCTGTTTGCCCAACCACATTAACCTATTCTCGTCGTCTAATACAATGTTAACCCCAAGCAACCCCCACCTCTCAAACCCACCCAAAATTATACCACAACAGCCTCAAGCCCAACCCGAAATCCAACCACAACAGCCAACCTGGTACCCCCCCCCCCCTTCTCCCAACACCATATGCTCACATGTAGCAAAACCAACAACTCTAAAACCATAAATCTGTGAGTGTTTCATGCTACATTAACCCCAACACATTCTACTAGCCAAATCCAACCTCTTCCCAAAAACCCAACCGAAGCCCTCGCCTCGCTGTTGTGGGAATCTGTCATGATAGATAGTTTAATGTACTTGTTGAAAACAAGAGGTGGGACCTTGTACCTCGTAGATCTAATATGAGCATTATACGATGCATGTGGATTTATAAACATAAAACTAATGTTGTAGGATCTCTTGGACGTTACAAAGCCCGTGTTGTTTGTGATGGCATGTCCGAACAAGTTGGTATTAATTGTGGCAAACCCTTTAGCCTAGTTGTACAACCTACAACATATAAAATGGTTCTTAGCATTGCCGTCTCCCGAGGTTGGCCCATTCATTAGTTAGATATGAAGAATGCATTTATCCACAGTCATCTTGCTGAAACTACATACATGCACCAGCCCATGGGTCTTCGTGACACACGTTATCCAAACCACATATGAAAGCTAAAAAGGTCCTTATATGGCCAAAAGCAGGCCTTGCTGGCTTAGTACTGTGACGCCCGACAATTTTAAATCCGTCCATATGTAACACGTGTTTAAATGAATAAAAGCATTATTTGGATTGATTTGGTGTTACTTAATATCCATTGAAATTCTAGCAAGTCTAAATTTGATATACGAGACAATGGGATTAGGCCTATTGCTGTGGGCGCCATTTGGAGGAGGTTAGTCTCTAAGGCGGCTATGAGGGGGGTCGGGAAGGTGATGGCTAAATATCTCGGTGATTTTCAATTTGGGGTGGGTATTCCTAGCGGGGCTGAGGCTGTGCTCCATAGTGCGAACAGGTTCTTAAACGCGTTCCACTCGGATGGGTCGTTGGCCATTATTACTGTTGATTTCTCTAATGCTTTCAACCTGGTGGATAGAACCGCCCTTTTGTCAGAAGTTCGGACCCGATGCCCGTCCATTTCTTTATGGGTGGATTTTCTATATGGAGAGCCGGCTAGATTATATGTTGGAGACGACCATATTTGGTCCACCACCGGGGTTCAGCAGGGAGACCCCTTAGGGCCTCTTCTCTTTGCCTTAGTTTTGCATCCCCTCATTCATCAGATACGAGATAGATGCAAGTTACTCTTCCATGCTTGGTACTTGGATGATGGTTCGATTATAGGAGATGCTAAAGAGGTGGCTAAAGCTTTAGAAATCATCAGGACTAAGGGGCCTTGTTTGGGGCTTCAACTTAACGTCAAGAAAACTGAAGTTTTTTGGCCATCGTGCAATGGAGTTAAGACGCAAAAGGGTTTGTTTCCTAGTGGGATTGGAAGGCCGGCGTCGGGTGTCAAACTCCTCGGGGGCGCTGTTAGTCGGGATGCGGGTTTTATCAGTAGCTTGGCCGTGAAAAGGGCATATTGTGCAGTGGATCTGATTAGCTATCTTCCACATTTGCGGGACCCTCAATGCGAGCTCCTCTTACTGCGCTCTTGCATGGGTGTTGCTAAGTTGTTATTCGGCCTCAGAACGTGCCAACCCACGTTTGTTGGGGAGGCTGTTTCGGTTTTTGACAAAGGCCTTAGGAGAGCTATCGAGGATATTGTGGTTTGTGGGGGTCCATTTTTTGGGGATCTTCAATGGAGGCTTGCATCCCTTCCGACCCGTTTTGGGGGTTTGGGTTTATGTTCGGCTGAGGATGTATCTACGTATGCTTTCGTGGCCTCGAGGGCACAATCTTGGAGTTTGCAGGACCACATTCTTCGGGACTGTGGTATTGTCGGGTTAGATTCTGATTATGTGTGTGCGTTGGATTGCATGCATATGTCCCTTCCGGATTTCGATCTTGGCGGTTTCTCTAATAAGGACACCGCCCCTCCTAAAGCCCAGAATGCTTTGGCGAGTGCCCTATTTAGTAGAACCGTCCAAAGTTTAGGAGAGAAGTTTAGTCTATCCCCTCGTCAGAAAGCCGTGTTCGATTGTCTCCGGGCTCCTCATGCTCAGGATTTCCTGACAGTCATCCCCATTGAAGGACTAGGCCAACACATGTCGGCAGTGGAATACTGGGCAATTCTTAAGTACCGGCTAATGATCCCTCTGTTTCCGGTTGATGAGCCTTGCCCGGTTTGCTGCAAGGTTTGTTTAGATACTTTTGGCGAGCATGCGGTGCATTGTAAGGAGTTGCCTGGTTTTAAATACAGACATGATTTGGTAAGGGATATTCTGTTTGATGTTTTAAAGCGGGCGGCGATTTCGTCGAAAAAGGAGGCTCCGGTGAACTTTCTGACGGATCCGCTCGATGGGAGGTCTACTCTTCGACCAGCTGATATTCTTGTGTTTGGGTGGGCCAGGGGAAAACACGCTTGTGTGGACCTTACAGGAGTGTCCCCTCTTGTTGGGCTCAGGGATAATGGGTTTGTTGCTGGCCAAGCTGCGTTGAAAGCGGAATCAAGCAAAGTCGCTAAACACGAGAAGGCTTGTTTAGAGAATCAACATGTGTTTATCTCATTCGCTTTTGATACATTTGGTTCCCTAGCCCCAGAGGCTGTGGAATTTCTAAACAGGGTCCAACAGGTTGTGAATAGTAATCTCTCAACCTTTAAGGGTCATTTCGTCTTTAGTAGGATTGGTTTTGCAATTCAAAAGGGGGTTGCGGCGCAGCTTGTTGCCCGTTTACCTGCCACTTGTTTGTAATTTGCTAATTTGGAATAATATTGTTCATTTATCATTAAAAAAAATATACGATTATCTTTGGTAAATCTTGTAAAATGCTTATCGCATAAAGATTAAAACTGCGAAACAAATGCTAATGACGACCCGATCAATGTTAAAACACTAAAAGTTGTTTAGTGCTATTGAAATAGTATTTCTAATTATATATGATGGAAAATTTTAATTAGACACCTAAAAACCAAGTTTGTGGTTTTCATCACGTATTGTCCAATACTACGTGTATGTTGTACAATCTAACATTCTTATTAAATGAGACATATATTTTATATAAACCTCGTAAACTCACATACTAGATAAATACCTACTATGATACACAATATATATATAGGGTAAGGTTCATGCGAGAACCACTTTTATTGCGAGAACCAACGTGAATTCAAACAAAAAAACCTAAAAAACATAACCCCCATCCCCAGCCCCCCCCCCCCCCCACAAGTTAAATGCTAAAAACTAACCCCCCCCCCCCCCCCCCAAAAAAAAAAAAAAAAAAAAAAAAACACTGAAGGATCGTTTGCACGACCAAACGAGTCGTTTAGAAGAGTTCTAATCAATACGAGAGGCGGAAACAAACGTATCGACTTTGAATCAGCTTGATATACACTTTAATTGTCTTGTTTATTGATATAACAACGTTTTACAGCCTGGAGACACTTCGGCAGAACCTCGGTACCAGAATCAGAACCTATCAAATGATTTGAACAAGGCACGTATATATAGGCAAGCCCAATTCGTACGAAATGGTTTCACACGAAATGGCCAGTGCCATTTCGTGCGAAATTGCCACAATAACCATTACGTGCGAAATGGCCTATCCTACATGTTTCTCAATTTTTCTCGTATTTCATGCCTTGATCTATCAATCTAAGTACAAGACTCGATAAAAGACGAAGTCGACATACATATGCACCAACAGACTCCCCCTTGGATGTTGACGAAGTCTTCAGTGTCGAGTCTTCGGTATGTTACATCTTCAGTCTTTATCAGTCTTCGTGCTCTATCCAAAGTATCTGACAGTGTAAGCTACCATCAAACTCTTCTCTTTTCTTTTAGCATCAGCATCTAACCTCTCCCTTGGATGTTGATCTAATAATCTACAATCTCCCCTTTTCGTCACAGTTTCAGAATCGCAACCTGGCTCTTGAGCTTGCGAATTCTCTTAATCAGAAACTGGCTCTTACATCTTCAGACTCCCCTTTGCTAGCAGACTCCCACTTAAATTGTTCCGGGTTCGCAATCTGACATAGCATTTCCACAGGTTCAAAATATCTCCTGGCTTTCCGTAGCAACAGGATCTGGAACCTGCCTCAAATTTGCATATCTTCAGGAGTCGAAACCTGGCTAACCTGCAGATCCTCTACCCAAAACATAAGTTTCACAATTATTGAGATTTAACAAATTTAGAATCCCTGCTAACCACTTGTAATTGTAACACTCAAGTTTGGTTTCAAATGAATGAACCATTTAATCATTTAAAAAACAAATATCATTTCATACAAACTCTCCCAACCTGTTATTCATCATGTTTAACACTTGGAATTTTGAAAATCAGCTTTTTAACATTAGTTGTCGAAAATCTTTTTGTATTTTTCAAAATTTTATGCTAAAACACACTTACACTCTTTTTGGGATTTTTGTTTTTAATGAAAAAATAGTAAAGAAATATTTACAGATAATATTTTTGTGAGTTTGTGTAAGAGGATCATATCAGTTTTTGAGACAAATCACTAACACTGTTAAGCTTTAAACATTTTAAGTTCTAAACGATCCACTTAGATTGTCAGTATACTGATCCAGTTAATTTTCACACAAAGTTCAACTGTTTCGAGATACGAGATTAGTGTTTTAAGCACTTAAACTTATTCATGTGTCCCACCTCAGAATATACTCCCGTGTCCAGACTCCTATATTCAGTCTTACAGGTGAATGTACACTAATGATATCTGTAAAGGGGTTAATGCGAGACCATGAGAGCTCAGGCTATTGCTTCCGCAAAATCAGAGAGATCATGGTTCGACTTTAAGTGTGTTCCCTTTAGAGAATCTTTTCTTCAACAGCACATGATTAGCATTTTTCAATGTTTCATCATTTTTTATGCTGGGGGTGGGCTTTAAGATTAAAGCAATGCAAAGTATTATACGAGGACTAGGCTACTGCTTCCGCAAAATCAGAAGTCCTGGTATAATACCCCAGATATCACCACGCACAAAGACCTAGTATGTCAGAAATAGAAAGCCCTTCAAACAAGATTTCAGGGGTTACCTATATATCCGAGATATGTTCCCCACGAAATAAGTAAGTTTGATATTTAGGTTTATATCTCAAACACAATCTACTAAGCGTGCAAAAACCTACTGGCATATCATCAGTGAGATCGTTTATCACATTTGACTTTCCAAATCTTTAGCATGTCGTGAATGTCCACTGATGTACTATCATTTCCTCTTTTTCACAACAAAACTCTTTTTCATTTTCTCATGTTTTTGTTATTTTACAAATATTTTTCAATTCAAAATGAGTTTTGTGCTTTTTCAAAATTTCTAAATTTCTAAATTTTATACTCCCCCTAAAATCAAAATATGTTTCAATTTTGAATTTCTGGGAAAATTTGAAACATAAAAACAATAAATTGTACAAAGTAAAGAAACAAACTGACGTGAATTGCTTCAATTCGCCATCCACTTTGCATAAACAATCAAAACTCCCCCTGACAACAAACTATTTTCCCATTGTGATTTCAAAACACTTAAGTTTGTTTTAATCAAAATGGTTTTTTCCGGAAAATAAGTTTTGTTGATTCCACTTGTAAGATCGGGGTTTTGTTCATCACTTTGCTTTTTTTACCGATTATGAATTAATCCCCATTTTTAACCGCTTGAATAAGAGTTAAATCAAGTTCAACTTAATGACCTTGATTAACCACTTGTAGGTGAAAATCCATTTTTCAACCACTTGTTGGTTCACTTATCAACCATACCATTTGCAAATCGAAATATGACAATTTTCAATATTTTTGAGAAAGATGCCGATTCATGCTCCACGATTACCAACTTGGGAGCTCCGGCAAGTCAGGATTTTAAGTAGAGAATGCTGTCACCTAAGCCTGACCAGTCTTGGGTAATTGTGAGTCATCTTCACTCCACCATCTTTTTTATTTATAGAACTCTTTTGCTCCTTTCACCTTCCCGTCAACCATCTTCCAAAAAATATGTTTCACTTTTCCATTAAACGCCTTTTCAGCATCAAATTCTTCCTTACCAGAGAAGAATGGATCTGAAATCTCAATCTTTCCAACTTTTGATTTCAAATTATCTCTTGACAATGGCGGAAAGTTTTCCTCGTTCATTTCTGGAACGGACTTCTTATCACTTTACACTGCAGATGACTCATCTGACTTTAACGAATCAGATTCATTGTCAGAACTTTCTGAACTTTTAACAACCCATTTTTGTTTGTTCAAATCGACTCTTCTTTTGTAAAAACGTTTCGAACTTTCACCAACTTAGAAAGTCGAATTTTTGAACCTTTTAAAATTTTCTGTTGGTTGTTTCTTTTCATCAACACATTTCTTTTTCAAATCTGAGTTAGAAGTAACTCCCTGTTTTGTATAAGTGGACTTGGGGCAATTCCAAGCAATGTGTCCAACTTCTTGGTATTTGAAACAGGTTCTTCGTTCAACTCTCTTCTCATATTCCTTCACCGTATTCTTTTTCCTTTCAGCAAGAAACTCTTTGTTTGACTGTCTCCAGAATGATTTCTTTTCTTCTTCTTCTGAACTTGTACCTGAAACAAATTTAGTTTTTGGTTTATAAGTTTTCTCTTTTTTATGATTTTCTGGTGGAATAAAGCCTAAACCTTTCTTTTCGAAATTACTGTTATGGTTTGGTTTATGTTGAAAACCTGAACTAGAACTGTAACCTTTTTTCTTGTTCAATCTTTGTTGAACTCTTGAAGTGTATTTTTTTAGGTTTTTCATTAAGATTTACATCTTTTATTTCAGAAATATTAATTTCTGTTAATTTGAAAACCTTGTTGATCATTTCAGTTTTTACACTTCTTATTGGAAATTCTTCATCCGAAAATAATTTGTCAGAATCATTCAAAGTATATGCTACTTTGAATGTTTCGTCTTTCAAATTATTTTTCAACATAAGAAATTCTTTATTGTAAACCCGTTTGACCGGTGAACTCGGACTCTTGTCTGATGAAATCGAACTTTCAGATTTAGACTCCGACTTTGACTCTTCATCCATATCCAACACCTGATCGACCACTTTCTTTAATAACTCAGACTCATGATCAGTGTCAGACACTGTGAATGTGATGTCAATGTTGTCTGGTAACTCATCAATGGTTTCAGACTTTAACTTTATGTTGACTGCCTTTTTTTAATTGTTCCTCACTTGGCTTTCTGGGAGAATAACTTTCCCAGATCGGAGGCGGACACTTGTTATATTTGACACTTTGTTTCTTACCAGTATCCTTATCTTCCGACTTTTTATCTTGAAAAGCTTCAAGACCTGCAACAGTAGGATAAACTATGTCAATCAAATAATCACAAGTTGTATAATTCAGCAGCAATCGTTTGATTCTTTCATTTTTAATCTTTTCGAGTTCCAAATCCTGCTTCAGCTTTGCACAGTCTTCAATATACTCATTGATGACCTTCTGCTTAGTCATTAACGTTGAACTCATCATCGTTGAAGCAGCTCCCATTTCTAGGTTTGTCTTGTTCAAATTATCAACCGTTATGTTCAGCACATCATATGATTCTTTTACATACCTCACATCAAACAACAATTTTTCTTTTAACTCTTCTAGCTCACTATACTTCTTGTCTTTTTCTTCACAATGTTTGCATGGTTCCAAACATTTCAGACAAGGCTTTGTGACCTCAACAATTTTTTCAACTTCGACAATCTTTTCAACTTCAACAATTCTTTCAACTTCGACGATTTTTTCAATTTCAACAATTTTTTCAACTATCTTCTCAATCATTGGTTCTTTATCAAATTCTACTTTTACCTCACACTCTTCATCTTCGACCTTTTCTGTCGAATTTTCTTCAATTTTTGCTTTTTTAGCTTCCATTTTTGCTTTTTCTTCAGCAATTCTTCTTGCTTCCAACTCTCTCTTCATTCTAGCAGCCTTC
Organism: Helianthus tuberosus; assembly: GCA_030545235.1. Lineage (NCBI taxonomy): Eukaryota > Viridiplantae > Streptophyta > Magnoliopsida > Asterales > Asteraceae > Helianthus > Helianthus tuberosus. The sequence goes on from CM060447.1 coordinate 188,261,242, forward strand.
TTCTCATTCAACATCTCGATCTTATCTGCAAAAAACAAATTAAAACTAAATGAGTCTAAACTTTTTCTAGCATTATTAATGTACTCTTCTTCATCATCAGTGTCTTCATCACTTTCAGATGATCTTAAAATCTTCGTTCTTTTTGGATTAGATTTGACTGCTTCTTCTTCCAGGATTTGAGCAACAAATGCTGAATCAGCCGGAACGGGACATGTCCCAGCTAAATCCCTCTGCCAATCTTTCATCATCTTGATTTAATAGATAAGCTTTCTTCTTTCCATCTTCTATGGCACGGGATGCTGACGGTTGTTGAGCAATCTGATGATAAATTGATTTTCGATGATAATCGTTGTTTCCAAACGGATCTTGTCTTCCGGTTGCTTCTTTATTTGTACATTCTCTTTTAAAATGCCCCTTTTCTCTGCAACGAAAGCAGGTAACCTTTGATTTGTCAAACCCTAACGGAGATGTAGCAACATCACGAAAATCATCTCTTCCGGTGATTTGCATGATTTTTTCTGCTCTTCTTACAGCACTGGCTAAACACCACTTGATGTCCATCAATTCAAGTTCCTCAGAATCAATCTGGTCATAATCCTCTTTAGTAAGCATTGGATTTTCGATTCTTACAGCAACTAAACTTTTATAAGACTCTAACATAGTAACAAGTGATGCTATGTGTTGCTTAGCCACTTCTGGAGAGAGATTTTGACCATTTTAAATATTCAATGTAACATTGCATTGCAGATTTGTTGAACTCTATCGTTGAGGACTTGGTGTTGTGAAATTCGGATCAAAACTTGAATACGATGACGAATATCCACCACTCTGAGTTGTAGTGCTAACATTTGTTCCAGAAGAACCGTCAGCACTGAAAGCAGTCTTAATCTTCGGACTCAGAGTAGTTTCAAATTTGCTTCCTCTATAGTATAGACTAACATCTTGTTGAGCATTTGGATTATTCATGATAGCAGTTTTCTGAACATCCAATTCTTGTTCTTCAATCTTCTGAATGAACTTACTCAAATTCATACTTTCAGATTTTCTCATATGTTTCAAAATCAACAAATATGTTCCCCATTTATTCTGTGGTAGTGCATCAGCAAGCTTATCAACCCATTCATCGTCTTCTTTCTTGATCTCCAATCTTCTCATTTCCTGAACAAGATGACAATATCTATCGATAGTCTTCTTAGTCGTCTCATCTTCAAAAGCTACAAACATATCAAATGATTTCTTTAGTAATGCACGTTTATTTTTTATCATATCAGCACTACGCTAACCAAATTGATCTAGCAAGTATCCTCATGTTGGAGCAAAACAAAAATATCTTCTTTTACTGCTTGTTAGAGAATACTAATCATCATTTTTTCACTGGTGTATTTCAATTTCTCCTCCGTTGAATAATCACTTAAAGATTTTTCATTTCCACGTTCATCTTTCGGTTTAACATAATCTTTGTCCAATGAAACCCATGCATCAAACTTATAAGCTTGCACCCATGTTTCAAAACGGTTTTGCCATCCTTTAAAATCCTCGATGTACATAAGCTTTGGAGGCTTTTGAGACGTTCCTGTTTCATTTTCGATTTCAACAGCTTCGACAACTGTAATTGGAGCAACTGGGGTAGCAAACGCATTGTAAAACTCTTCTTCCATGTTTCGGTAAAAAAATTCACAATATTTCAAAGTTCAAGCGAATTGGAGGTTCAAACGAATTGGACTACTTTGATACGAAATGCTTTTGGTGCGAAATGAACCTTTGGTGCGAAATGGAACAAATTCAAGCGAAATGGCAACTTTCAAGCGAAATGGGTCCAATCCGTGTGAAATCAAGGTCTCAAGGTGCAATTCGTGCGAAATGGGACACCTGAATTATCAACTCGTGCGAAATGGGTCACTTAGGGTTCAAATCGTGCGAAATGGAAGCCTGATTCACACGAAATGGACCAATTCGTACGAAAGGATGCTGATGTCACACGATCGGGCAGTTTTTTTTTTTTTTTTTTACAAATTGATCAAGTTTTAGTTCGACTTTAGGTCTAATTCTTTCAAGGATTGTTTAAAACTGAGTTTCGCTTGTTATATATGAAATTCAATCCATTTTAACCATAAAAACTCCGTTAATTTTGAAAAATGTGAAGAAGAATGAGTAGAAGTCAAAAATTTTAATGAAAACAAGCTGAATCGGTATGAACTCTTCCTCCTGAGCTCTGATACCACTTGTAAGATCGTTTGCATGACCAAACGAGTCGTTCAGAAGAGTTCTAATCAATACGAGAGGCGGAAACAAACGTATCGACTTTGAATCAGCTTGATATACACTTTAATTGTCTTGTTTATTGATATAAACGTTTTATAACCTGGAGACACTTCGGCAGCACCTCGGTACCGGAATCAGAACCTATCAAATGATTTGAACAAGACACATATATATAGGCAAGCCCAATTCGTACGAAATGGTTTCACACGAAATGGCCAGTGCCATTTTGTGCGAAATGACCACAATAACCATTTCGTGCGAAATGGCCTATGCTACATGTTTCTCAATTTTTCTCGTATTTCGTGCCTTGATCTATCAATCTAAGTAGAAGACTCGATACAAGACGAAGTTGACAGCCATATGCACCAACAAAAACCTAACCCCCTACCCCCACCCAAGCTAAAATGCTTAAAACTAAACCCCCAAAAAACCTAAAAAATCTATAAAAAAAAATATATACAAATTTTTTTATATTTTTTACATTAAAATCGCTACTTTTAGTAGCCAACAAATTATTTTTTGGTAAAGAAATATAGTGATTTTTTTATAAAAAATATTAAAAAAAAACATTTTTTTGTGTGTTTTTTAGGTATTTTTGGTTGTGTTCACATTGGTTATCGCGGTTCTCGCAATAATGGGTGGTTCCTAACGGATCCTTCTCCTATATATATATATATATTAAAAATTATTTATCACCACACCCTTCACAAGTGGCGGCAATACTCGCTCCCAAACACACCCTACATGCAACACTAAGAGTTGGCTACAAACTCCATTTTTCGTACAAAGTGTAAAAAGTCATAAAACAGCATAATGTCAACCATAAAACACACTCAAAACCTACATATAACAAAGTAATGATTACTAAATCGTCATATTTGTGAGTTTTGTGTTGTGTTTTAGATCATAAGGCTTTAATTATCGAATGACTAACATTAGTGTGTTTTATGTTGATTCTCATGTTGTGTTTTATACTCATAGTTCTACGATCGTGTGTTTGAAGTTTTTATGGACAGTTAGGGTTTGTATATTGTGTTTTAGTGATCTTCAGTTTGTTATTTATGGGTTTTAAATGTGTTTTATTGCTAAAATTGTGGTGTTTTAAGACTTTGTAAACTTTGTACGAAAAACAGACTTTGCAGCCGAACCCCACCCTAACCACCAATCTCTTCCTATTATGACATAACACCCACACTTGTCATCCATGCCTCCAACTTGAAGACAACACACAAGAACTTCCAATCTCCTCTGTCTTGTAACAGTATACCACCCACCCACACCATCTTCATCCACTTTTAATTCCAATCTTGAAGAACAAACTCCAAAACCTTCATTCTTGGTGAAGTTTCGGTGATTTTAGAGATTCACATTCAACATGATTTGAAGATGGATAAATCCATCTCGGTTTTTTGTATCATTGACAAACTGCCTCCTTGCAAAGATTTCAAATAGACTTCGAAACATAAGGCGGACCGAAGCTGTCGAACTTGGTAGTCACCATAGAATTGAAGAGTCTTTGAGGACTCAAAAAAGTGACACATGTAAGGAGAAAATTATGGCTGGAAATGCTTCTATGAACATGGTTGAAGAAGGTGAATCTTCTAGAAATTTCAACAAGTTTAAAGGGAATAAACAGAAGTTACAGGGTAACAACAACAAACCTGACTTCAAGAACAAGAAGCCCGAGTCGGTATTTGGTTGTGTGAATATCTATTCACATCATTTTCTTTGAGATAATCAATTTTGTTGAACCTGGTATAGAATTGATTTCTGATGCTAGAAGTTGAATATGTTATCCAAACATTAAAAATTAAATATTGAAGATTTAAATCGCAGCAATCAAACTTAGCTTCAAACCTCAATTCTAAACATCCCTTGATAAATTTTATCTAAGGATTAGCATTATGAACTAATTGTATCATGCTTGCTAGTGTCATCCAACGTTTTGTGTTCTAGTTCCCGAAAGTAAAAAAAAAATCTCAAACCTAATTTATATATAGAAAAAGTGGGTCAAGTTATTCTACAAAGGCTTCTAATTGTAAGAAGTGTAAGAAGGATTTATAGAGTGACAAGTGTCCAATAACCTAAAACTAAACCCACTACATCACCACCAAAAACCTAAACACCCACCCCCACCACCACCCAAAAACCTAACCCCCCCCCCCCCACCCAAAAACCTAAACCCCCCCCCCACCCCCCCCCCCCCCCCCCCCGGCAAAAAAAACAAAAAAAAAAAACTATACCTCACCAAAAAAACCCCCAAAAAACCTAACCCCCCCCCCCCCCACCCCCCACCCCCCAAAAACCTAAAAAAAATATATAAAAAAAAACTAAACACCCACCCCCACCCCCACCACCACCCAAAAACCTAAACCCCCACCCCCTCGGCATAATCCATGATGGTTGTAATTAACATCTTCACTTGAGTACTAAAATGGTGGGTGATGTGGGGGGTGGGGGTGGGTGTTTTTGGTGGTGGTGGATGTTTAAGTTTTTTTTTTTTTTTAGTGGGTTTTTTTGTGTAGTGGGTTTTTTTAAGTTATTGGACACTTGTCACTCTATAAATCCTTCTTACACTTCTTACAATTAGGATCCTTTGTATTTGATCCTAATCCTAGAAAAAGTAACATTATGATAATCTATATGAGAAGCAAGTAACATCTTGTGAATTACTTACAAAATAGTCAGATATATCAAAACCCTAAAATAGTTTGGAATTGTCCCATAGATCAAACAATTCCTAAGTACCCTGCATAATCCATGATGGTTGTAATTAACATCTTCACTTGAGTACTAAAATGAGATGACCACCATAAAAAACCAAAATAACTCACAATATACTCAGTCCTAGCATTTGCTCCAATGATGGGAAAGTAGAAGCTTCACCTTTCAAGTCACTAATTCTGCTGTATCACATAAATGTAGTGAAAAAAAAAATCAATCACTTTACATAGTTGGTCATGTTATTAAACACCTAAGTGGAACAAATCCCTAAAAAGAAAAATAAACATCTAAGTGAAAAAGGGCATACAGATCTTCCAGTTGTGTTAAGTCGGAGATGCTAGAAGGAAGCGGCCCCTCAAAAGAACAACCTTGTATATGCCTGCATCATAAAAAATGTGTTAGAAATATTTAAGATTAATACATCCTTATTAGCAAGTGATGGGAATTTTCAACTACATAAATAAAATGGTCGGGAAAATGACATAAAAAGGTAACACGCAATACTCGGATTCCCATTTCAAGTAATCCAATTTGTTTCCACCTATAAAAAAGCATTGACCTTTAAAATATTTGACTTAAGGAATCTGGTGAGTTAACCTGCTTTCTAGATGAACTTTCAAAAAAAAAAACCTGCTTTCTAGATGCCACAGCTTTACGTACAAAAAAAGTCAACATTGTCAAAGTTAATCATTTGTCATGTCATCATTTGAATTAAATGTAAGCAGATCATATTACCTTTTATGAAATAAAATCCACCAAAAAATGGCAAAAATACATTACCTCTATGTGATTACCCCGACAAGGTTCTTACAATTTCCAATTTTTTGTCCACTGGCTAATGAAGTTTGGTATCTTTCCAGTGAAATTGTTGTCACATATTCTCCTAAAAATGTAACAAACTCACATAACTTAAGAAAAACTGCAAACTTTTGTGGCAAACTTTTATGGATATGAGGTGATAACTGATATGTACACCTCCAAAAATATTGTTTTCAAGTGACTTTGACTGCTTTGCCCTTACCAAATAAGAGAGTCCAAAAAATAGTTGTAGTATTGCAAAGGGCGAAATAGTAAAACTTATTTGGATGCTAGGTGATATGTCCACCACCCAAAAATATTGGCTTCAGCGACCACTCTACCATCACACAATAAGAGAGGTAAAAAAAGTTGATCCAAGGAGTAAATACTATATATATTGGTGGTGTACATAGATAATATGGCATACAAATCACCTCTCAGTGTCGATTATCACCCAAATATACAAGATTTATACTCACACGTTAGTCAAGTTGGTAAGTTTTGCAAGTGCAGCGGGTAGTTGTCCAGTGAAATCATTTGAAGAGAGATCACTACGAATACAATGTTTTACATGAATGTGTTAGGTCCAATTATGCTATGTATAGGTGTTGGGTCTAATCATGTATACTTCTAATGATGAAATTTGTGACGTATACATAGAAATTAATAGCATCCGTATATTAGGCATGATTATATTGTGATTATTGTAATTATTCTATATCCATATTTAGCCTGTATCTTTGTAATATATATTGTGAAGGATATCAATGAAAGGATCACGGTTCATATTGTTACATGGTATCACGAGTCTGGGTCTCTCTCTTCTAAACCCTACTCGCCGCCTTCCTCCCTCCCCTGCTTCCTCCATTTTTTCTTCACTGTAACCATTGCCATGGAGAACGATAACAACACTACTTCCACCACCCCTCCCATCACCATCAAATCTGAAATCCACCCAGCCACCACCGTCACCAATATCAAAACTCTAATCCCCTTCACCTTAGAAATCAAGTCCAGTCAATACTCATCCTGGGCAACCTTATTTACCCTCCACTGACGTGCTCACTTAGTCGAAGACCACCTTAAAGCCAAACCTGAAACCACCACACCCGAGTCATCCTCCGCCTTGGCTACCTGGAATCGCTTGGACGCCATCGTCTTGCAATGGCTCTATAGTACGATCTCCAATGATCTTCTTCACACCATAATCGACAAAACGTCCACCGCTCATGACGCGTGGGTGGCTATCGAGAATCTGTTTCACGACAACAAGGCATCTCGGGCCATTTACCTCATGCAGAAATTCGCTAATACCCGACTGGACGGCTTTCCCAATATCTCGGCTTACTGTCAAGCCCTTAAAACACTTTCTGACCAACTTGCCAATGTTGATGCCGCTGTGACTGATGAGCGGCTCGTTCTCCAACTCATCGCCGGTTTGAATGATCAATATGAGGGTATTGGCACCATCATCACTCAACAGCGCCCTCTACCCTCGTTCTACAACGCCCGTTCTCAACTTATACAGGTTGAAACGCGCAAGAATGAGCAGGCCCTATTATCCTCCAAAACTGCCTCTACCGCCCTCACCGCACAAGCAACCCGACCTGCCACTGAGTACACCCGGTCACCCTCTGACTCCTACCGTGGCCGTGGACGCTCTGGTCGTCGAGGCCGTGGCCGAGGATCATATGGTCGCGGACGCTCCTACCAATCCACCTACTACCCACCCCAAATGCAATATCCATGGGCACCATATTGGCCCACTCATCCTCAACATTACTCGGCCCAACAATACCCCTACAGCCCATCACAGCAGCCCAACTCTTGGTCTCCTCCACCTTGCCCCTACCCTTTAACCAACCGGCCCAACTTAACCACATCACCACAGCCACAAGCTGGCCTTCTCGGCCCACGCCCTCATCAGGCACACACTGCCTACAGCCCAACTGACATTGAGCAAGCATTATACACCATGTCGTTACAGCAACCGGACCCCACTCAGTATATGGATACCGGCGCCACTGGCAACATGTCTCACGAGCAAGGTGACTTCCATACTTTTTCTAATTCTTGCATTTCTCAAAATATAATTGTAGGTAATGGTGATACTATACCGGTCCTTGGTCAAGGCACTAAATACCTGCCCAAACCATACCCACCCTTTGTCCTTAAAAATGTTCTTTATTCACCCAAGCTCGTTAAAAACCTTATTTCAGTCCGTCGATTTACAACGGACAATTCTGTTTCTGTGGAATTTGACCCGTTTGGTTTTCTTGTGAAGGACCTCAAGACCAAGATGCCTCTTCTTCGATGCAACAGCAGCGGTGATCTCTACCCTCTGGTGCTCGGGTCTTCTACCACACAACCTACTGCTTTTGCCGCCATCTCATCTCAACTATGGCACCACCGTCTTGGCCACCCAGGACGACCCACTATGAATAAATTAAAAACTTCTAGCTCTATTTCCTTTGATAAACCTTTGAATAATGTTTGCCAATCTTGTATTTTTGGTAAAAGCATACGTTTACCATTTTTTGCATCTCATAATATGACATTTAAACCTTTTGATATTGTGCATAGCGATGTTTGGACTTCACCAATCATTAGCTCTTCGGGCCATAAATACTATGTGTTATTTCTAGATGACCTAACTAATTTCTTGTGGACATATCCTCTCACTAATAAATCTCACGTTTTCTCCTCCTTCTCTCATTTTGCTTCTATCATTAAAACCCAATTTGAATCTACAATCAAAACCTTCCAATGTGACAATGGCCGTGAATACGGTAATTCCACTTTCCAAAATTTTTTCACCACCAACGGCATTTTATACCGACTTTCTTGCCCTTATACATCTTCCTAAAACGGCAAGGCCGAACGTAAAATACGCACAATTAATAATATGATTCGGACCTTACTCGCCCATGCTTCGATCCCCTCTCATTTTTGGCACTTCGCACTCGAAACCGCCACTTATTTACTAAATATATTGCCATCTCAACAAACTAAAAATAACACTCCCACTGAATTACTCTACAACACCACACCCACCTATGACCACTTTCGTGTTTTCGGGTGCCTCTGTTATCCGCTAGCACCGTCCACCACTATTCACAAGCTTGAAAACCGCTCTACACCATGCGTTTTTCTAGGCTACCCACCTACTCACCGAGGCTACCGTTGCCTCGACCTAGCCACTAGCCAAATATTCATCTCCCGTCATGTTGCGTTTGACGAGACAACCTTTCCCTTCCAACAATCCATCGCTCCCGCTCCTACCTATGATTTTCTCGATACACCTTTTCCTCACCACCTCTGTCCGCACATCGCCCCATCCTCCCCACCATATCCGCCCCCCTCACCAATCACACCTCACCTGTAACCCATCAAACCCCCCAACCTAACGGCCCACCTCACATTAACCAACACTCGGCCACTCCCTCAGTCCAACCCAACCCTCAACCCACTACCCCAGCCCAACCGATTACTTCCCCTGCCACCTCAGCCCAACCGCATCTCCCTACTCCCACCCCAGCCCACTCCGCAACCCGTACCACACATACAGCCCACTCCTTTACTGGCCCGTCCAATACTATGCCACCCATACCTCCTGTTCAGCCATCCCAACCCACCAACCAACCCACTCGCACCATCCACACCCGCTCCATGAGCGGGATCTATAAGCCAAAACAACACTTCAACTTAACCACTACATCTTCCACATCTCCTATTCGACCCATACCTAAGAACCCAACTGATGCCTTCCGAGACCCGGTATGGCTGTCTGCCATGACTACTGAGTTTAATGCATTAATTAGAAACGGTACATGGGAGTTAGTACCTCGTTCGGCTAACATGAATATTGTCAGGTGTATGTGGTTGTTTAAACATAAATACAGGTCGGACGGCACATTGGAGCGGTACAAAGCCCGATTGGTTTGCGATGGGCGGTCGCAACAGGTGGGCATCGATTGTGGTGAGACATTCAGTCCGGTGGTAAAACCCGCAACTATTCGGACCGTTCTGTCTCTTGCATTATCTAAGGGTTGGGCGGTTCATCAGCTTGATGTAACCAATGCCTTCTTACACGGGAACTTAAACGAAACCGTCTACATGTATCAGCCTATGGGATTTCGTGATAGAACCTTTCCTGACCATGTTTGCCTCTTACGCAAATCTCTATATGGGCTTAAGCAGGCACCTCGCGCCTGGTACCAACGTTTCACAGATTACGTTCTCAGCATGGGGTTTCACCACAGCAAGTGCGACGCGTCTCTATTTACGTACATTCATGGTCGTGACACAGCCTATTTACTATTATATGTCGATGATATTCTGCTTATCACTTCTTCTGACGCTCTTCGCCATCGTCTCTTGGCTAGTCTTGCAGCTGAGTTCGCCATGAAAGATCTCGGCCCTCTCAGTTATTTCTTGGGTATCTCTGTTACTCGGCATGCGAACTCCATGTTTTTGTCTCAGCAGGCCTATGCCACTGATATTATTGCTTGTGCCGGGATGCAATCGTGCAACCCGGTTGCAACTCCGGTTGATACGCACACCAAACTCAGTGCCACGCCCAGCGAACCATTTCATGATTCTACTTTGTACCGCAGCTTAGCCGGCGCTCTCCAATATCTCACCTTTACACGACCTGACATCACCTATGCGGTTCAACAGGTGTGCATGCACATGCACGCACCATGTCTCGATCACTGGCATGAACTCAAGAGAATTTTAAGATATGTGAAGGGCACTTCATCGTTTGGTATTACACTCGGTCCTTCTCGTGCCACATCATTAGTGGCTTACACTGACGCTGATTGGGCTGGCTGCCCCGACACCAGGCGTTCTACAAGTGGCTACTACGTCTATCTTGGTGACAATCTCATCTCATGGTCTTCCAAACGACAAGCCACTGTATCTCGCTCCAGCGCTGAGGCCGAATATAGAGGGGTGGCGAATGTTGTTGCTGAGATTTGTTGGCTCCGGAACCTGCTTCTCGAGCTCTCATTACCGCTTACACGAGCTACAATGGTTTATTGCGATAACGTCAGCGCCATTTACCTTTCCGGCAATCCGGTTCAGCATCAACGAACCAAACACATCGAGTTAGACATTCACTTTGTACGAGAGCAGGTTCAGCGCGGAAATGTTCGTATCCTTCATGTACCGTCGCGATATCAGATTGCAGATATATTTACCAAAGGATTACCACGGGTTTTGTTTGAAGATTTCAGGTCCAGTCTCAGCATTCGGTCACCTCCCGCTTCGACTGCGGGGGTGTGATAGCATCCGTATATTAGGCATGATTATATTGTGATTATTGTAATTATTCTATATCCATATTTAGCCTGTATCTTTGTAATATATATTGTGAAGGATATCAATGAAAGGATCACGGTTCATATTGTTACAGAAATGACGACACACCGAGTTGGTCAGTGTAAAACACCTATGTGAAACTTCTTTGTAAAAGTTCACTATGATTAGATCAGCTTAGGCATTTTCACTAAGTTAGATTAGAAATTCTCAGCATGAACACTTGGTGAAATATCACTGGGTGTAAAAGCTCGTTGTGAAAGCTCACCATAACTTGGTAAAATAACCGTTGTGGAACTTACCCATGATCGTATGAAGTATGACTAAAGTATAGAGCAGCAAAGTTAATTGGAGATCAAGAATATACTAATGTTGTTTATCAATTTATGTCTCTCTCTCTCTCTCCCTCTCTCTACACACACACAAATTACCCATGATCGTATGAAGTATGACTAAAGAATGGAGCAGCAAATTGTTAATTGGAGATCAAGAATACACTACTAGGAAATGGCTGCTACAAAAGTTTCCAACGCAAAAAAATGCATCACAAATTCCGACACATCTACGACACATTTTCAATGAAAATTAAAAGATTAATTTGAGTAAACTGCCATTTTGGTCCCTAAGGTTTGGCCAGTTTTGCCACTTTAGTTCAAATCTCAAACCTTTTGTATCCGGATCCCTGTGGTTTCAGTTTTGTTGCTATTTTAGTCCAAAAGTGAAATCAAGGTCAGATTACCGAAATTAAACGCTGATGTTTGTTTCTTTTTCTCAGGGGTATTTTTGTTATGTTAGGTTTATTCTAACTCATTATAAATTAAAAATAATTAACCTAAATAAATCTAGTTTGACCTTATAAAAACACATCATCTTCACCAAATACATAACCAGCAAATACCCTTACACAAACCCATCGCTTCTTCGTTGCTGGTGCCTCATGGATACACTCCTCTCACTCTTCGATCTCTGCGTCCTCCAATTATACAAAAACACACTATTAACATTACCATTACTACCGTTAACATTACTCCCAATAACCTCTTCAACACTATAACCAGAAGTGTTCATATAATGGTGATTATAATGACTGGTGGATCTAGAGGAAGCAAGCAGTGACCTCCATGAAGAAGTTTTGCCCGGATCTCTCAGCACTCGAGCAACTTTCTTGATCTAAGTCAACTCCTTTTTCAGATGCAGATTGCTGGGATCAACAAGGGCGCCACTATAACTACTGCTTCGATTCGCAGACATTTAGTGTGAAAGTTACAGATCTGGCAGATTTGCATAAACTACGTATGTAGGATTGATTGAAATTAGGGTTTGGAGGAAATGAAGGTCGAATTTGGGAGGGAAAAGGGGGATATTTTCATTGAAATTGAAGAACAAAAGGTTGATGTTGGTTGTCAACAGTAAGTCCCCTTCATAGAGATTATACTCATTTTTTGGTCCCTGATTCACCTCGCTTTTTGTCCGACTGTTTTTTTTTCTGAGTAAATTGCCATTTTTATTTTTATTCTTCTGCAAGTAGATCGACAATGGTGGTCTGTGCATGTAGAATTAGGGTTTGTGTTAGGGTATTTGCAGGTCATGTATTTGGGGAAGATGATGTGCTTTTATAGGGTGAAACGATTTATTTAAGTTAATTATTTTTAATTAATAATGAGTTATAATAAACCTATAATGACAAAAATACCCCTAAGGAAAAGGATAAAACATCAGGGTTTAATTGGGGAATGTGGCCTGATTTCACTTTTGGACCAAAATGACAACAAAACTGAAACCACAGGAACCCATATACAAAAGGTTTGAGATTTAGACTAAAATGGCAAAACTGACCAAAACTTAGGGACCAAAATGACGGTTTACTCATTAATTTTTTAGATAAATTTGCAACACAATAGCAACGCAAATAAGAAAAACATTAATTATTAGTTAGTGCGTTGGAAATGGGTAGCAACTTGCTACCCGTTTGCAACGGAACTTAAGTATATATTTTTACTTTTAATTTTAATTATTGGTAAAACCTAAATCATAAATCGAAAACCCATTTAGACCGTTGGGGGTACGGTGGGGCAGGGGTTTAGGGCATGAGTTGACACATGAAGTTCGAGCCCCCCCGCTGCCGGGTGACGTGTTCGTGGGGTATGGCGGGGCGTGGCTAGCCCGGCGTGGCATGGCCATGTGTATAAAAATAAATAAAAAAATCTAAAATAAAAAAAATACACACAACATTTAAAAAAAAGCCTACAATTTTATTAAAATTTTCTTAAACATTACCACCTTATAAATTAGCAACAACTCTGTGCATATGTATGTTGTACCATGAGCTTGGGGAGCTTTTCAAAAAAAAAAAAAAACACAGTTGTACTTTATGTTTATGAAGTTGTATGGTCGTTTTGTATGAAACCATGTATTGGTTTGATGGTTTTTATTTTGGTGGTTTTCTAAGAGCATTCACATTCTATCCATCAAAATATGTGAGGGGGAGTTTTTATATTATAAAGGGTATAAAAAGTGGTTGTGAGTGGAGGAGAGAGAAAATGTTACTGTTCATCTGTATATTTGGGGGGACACTGTTCACCCAGTATAATTTTTTTAATATATATTGAAAGTGGTTGTGAGTGAAGGAGAGAAAAAAATGTGATGATAATATTATTTAATTGAAAATGAGAGAGAGAAAGTATTTGTTTTTAGTAGAAATATATTGATATAGGAGTTGTTTTTTAGTGGAATGTATGTATAATTTGATGGTTTGGATGTGAATGCTCTAAGTGATTAAAACTGATATTTTGGTATTTCATTTCCTCATTTTCTTTCCAGATATTCTCTCTCTATATAAGATAATATGAGGCTTCACTGCCCCATCTCCGCTGCATCTACGCCTCTTCTCCGTCGTCGCTTACGGTTTCACAACCACCACGTATCGTTTTCTTATTGAACGATTGTGCAGACCTCGTAGAAGGCTTTGGTCGGAGGTGGTTAACCGGTGCGGTGGAGTATGTTGGAGCACTGGTATGATGGTTTGGAGGTCGTTTAGGCTTCCGTCTGGTGGTGATGGGTTGTTAGATCATTTAGCAACCTTAGTGTGTAATGTCGATTATACTCTTTCTCTTTGTTTTACAAGTTGTACATTGGTAACCATGAGCTGGATCTGTGGTTTTGTTTTTATGGTTAAAGTTGATTCCTTATTTCATTTTATCTAGACACTCCTAGAGTTGGAGTTGATGAAGCCGATCGGTGAACCTGTCGGCTATTGGTGATGAACCCGGTTTGACAAGTGTTATATACGAGTGCTCTTGAAGGTGATGATGGTGGCCGCTACCTGACATGGCAACTCTGGTTGCAGTCGTAGCGGCACTGAGCCGTGCGTCGTTGATGATGGCGATGATGACGCTTGAGTCTGAGCCTCATTCTTTTCGTTTATTACTTCTTATTTTTCGAGTTTAATGAAGTGGTTTGGTGCGGTGATTGGTGTTTTTTTGGATGTAGTGACATGATTAACCTCCAATGTGAGTTATTGCCTAAATGCAAATAAAAAACCGTAAATTCATGGTTCTTGCTTTACTAATAATCATTGATTTATAATGGCTGTTAAGGGAAAAGTGAGTGAGGGTTTTAGTTGAGATATGAAGTTGGCGTGAAGTAGTATATTGTGCTGTACGTAGCTGCTTGAATAAAAGCAATTAGGGTTCGGTGTAAAGATCAAGAAGAGAGAAATTAAGCATATTGGTATGAGGTTAAAAGTAGAAAAACAAAAAATAAATCAAGTCTTTCAAATAAAGAATCATGGCCTGAGAAGTGGGGTTAAGGGACTATCATGTCGACTGATAGTTGCGGCCCTATCGTTTGTTGTAGTACCCGCCTCTTACAAAAAAACTAAAATAGCCACACGTAAGTACTTTTGACTTTTGAGTTGTCATAGCTCAGAAAACAGAGAACAAGTCTTTTGGCAATAGAAAAAATATAGAGTTATTAATTCTTCTTTTTACTCTGTCCCGCCCCCTAGCTCAGTTGGGAGGAGGCCGGGGGTTTGCCAATGGCTACCCCGGTTTGAATCCCGGCGTCTACGGTTTGGGGTTGAGATGTCCCGATGATGGATCGTCTCCTACCGAGGCATGGAACGGTCTTGAGGGCAACCCGGTTTTACCCAGCTGTTACCCCAGCGAGTCTCTCGTGTGGGGGCAGTATGGTTTCCGGGCGGAAGTCAGCTCACGCGGCAGGCCGGGGCCCAATCGAACATCGCGTCCGCAGATGCGGGGCTGACGGGGGAATGTCTTTGACATAAACCCGGTGACCACTGGTCCAGTACATAGAAAGTCACCTTCCAAAAAAAAAAATTAATTCTTCTTTTTACTCTCACTTCCAAGGGGAAACTTATGTTTTTTACATAGATATATATTTTTTAATTAGTCATAAAAAAGATAAAGCTTGTCTAGGAAAAAAACATAAAAAAAAGAGTGTATTTTAATTTGTTTATTAGGACAATTAAATTCGGTATAACCTGGTGTTGGTATTTGCACAATTGTATTATGCAAAGTATAAAATGGTGATGGTATTTGAACAATTGTATCTAGGAGTTGTAAAGTGTGAACAAATAAGAGTTGTAAATATGATCAAATAATAAGTTTTACATGATTATGTGTTATAAAGCCGTTCTTTCTAATATATTTTTTTCTTGATGCTACGCGGAACACTTTTCCACCCACGCCCCCGTATCGTGGCGGGTCTCCCGATATGACTATGGAATATGGAAGGTTGATGTAACAAACACTTGAGTTTTAGCTATGATGCATATGAAATGGATCCCCGCCGCATTGCGGCGGGTGATAAACCTAGTTATTACAAAATTCTACAAAAAAAAAAATACAAAATAAAAAGAAGCCTAAAAAGGATTAAAAAAAAAAAAAAAACGTAGAGTGTTAGATAGATTTCGAAAAGGGCAAGCTTGTCGAACGGCTTGCGCACCTTGCCCCGGAACTCGATGTTCGCCATCGCCACCCGGTCTTCGTGGCTTATCTCACCGGGCGGGACACTGTCGTAGTAGGCTTTGAAACGATCGAGCTTCAGTCGTAGCTCGCGCCATTTGTGTTGGCACGCATTTAAATTGTGCCGGTCGTTTCCCACGTTATGCCGGTAGCTAGCAAAAGCTTCTGGCCAATAACGTGTCTCACCGGGTTGGCGGCCCTTCATTGCGTCAACACGCTCGTGACAAGAGCTAGCTCTTCCTAGTGTGTCCAAAAGGCCATCGATCAAGTGTGTGTGGGTAGCGGGTTCAATCAAGTGTGTTTGGGTTGGGGTAGCGGTGGACAGCCAACAAGTATGTTTGGGTTGGGGTAGCCAGTGGGGTTGGGGATATATATAGCGATGTTGACTGTTGGGTGGGTGAACCGCTTGGCTTGACCAAACGGTTAGAATTTGAAATTTAAATGCCCCAGCTATGACCTAGTCAACAGGCGAATATGAGCCGAGCACATATGATCGCTAGCCCACCCCACGCCCGGCTTTAAACTCCCACCCCTTGGGTCACGTCCAAACCCAAGCCCACCCAGGGTAGTGGCTTGGGCGTTTTCAGCCAACCCCGCCCCATACCCAATAGTCTTAATGAGTTTCAAAACCCCTTTAAACAAAACAAACAAAAAAACGACCACACCAGTCCAATGCCCTTAACCACCGCACCACGGACACGGTACTATATCCGATTGATTGAAACTGATCCAACGGATGTTTAAGTGATACCTGTATACGGCTATACTTTGTCATTCGTTGTGAGTTTTGATCTCGTGATTATCGTTAAAGTTGAATTGGGTTAATACGCTAATACGAGTTCCATTGTATCTAGAGTTAGAACTAATAATCAGGAAGCTGTTAAATACTTAGCGATTAAGTAAACTTAGTAATTAAGTAAACTTAATAGCTAAGGAAACTTAACAGTTAAGCAAGCTATGTAAGTTAATTAATCGGCTAAGTAAATTACTTAATTAAACAGTTAAGGAAAAGTAATCACTTAAACAGCTAAGTAAGATTAATTAATCAGTTAAGTAAGATTAATTAAGCTAAGTAAGATTAATTAATCAGTTAAGTAAGATTAATTAAGCTAAGTAAGATTAATTAATCAGTTAAGTAAGATTAAATACGCTAAGTAAGATTAATTAAGCTAAGTAAGGGGCTGTTTGGTAGCCTCTTATTAACCATTCAGATGCTACCTCTTAATGGTTTAAAACCTCTGAATGAATAAGAGGTAACCTCAAGTCTGAATGGTTAAGAGGTAACATCTGAATGGCAAATCATCACATATCACATTATTCTACCTTCTCATTGGTAAATTCTTAATGGTTCCATTAAGAGGTAGCCTCTTAATGACCATTCAGAGGCTACCAAACAGCCCCTAAGATTAATTAAGCTAAGTAAGATTAATTAATCAACTAAGTAAGTTAATCAGTTAAACAATTAAGTAAAGCTAAACCGTTGAAGTTTAAACAACAAGATATACATAAGGTAGATAATATCTAAATAGATATATATGGGGTAGGTATTATCTAAGGAAAATATTATCTTAGAAAGGTTGTATCTGGGGAAGGCTTTGCCTGGGGACTGCTTTATCTATGGAAGATATATATAAGAAACTTCCTAGAAAAGATAGGCATATCCCTTACCTATAAATAGGAAGCTTAGAATTCATTTTTCGTTGCTCATTCCTTCTATGGTTCTCTCTATACATTGGTGTTATAACCAATAATCACCAATACGATATTTTGTCCGATCGATTCGGAAACCAATGAACGAATACCAAAGTGTTGTCTAAATAAGACTATACTTTGTGAATTTTGCTAAGGTTCTGATCTCGTGACCATCGTTAGGTTTGATGTGGTTTTACACTAATACGTATTCCACTCTGTTAAACTAAATGTTTAACTATCAGGAAACTCTGCACTATACACTTACAATCAAAATAGATGCTTAGTTATCCGAAGACTTAGAATCAGGAGGCCTATTAAATCAAGACTATATGCTAACAAGGCGAGTCATTCTCTTTCTACCAAATTGTTTCCAAAACCCTATTTACTTTCAAAGTTATAATTACAGGGATTAAGTCTTTGTAGTCTTCAATTACAGCCGGTATATGGGGTTTTGTATACATTACTTGATAATCGTCACCATTGGACAACGGGTTAGCCAATGGGTGATATGACCATAGTCATAGAATCGGGTCGAGTGACAAATACCGTTGGGTAATTGGTTGATATAAACATTGTAATCTCCCTTAATACTGTAATTTATAACAATGTGTCGTTTTGTACAAAATGAATGAACTCACCAGTATTTCCTGCTGACCAAATGTTTTTAAAACGCGTTTTAGGTGATTACAGTAAATTGGAATAAGAGTGATGATACGGCACCGAAAGGCTTAAAGAGGTGGCTTCTTTTATCAATTAAATTAAATTAAGAAAACATTGTTTCATATATTCGGGCTTATTCCATGTTAAAGCTACCTTTGTAAAACATGGGTTCATTCCCATCTGTTTAATAAATAAAATCCGGTGTTTCTAAACTCTGGTATTTTCCTAACTCACGGGCATGATGAAATTTTCCGCTACAATATTTTCAAAATGTAGCGAGCGTGTTTTCACACGCTAAGGGTAAATATGTAAATATTTAATTTATCGCATTTATTTCCTTGTTCATTAACTTATTCTGTTTTTAGTAGGTTTGAACAAGATTGATTCATGTCTTAGGAAGTTTTGAAGTTAGTTTAAAGTTAAAACATGTAAAAACCTTGCAAAAATGGTGAAATCTATTGAGAAAAAGGAGTTGAAGAGCATTTTGTTACTTCTGTCTGCAGAATGTACAGATGAAGCCCGGTCGTGCACCTGATCTGCACTACCGTGCACTTCATAATCACATCTGACCAAAAACAACGTGCATAAGGTGGTCCTCGGACACGCACTACCGTGCACAGCAGCACCACGTTGCGAACCACAGTGTACAGGTTGATGCGCACTACCGTGCACGACTTTTTAGCAACAGTAATTTTTCAGGGTATAAAAACTAACTTTCAAAAAAAAAAATAAATAAATAAAAACCCTTCAAAATTACTAACCCTGGCCACACACCCATTCTTGGCTCTCCCACTCCTAAAACCAACCAATTTTTGCAAGCATTTAGCTCGAATCTGCAATCAAGGTATGATTCCTTACTTGTTTTTAGTGTGTGTTTGTTTTTGTTTAATAATGGATTTGGTTTTAGTCATCTAACGGTTTGATCAATAGTATTGTTTGCTGTTTTGGTTAGTGACGTACTTGGTAGGTATATAGGGACACACACATAGTTGAGAAGACTTATATTCAAAGTCTATTCATAAAAGTCTACTTCAACTCTAAGGGAGTACTTCTATCCTTTTTCACACTTTAGTTTAGCTCTTCATAATTGCTTAACTAATACGTGTTTCACATTGGGGACAATGTGAAGTTCAAGTGTGGGGAGGGGTTTAAGAGTTTAACTTTGTTTGTCCTTGAGTGTCCTCGTTTTCGTATATATTTATTTTGAAAAAAAAACATTTAAAAATACAAAAACGGTCAACTGCGTTCTTTAGAAAGCATCAGATTTGATCAAAACCGACAAGGCAAATTGATTTTTGAAAAAGATAACTAAAAGCGTGACAAACAAAAAGAAAGACTTGCATATTTATCTTTACATTTATACCCATTCCTTTCGTTTTCGTGAGCATATTTTTGAGCCTTTTATTGCTTTCTTGACATGCTTATTATTTTTTCGGAATATGAGTGAGCCGGATGTTTTATGCAATTTAGAACTTGTCATTAGTATATTTTTCAAGATCATGAATATGTGAAAATGACATGAATATGATAGAGGCACTTTGGATACCCTTCTTGTGTTAGCCTTTTTCTTTGTTTATATCCCGCACCCAACATTATCCATTAGCTCGCCATGTTGAGTCTATTTTCCGTGTTTTTTCCAGTTTTACCCAACTACTTAGCCTACTTAACCAAATGTTCACTCACACTCGGTTATATTTATGAATCATACATGTAATGTGTATGTGTAAAACACTCAACGCCAAGTCAACGAATCATTCAATATCATAAGCTTGTTAAAAGATCTGACCTCCACTAATTTAACATGCGAAAAAACATAAATCAAGAGCTATTTGATGGTTGTAACGATAGGTTACGGTTAAGGGTGTGGAATGGATATTTAAAAGTGGCTAAATGGTTAAAACTCAGTGGTTATTTCTAACTAGCGTAAATGAATCAACAACTATACATAAATAACGCTTAAAGACGATTTTACCCTTTTCGAGCTATACAACATATCTTGTACTATTTAGCGCTTAAAATTGCTCTAACTTGATCGTCTTTATTCTGTTTTTTTTTTTTTCGATCTCTATTTTCTGATTTTTTTTTCTTTTTTTTACAAGGAAATAATTACAAACAAGCTAGTTGGATAATAACTACTTTAAATATGTTATTAACTCGTAATGGAGGTGCTTCACTTTTCAGTAGGACAAATGGAACTAATGCAATTCTTGTGTACGCTAAAGATTTGGACCAAATTAATTGAGGAGCTTAGTGTCACGACAGAATAAAAGAAAAGCATGGCAAATAAAAATGAGATGCGAGTTGACTGTTATGTACTTTAATGAAATTTCGGTAGACATTACCTTTTATTTTAACAAAACTACAGCCTAACTATGATATCAGTTAATTGGAGGAAAAGAAAACGAAAAAGAACAAAAAAAACGTGGGACAGTGGAGTCGAGCTCGCGGCCTCTTTGTTCAAACGCTTAAACGAAACAAGCAGAACACTAGACCACCATCGCTTTTTAGCTGTGAGTTATTTTGTTTTTAATAATCAAACAGTTTCATCATCTTCTTTGTTCATAAGTTTTTCCCAAACGAAATGCTAAACCCACCCACTGTTATTCATTATTTGTGTTAAATCATATTTGTAAAGACTCGAAAAGAATCTGAAATGGATAGAAGGTTTACCTATAACGATCGTTTAAGTGATCCCGTCGTCAACTCCAATCTCCGGCGAAGTTTAGTTCTTCCGGCAATCGTCCAGATCTTTCCGGCGAAGTTGCGGGTGGTTCGAAGGAAATGGTTTTTGTTTTGTGTGGGTCGAAAACATAAATAGTATTCATATAACTTTCTGGTCATAACATCTTTTGATTTCTCGTTCTTTTTTTTTTTTTTTTTTTTTTTGGCAACTTTCAAACTTTCCGAACTCGGTATACGGTATGTTGGAGGGTGTTTGGTATTTCGTCTGAAGAAGACGTCCAGGTTCATGGTTTAGCTTAAGAGGAAACGCGGAAACTAGAATCAATTCCGATAAATCAGCTCAATCAAAAAACAGAAAAGGGAGGAATGAAGCTGTACACGTTGATGATTTTGGGCGGCAAATTGAGTTTCAAAAGGATTGTAATGTGCGTATTAACCTTTTGCCCATAAGGTTTACTTTCATAATAATGTAATAACAGTCCCTTAAGTTTAAAGACTTAATTAACTAGGTTAAGTTATTTGCAAAACAAAGAAAAACTAACTCTAAAACTAGCAAAACTAACTAGGTTAGATCATGAAATTAAATAATTTTTTATTAAATTAATTAAAATAAATAAATGACTAAAATCAATAGTTTAAAGAATAAATCTTTGCAACGGTAATTTATTTCACGAAAAAATATTTTTCGAGTTTCAAAACGGGTCGGATTTTTGGGAACCCATTTTGTCGGATGTTACAATTACGTCTAGTCAACGTGGTAATCAGTATGTATAATCGTTAAGGATTATAACTATCGTGATTATAATCACGTTGCAAAGTTCAATTGAACTTTGATTTGACCAATTGATGGTCAAAACCGAAAGTCAAACTGTTTGACTTTCAGCTCTAAATGGCTGAAAATAAAGACTAAGCCATGAAAGAACACTTACAAGGCTCTATGGCTGAAAGATTGGACTAGAAGAACTCAGGTAGGTGGCTCCCAAAGATGGATATCCTCCACTTAGAGTTCAAAGATGAAGAAAAGATTGAATGTGCAAGAATGAGGTGAAGGATCAAGGCTATTTACAGTTGTTGATGTGTTACAAGATCATTACAGGTGTTTATGTAGTCCCCAAGCAATGAATCGTGACTATACAAGTGTTAAGGACAGCTAATATTACTTGGAGAGGTGTTAACTTGTTGCCCACACAAAGAAAATTACATAAAAGGCCCTCAAAAATCAAACTGCAGCTCAAAACAGACTTGCTGTCAAAAACATGGGGTCACGTGCCGCGACAGTAGGGCCCTTAGGCCGTCGCGCGACGCGAGTACACATGCTGAAGTTTCAGAAATGTACACTTTCATTCCCTGCACACAATAACTTGCATATTTGATGTATTTAACCTCCGTTAAGCCATTTTCAAGGCTCTAGAAAGGACGTCAAAGTATAGGGGACTTGAAATATGCTCGGAAATATCACGGATGTCGGTTTGTTTGGTCGTACGGTCGCTTTATTCGGTTAAATACGACGAAACTCGAACGGACGCGAAAACGATCCAAACTAAGCGAAGAATGGTATTTTTGCATTCCTATCACTAAAATAAAATATTTTAGTGACTAGAAAAATTTTTGGATGTCCGGATGTGGTCTGAACGTAAGATATGCGCGTAAATGAAAACTTACGCCGTTTTTGAAGCTTTTAGTCCCTATGATCAAATAAGCACATTTTCACATACCGAACCACTCAAGGCTTATTTCTAAGCTATGTTAAGGTTATTTATGGTATGTTTAGCTTATGATCATGTTCCGGAATGTATGTTGCCATACGAAACGGCAGACTTTTGCAGTTTGACGCAAATAGTCCCTGTAGTCGAATAAACTTGTTTTTGCCATACCAAACCCTTTAAAACTTATTTATAAGTTATGTAAAGATTATTTAAGGTATGTTAAGCTTATGTTGCTGTTCCGGAGTGTTTGTCGCGTTAAACTGATTACGTTTACGCATCAGTTTGCGTATAACTTTCAAGAAAGCGATTTAGAATTTAAAATCGAACAAAAATCAAAACGTGCAAAATGTCAAACATAAATAAACAAATATTGGGATCAAAACACATTGTTTTATTAATATTGAATTGTTCGGAGTTTGTACAATGATTTCACAAGCACAGATGTCACAGTCTCCCCTACTTTAGGAAATTTCATCCCGAAATTTATTTAGAGGAAACTTGTGAGAATAGATGTGGATATTTCGCTTCCATTTGATCTTCACGTTCCCAAGAAATTATGGGCCATGTTTAGATTCCCAGCGAACTTTGACAATAGGTATGCGCTTGCGTTTGAGCTTTTTGACTTCACGGTCCATGATTTCCACAGGTTTCTCAACGAAGTGCATCGTGTCATCAACACGAATTTCATCAAGTGGTATGTGGAGCTTCTCATCAGCTAAACACTTTTTGAGATTGGACACGTGAAAAGTTGGATGAACATTTCCAAGTTCAGGAGGTAGCTCAAGTCTGTAGGCCACTTTTCCGATTCTTTCAACGATCTTGAATGATCCAACATATCGTGGTGCAAGTTTTCCTTTCTTTTCAAATCTAATCACACCTTTCCAAGGGGATACCTTGAGTAGGACGTGATCACCGACTTGAAATTCTAAGGGCTTGCGTCGCCGATCCGCTTAACTCTTTTGACGGCTTCTAGCTGTTTGTAGGTTAACGCGAATCTTCTTGACTTTGTCTGTAGTCTCTAGAATGAGTTCAGGTCCTGTAAGCTGAGCTTCACCTATCTCATTCCAGCAGATCGGTGAACGACATTTTCGACCGTATAAAGCCTCGAAAGGAGCCATGTTAATGCTAGAGTGATAACTATTGTTGTAGGAGAATTCGATCAACGGTAGATGTGAATCCCAACTACCACCAAAATCGATCACACAAGCTCTAAGCATATCCTCCAGTGTCTGGATTGTTCTTTCAGATTGACCATCCGTTTGCGGATTATAAGCTGTGCTCAAATTTAGTTGGGTTCCCATGGCAGATTGCATGGTTCTCCAAAAGTGAGACGAGAATCGAGCATCTCTGTCAGATATAATGTTCAAAGGAACACCATGTCGGGATACAATCTCATCCACATAGATTTTAGCAAGTTTGTCAGCAGATAGATCCACACGGATCGGCAAGAAATGTGCTAACTTAATTAGACGATCGACGATTACCCAAATGGCATCATGACCTCTATTAGTACGTGGCAGCTTGGTAATGAGATCCATAGCAATGTTTTCCCATTTCAAAACCGGTATCTATGGTTGCTCCAATAATCCAAAGGGATGTTAATATTCTGCCTTCACCTTAAGACATGTAAGGCATTTGGAAACATATAAGGCAATGTCTTTCTTCATACCCGGCCACCAATACTGGGTTCGAAGATCTTTATACATTTTATCTGCACCAGGATGAATATAATAACGAGACTTGTGAGCTTCATCCATTAGCAAGGTGCAGAGATTGTCTTGACTTGGGACCCACAAACGGCCCATGAAATAATATAGCCCATAGTCTTTCAGTTCAAGATCAGGCTTAATATGATATGGTAATTCCTTACCCATCAAGTCTTGTGTAACACAAGTATGTTGAGCCTGAGAAATGCGGGTTTGAATATCAGATTGAACCTGAACACAGTGAAGCTTGACACGTTCCTTACGACTCAATGCGTCAGCAACGACATTCGCCTTACCAGGATGGTAGCGAATTTCGCAATCGTAGTCGTTTAGAAGCTCAACCCAACGTCGTTGCCTCATGTTAAGTTCTTTCTGATTGAAAATGTGTTGGAGACTCTTGTGGTCAGTAAACACTACATATTTTGTACCGTAAAGGTAGTGTCTCCAGATTTTGAGAGGAAAAACTACTGCACCTAACTCAAGATCATGAGTCGTGTAGTTTTTCTCGTGTACCTTTAACTGTCTTGATGCGTAGGCTATGACTTTGTTTCTTTACATGAGAACACAGCCAAGGCCTAAGTTGGATGCATCACAATACACGACAAAATCGTCGTTGCCCTCAGGTAAAGATAAGATAGGTGCATCATAGAGTTTCTGTTTCAAGGTTTGGAAAGCTTCTTCCTGTCTTGCGGTTTTGGATGTATGACCCTGTTACAGGTCAAGCTGTAATTGTTTGTGATAATGATGAGTACA
Organism: Helianthus tuberosus; assembly: GCA_030545235.1. Classification (NCBI taxonomy): domain Eukaryota; kingdom Viridiplantae; phylum Streptophyta; class Magnoliopsida; order Asterales; family Asteraceae; genus Helianthus; species Helianthus tuberosus. Next base: position 188,286,532 of record CM060447.1, read on the forward strand.
GGTTCTTGGACACAAGAGACTTGATGTGCTTTGGAGAGAACGACATAAAGCTCTTGGCGAAGACTCAGATCCAAAGCGACCCTCACTATGAAGCCTGTGCAAAAAGTTGGAAGGGTGCTGTAGCTCAGATTATGGGATTCAAGTTGTGGTCAGGGCAACGTATGAGAGTCGAGACTCAGCTTTTTGGCCCACACGTTGGAAGAAGGTTGCCTGATTTGCCATTATTGCAGAGGAAACATAAGAAGCAAACAAAGAAGCGCAAGTAAAGACGAAGCTGCCAAGACAGCATAAACCTAGGGGGATATTGTAAGGGCATAAACTAGTTTAGGTTTACGTTTGTCTTGGATTACTTGTTTTGTTTGGGTTCGAATAGATAAGTGGGCTTGGTTATGCTTTAATGGTCGAAAGGGTATGAGCTTGGCCCAATGTATTAGGGCATTCTATGTATCTATAAATAGGGTGTTCCTTATCAAGTTTAGGTTGTTGATTCTCAATTGAACTTTTATGCTTGTGTGCGCTACCACGTACCAGACGATCTTAAGATAGTGTGCTTGTGTTTACGAATCAATACAATCATTGTTCAATCTTCTACATCATTCTTGTATTCCGCTACTTGTTTGGTGTCGTGATATCCGATTGTTAAGTGTTTCTGGACTTACATTCATTCCATCTTCTTTGGTTATAACACTACTAAAAAACTGCCTAATTTCCGACCAAGGTTTTAGTCGGAAAACTGTCGGAAAACGGCGTTTCCGACCAATTTCCGACAGAAATATGTTTGTAGGAAAAAGCCTTGTAGGAAAATATTTCCGACAAGCATTCCGACTAAATTCGCGACAAATTTCCGACAAAAAGAAAAAGTTACTATTTCCGACAAAGTTCCGACCACAACTTTCCTACAGCTTTCCGACCCATTACTTAAACTAGGCTTTTACTATTGTATATGTATGTATGTGTATGCACCAATACAACTACATACTAATACACACATACATATACATATAGAGACAAGAAATACGTTTATATATATAGATATACACCTCGGTATAATTAAATATGAAAAGAATAATTGTTTTAGTCGGAAATTGGTCGGAAATTTCCGACTACTTTCCGACCAATAAAGGTTTTAGTCGGAAAATGGTCGGAAATTTCCGACAACTTTCCGACCAATATTGTGTTTCGTCGGAAAGTCGTCGGAAATTTCCGACCATTTTCCGACACCAATTTTAGTTTTTTTTTTTTCATTTTTTCAACCTTTAAACATCGTTTTTCCATTCCATCTTTTGTACACATAAATTATACATGAAATACTTTACTTTACCAACTTATACGCATTGTACACGTTTATACGCGTATGTACACTATCGGGACCCATTAATTAAAATAGGCTAAGTATGTGTATATATATGTATGTGTGTGTACACTTGGACAAACAAATACTTATACATATATATATACATACATATAGACACAAGCATATACATTTACGTACACACATATACCCCCACATGATTATATAACAAAAGAATAATTGTTTTAGTCGGAAAATGGTCGGAAATTTCCGACAACTTTCCGACGAAATGTTGTTTTTCGTCGGAAGGTGGTCGGAAATTTCCGACCATTTTCGGACACCCATATCCTTTTTTTCGGGTTTTCAACATTCTAACATGGTTTTTTCATTACATATTTTTTACACCTTAGTTATACATGAAAAGCTCTTACTTTACCAACTTATACGTATAATTATACCCAGTCATACGTGCGTGTACGTTATCGGGGCCCATTACTTAAACTAGGCTTTTACTATTGTATAAGTGTGTATATATGTATATGTATGTATGTATGTGTATGCACCAATACAACTACATACTAATACACACATACATATACATATAGAGACAAGAAATACGTTTATATATATAGATATACACCTCGGTATAATTAAATATGAAAAGAATAATTGTTTTAGTCGGAAATTGGTCGGAAATTTCCGACAACTTTCTGACCAAATGTTAATATGAAAAGAATAATTGTTTTAGTCGGAAATTGGTCGGAACTTAGTCGGAAGTTTCCTTCAAATTTCCGACAATTTTTTTTTTTGGTCGGTAAATTGTAGGAAAATAGTCGGTAAAACCAGATTATTTTTTTAGTTGTTATTTTGTCGGAAAATGGTCGGAATTTTCCGACCAAATTTGTTTTGTCGGAAATTTTGGTAGGAAATCCCCTATTTTCTAGTAGTGTAATGATTTATCTCTCAGGCACTATGGTCAAACCTGTATCATTTATTCTGAAAATTTTGTGAGTTTTGATAATGATTGGACGATGAACTGGTGATCTTTTATTTTTATTTTGAATTTTTTAGAATTTTTAATATTTTTTTTAGTTTTCATCCCCATTTTGCTTACAAGGGTTTTGTGTCAAACATTCACCTTTTTCAGCAAATGGCGGAATATTCTCAATTTCTTTTCCTTTTTCATTGATTTTCAATTTTATGTCACTATTATTATTGATATCATCATCCGAATCATCGTCATAATTTTCAATTATGACATCGACATAATTTGTGACATTATCACTTATTAGAATATTTTTAGGATCAACCACTAACGGAGTTTTGACAACAACATTTAAGCCTTCATCAATTTCCTCCGGAGATTTAGCATAGCTAATCCACATTGGAGGTGGACATTTATTATACCCAATACCACGGTTCCTATATCTGTAAATATTTTCTCCCGTTTTCTTATCCTTACCGGTAGGTTTAGGAATGATATGGTCAAGAACATACGATGCCGCTACATAACTAGTCAGTTTTTATCGACTCTTTCAACTTCAATTTTTTTACTTCTTGTAGCTTTTTTTTTAATACAGCATTGTCATCAATGTGTTTGTTTATGAGACAAAGTTGCTTTTAACATTGAAATTGTTCTTTGACCTTCTTTAAATCTTTTCAGATCTTTGCAATTTAGAATAATCTTCTTGAAGTTTTTTCAAGTCATCTAGCATGCTGTCCGTGTGACCTTTCAATCTTACATAATTTGCATCTTTTTCACTGCATTGTTCACACGGAATCATGCATCTTATACACCGAAAATTTTTTGTTTGGAATGACTCCATCGAGTTGAGTGACTCTGTTTCTAACTTAGATGAATTAGTGTTTACCTTTTTCGTCTGAGTCATCCATGCATTTTCATTAGCTCATCCATTGATTCTGAAGTGATCTCAATCAGATTGATTATATCGGTAATTTCGTCTTCATCCTCGTCAAACGTGATTTCTCCACTCGTCTCACCTTTTGAGCAAACTGGTTCAGAACATATAGTCTCAGTGGTAAACGTGGTAGATTCTATGGCTTCAGTATTCTTCACCTTTACAGCCTCACTAGTTTTTTGTCTCCTAGCCTTCTTCTTATCAATTTCTTGTTCATGTCTTATAATCTTTCTGATAAAATCTTCTAAATCTAACTATTTGAACCATGAACGTCCTTTCAATTCAACTAGATAATCATCCCACTTAGAAGATAAAGGATTTGCAAGCTTTAATATTTTCTCAATATCCGATACACGGATATAATACTTGTCCATCTTAGCAATTAAATCATAGTACCATTCTATCATCTCATCGATCGACTGTTTCATTTTTCAAAGGCATGAAATTTTCAAATAAGTGTTTCAAAATACTTTTGTACTTTTGAATCCCTTCTTGAGTTTTCACATTAATATTTGATCTCAACCTAAAATCTTTCCAATCCATTTTCATAATTTTCACTTGCAACCAAACAATTTTTGAGTTTGTTAAGAACTTGTATTCTATTTATCCCAAAATAGTCAAAACCAAAATTTTAGATCAAAAATCGTTTTGAAACGCTTGTAGTCCAAAACCGATTCAAAAGTCACGACTCAGATGTATCAAGATGACCCGCCCACTTAACCAATCTCAGTCCGCCTTGAAACCCAACATTTTGAACACTTAGAATCACCATCCACTTTACTAACTTTCGGCCCAAACTACTTCTTAATAGAATCGGCCCAAAATTTTTGAACTGCCCAATTCAATCCCATTTAAAAATCTGTGTTAAATCTAACTAGGTTTAAAGAAGTTCGCCGCGTTGCGGCGAATTTCTTTTGTTATTTAGTCTGTGTTTACATGTGTTTTGAAATCACTACGAGCGTGTTGCCAACGGAACTGCTGACAAGAATAAAATTAAAATGTAGAAAAAACACTAAAATATAACCGAAAAAAAATCAACCAAAAAAATTGTATGGTAACGATGTTGTTCGTATGAAACCCGTGGTTAGAGATGAGCAAATTGTTCTGGGTAACGGTACCAAATTTGCCGAACCGAAAGATCTTAAGTACCAATTCAGTACCGACTTTTGGCGTTACTGGTACCGGTTCACTACCATTTTTTACCATCATATACCGGTATCGTAACCGGTATTTTCGGTATCAGTATCGATTCTGTATCAGTTGGCACCGAGCTCATCCCTACCCCATTGGGCGTTTTCTTGGTCCAAATGTGTTGAGGTGTTTTATATTTGACGCCGGAGAAGAAATAGGTTGACCAATGAGAGCTATCTCCTTTTCCTTTGGCCAATCAATTTTTTTTCATGGTTTTTTAATTTATTTAATTCATTACACCGCTTTCAACATAATGTCCACATAACTACGCCTATTTAAGAAAAACACCTCATTACTAACTAGGCTACCACATAATGCACAACGTTCAAGAGTGGGGCATTTTGATTGAACTATCAATCAAAATTAAACATTGATTCTATGCTTGTCTTTATGGAATAGACAACTATTTAAAATCTTGCTATTCCCAACGCACCAAGAGTCTGTCTCAATTTCTTTTGTTGAATTCTCGGTACAAATTTAATGTGACTTTTCATTGTCAATTTTATCACTTTTTTTCTGAGTTAATTGCCAAAATCGTCCCTGAGGTTTGGGCAGGTTTGTCATTTTCGTCTAAAATGATACTTTTGTACCAAATTGCCCCCAACGTTTGTAACTTTTTGCCATTTTTATCCAAACCACTAACTTAGTTTATTTTTTTCTGTTAAGTTGAGGATATTTGTAAGAAACTGACAAATATAAAACCACAGGGACGATTTTGGCAATTTACTCAAACTCCAAACTCTTTTAAATTTCTTTTATTTAATTAATTTTGTTACATATATAATAAAAAAGAATATACATGCAATTTTTATATGAAAAAAATACTAGTTTTGTCACATAATTTTTATAAATTTTCATCCAACCACTAACTAAGTTAATTTTTCTATTAAGGTGAAGGATGTTTATAAACTAAGACAGAAATTAATTTCTATGTTTTATATAGATCAGTTTTATAACAATAAAATCTACTTAAACCTCTAAATTTTATAAAACTAAAATGCTGGTGACCTTATTGAAAAAGGTCAAATAAATAATTTTTATCATATGTACCAAGTTTGTAATTTATCTTCTACTCTTTTAAATTCGCTCCTAAGGAAAAACAGAAGCCAGTGCCCCCTCCCTCTATCAAACAACGCATCATTAGACTATGGGGTATGGGGCGGAGGTTGAGGCGTGGGTTGGGGGAAAACGCCCAAGCCACCACCCCGGGTGGGCTTGGGTTTGGGCGTGGCCCTTGGGGCTTGGGTTTCAAGCCGGGCGTGTGGCCGAGGAAGCAAGCTGACATGGCGGGCTGTGAATGGCCAATTCAAACTAGCCGTTCGCCTATCCGTTGGGGGCATGTTTTTTTTAAAAAAAATTCCTTTATAAATACCTTACCATATTTAACATTTTTCTCACACAATATCAAACACATAAAACACAATCTTACCATGAGTTCTTCATCAAGTTATAGTGAATCGTCATCATCATCTGACGATGGTGCGGAAATATTTCTACAAACGATCGAGGCGGTGGTGAAAACTATCGTGGAAGACGAAGAGACTCAACAACCTAAACAGAGGAGAAAGTACATCGCTCGTGAACGGCACACCGCTAACAATTTGTTGGTAAGCGATTACTTCTCAGTGGAACCTAAGTATGATGAAAAATGTTTAGGCGTCGTTTTCGTATTAGTAGAAACTTATTTTTAAAGATATCTAGAGATCTTGAGGAGAAGTATGTTTATTACCATCATAAACCACTCGCCCCTTTTCAATGATCGGGTAAATGGTATAGGACCCAAAGGAGCTTTCTTTGTAAACGCGGTTGAGTACGTGTATGGGTACTACCTAGTTGATGGGATTTACCCAGAGTGGGGGGTTTTCGTAAAATCGTTCACAAGACACAGTACCACAAATCCAAAGAGATTAAAGTTTAACAGGGTCCAGATGGCTGCACGTAAAGACGTCGAGCGAGCATTCGGTGTTTTGAAGAAAAGGTGGCGAATATTGGCAATGCCTTGTCGACTATGGGACAAGGATCAGATTGGAAACGTGATGTACACGTGTATCATTCTTCACAACATGATTTTGGAGGATGAAGGTAGAGCGGTCGTTACCTACTATGATGACGATGACCCCCAAGCAGGTAACGTAACAGACGAAGATAAAGCGGCAAATGAATTTTTGATAAAGTGAAGGGATATATATCACAACCTTCGATCTGATTTGGTGGATCATGTTTCAACGATTCCTGGGTTCGAAACCAACGAAGACAACGAACCATGATAGTTTTTTATTTTGATAATTATTTTGTATGTTTATGTAGTTTTTAATGGTTATATATATATATATACATATATATATATAAGCTGATGTGGCTTGGCCACGCCAGCCAAGCCACGCCCACCATACCCCATCCAAAGTGGGTTTGTGAATTGAGTTTTGAAATTACACGTGTCAACTTATGTCCTAACCCAAGCCCCACCATACCCCACGGTCTTACCAAAACTTAAAATTACCCAACAAATTGTAATTATAATGCTACGAACCAAAAGTTTCTTTACTCAAGTCACTCAGAATAAGTATTAGTTAGTTACCCTCATAATCTTAATTAAATAAATATTTTATTTCTACCAACACATTTCCTAGGTGTTCAACACATTTAAAAAATATGTAACGTTTTTGCAATTTTTTTCTATCTCTACAACTGATAAATACTAAAAGTTGTAATCG